>CM066986.1:102110198-103310198 GCA_033977485.1 Hydrangea macrophylla | reverse complement strand
TTATTACTCAATAAATTCCAAAGAGAGTCTTGTAAACAAAAGCATAAAGAATTGAAGATCTCTATGATTTGGTTTTCTTGATTAATTACATTATTAAAATGTCAAAACGATATCTGGAGTGGAGACGAAGACAAAAACCAAGTGATCAAAAATTAAAGAATAGAAGAAAAGAACAATACTCTAAAACAGGGGAAAGAAAAGGTTAAAGTATCAAGTATTAGAGTAATACTTGGTTGACACGCTCTATCTGGTTGGTATTGTCGAGTTTGGATAATTTCAGTAGATCCCACAGTGTCATTTAAAAGAGAAATAGAGTTTATTTGTAGAAAATGTTTATCACCCTAGCATTGTTGTAAGTATTAACATGTTTTTTTTTTTTTACAACAAAGCATTAAGATGTAGAGTAATACTTCGCACAGCACAACTCACAATATCTCTCTCATGTGTCAATGTGAGGTTGATCTACTGACATCACAGAATGACACAAGAGAGAAAAAGATACACTTTCGTGGGTTGTGCACAAAAGGTTGTGTGAAAGTTGCGTGTGAAGTTTTTATCCTAACATGTAGAGTAAAACTTCAGGCACACTCATTTCCACAACCTTACCCCCCACAACCTGATGTGGCAACTATGTAGTGGGAGTATCATATGTGAGGTTGTGTTAAATGGTAGGTCTCATCCCACTACATGGTTGACACATCAGGTTGTGGGGGGTGAGGTTGTAGAAATGGGTGTACCTGAAGTTTTACTCTTATGTATTACCTCTCTATCTAAAGTCTAAAGTATTTCACACAACTTTTGGTTCACAATCCACAAAACTGTGTCTATTCACTCTTGTGTCATACAGGATGACACGAGTAATGTTAGGGGTACAACTATTTTTTACAACTCATTTACAACCATTTCTATCTCTGGTAAAAAAAAAGTTGTACCTCAAACATTGTCCGGATGACACAGGAGAGAGATAGACACAGCTTTATGGATCGTGAACCAAAAGTTTTGTGTGATGTTTTATCCCTATCTAAAATCAAAAATGCTACACTCACACCAAATTTCACACATCCAACAATCATGGCCCTTGATTCTAGTGGGTCCTATACGAGACCCACAAGAATCAAGGGTTATGAAGTGCTAGGTGCAGAATTTAGTGTGAAATTTGGTGTGGGTGTAGCATTAGCGCACAAAGGGAAAGGATTAGTGACTTTTGCTTGTACGTTTGGCAATGTTTGGTCAATTTTTCAAATTTCTTAAGGTAAGTAGATTGTTATTATTTTCAAAGCGTATTTTGTGAAACAGAAATGATAGGTGCACAACAAAAACCCACAATTAATTGCACAACTTGCTTAAAAATGTTGAACTTCGTGCTGAAAAAGTTGTACAATCTTTTTTTTGTCTTTTTGTGTGTACAACTTTTTCAGCACGAAGTCCAACAATTTTAAACAGTTTGTGCAATTGGTTGTGGGTTTTTGTTGTGCATCTATCATTGCTCTTTGTGAAATTTCTCAAATAGTTTTTCGGAAAAACATATTTATACCCACAGCATTTTGCACACCTTTGGAAATTTCTCAACAAAAAAAAAATCTAAAAAAATTAGCATTTTGAACATTTGTGAAATTTCTCAAACAATTTTCTAAAAAACACAACCTTTTTTAAATACCCTGTGAAATTCCTCAATCATTTTTTGGAAAAACCAACACTTTGAACATTTTTGAAAATTCCTCAACCACTTTTCGGGGAAAAATCAACAATTCGAACATATTGTGAATTTTTTCAAACAATTTTATGGAAGAATTGCGCATTTTAAAAACTTTGTGAATTTTCTCAAACAATTTTCCGGAAAAACTCAACATTTTTAAAACTCTTTGTGAAGTTTCTCAATTTTTTTTTTTCTGAAAAAAACAACATTTTGAAATCTGTGAAATTTTCAAACTCAAAATTTTGGATACTTCGAGAATTTTCTCAAACAGTTGTACGAAAAATTAGTATTTTTGAACACTTTGTGTTCATTAACAATGTTAAGATAGACACTTTACGACTTTCCTCTACAATGAATTTGAAATAGGAATAGAAGGTGACATATTTGAAAAATGAACGAGATTGAGTAAAAAGTCTTAAATTTGGCATTAAATGTATGACAAATATCCATTTTTGATTATTACATTTAATCTAGAGATATTTAAGAGATATGTTTCTTAATATCCCTTTTTAATATTTGGGGTATATTGCACCCCAAAAAAAAAAAAGGAAAAGGGCTTTTTAATATAACTATTTTGTATATGAACCTCCGGACTTATAACCAAAGAACCCAAAAAGGAAAGCCTTTTGTTGGACAAAATGAGAAGGTGCAAAAGTTCTACCACCTTATCCGTATGCTTGTCTTTTCTCCAGTTTACTTCCAAATTTTTTGGGTTGTTTAGAAAATTTAAAAATATGTTGTGAACTTTAGTACATAGATAAATATTTTTTTTTTCGAAAAACTAAAATAAATCAACATTGGAATAAAGTTCGTGTTCAATCGAAAAACACTTTCATAAGCCGATTTTACTCATCAGCGCAATGGTAAGGTTGCTCTATTGTGATTTGGAGGCAGGTTCGAATCGTAGAACAGTTTATTTATATACAAAGATAAGGCTGTGTACATCTAACCCTCTTCAATTTCAGCATTGGCGGCAACCTAGTACATGGATATGCCATTTTTAAAGAGAAGTCATTTTAGGATTATATTTTATTCTCTTTATACATTTCCAATCAGATCTTTATCTATAGGGTAAATTAAAGGGTCTTTTAGTTATAAACCTAAATTTTGAGGATTTTTATTTTGTAACACTTGTATTTTTTTTTCAGTTATTTATTTATTATTATTATTTACAGTATTTTATTATTTTATAACAGAAGTTTTGTGGCTTTAACTAAGTTGTAAACTATTATAAGACCTTGTTATCATATTTGTAGATTAACGTGTTTATTCTCGGCCAGTGTTTAGAGGCTCATAAGCATGTCAAATAGTGTATTTAACATGAAACTAAAGTGTCCGAGTCATGAGTACCTATTGCACTAGTTATTTTTGTATTTTGGGTAGCATTCCGAACTTATATGGGTGTGTTTTGTGAGTTCACAAGCCCCCTCCCCCCCCCCCCCCCCCCCCCGGGAAAAAAAAAAAAAAAAAGAGACTTCAATATTTATGTTATGTGTGTTTGTCATGTATATATATGATGTGTACGTGTCGTGCATATAAATATTTTCGTGTGCTTGTGATTTAGGTGTTAGTCACTTAGGGTTATATAATAAAAAGAAGGGAAAGTTGGTGAAAGGGTCATTAAGAGAAGGTTTATTGGGATTAAGGACAACTTAAAGTAAACATTGGGGATTAAGACTTTCCAATGTTCATAGACCAAAATACCATCATCTTCATCCTCTAACCCTAACCAAACCCTAGCCACCATTACCACCACCACCCCTGCCACCTCCGCCTACCACCCTTGCAATCTCCGGCGACTAGTACCCTTGCCATCTCCGGTGACCACCACCATTTCACCTCTTGACCACCACCTTTTCGATATCCCACCACCATCCTCGCCACTCTTGACCACTCCTTACTACTCAACTAAACTCCGACAACCACCAATATCTCGACTGAAGATTGCCTTTTTGCCTTAGTAAAATAATAAAAGTGAAATTTCATTTAAGATATTATCTTAAGATAAATTTCACTTAATGTTGATCACATGAAATTTAACTTGATTTTTGAAAATTCTTCAACTAATTTGCATAATTGCTAATATGCATGTGCGATGATCATGAATTTTCCTTGTATGGTGGCCGAGAAAAATCATGAGTTACAAGCGATGGCGATGACGTTTAGATTTAGATCTAGATCTTGATCGGTGATGGGAGCAACTGCTCCAGTGGTAGTGGTGGCGGCAGCAGCGACTCCGGTGGTGGTGGCTATGGAGGGAGGAGGAGAAGGAAAGTTAGAGAGAGAGAAGAGAGATGGTAGTGGTGGTCTCCTAGGTTCCATGGCCAATTTTGCCGTTTAGAGAGAAATTTAAAATTTTAGAGGACTTTAGGAGGGAAAGTTTTTTAGAGTGTGTCCTTGTGTGAGTTTTTGTTTATAGCTTGTCCTTTAGTCCAATTAGACCAAGTCTTAGGGGCCTTAGACCAAGCCTCCACAGTTTGGTACCCTGTAGTTTGGGCGAAGGAGTTTCACTTTGGACCCTCGACATTTTATTACAACACTTAAAGCCATGGAGTTTTCTATTTCGTTGCAATGTAGGCTCTAACTCTAATTCCGTCAATGAAATATGACGGAAAACATTAATTTTGAGGCTCACACTTGATTCTCTCTCTAAAAAAATAGATCATCTAACTTAAAAAACAGCCTCTCTCTCTACATACGAGTGTATATATAGTTATATAATGTTGTTGATGTATGAATTTAGATACCTAACAATTTCTCTGAAATAGGGATCTAAGAGATCAATTTTGTTTTTTTTTTTTGGGAAATCGAATAAATTTCATTAATCTGAATGCAAATTAGCAACATTGAAAGGGTGCAAGTACCAAGCGGGTCTAGTCCAATTAGTGTGATCTCTCGATCTCTTCTCAGTGGAGAGATTGAGGGTTCGAATTCCCTTAGGGGATTATTAATCCAGGTAAGTATTACAAAATAAATAAAAAAAGGAAAAGGAAAAAAAAAAAAGAAAAAAAAGTGCAACCTATGTGAAAGTATAAATAGAGTAGTTGATGTTGTTGAGTTGCTTGTGATATGTATTCTTCATCAATAAAGTCGAGCAGACGTATTTCGTTTGTGGACATCGCCCGATTTGGGTGAACAACGTTAAATCTTGTGCACTACTCCTATTATTTTTGTTTGCTTTCTATATTTCGAATTCACTTGGTACTATTTGATTGTGTTTAGGGTCTTGTCACACAGTATTTTAACCGACATATAATACATAAACTTTCAGTCCCAAAAATACTTTAAAACATAAACATGTGGATATGCATGAAAAATATTTGGGACTGCCAACTATAATCGGAAAATCAAAGAAGCAAGTTTTTCAGTTTGTCAAGGATAAGGTCTGGAAAAAATTGAAAGGCTGGAAGGGGTCTTTTCTCACGCACGCAGGTAGAAAAACCCTTATCAAATCGGTGGCTCAAGCTATTCCTTCTTATGTGATGAGCTGTTTTAAACTTCCAATTAATATCTGTAAAGACATCCAAGCTATGATAAACCGATTTTGGTGGGCTAACGATGTGGAGAAAAGAAAAATTCATTGGATTAAGAATGAAGTTTTATGCTCAGCTAAGGTAATTGGTGGAAAGGGTTTCCGAAACTTTGAATTTTTCAATATTGCTCTTTTGGGCAAACAGTGCTTGCGGCTTTTGAAATGCAAAGATTCTTTGTTTTTTTAAAGTTTTTAAGGCCAAATACTTTCCCAAGTGTGATCTTAACCAAGCTGTGATTGGTCATAATGTCTCTTTTGCTTGGCCAAGCATTTTCAATGCTTGGAAAAAACTTGAAAGGGGTTTTACATAGAGAATCGGTACAGGTGATAAAGTCGGAATCTGGGAGGATAGATGGCTTCCAAAACCTTCATCGTATAACGTGGTTTCACCTATTAAGTACTTACCAGGTAATACAAAAGTGGGCAAGCTGATTGATCAGGATACGAATTGGTGGAATGTCAACTTGATCAACCAAATTTTTTTGGAACATGAAGTGGAGCAAGTTATCAAAATTCCAGTTGACACAAGAAGTGATGATACACTTATTTGGATAGGAAATGAAACAGGGATATACTAAGTGAAAAGTGCATACAATAAACTTACTGAATGGGTCGAAGAGGAGAAATGGGGTGTTGGTACTTTGACAATCCACGAGAAAGTTAAACCTTGGAAACTAATTTGGAAGATGAAGGCAGTCCCAAAGGTTCGCCACTTCATATGGAGAGCATACAGAGGTATCATCCCCGTCTTTGAAATTTTGGAAAAAAGAGGCATACAAACTGAGAAGTGGTGCCCTGGATGCAAAATGCACTCTGAGACAACGTTGCATGCTTTAAGAGATTGTAAGTGGGCACGGAAGATATGGAAATCTGTTATTGGTGATGGGTCGATTATATGAACACCCTTCCCAGATTCCCAAACATGGTGGGATTATGATGTGGAAGTGATCGAGCCTAAAAAATTGCCTCTTTTATGCTATGCGGCTTGGACTATTTGGGTTCAACGCAACAAGCTATTTTTTGATGGTCTTAGATGCACATCTGATGAGGCAGTGAATGCTGCTATCAATTTAACAGTGGAATATGAAAACTCTTTGGGAGGGAATGACTAACTCAGGAGAGATTTCAAGCCCAAAATAGCAACTACCTCTACCAGGTTTGATGAAGATCAATAGTGATGGGGCTTTTTTTGCAAGAATGAATGAAGACAGAAATGGGGGCCATTATCAGAGATCACAAGGGCGATGTGGTGGCTGCTACTGCGAAGAACAGTCAGCCGTGTTTATCAGTGGTTATGGCAGAGGCTCTGGCACTTAAGCAAGTAGTCCAATTGGCCAGAGAGATGGACTTGGGTAAGGTGATTTTTGAGGTTGATTCTAAAACTCTCTCTAACCAAGTAAAATGGTGTGCCTTGCAATGCGTCCCATGGAAATCTTATTGAAGACATCAAGCAAATGTTAAGGTGGTTTGAGGACGCTAGTGTGCAATTTATTGGTAGAAAATGTAATTCTGTTGCCCATACTTTGGCAAAATTTAGTTTGAGTATTAAAGAAACTGCTACTTGGTACTATAGGTGCCCTCCTTGTGTTGTAGATTCTGTCCAGTTGGACAAAGATTTATAAACTTTCATTTTACCCTCAAAAAAAAAAAAACAAGTGATTCGAATCGAATCAAGACTTCTGTGTGCTAGATTTGGCTACTAGTGTTATTGATTTGGATCATATTTTTCATTTTAAATACTAGAGGAGTGTGAGTGCAAGTAGGAGACAGAGGGGACCAAATGTGCTAGACCAAAACTTTTTGACGTCCCTCCCTTTCTTTTTCTATTATATAGTATAGATAAAAGTCAAGTAAAGAACCTCTACTAGGAAATTTCTCAACTTTAGTTTGTGTAGTTCAGTAACCTTGAGTTTAAGAATCTTAAGATATCCATTGATAATTTTAGGGTCTTTGGTAATGTGTCAGTTTCAATTTTTAAATTTTAAAAAGATCAGAAACTAGCTAGTTTTTTTTTTTGTTTTCTTTTTATATAAATAAAAATTATAAACTAAAAATCATTTTTTTGTTTCCAATTTAGAGCCCCAACTTTGTAGTGATTTTAAGAAAATAAAAAAGAAAAACGAAATCGAATAATGCAACGCTGCTAAACGAGTCCTTAGTTAGAAGAATCTCTTGGTGTTGTATCCAAAGATCCCTCGTGTAGATTGTAATTTAAGAAATAACTAGTTCTGATTAGTTATATATTTGTGTAGCTGCTTTTTTTAGGTATAAAGGAATCCGTGACTTAAAAATACCCCGAAACTGGTTCTTTATCAAACCAACATAATATCATTATTGTAAGACCCAAATAAAAGTGAGACTTGGTCATATATAAAGGAATTTGTGGCTTAAAAATATCCCGAAAACTGGTTCCTTATCAAACAAAGATAACATTCGTAAGATCCAAATAAAAGTGAGAATTGGTGTGACTTTGCAAAACTTGGTTAGACATAGATCTAACTTGGCAAGTAGATTAGCCCTTTAATAAGATTGTTTTCAGTTGGACTTAAATTTCTTCTTCCTTGTTACTAAAAAAAAACCAACAAAAAGAGAGAAAGAAAGAAGAGAGCATTTTGCTCACCCATTTTTTGATCCACCATTGGTCACCCAGGTTTCACTAGATGACACTTGTCTCATTTTATTCCCATTTTGCCCTTGTACTATCAACATAATTTCTGTAATGGGACACATGTCACTCAGTGAAGACATGGATGAACTATGGTGCACCAAAAATGAGTGAGCAAATTATAATGCTCTCAAGAAAGAAAAAGAAAGAGTTGGTGAGTAGATTGTTCATACAAAACTTTCAAGAACAAGAATAAATGTCCAAGGCCTAATTTTTTTCACCTTTACGTTGTGTTGAGCACTTCATAAGTATGAGATTTTGACAATGTTTGAATCTAATTCAATATGCTCTGTAAGAGTATGCGATGAAAATAAACCGAGATGTGCCTTTGTCTGATGAGGGACTCAGCCTACATAAAGAACAGCTCCACTTGAAGCTCTTTTGGGATAGCTGTGGGAATAAGATTTTTTATTTTTTTAATCGAGATTTTCTTTTTTACTATGTTGTTAGCATTTGGCATTGGTGGAGGATTTAAAGATTTGTGTTGTGGGGTCCATTCCCATGTAGTCCAAGACAAATTGGGCATCTTTTATTATGGTAGCCGAGAGTATTGATAGGAAGTATGATACTATCCGAACTTAATTTGATATGGATATGGAAAGTCTATGATTATCAATTAGGTGGCATGAATATTGGGAAGCCTTCATCAGCAAGAAAAGCAAGTAGTAGTATATATCATATGTATATGTGTGTATAACATATACTTGTGGGCAATGATATACACTCGGGTTGGTTTTTCTAGTGAGAGAGAGGAAAAAATATTGTGAGGGTTTTTCCTTTGGGGTATTGAGTGAGTGTGTACAAGGGTTTGTGAATTGGGTTATGTGATTTAATCCTAGGTTTCTTGTACCAGTTTTTATTCTCAATATTAAGGAAATATCTCTTGCGGTGTGGACGTAGGCAGGGTTTTGCCGAACCACGTAGAATTCTCTTGCGTTATTTTTCTTTTCTTTTTCCCTTGTTATTTTCTTTTCATTGTGTGCTCGTTTAATTCCGCTGCGTAAATCTCAACAATTGGTATCAGAGCCAGGTTCGGTGTGCCAGTCAATTCACCATGAAGGCGATGATCAACTCACAATTTACGATGGAGCAGTTCAATGGAAAGGGCAGTTTTACTCTCTGGCAGAGAAGAGTAAAAGACATTCTTGTGCAATAAGGCTTGTACAAGGCTTTGAAGGGAAAGGATGGAAAGCCGGAGGCCATGAAAGAGGACGAGTGGGAGGAGTTGGAGTTGCGGTGTGTTAGCACGATCCGACTCTGTATTGCTGATAACATTATCAATAATGTTATGGATGAAGATTCTGCGTCAGGCTTGTGGGAAAAGTTGGAAAAACTCTATATGGCCAAGAGTTTGACTAACAAATTGCATCTGAAGTGACAGTTGTATCGGATGAAGATGGAAGAAGGCGGGGATCTCATGGAACACATGAGTGTGTTCAACGGGTATTTGGATCAACTGCGGAAAGTTTAATGTCAAGATTGAAGAAGAAGATAAAGCTCTCCTACTTCTTACCTCTCTTCCAAATTCATATGACTACCTCATGACTGCGTTGCTGTATGGTAAAGATACAGTGGTTTGGGAGTAGGTGGAGGCTTCACTAGTGTCCCACGACACTCAGAGAAAGACAACTAGTGAGGGTGGACATGAAGCTACTTTGGCTGTAGCAAGTGAGAATCGGGGAAGGATGAAAGATAGACCTGAAGGTAGCAGCAGGGTTAGATCTAGTTCTAAACGGAGAGAAGTCCAATGCTATCTATCAAAGAATTGGGTCACATCAAGAAATTTTGTCCTCAACATAAAGGGAAGGACGATGGTGGGAAAGATGGTGATGGTGAAAATTCTTTGGTTTTATTGGGAAATGATGGAGATGTTCTCACAGTCTCCGAAGGTATGCACACTATTTCTCGTGATGATTGGATTTTGGATTTTGGATTCTGGTTGTACAAATCATATATGCTTCAGGAGGGAATATTTTAATGAGTTCCAAAAAGGTAATTTGGGGAAGGTGTCATTGGGTGACGGGTCCTCGTGCAAAATTATGGGTATTGGGACGGTTAGAATTAAAATGTTCGATAGAGTGATTCGTACTTTGGGTGGTGTGAGATATGTCCCAAAGATGCGGAAAAATATATTATCACTGAGCCAGATGGATTCCATGGGGTGCAGGTATTCTGCTGCAGGTGGAGCCATGAAAATCACACATGGCTGCATGGTTCTTATGAAGGGAGAAAAGTGTGGTGGGTTGTATCGTCAGCTGGTTGGAAGTACAGTGAAAAACTCGATTGGTAAATGGGTATGGCGCGCGCGAGAAAAAGAGTACGCTAGACGTGTTTCTTTTGCGGTGGAGGCGAAGACACAGGTGACAGGTTTCCAAGGAGTAGACGATGGTGAGAGAACAAATACTGCTGGTGGTGGAAGGAGTGGATCGAGACCCTACTCTGACATTAATGGATAAAATTAATGGAAGACAATTACACATGTCATTGGCCGTGGTGAATCAATTTGTGATTATATTGATTCGGTATGTGTACTGGGATTTTTTAGGTCAATGGTTTGTGCATCTTGATGGATTGATCAAGGTGGGATATTTTTTTTTTTCTCTCATGGGTATGGAGGTGGAGATTTGTGGGGTCCATTCCCATGTAGTCCAAAATAAATTGGGCATCTTTTATTATGGTAGCCGAGAGTATTGATAGAAAGTATGATACTATCCAAACTTAATTTGATATGGATATGGAAAGTCTATGATTATCAATTAGGTGGCATGAATATTGGGAAGTCTTCATCAGCAAGAAAAGCAAGTAGTAGTATATATCATATGTATATGTGTATAACATATACTTGTGGGCAATGATATACACTCGGGTTGGTTTTTCTAGTGAGAGAGAGGAAAAAATATTGTAAGGGTTTTTCCTTTGGGGTATTGAGTGAGTGTGTACAAGGGTTTGTGAATTGGGTTATGTGATTTAATCCTAGGTTTCTTGTATCAGTTTTTATTCTCAATATTAAGGAAATATCTCTTGGGGTGTGGACGTAGGCAGGGTTTTGCCGAACCACGTAAAATTCTCTTGCGTTATTTTTCTTTTCTTTTTCCCTTGTTATTTTCTTTTCATTGTGTGCTCGTTTAATTCCACTGCGTAAATCTCAACATGTGTACAGACACAATTTCATTGGAAATGTTTTTAAAAGGTTCGGTTCAACTTTTTTTTTTTAAAAAAGCTTTAATTTGATGTTTTTTAATTATATTTATGTTAATCTTGAAAAAATCAAATTTTTGAAGAAGCTGTAAAAAGTTTGGTTGCAAAAGGCCAAACAAATTTCAATCATTGACTGTAATTAATCTCAAATGATTAGTTACCAAACGGAGATTTAATCATTTTTATTAACATCTTTTTCTTCTTCTTCTTCTTCATCATCATCTTTACATTGAAAATCAATTTTGCTAAAAGATCTGTAAAATCATTAAGGGTGTTTTTGATAATGCATAAAATAACACCAGGTCTAGCTAGTTTCATTCTCAATTTCTATTTTTGTGCTAACAAAAACCAATATTGTGTTTGTCTGACAAAGAGTCTATTTTAAGAATGATTTTAGACCAGACATGTGCTCATGTGCAATGAAGTATAGTATACAACTATTTCACTGATTAACAAAAGTCCAAATAATGACAAGCACAAAAAAAAAGTTTATTTCATACACAGCCTGTAAAGCTTAAGAAGATATAGTTCTCAGAGCATTCAAAACAACAAACAAAATCTAATAAAGTTGAGAGAATATTGATGACTGATAATAAAGTCAGATGAAAATATGGTCTGTCCTGATCATATTTGTAATGAGATTCTGTGGGAACTAGGGATGGCAACGGGGCGGGTATGGGACGGGGTCCCCATACCCCGCCCCCGTCCCGCTTCAGTGAACCCTCCCCCCGTCCCCGCCCCGCCCCGCGTAGTGATCTCCCCGCCCCCGCCCCCGAGGTCCCCGACCCCGCCCCGCCCCGCCCCGATTATGTTTTTTTTTTGGTACACAAATTGAAAAAGTAATTTTTTTAATGCATTTTTTTCTCTAATAGTGTAGTTTTTTTTTAACTTACCCAATTAGTTCCCTAATAGTGCAGTTTTTTTTTTTAAAATGGTAATACACATAACTATTGAGGGGTAAAAATATAAATACAAGTATATTCGGGGCGGGGGCGGGTTTTTTGACCCTACCCCGACCCCGATCCGACCCCGACCCGGGTTTTTAAAACCTCCCCCATACCCGCCCCTAACCCTATTAAGCCTCCCCCATACCCTACCTATTAGGGGCGGGGCGGGGCGGGGAACCCGAAAAACCCACCCCATTGCCATCCCTAGTGGGAACATGAGATCCAGTAAATATTTTGTAGGTACTATATCTGATGCAGTTCTATAGAAGTGCCAAATTTTCATATGCCAAATCTATTTGGAGGTATATTTGGCAAATTGGCATACGAAAATTTGACATTTTAAAGCTTTTACCTGGTATGTTAAATGGAAAAAATTGGACAGACTCCTTTTTGGAACTCTCTTTGAACCAAAATTGCCATTTATGGAGTCGTCCTAAAATTACTCATGTAAAAATTAAATAATGTACATGTTTTTTCTTGAGAAAAATACAAATGGTATATGCCTTTTTCACATGCCATTTTTGACATACTATTCAACATTCCAAATACCAACTCAGCATTTTACTTATTGGTTGGAGAGGATTGTAATGCCAAAACTATTGTTAGAGGTGCCATGTCATTTTTGAAAGTTTGGGTGGAGATGCTCTTAATTAAGTAGTTAAAATAATTCTTAGCAAAAAAAAAAAAAAAAATTAGTTAAAATAATTAGTTGTTCTACAAGAATCAAAGATTTTTTGCTGTTGGGGATACCTACTCAACTTAATAAAGCTTTTCTCAAATGTTGGGGAAATTTGGTGGACAGTGGCTTTGTTTGATTTGCGAATTTACTGAAGGGACATAAAATAGATATGAGAAAAATTAGTTCTCTTGTTGTCCTCTATTTTATCTATTTTTTTATATGAAAGAGGGGATGAGGTTTGAACGTCGAACTTATGTATTGGAAGAGACTTATATATGTCAAACTCTTTGTCACTTGAGATATACCAACCATTGCGTCCTCCATTTTTAAATAGCATGTAAAGTTAAAATTTCCAAATTACTCTTATATTTTAAGGGAAAAAATGGTTGAAAGTGATTAAGAAGATTATTTTTTTTTAATTTATTTTTCGTTATATTTTCATTGGTAACTAAATGAAGAAAAATAATTCCCTTATGTTTTCTTTTCGGTCACGAAATCAATGAACGAAAGAGAGCCTAAAAGAAAAAAGAAGAGGAAAATGAAAGTACTCTTCTTCACTTTTTGTGTTTGGTTTCTCATGGAGCACTACTACACCCACATATTTTTTGACACGCAGCTTTGAATGTATGTATCATGTATTGTATAAGTGATGCAGAGAAAAGTGTAGAAAATTCAAACAACACAAGGTACATATATTTAAAGCATAGTGTGTCAAAAAGTGTGTCAAAAAATATGTATATCTAACATTATTGCTCACGATTATGTACTTTGCTGTGGGGAAACATTTTTCCTTTAAAACATGTCAAAAAGGAAAAATGTGAAGTTTGGGTCAGGAGAAAGTTGAAGACTCATTTCTTCCAAACTTTATTTCAAATCAAATAGACTTATCGTATCTAAATTGTACAAAGAGTATTGGTATGTTTTTTAAATTTTATTGTAAAAATATTTTTTAAATGATGTGGTAGTAAAATCAAGCCTAACACAATAAAATTAGTTGAATTTTGATTAAAAGTTATTTACTTGGTCCTACTACCTCATTATTTAAAAATCATTTTTAAAATAAAAATTTAAGAAGCCTAACATTAATCTCGTACAAATTTGTATCCAAATTGTTATAAAAGGTGAGTGTGATTCTCAAGCATACTGCTTTAATAAATTACCAAATAGACGGGGAGGCTAAGGCTAGTGTCCATATGTCAAGGTGGTGGGCCACGCATTGGAGAAATTATTCCATATGATAGTCTTACCATATGATGATCACCGTAATCTCTTTATTATATTACGATTCACGTGAGACCTACATAATATTTAATCAAAGTCACATGTGATGACAGTTACATGCAGGGCCAGCCCTGAGTTTTCGGGGGCCCTAGGCGAGTTTCCAAAATTGGGCCCTCTATTTATTAGCACAAAGTATTTAATTAAAATGCGATACAAAAATAACCTTGCATACAATTAGCTTTAGAGCAATTTACTTTAAAATGAAGAGAGAGAGAGAGATTACCAGAGACGGAGAGTCGGAGACGAAGCAAGCACATCGTTTCAGTTGGGTTGGGAATGCTTTTGGTATACCGTATAGAACAAGGGCAGAGCCAGGATTTTTGGTCCGGAGGGGCCTAGACTATATAGGGATTCGGGGGCAGCGCCCCCGAGGCAAATTTTTTTTTGGGTATATCTATACATAATTATTTGTAAAATTGTAGAATTGATTTAACACCCTAATTTGGAGTAAATTATGTAATTTCTCCATATTGGCCAACTCAGTAGGTAGCGGCATGGTCTGCGGCGTGTGAGCATATTGCTCAAGCATTGGAGATGGGGGAAAAGGGTGCTTTTGAATTTTTTTCAAACCTGTGAGACGCATATCGCATTGGATAACCTTTGCCTTTGTTCGTGACTCATCTCCGTAAGCCCACCATCAAAATTATATGAAAAAGTGAAGTTACTCTGTTTGTTTTGATGTAAAAAAATTTTTGGCAAAAGTTTTTAGCATTTTTCAAACACTTGTCCATCCATAGATTGTTATAAGTAAGGGGTTAATTAGGATTTATTTCATTTTGTAGTATTTTTTAATCATTAGATCCAACAAAGAAAATATTTTAGTGAATTGTCTCTCCCATATAAAACTGGACAAAGTTTCCGAAGAGTTTGTGAAACTTCACTAAACTCGATGAAAGTTTAGTGAAATTTCACTGAACTTTCGTTGGTTTTACTCTTTGGGATTTTTTTTTTCCAGAGTGATTACTCTAACAAAATACTTGGGTTGAGGGACTTTGTTCAAAAAGTTTTCATTATGTCCTTTAATCAATAAATTTCCCTAACGGGGAGTTAACACTAAATTTCTATTGAGAAAATTTTCACGAAAAATGAAACTGAAAATGATGAAAAATGATTTACGAAAAGGAAAATTCTCCGCAAGTTATTTTCGGGCGAGAAGAATACTTAAAATGAAATGTTCGACTAATAGATATGTATATATACAGAAGGCTTCTGGTAAGGACGTCCGCAACTTATAAGTTGCGGACTTCTGTTTCAGCCGTTGAATTGAGTTTTCATTAAGAGTATTGTAATAATTTTGCAGAATTCAGTGGCTGAAAACAAAAGTCCACAACTTAATAAATTGAGGACATCCTTATCAGAAGCCCTCTGTGTGTGTATATATATATATATATATATGCACATATATGTACATGTATATCTGTACCTATACATATATGTGCATATACATGTCAAACCAATATACCTACGTCATTTAAATACATATATTAAATACCTAGGCACACATATATACTTGATAACAATGCAAGATAATATTTTTTTCCGAAAAAAAAAATGCAAGATAAATTAAATAACTATGTTTGTCTTCTCCAATGGTGGAAACCTAGTGCACTACATTTGCCCATTATATTTATCCTTATTAAAGTGGTCATATAAAAGTGCGTTGTTTTGTTGCTTGTAGTACATTTTTCAAGAGGTAATCAAATACAAAAAAACAAAGAAAATTAAAATAATTTCTTCGGTGTAAAACATATTGCATGAAAAATGTTTTTGCACGTAAAATGTTTTTGGGTTAAAAAAATTTTACACTCTTGTTACCTTCTAGTTTGTTAACTGTGTCAGTTTGATCTCTGTAATTTAGAAAGTGTCACCTTGTAGTTTCATCAGTGTGTCAAATAAGTCCAATAAGTACTTTAGTGTCAAATAATTGTCACTGAATGTAAAAAATTTGTCTCAAATTTTTTTTGATGGATTAAAATGACACACTTATGAAACTAAATGGACTAAAATGACACTTGCTAAACTACAATGACCAAATTAACACAAAGAACAAACTAATGGCCTGTTTGGTTGTTCCTTCAAATTGAATGGTTCTATTCAAATTTTGTATAGAAGTTAAAGGCAAAATTCATTACCATGAATGAATCCATTTACAAATATGGGAAATTTCACCATATTTCTTCTTATGAGGCAATTTGTTAATTTTTTTAGAATGCCAAAATTTATGATTGCAAGCATCATTTTTGAGATGAGCATCCGTTTTCTAAATGAAACCATTCATGCTTTTCATCTTTTTATATAAAATTATCTACGAAAATATGAATAGAATTATTTGTTATTACCTACTAGGTAATCTGTATAAATAATATAAACTGATAATTAAAAAAAACAGTAAGCAATCTGTGTAACCAATATAAACATGTAACAAAGGAAACAGTAAATGAAAACAGAAACCTGAATTAAACTCACTGTTACAGAATATAGAAACAATTATTTGAGACAGAATCCGAGCCCAGCGAACTGTTTCCTTAAGACGAATTTGCTCCCTCTCGGTGCACAAGGTTGATGAACAATCGTCTCCCAAGATAGAACGGATTTTTCAATTCTGCAGAAGCTGCACTTCAATCTCCAGAATACAGCGAACACAATACTGTATAATACTCGAACAACTATGATATGCAGTGCAATGAAAGAGAGAGATTATTTTTCTGTATTTATGAAATGAAATCAGAGGAGTATATATAAACAATGAAGTGTTTGTTAGAATCAACACGTCCAAACAGAGCATTGCATCTGTTGGAGTGGTGACTTTACGAATCAACACATCCAAACAAAGCATTGCAACTGTTGGAGTGGTGACTTTACGAAAACAGCACAACCAAACAGAGCCTAATCACTGGAAGGACATGAATGTTAAAAAAAAAAAACTGGAAATAAATTTTCTCCAAAAAGAATAGTCAACAAGTCCAGGACTCCGGACCCACGGCCCGCGCCCAAGCCCAGCCGGCGGCGCGTGGGATAAATCCCACAAAGGCCTAGGTCCTCCCCCCTTAACAAAAGTGGGTACCCCAAAGGGGCATGCCCCTTAGTTGGCTTCCCTCTTAAATATACCCTTAAGCTCTTTGATGTTTTTCCTATGTGGGACAACTAAGGTTTCCCACATTTTTCCTCCTTCACCAATGTTTCACATGGGCCACTTTGGATGACAATTTCTCATTCATCCCTTATTGGATTTCAACATGTAAATATACGGTGTTCATCTCCTCACGAAGGAGAACGCATTCCAATGTGGTCCCGCCCCTAAAGACGTGTGGGACCCACCTTAAATTGGAGCCAAAGTTTACATAAAACTTATTATTTGAAGTCCAATTTTCCAACATTATTTCATTCAAGGACAACCAAACAGGCCCTAAAAGAGTGTAAAATGTAGTTAAGCCCACATTTTATGTTGAAACAAAAATAACCTTAAATACTAAATGTTACCCGAGAATAGGGGTGCAACTCGGGCGGGACCCAGAGGGTTTTGGCTCTGCCCAAGCCCGAGCCCGAATTCAAGAAGTCTGCCCGAGCCCGACATAAACCCGTACATGTCAACCTGAGCCCGGTTTGTAAATTAGTACTACAACCTGAGCCCGGTTTGTAAATTAGTACTACAACCTGAGCCCGAGCCCGAGCCCGAGCCCGAATTGAGCCCGAATTGCAATTTTTTTTTTGGTGCAAACCGATTTTTAGTATGTAAACAACAATATGTAGAGTTTCAAATCAATTTTTTTTTGTTAATATTTGAGAAAAAATATTTATTTATTAATTTAGTGCTAAAATAATATCTAATAATGTATTATTATCACTAAAAAACACTATAATATATACATATAATATAAAAAATAAGGGTTAATTACACTTACATCCCTGTACTTTGGGTCAGTTTCACTTTGACCCCATGTAGTTCAAAAAGTGACACTAACACCCCCTATACTTTAATGTAAAGTGTCACCGTCAGAAATTCCGTTAAAGTTAACGGAAAAGTGACACTTATACCCCTGTACTTGTAAAAGACCAAAATGCCCTAAAATTTCTCCTTCTTCAGCACATGAATTCTCAAACAAGGCCCCAAGCAATAAAATCAAAACCAAAAAAAAAAAAAAAAAATCAAAACCCCAAATTAAAACCCAATCAGGCCACCACCAGAATTTAGCTTCTCTCCCTATCTCAATCTCTTAAATCCTCTTCTCTACCTCTCGCATGTTCACATATTTGAAGGTGGTTAGAAATGGTCACTGGTAGTGATGACCGAAGTCAACGACCTCTCTTTCTTCTTCTTTTCTGGTGGTGGCCGGATTGGGTTTTGATTTGGGGTTTTGATTTTTGTTTTTGGTTTTGATTTCATTGCATGGGGCCTTGCCGGAGAATTCATATGCTGAAAAGGGAGAAATTTTAAGACATTTTGGTCTTTTACAAGTACATGGGGTGTAAGTGTCACTTTTCTGTTAACTTTAACGGAATTTCTGACAGTGACACGATACATTAAAGTATAGGGGGTGTTAGTGTCACTTTTTGAACTACAGGGGGTCAAAGTGAAACTGACCCAAAGTACAAGGGGTGTAAGTGTAATTAACCCAAAAAATAATACATAAATAGAATTCGGGCTCGGGCTCGGGTTCCACGGGTTAGCAAAATTTTGCCCAAGCCCGGCCCGAATTGAATTCGGGCTTGAATTTTTCGACCCAAGCCCGCCCATGGTGAAAGTACCGCGGGCCCAAGCCTGATAATTTTCGGGCCGGGCTCGGGTTGACCGCGGGTTGGCCCGCCCGAGTTGTACCCGAGAACATCCAACACCTTATAGAATGCCAAATTGTACACTTTGTACAATATGTTTGGTAAGAAAGCGACTTATATTAATATATTTTAGAATTTCGATACAGAACGAGAAAAAAGAAAAAGACGGTACAAATGAAAATAGAAACGTGATAAAGTAAAAGTTCTTAGTTGTAAGTCGAAAAACATGAGTTTCAATTAATGTAAAACAATATCCTCCAAAAACGGAAGAAAGTAAAACTTCTTTTTTGAAAATTAAAAATTATATTAAAGTGTCTCTTTAAAATAAATTGCAACTGGAAGGAGAGAATATATATATATATATATATATATATACAGTCAGGCTCTAAAAAAGGCTCTTTCTCTTTATTAAATAGAGGATCTCTGTTTTGGCTGTCAGATTTAGTTTTTAAACACGATCTGACGGTCAAAACAGAAGCCCTCTCTTTAATAAAGAGAGGACACCCTCTATGAAATTCCAATCGTGCACTTGGTTTAGCATGTTATAGTTTTTCTTGAAGAACTTTGCATTGCAACTTGAAACCAAACTTTTTTTAAAGAGTAATGTTATGGCTCTCAAATTTGTATTTTTGTATGATTATTAATTGATGTGACAATTGGACCATCTAAAAAAACTCTAATAAAAATTCAAATGGTCCACTATCATGTATGCTCATAACGAACGTCAGGGGTGGACAAATAGATAGACCAAGAATTTTTTAAAATTTGTGTAATTTCAACATTTTGAAGTTAATTTAGTAATTGACACTCTCAAAATTTTAACATTTTCAGCATATACCATCCATATAAAAGTCCGAAACAATTGTTTTGCAGAACTAATCTAGGGATACAAGAAACCGGACTTGTAGTCCATTTTAATTCTTTCGTTCGTTGTTTGGGTATACTGAATAGTGATGGATTAATAAATAATATCACCTTAATAGTCTCCATATGATGGACTATTAGTAGAAAGGGTAGTTGTGTCAAATAGATTTAGAATTATTTGTCTCACGAGTTGGATAATTGAGTAGTACTCTACTCCTTCACTATTACTCCGAGAGTGTGGAATTAATAGTCCCACATTATAGTGAAGAAGTAGAGTAGTACCCCATTTTCTACCTCGTGAGACAAACAAGACCTAAATCTATTCGACTCTTTATCTCGCACAAAAAAATATGTATAAATAGGGACAGCGCATGAAACTTGTTTACGAACAGGGGGCGAACTATTCGGGAGAGGGGGTGGCTAAACTGTACAGGGTTTGAGGGCAGTGCCCTGAGGTGAATGTTTGACACCCCTAACACGAAATCGCCAACCACTAACCAACGTTGAGAACCGCAACATTTCTATTTCTAAAATACTTCATACAAGATCTTCCAAAATAAGCCACATGAGCACTAAATATCAGTATTACACAGTACCTCAAAATATTAGATACATGGTGTCTTTAAAACACATAATTTGAGACTTAATGGTATATGGAAGTAGAAGTAAAGAAATTGTGAGAGAGGCTCACCAATTCACAATGGTACTAAGAATGAGTCTTCTTGGCTTGATCTTCTGCTAAAAAACTGTTTTCCAGTTGTTGAAAAAGACCTCTTCATAGAAACATGTCTCTTTTGGAACGATCGCCCCAACGAAGAGCTCTTAACCAATCTATATAAGCTTGAATTTCTATTCAACCTCTTACCAACCATCTCCGAATTCGATTTCTTTACCGGTACTAATGGTTTAGTACTCGAAGATCCTTCATTTTCCTTTGAAATATTATTATTAGCTATAGCAAGATAAATCATCGAAGCAGCCGACGAGTCCATTGAAATTGACCTCCTCTTTGGTTCCAATTCCTCTTCAACATTTAGCCTATGATGGTCACCCAAATCACTAAGCACTCTATTTTTCGCGTTCAAGTGTCGCGAATTCTTGTCTAAGATCTTAGAAATCATTTCTTCTTCGGTCAAAAATTCTCGTAAAACTTCGTCGTCATCGCTTACTTCACTAGTCCCATCTTCACCCACATGATAATTCTCCAAATTGTCTACCCTATGTCCCAAATCGTTCGAATTCGGCTCTGAAACACTCGCTTGATCATTATTGGATTCACAAACAATCGGAGCGCGACACAACGGGCAATTCTTATGAGAACTCAACCAAGTATCGATACAAGGGATGTGAAAGGCATGGCTACACTTTGGCAAAAGCCGAAGAGTCTCATCTTCTTGGAACTCAGTCAAGCAAACAGAGCACTCTGTTCCTTCAATCAAAACTTCATCTTTTTTGTACTTAAAAAGAGCAATTGAGTCAATTATTGACTGTGGCAAACCAATTGTGTGGATATACCATATCGGATTATCGAGTACAGGACCGTGATTTTCATCGATAAAATCTTCGTTGGCATCCTCTAATTGCGGTGGATTTCTAGTTCTAATCCGAGAATTGTTCGAGTTGGATCGGTGTTTCTTAAAAATTGTGAGATAGTAAAGAAAAAGAAAAGCAGCACCAAGAACACAAAGCATGAGGACCATCATTATTGGAACATGATAGTTTTGGCTTTGTTTTAACTGAATATGATCTGGAGGTTCACAAGGGGGAGGTGGTTTTTTATATTTACCATCACCATCTTTACATTCAGACAGAGATCTGTGTATTGAAATAGATTTGGGTGGTAATAGTTTTCTGTGATTAAATTCCATTTTTTTTAAACAGAAAAAAAAAAGAAAAAAAAAAAGAGAAACAGAGGAAGATCAAAACAGGGGATAGAGATTTGATGTTACCTTATAGATGAAGAAACTGAGAAGAACTTGGGAAGCTTACTTGGTGGTTTCGTATTTTTAATGGATATGGGTTTCTTTGGTTTTTTTGTATGAATTTGTTTGTGTGTTATTTGGGAGATTTCGCTTTCATTTCAGTGGAAGACTTGACTTGGGAAGTATTTGTGGAAGTCAATGGATCTTTATAGCCATTTACGCGTTAACGTAATTGTTGGGACAGTTAAGAGCCTGTTTTGTCTATGTTTATACGATTTTGATCGTGATTGGTTGTAGTCTAATTGGTGTAGTCTTTATCTTTTAACAATGTTAGGCATAATACACCTTCAACCACAATCGCGCTTTAAATTGCATGTATCTTGTGCTTCCCAAAAAGAGTGGGCCCTGTATGAAAAATTCACACAGCACAAGGTACATGCATTTAAAGTATATGTTGTGGTTTGAGATATTGTTAAAGGTGTGTGTCTAGCATTATTGTTTATCTTTCTAATGGAGAGAGAGAGAGAGAGGGTTTGAATCCTTATAAGGGATTTTAGTTGAGCTTTGTTGTGGGCCAATGTGGGGCTTTGGGGTTGGATTGGGGCTGGAGTGTGCGTGTGTGTGTGGAGTGTGTATATCTTATCCGAATCCAGGTAAGTATCAAACAAAAAAATAAAAGAAAGTAGAAATGTTTATTATGACATGGGTGTTTGGTTGATATATAGTGGAATTGATTAAAATAGAGATAGTCTTGAAAAGTAATCCCCCTCCTACTTATTGTCCAACTGCTTTTTTTGACAAGATCTGTTTATTTTTTTTTGTGGAAACAAACAGATCAAAAAGCAGTGTCAGCCACCAAAACTGCTTAAAATAGACAAAAAAGTACTAACAAACAGGCACTTAGTCCATTGGCCAATGAGACGTTCCCTCTGAGTCGGAGTCTCTGACCAATTAGAGAGAGTTTTTTGGGTGAGACTTACACCCAAAAGTAACCTTCTACATGAAGGAGATGTGTGCCCCACCCAAAATATCTCTCGCATGAGCAATGCTAGATGCGCTCCCAAATGCACAACTTTACTTTAAAATATTGGACATCGTGCTGAAAAGTCTGTACACAAAAAAAGGGGTGTACAGGGTGTGCAAGCTTTTCAGCACGAAGTCTAATATTTTTAAGCAGTGTTGTGCATTTAAGAGTGCATCTAGCATTACTCCTCTCGCATTAGTTGAAAGGTGTCACATGACCACATAAGCATAACACGTGGTCACGTAGACATGCCACATGAAACCCTAAGGTAGCCAAAAATTTCTCCACCCGAATACCCACTATTAGATTCTCACTTTGGGGCTTTGGGTTCCTTTTCACTTCACCACTAACACTAAAGACGCACGTCCCCTTGATGAAAAAAGAAAAAAGTCCATTGATCAGTGAAAAACGACTAAGAATACGAAGTGATTATTTTAGGGATTTTTTTTTGAGTGGGAAATTCTTCAAAATGAGACATTACAAGCAAAAATTCTGAGGGGTTTTTTTTTTTTTGTTTTTTAGCTAAGGCACTTTCTCTACTTTATTTGTACTAATTAGAATATTTTTGTCACTTTTTTTTTAAAACCCTTTGAGAGTCATGCCATATCATCGTTACTTTTTCTTTAAACTTTAAAATTTCATAACTTCTAATTTTTATATTCATTTTTCATAAAATAAATATTTTTGAAATCATGAAACAGGATCTTTAAAACAAGATCTATATTTGATATGAGATTCTGAAGAGGGACAAAAAAAAGTGTCAAAATTGTCAATTGGTTCTTTTTTTTTTTTTTTTTTTTTTTAAATTCATGTATTTTTTTTTTCAAGAACTACGCATTGAACTTGGAAACTGCGCAAAAAATACATAATTTGGAGCCTCGTTTTAAGCTTTTATTTATTTGAATTAAAGGACCATAACTTTATCATATTTTGGCCTTTTGGGTTTTCAAGATCTACGCACTGAGCGGATGATTTGGAGCCTCATTTGAAACCTTCATCTGTTTAAACTGATAAAATTACTTGTTTACAAATAGGTAAGATTATCTGTTTAAATTAAAAGACCATAACTTTCACATCTTATGGCCTTTTTGGGTGATTTATTTTTTGATTTCATGTATTTTTCGAAATTTATACACCTATAGACATCAATTTTACATAATAAGTATTTTTTTTAGTAGGAAGAAAAAACTAATTAATACGTTTCACGTTTTAGGTTAATTTATTTATTTGTTTCCCATAATTGCATAGTCAGTATTTATCGCGGTTGATAGATCTCCTTTTGATTTCAAAATATCAAAGTTTATAGAAAACGGACTAGTAGATCAAAAGTTGTAATAATTTGAAGTTTTTTAGGCATGAAACGGTATTTTGACTAAAAACATGTGCGAAAGACCTAATCGGTTACACAAACGTGTGGGTTTTATGCACAATGTGTTTAAGTCTTAAGGATCTTTAGTCGACTCCCCCTTCTTATCAATATCAATATACCAGAAATGATAGATGCACAACAAAAACCCACAACTAATTGCACAACCTGCTTAAAAATGTTGGACTTCGTGCTGAAAAAGCTGTACATCCCTTTTTTTTTGTCTTTTTGTGTGTACAACTTTTTCAGCACGAAGTCCAATAATTTTAAACAGGTTGTGCAATTGGTTGTGGATTTTTGTTGTGCATCTATCATTGCTCATCAATATACTATACCTAATAGCGGGGAGTTTTGTCTCAGGGTAATATCACGTTGACATGTGGCAAATGTAATAAATTGACAATCGCTTAATACTCTCACTTTTGGTTTACTGCTTGGGTTAATGTTGTTGCCCCTCCACCTCCACAAAACCCTTTTAACTCTTCCATGGAGTCATCATTTTAAAAGCAGATTGATTAGAGAGTAACGTAACATAACATGTCTCTATCTCTTCCTCTTTATCTTCTTATGACCCTATCTTTCTCTATTCCTAATTGAACAGTTGATATAGTAGTAACCAAAGCTATACTCCAATGGCCATTCACTGATTCCCCACATGAATGTGGTAAAATCATCACCCTTTGCCCACAGTTCTGGTCACTATAAGTCTTTCTCTACATATACATAAGAATATACACACACACACATATATATATATATAAGAGAATCTATGTATATATATACTAACTCACTATATTTACCACCACAGGTTCTCAATGTGGCAAAAAGAAATGGCAGAACACACAGCTACAAAGGTATCAAATTTACAATGGGGTTTGAAAAGAACCCAATTTAATCTATGGTTATTTAATCTTTTCATTGTTTTTCTACTTCTTAATATTTGTCCATAATGTTCCATAATGTGAAGGCCTAAAGCAAGGGTAGTGCCAACTGGACTAGACTCTTTTCACCACAACGAGAAGCTTTCACGACCCCTCTCTCTCTCTCTCTCTATATATATATATATATATGCCAACTGGACTCAGGGCCGGTCCCGAGTATTTGGAGGCCCGGGACGAACTACTAAAAGGGAGGCCCTTATTCGGGGGTTCAGGGGCAGTGCCTCCGAGGCAATTTTTTTGGGATCTATTTATACATAATTGTCTATTTTTTTAGGGTTTACTTATACATAATTGGCAATTTTATTGGGGTCTACTTATAATATGAGAGTCTATTTGTGAATCTTAAATATTGTATGGTGTCTTTCAAAATTCTTGGGAGGCCTATTTCTAAAACTCAAAAAATTCTTAAACTAAAAGTGTAATTTTCAAAATTCTAGGGGCCTTTGCTTTTGAGTTTTATATGCATGTATATCAATATATATGTAGTTGATGACACTAAATTGGGCATTGGGCCCCTTTGGGGCTTAAACATAAGTTTTTTTTTTTTTCGGAAAAAGGGTTAATCAAAAAAAAAGAAAAGCCAATCGGCATTTACAAGAGACAAAGGGGCATACCCCTGAATTTACAACTAGAACAAAAGAAAAACAGGGCAAATCCCCTAAATAGGCAAAGCAGCTCTAAAACATAGAGAATGACTCTAGCATGGAATGGGAGGCTATCCAACCCAAAAGGCAAGGAGAGAACCATTCCAACCTTACAAACATAAACTCAAAATAAAGCTAAACAAGGCCAATGCCTAGCAGACGAAAAGATCAAGATCTATTACGACCCTTAGGGCGGCTCCCGCTAAACTTCATTTTTGCTTCTTTCTTTCTTTGTCTAGAAGACAAAGAGATACCTTGGGGGGTGAGAAAATCATCAAATATACTGTCAGGACCAACCTCAAAATCATCCTCATCTAAACCCGAACAAGAGGGGTGGTTTGAGTCAACCCCCAAGACTATTCTACCATTGAGAAGATCGACTTCAAGAGTATGCTCGTTAGCCTTAGCTTCACCGTAGGAAAGAGCTGAAAATCTATTAACCTCGGAAATAGGCTCACTAACTCCCATGGATGTGTGGGGGGCTTCCAAAGCAATTTGTTTTCCCTTATCTTTCTTTTCTACCATTTTCCACACTCCCACTTCTGGCTTCTTTCCATAATTTTTTTTCGGAGCAAGGTAAGGCCGAAGGTAAGTAGTAGGTTTATGGACAATAGGAGCTGGTTGTGCTTTTGGAGGGATAGAACAATCATGTCCAAAGCTAGCACACGTAGAGCATCTCAACGGGGTCCATTGGTAATCAACACGGATTCTAGATGTCACCCTAGAACCAGATTCATCATCTTCAGCTTCTATATCAAACTCTTGAATAAACTCTTTGTCTGCACGAATTTCAACACAAACCCTAGCATAGGAGATACGTCGGCAACTAGCCGTCATCCGATCCACATGTAGCGGCTTCCCAACCACACTCGCAATGAAACTAATCCCTTTGGGATTCCAGTATTCGAGGGGAACATCATAGAAGTGTATCCATACTGGAATGCTAGATTGAGATTCAAGATCAACCTTAAGATTTGGCTTCCATTTTCTTAAGATAATAGGTCGGCCAGCAACAAACCAAGGCCCATCATCCAATATGGTGTCCCTATCCTCGGCGGATGAGAATTTAAAGTAGTAAACACCAGAATCTGTAGCTAGAGTATCAACAAGGCCCCTTGGCTTCCACAGCCTATTGGTAGCATTGGTAATAAGAGTATAGGGCAATTTAGTCCCCACCACATGACCAACTAAGGTGGTATCCCATTCTTGTCTTCCTTCATCCACCAGTTCTTTAGGAGCAAGAAAAACAGGAATAATATCCTTCTGATCATCCCCAATTGAGTCGTGATTAAAATAATTCAAAACAAAGTTTGAGTTTTTTAAATCTAAAACATTTGGCACCAAATTAACATTATCAGAAGACTTTCCATCAAACTCAATATGTATATCATCCTTGGAGTGTCCTTGAGAAAATGTAGAACTTTGATGAGAAGCTTGTAGGGTGCCCAAGGGGGAAATAGCTCCATCAGTAGTGGTTGGACATTCTTTTAACGGATGGAAAAGCTGTGAAAAGAGTTTTTTAGGAGGGTCATTACAACCCGCAATTAAGTTTCCCTCATTACATCTTGCAATTAAAGTTCCCTCTTTAAACACACATGAAATAGGGTCATTAATGCAACTATCATCAACCTTATTAGTTGTCGTGTGAGATGGACTAACAAGACAAATAGAGGCAGCTTTATGGGGAGCTCCACCATCAGCTTTAATGGAAATATCATTTAAAATATCAAAGCCAATAGAGTTTGTCTCACAACATTTAATGCTTTGCTTGGAAGGACAAGCATCTTCGGACAGCATATCTGAAGCAAGCGGCTGTGTCATTACGAGGTGGCTAGCATTGATGAGTTTGTCAGCCACATGGGGCCCACCATTGATCTTAACATTTGGAGTAGCAACAATCTGACCGTTAGAATTGCTGGGGGCCAAAGACATGTGCTGCTCACGCTTAGCTAACAGATTGGGTTCTGTAATGGGGTCAACTTGAGGATTAAAAGGTTGCTTTACACCAACAACCTCCTTCGGACCAACAACACCTTCACCAACCTTAGAGACACCATTAAAAACAGAAGCATTCAAAACATGATCATTAAAATCAGGAGAAACAGCAAAACCTTGGGCACAAGTAGTAGCATTGTTCTCAATATGAACTTCATCTCTAGCTTGAGGGGATTTAGAAATAATTTGAGCAGATTTATTCTCATTCTCCCACCTTTCCCCTTTAGCTTGTAGCACTTCTAATAGGAAACTTTCAAATTTACTAGGCTCTTGATGGAGATCAGAGATTTGAGCATTTGGAATATCAGAGCCACCTTCTAATCGACCTTTAATTTCATCAATTTTGATCTGCAACTCAGAGGTCCTAGCCGAGATGGAGGACATAGAAATGTCATTGAGAAAATCAGAACCACCTCCAATGGAGGCAGTCTGATCAGATCCTCTATATTTTACTTCAGTCCTACCACAGCCTCTCTTATCCTTAGCAACTTCACAAGAGTTGCTCTCCAGCAACCCCTCATCAGCACAATCAGTAGCTTTAATGGCAGCAACAACACCACTTCTATCTGCGGCATGATCACCACAGCTAAAAACAGCCGGCTTAGCTCTTCGCTGCTGCCATAAATCCCCCACAAAATCTTCAGCAAACGAATCCTTTGGGGGGCCTTTCAATTTGAGGGAACGTCGAAGCTTGCCTTCATTTATAGTACCTTCAAATCCGATAGGATCCTCATCCGAAAGCTCATCAGTAGCAAAAGAAACACATGATGCTGCATTAGAAGTAGCAGTAACCACTTCCTTTAGTTCCTTCAATGAGAGGGAAATTTTTGAGTGAGCTGGAGATCTCTTAAGTCTATCCTTTTTCCCCATAAGAGAACACTTAGTGCTTAAACATAAGTTGAGAAGAGGCTTAAACATAATTAAGGGAGACCTAATGTAAAATGCTAAAAAAATCTCAAGGTAAAAATGCAATTATGAAAATTTTATGGGGCCCTCAAAATTTGATGAACTTTAGTGGTCCGGGGCGGTTGCCCCACTGGCCCCTCTCTCTCTCTTTCTATATATATATATATATATATATACGAAGAGTTAGAGTGGACTTGACATGAAATTTATCTTAGCTCTCTCTAAACACTAGCCTGTTCACTGCTCTGATGATTAATTTAGCCATTATTTTATTAGCCTTCTTAGTATATGTCATTGCTGATTATGTTTATAGTCTATTTATGTCCGAATGTATCTGTTCAACTACATTCATACCAAAATACAGAGAGGCTGTTAATTTGGTTTTTTTGATTGATTATTAGTTAATATCTTGTAATTAACTCACCGTTTGGCTTCTTTATTTTTTAGTTTAAATGAGGGAAAATTATAGGGTAATACTTGGGACACACCCAAACACACAAATCAAGAGTGTCTGTCTCTCCTGTGTTATTATGGGGTCCAGTGACAGCACAGAAGAGAAATAGACACATCTTTTTGAGTTGTGTCCCAAAGATTGTGTCATTGGGTGTGTCCCAATCTTTACTCAAGAATACTCTCTCTATAAAAATCCATGGATGAAGATGTTAATCCCTCTCTCACACACACACTTGGTAGTATTTCAACTTTCTGCGCATCGGCGCGGGTTCCAGTCGAGTTATTGTTATTACTATTATTATTATTGTTATTATTATTATTATCTTAAAATATGGGACATGCAAGAGCCACAGGTCCATAGCTCCGCAAGAGCCATAATCTGATCCAATCTGCAGTGACACTAGCGAACCAGACGATGGCATGGAAATAATCTCAAGCACTGTTGTTGTACACTTGAAATTATTGGGTTTATTGTATTTTGGATTATAACATTTTTAATTCCTCTTATTTTGACTTTGGGCATTTTTATTTCAAAAACTCAAACAAAGTCCAAAGCTTTTTATTTGATGTGACTTTTGTTCTACATTGGTTAAACATGAGACCATTTCACTCATATATGAATTCATTTGCTTAGTTTGGTAAACTTGTGTAGTAGAAAAGCTCTCTCATGTGCGCCAGGGAATGTAAATCTCTAATTTGGACCGTCCGATTTGGCTTAAAAATCGATACCTGCAGACACGAGTGTCGCCAATTTGTAGTCTCGTACATACGAGAGAGTGGCTGCATATTAAACTGGTTTAATCTCCCTACATGAATATATGACTGTTATACACACTAGAGTTTTTTGTTAAAAACTTTGATCTCATTAAAAACAAAACGTTGTAGGAGTTCAATGGCTGTCATTTAAGGTGCCTTTATAACCAGGATATAAAAACTCCTCTCTTAGTCTCTATGCAAATACCTGATCGGATTAAACTCCAAACAGAGCCTATTTGTTTAGGTGATAAATCATTCTCTTATCCCTTTTTGTTTTCTCGAAAAATCTCTTTGGGAAATATTCTTCTTTTCTTAACTCTCCGATTTTGGAACAATTCTGAACGCTTAAATAATCTTTCAATTTGTGTGCACGTTTGGAATATATGATTGCTGAATTTTGGAAAACATAACATTGAGACCTTCTGCATCGAGTCACTGACTCTGAGGAGCGGAATTGTTCTTAAAGACAGTGCAAACTGTTACACGCCTCAATCAATATCATAGCCGTATCTTTCCTATATTTCCTATGTAGATAATAATATGCACGCAAGCATACGAGTCGGGTTTAGGTCACTTACCTAGCGGAATAACCCGACGGATCGCCAAACGGTGTTGTTACGAGCCCGACGTCTTCACCCACGAATTGCTGCTCCATGTTGCCTCCGTGTACTCTCTTATACTTCGCGTAGGTCGTGAAGATCACTACTAGAGCGGTCCTCGTACGTATCACGTGCTAAATCCCATGGCTCTTTTGGTGATGGCCAAGAGAGAGAGGGAGAGAGAGAGAGAGGCTGCTATGTATGTTAGGGGATCTCCCAATATGTTGTGTTTATATCATATATATATACACACACATAATATCCAAACCCTAGGGCTCCAAGAGCCATGGCCCATTGGACCCGGTCCAATGTATGTGGGTGCCCGTATGACCCACATATTTCTTACATCTCCCACTCACCCACATAGGGCTAGTTCTAAAACCAATCTCTCGAAACAGAACTTCTCATCTCTTCATACAGGAAAATAGAACGTGCGACCTTACGAAAAGAAAGTACAGCGACAGGAGTGTAATGCCAAATCATCACCATAACCAGCAAGACACATCACTCGGAAGCTTCTCGTGTATGCCTTAGACGATTCAACCACACCGGACACAGCATTCTCAATCCCTCGGTGAAAAGAATTGCTGCACCACCTCAATGTAATGTACTCATGACATATCAGTAACAAATTACGATTGTCGCAGGCCTGCTAATGAGTCACAAAAACATGGTGTGTTATTGAATGGTCTTCCCTGAGCCCACATGTCAATCCGACTAACTCGACCGCTTACCCAGACACACCCCATAGAACGAAATTATCTCATCGTCCTAGGATAGCATGCTAAAGTAGCTGTCATCAAGCGTCCTCTTCATGACATAGTCTCAAGTCGTGAAGGCAACCAGTTTGTAGGATAACCAATGTCTTGGATATGCTACATGGCTCACACAGCAATGAAGAGGAATCCATTCACTGCTCCACAGTCGATCGCAAAAGCACATATAGTATGATATGTATGCTATGGCGTTCTTCCATAAAAATGGGCATGTCACTCTATGTTTGGAAAAACAAGTAACGCCATACGAATCTTAGTCTAGACGTTACACAAAACGTCTAACCTGAGTCTCCCAGCATAGTCGCTCCTCTAAGCGCCCATCTGAAAACTCACATTCGGCTGTAAACAGGCTACATAGAGTCGTGGGATATCTCTATGTTCGACCAAGTATAAGGTCTCATCTTAGATCCATCTAAGGCGACATATAGAAATAATAGGGTTTATATCTAGCTCGCTGTTCTTATACTGCGTAGATATAACTGTTCAAGCTCGCTTTCTAAGCGCTATGGACACATATGTCCTAGCTAGCTATCTAAGCGCCACGAACACCAATGTCTCATCTTGCTCGCCATCTAAGCGCCATGGACACGCATGTCCTAGTTCGCTATCTCGGCGCCAAGGTGAATCACCCGTGTGAGCAGGGCGATTCAAGCCCGGTGACATATAAGAAATGTGCATTCATTCCATTCATATAACAAACATATATGTATGGAAACCAATTAGTTTATAAAAACTTGAATAATAATGTCAATACCACAATAAAATGTCTAAGCACATCAAATCCCCAATTGGAGATATGCCTCAAGACAACTTCCCTTTGCGCAAACTACATCTCAAAATGTGACCAAAACGAATGTCTATGTGCTAGAATGGTTTTTGAGATCTTTTGCATATGCTCAGGCTTATGTGCTATCAACATGGATAAGCACAACCTCATCACTATGAGGTGAAAAACCTAGCCACTACAAAAACTCTTAAACCAAAACAGCTCCTCGAACAGCTGATAAGCACACCACATATTATGCTTCCATCGCGGACAGCATAAGGCAAGGTCCACAGTCCTCCTGCGAACATATCGCAAGATACTCTTCACTACTCTCTAGTGACAGGACCATGGTTGCTACGGCAACGACTGATTAAACCAACCGCATAGCAGACATCTGACCAAGTACACACATTAGTATACTTCAGATTCTCTATTGCGGATGGATATGGCAAACTGGACATTTGTTTCCTCTTCTCATTATTCTTAAGACATTGATCTAAGGTCAAGGTGAGTCCCCCAAAAATGGGATGTCTATGGGTTTTCAGTTTTTCATGTGAAAACGTTCAAGAACCTACATCTTGTAAGTCCCTTGGGACAAACAGAGGAGCTTCTGAGAACAATATCTCACAGTCTAAACTTCCAACACATAGTTGGAATCACCCATGTCCTCAATCTCAAATTGAGAGGACAACCACTCTCAAGTGGTGACAATGGAATTCATCTCATTCCTAGCTAAAAGGACGTCATCAACATATAAAGAATTAGAACGTTTTCCTTGGACCATTTAATGTACACACATTGTACCACTGCCTAGACGATTGTTAACATGAGATAATAAATAGATCGTTTGAGACAGCACACTTTTGCGCTCATTCCCTTTGGTCACAACACCAATGGGATGATCCATATTTATCTCGTTGTCTTGTTCTCCATTGAGAAAAAAGCAGTTTAAACATCCAACTAAAAAGGTTCAAAAACTAAATATGCGACAATTGCTAGGATAAGGCGAATGGAGTCAGATCTCACCCTTTGGGAGAACATGTTTCCATGGTCTATACCCTCTCTGGGTACAAACTATCGCCACAAGGCGCGCCTAATACTTGTCAATTGAGCCATCTGCCTTGCGTTAGATTTTTTGAAAAACACACTTGTTACGCACAGGCGGAATGTCAACTAACTCCCAGACTTTATTTGCGTCCATAGAGCTCATCTCGTCTAGCATAGTAACTATCCACTCAACTTCAGCAGACGAAGAAAAACGCTTCAACAAAAGAAGCAGGCTCATCCTCATCCACTTGTGCACACATTTGCACACATATGAAAATGTCTTCCTCAATTTCAAAACAGCGATAGGGAACTTTTTCCTCATCACCATACAATGTACTACCTGAGAATCTTGAGTGCCTAGTGGTGCACTCCCACTATCTGGTACACTCCCACTAGCGTCTAGCGGTGTACTCCCACTCGGCCGGAGACTAGTACCATATTTCAGCGATTACTGGATGTGGATTCTCAATCTCCCCACCCTCGCTTAAAGATGGTATGTTGTCTTCAACATCCTCCAGCTCATAGAGGTCAAGATATCTCTTAGTAATACAAATCTGGGGAAGTCATTCTCAATATCACGTGGCACCATTTGTGTCATTCCTATACCCGTTTGTTCATTATACGCAACATAGGCTGTCGAGCTATTAGAATACCTTATAAAGGAATGCTTTCTAGCTCTCGAGCATAGTTTCTCGCACTTATGCGAGGTATAGTGAACACAACCTCCTGAGCTCTACGGGCGCAAATGCTCCAAAATAAGCTTTTCGCCTTTCCATAGCTCATACGGGGGTAGAAGGAACTGACTGAGGAGAGGCACTCTACTATGTAGGCAGCAATCAAGAGTACATCCTCCCAAAACAACTTTGGGAGGTTGACTTGCGCCATCATAGTCCTAGCCATATCTAGGAATGTCCTATTCCTTCTTTCTGCAACACCATATTGTTGCGGAGTTTTCGGAACAGAAAGTTGTCTGCGTATCCCCTTTTTCCTCACACAATTCTCAGAACTGATTAGATAAGCACTCGCGATCCTCACATCGCGCGAAATCATCTATAAAAGTGAGAAAATAAGAGGCGCCATGACGTGCCTTTACAATCATAGGTCCACAGATATCTGAGTGAACTAGTTCTAATGCTTGAGTAGCTCTAATAGCCTCTCTAAAAGGCTTTCGGCATGCTTTGCCAACTAAGCAAGACTCACACATAGGTAGGTCAACCTTAGCGAGTGGGCCCAAAAGGGCTTCTCGAGCCAATCAAGTCATCCTATCACATCCTATGCGTTCAAGTCTAGCATGCTATGTCTCAGAATAAATTAACAGAGAAAACTAGAATTTATGAAAACAATTCTTAAGCAGTTATCCTTAGATAACCATGTCCTAGTAACACTACCACCCAAAATTGTCCATCCTATTACCACCGAACTGAAAAACGCCCTCGATTGCGCTCTTCCACCTTGTCAGCCTTGGGCGCAAACTTGCTCGCCCCACCCTGCCTCTAGGCGGGTTTACCCTTACCATTGCGTTTAGGCCCACTGGCCTTGCGCCTACTTCCACTTATGGAAGTAGTGGTCAAGAGTGTAGCTATACGGTTCGCCTCACCTTTTGGCGCTCCGTATTCAGCTCAACATGTCAGAAAATGTCAAAACCAAAAATTTAACATTTCCGTTATGGATCATGATTTGTTTTCTATGGACCCGCAAATCAGGCAAAGAACTAATCATAGCCTGAAACCGCAGTTCGCCAGTAAAGATGTTCCGAGTATTATGAAATCACGAATCATACCTGTCATCGACCTTAGATGTCCAGTCATCGTGTACTTGGAACATTTCCTTTACTTTCCCGAACTTCATAACTAGAAGCTTAATCTAGTAGTGAATGTGTCATCGAAAACAAATTTGAGATGATCTCATAATACTTTGGCTATTGGATAGTATATATACTTCCCAACAAAATCATGGTGCATGCTACTTATCACAAAGCGCGTGCTATGATCCTTCTCAGGCCAAGTATTATAGGCTATTAAGGTTATAATGATATTGGGCCGAAAGCCCATTATTCGGTTTAATGGGTTGGACTATAGAATAAGCCTAAAGCCCATAAGCTCTTACTCATTCTATCGGTGTGTTACTTTGCAGTGCCATATTACAAAAAATTAGTCCCTTTTAAACTTGTTACTTTTATAAAGATCGACAAAGTGTGGTTTGGAAAACATTTGTTTTTGTGAATCCAAAAAATTTGAAGAATATGCGCAAGGGGTTGACATTATTATTTGCACATTTCATAAGGTTTGTTTTAAAATCCAATTACAAATGAGTTTTCCCCTTTCTACAATTTAAGACCAAAAAATTCGCTATTGCTCATTAATCAAATCTTAATTTTGTAAATCAAGAAAAACCTTTTATAATTGATTTTTCTAAACAAACATCAATTAGATGGTACAATTACCTATCTAAGATCATCCACAAGATATAAAGTGCGTCATACAACAAAAGTGCGTCCGAATTGACAACTTAGAGCTCATGTTAAGGTAATTCAAGTGTATGATTTATGAACAAAGAAAACCATCCCTTTACAAGTAGGCTTTTCCAATACAAGAAATGTAAACACTCGTCCTCACTTTACATTTATAGCCCAAAAAAAACCAGGGATGCTTTGTTCATATACATACACAGAAACAACCTTAAACATACACCGTGAGGACACAAGCTCTTTAATTGTCAATTATTGTCCATTCATTTAAGCCAGATTAAATTGTATTAATCACACACATCAACAACTCATGCGGTCTTATTATAAAATGAATGGACTCATCCGTCACTCCACTTAAGGAGGAGGAATAAGAGGTCATAGGGTCAACCAATCACAAACAACAGTAATTAAACGTGACCAACAATGCAATGAGCCTCTAAAATAATAAAATGTGCAATAAAATAATTATTGCACAGCCCGAATAGCTCCCATAAGCTAAAGTGAAATCAATGAAAAAATCCTGGATTTTCCATTAATTTTAACCCAATTTTAGGTCTTAAAACATAATTTAAAACCAATTTATTAAGGGCCCTTTAAATTAACAATTAATTTAAAACCTTATGGAAAATTTAGTTAATTGAAAAAACAAATTTTTCATTATAAATAAAAAATTTCAGAATTTCATCAAGGCCCAAAAACATTTTTGAATCAATTTAACGAAATAAATTGATTTAGTTAAACAAAATTAACTATGAGCAACAAAATTCCTAAAAAATACAAAAATTTGAGGAATTTGTTCTCCAATGATTTTCAGTGGTCTAATATGGTGTTCTAAACACCCCATATTAATTTCAAAAATTAATAATCTATTTTGGCTATTTTCAGCAATTAAATAAATGCCCATATGCATAAATTTTATGCTCTAAAATACCAAAACAAATATGAGATAATTCATACAATTTTCTCAATACTCCAATCAGTGTACAAAAACACTAGACATCAAATTCAAGAATTAACAACTTTAATTGGTTATATTTTAAGCAATTAATATTGCGTATTCAACACAATATATATGCTCTAAAATATGTCCCAAAGAGCGAGAAAATACTAAAATAATTTTCTCAAGCTTTCACTAGTGTTCTAAACACATTGTGTTAATTCCTTGAATTAATAATCAATAAAAATATTTTAAGCAATTTAATATGCGTACAAAAACACATAATTATATGCTCTAAAATATTAATATGATTGAGATAATTTACCAAAAATTATCTTTGAGTCCCACAAAATTTTACATGGTCTTAAAATAGTGTCCCTTATGTCCCAAATTAATTACAAAAATTAATAATATATTATGGCTATTTTAAGCAATTAAATCAACGTCCATAAACATTAATAATATGCTCTAAAATACCATAAATACATGATAATTTACACAAAAATTATTTTAGAGTCCCTTACAGTGTCCTAGACACTATATATTAATTTCAAAAATTAACATGTAATTTTTGGATATTTTAAGCAATTAAAAACGTATATAAAACACATATTTTATGCTCTAAAATACCAAAAATTAATGAAATAATTTACCATAAAATTATTTCTGGTCCCACACAGTGTATATAGCACTGAAAAAAATATTACAAAAATGTTATTTTATGGACTTTATACCAATTAAATATTTATATGCTTCAAAACATATAAAATAAAAGTTAATTTACCCAAAAAAATTTCTCTGCCCCAAACAGTGTTCAAAACACTAGAAAAATAAAAATACAAAAGTAATATTTTTCTGTATTTTAAAATTAATCTTAAAAACATTTGTTTTAATTAACAAGAGGATAGCTTTTAAGAATTCAAACTAGTTAAGGGGCTTCTTTGGAAAAAAAACAAAAAAAATGGTAAAAGTCCATAATGGTATCTCAGAAGTCACAACCCACCTCCACGTGATCATGCCAATCCAAAAAAATTTGATGACCACGAATTCAGTGGTCCCACTTACACTGTGCAAATAGGAAAGCATTGGGCTTGAGCTTCACACGCCAAAAGGTGCGACTGGGCCAACCCAAAAACACAGTTTCATCTCTTCCAAAACATAACCTATCGCGCAGCAGCCATTGCAGCGCATCGCAGTGACTTTGTTAGGCTATATCTCCCTCATCGGAGATAATCAGGTTATGAGATTTTATGCGGGGACTATAGGGACTATTAGGAACACAACCATGTAAAAAATTTGGATCCCTATTGGAGTTTAGCATTAGACCCACTTCAAAATCAAGTTCTTTCAAAGTTTCGGTAAAAAGCTTGGTTAAGATTTAATGGCAGATTCGATTTGGGTGATCTACGGGCGAATCAAACACCTACAGGCTCTGATACCAATGTAGATAATAATATGCACGCAAGCATACGAGTCGGGTTTAGGTCACTTACCTAGCGGAATAACCCGACGGATCGCCAAACGGTGTTGTTACGAGCCCGGCGTCTTCACCCACGAATTGCTGCTCCATGTTGCCTCCGTGTACTCTCTTATACTTCGCGTAGGTCGTGAAGATCACTACTAGAGCGGTCCTCGTACGTATCACGTGCTAAATCCCATGGCTCCTTTGGTGATGGCCAAGAGAGAGATGAACCGTGAGAGAGAGAGGGAGAGAGAGAGAGGCTGCTATGTATGTTAGAGGATCTCCCAATATGTTGTGTTTATATCATATATATATACACACACATAATATCCAAACCCTAGGGCTCCAAGAGCCATGGCCCATTGGACCCGGTCCAATGTATGTGGGTGCCCGTATGACCCACATATTTCTTACATCCTACAACTGTCACCGGAGCAAATGGCCTCAAGTCAAATTGTACCATAACATATGTTATTAAAAAAAAATTGGGCATCTCCAACCAATGCTTTAAATTCTCAAATGCTAATTTCATTTGAAATATTATGTGGTAAATTTGCTTATTTAATATTTTACAAATCTACATATATGAACTCCACCATATATGCCAAGTTTATTAATTTAGTACTATTTTGTCTTCTAAATTTCTCGATCTCATTTTTAGTATGCAATTTTAATTTGATATGCGAAATGCATTAGTATTAAAACAATGAAAGAAATTCATTTGCCATGTCGCTTTTGATATGTCAAATTTGACCTATTCCTTTGTATATATGCCACAGAGAGATTTGAAGAATCGGTTCGAGAGTATGACAAATTCATCAATTGAGAATGGCACATACAATTTAAATATCGAGTGGAGTTGCTCTAAGAACGTTAATCGTTTGAGCCACAACACACACACACACACACTTCTACATGTATACATATTCATAACTTTTTTTGGGGGGGGGGGGGCAAACTTTTAAACATCTCAAAGAAAAATCTTTAGTCATTTATTGAGTGGTCTTTAATCTCTTTTTGTTTTGTCTCATTTGAAGTCTATTTTGATTGAGTAATAATTGGTGCACATAAAGTGTGCACATAAATATTTGGGTCATTGATTTCAGTGGATCCCATATATGCAGGCACGGACTCCACCAAAATGAATTATCGAAATCTTTATGTGCACAATTTATTATTATATGCACATTTTATGTACACATAGCATTACCCATTTTGATTCTTCAGTCAGATCCAGTTATTAAGATAATTGAGAGGGTATTTCCTTATTATGGGATCCTTTACTTTTTGTTTTGAAACAATTGGGTTTAGACATTATTTCGGTGATCCTTTCGAAATGGGCAGCAACTTTACTTCTTCTTCTTCTTCTTTTTTCCCTCCTTTCTATCAAAGAATCACATGAACAGTTGATTCCCGCGTGTTACACTTTGTATCGAAAGAGTTTTGTCAATTCTAAGAATTAAACACCCCCTCCCCCACACTTGCTCAAATTGGATCCTTCAAATTTCTTTATCATTCCAATTTATTAATTGGCATTAATCCAGATCTTTGCTCTCGAGAAATGAATCAATACTTTCTACTTGCACTCCATCATGTACTATTTTCATTACAATCCAATAAAAAAGAGGGCTCTTTTTTGGGTAAAAGAAAGAGGTGCCCTAGTGAATAGAACTAGGATGTCGAGCCAAGAGCATCTTCATACAGCACTTAAATTTTAGTACCTAATTTTCAATTTTATCAAACGGGGCCTTGCTCTCTCTCAATTTGTGTGACCATCTTTGTAAGTATTAAGGAAACATCGCTAAATACATTCACATGCATTGAAATGGTGTATTCTTCTAAATTTGTTCCTTTTATTTTTGGGGTAATATTTGGGAAACACCCAAAACCCACACAACCTTAGACACACACCCTAAGGTAGACCAAGAGGAAGAGAGAAAGAGACTGCAGGGTCTACCAGAGTGATGTGAGTGAGGTGTGTCAAATAGACCATGTCATAAGATCCAGAACGTCGAAAAACCTCGAGATAGGTCACTCTGTATTTTGAAGACTTTAACAACGTTAACTTCGTATATGTAAATCCCAAGGGCAATTTGGTCATTTTATCATATATGTACTTTTTAGGTCACAAATGTTCTTTATTTTAAATATGAGCTCACATGCTCTGACGACGTTCAATTCTAGTTTAGTCTTAACAAGTTATAACATTTTTTGAAAGGCAAAAATAGTCTTCAAAAAAAAAAAAAAAATTCAATCTTATTTTTTCCAATTTTTTTTTTTGAAAAAAAAAATAATTATTCGAAAAAAAAAAAAAAAAAAAAAAAAAACAATTTGGTCGGGATGACAGTCAACCCATATTTTCATGGGTTATAAATGGACCCAACCCATATTTACCCATATCCAACCAATTGTCAGGCCTAGTCTAAAGTTGTGTGAGTGAGGTGTGTCTAAAGTATTACCCATATTTTTCTCACTCCAAAATTGAACTAATAGACTTCATGATACTACTGACACATCATATAGTACCATATAATTAATGCATTCCATGAAGTGCGAATAGCAATTCAAAGAGCAAATAAAGTATCTTCATTAAGTGTAAAGGTTGGGACACACCCAAAGACAACTTTTGGGACACAACTCAAAAGATGTGTCTATATCTTTCCTGTGATGTCACTAAACCCTACAGTGACACAAAAAAGATAGACACATCTCTTAAATTATGTCCCAAAAAGTGTTTTTAAATGTGTCCCAAATATTACCCTTTCATTAAATGCTCAAGATGATCGCTTATTTTGGGACGCCCCAAAAAAATCATCACTGGCCCACCTCAACTACTTCTAACTTTCTTCATATTTTTGTCTCCCACTTGCACTCAACACCCTTCTAAAATATTATCAGAGAGACAGCTCCACTGGCATGGAGTATATAAACAAAACCAACTCACAGGGCAACCTCTCTCACTTCTCCCACTTTCTTCATATTTCCCTCTCCTACTTGCACTCACATGGTGAATGCTACCCTCCTAACATATTGAGAGAGAGAGAGAGAGAGAGAGAGAGAGAGAGAAGCCCACTGCTTTGTGTCAACGTATGCAGAGGAGCAAGCATCCAGATATGCTCCAGCTATATTCTACACAGTAGTAAAGTTCTACACTGTAGTAAAGATTATATACATAAAGGAAGTATACAGAGAGAGAGAGAGAGAGAGAGAGAGAGAGAGTGTGTGTGTGTGTGTGTGTGTGTGTGTGTGCGTGCTGTACACAGAGACTCACTGCATCCGCAACATATTTACAGAAAGCAAAGCATCCAGATTTACCCCAACCTACTATACATGCATGGAGTAATTTATACATCTCCGATTCGAATCAAGCTCAGATGGATGGTGATGTTAATTTATACATAAGCTTAAGCTCATTCAGATCAAATAATGGCCTGATGTACAGACCTCAAATGGTCATAGCAATCATTACTGCTCTCATAGAACTCCAAACAGACCCAACAAACGTGCCTTCCACATTTGCACTCAACATGGTTGCACCCATCAATCTTCTCAATTGTAAACCCACAAACAGGGCAGTGCTTCACATTCTCTCTCCCCTTGCACCATTCTTTCAACGACGAATCCGGATCTTCCTTAAACTCCTGGTATTTCTCGCACGACAAGTACGGATGGTACTCCACGTGACAGCGAGTACACGTCTCCACGCAACATGCCCCACAAACAAATGGCATCCCCGACTTATCCGGGTCTGCCACTTTGTAAACTGAGGGACAGTCGGGTGAGGGGCAATACCGGTATTTCCCCCCACTTCCTGCGACAAATGCCCCTAAAGAAGCCCGGAAAAGCTCCTCCAGTTTCTCACTTGACAATAATGACCTCAAGTCTGTCTGCAAAATAGGGACCTCACAGCCACCGTGGGCACAGAAAATTGGGAAACTATCCCGGCTTTTAATTGCGGAATCACATTGCTCGAGTAAACACAAACGACAGAAAACATGCCCGCAGCCTTCTAGCCGGAACCCATCTTCCACTTCACACAAGCAAATGGGACACGAAGTTTCAATTTCAACCCTCTGAACCGAAGGATCACTTTCTTGTACAATTTCGTGAATAATTTCTTCGACTTTTGGCTTTAAGTCCTTGTTACCTCGAATGGAGATGACATGGCGGCGGGAATTAAGAGTGAATTCTGCCTCAGGTACCTTTTCTTTGAGACCGTGAAGGTCCGGCCCAAACTTCTTAACCACATTCTTCATCAGATCCGGGGGTAGATTTTCACCTCGGAGATGGATTTCGAGTTGCTTGCTCTCATGTAAGGTCAGTAGGGACTGAACCAACCTTTGCTCTGCCACTTCAATTTTGTCCAAAGAGCCAAAGACCCTCACGTTCAGAGCATGTCTATCGAATAGAATATATGTTCCTGTCTCCTGCTGAATTGTCTTCATGAGCAGTATGCCTTCTCTGGAAAAGAGTAACTGTAGAACGGTCGGAAAGAGGCTGGGATTAGATACAGTCTTCCCTTTCATGAGCTGTTCAAGAGGTCGTCTTAACTCTGCAACAGTTTTTGTAGCATTGGCAGATATCTTTACTCGATAGGAACCATTCGCATTCCTGTTTAGAGAGCATTCTGCACCTGTGAACAAGACCAACTCATGTCCGTTAAGCACTCAACTATTACATAATTGCAGGTGATTTTATCATGGTGCTAATTAAGAAAACTGGTCTTCCTCATCAAAATCCACACATATAAATATAATATAAGAGGAATGCCTTTGATAAATAGGACACTTTGAACCCTTGATGTGCGTCATCATCTAAGGGCGCCCAAATATTCCCACTCTTCATCACTTTCTTAAATTTAGATAATTAAAATTTTGTAACTCCCCCTACTTTTTACACCTTTTGCCTCTCTCTAAATATAAATGTTCTGCAAATTATCTTTATAAGAGTATGATCAATTTAGAATTAAAAAAACGTCTTTTTTTTAGTGGCAATTTCTAGTAAATCTATATAATAAAGGAGAAGGGTTTTTCCCCCCAAAAGGTTAGTCCAAGGGTCCATAATATAAGGCCTCCCTGTCTTAGGATCTTACCCCATCTAATGGGTTAAACATTTTGGACCCTTAGTTGGGTTCTTCAAAGGTCCAAAATAAAAACTAAAAAGCACACACAAATTACACAATCACCATATATTCACCACACACTAAACATGCCCAATTCTAAATCTTCCCCATTCCCAAAACTGACTCCTACTCACGCCCTCTGTCTCTCTCGAATCACCATCACCCTCCATTGCCTCCACCAGGGCCACCAGAAAAAGCTCCGTCTCTCTCTCTCTCTCCCCACACACATACACCCACACACCGCCGGATACTACAAGCGACGGTACAGAAGAAGAACGAAAGGATATTATGTTATTCATTTATAGTGTCCATTGGCTGTAATTTTTATGTTATATCTTCTTTTCATATGCAAAATGTGAAACGTGAAAGTGTAAGAAATTGTTGCCATTTGAAAAAAAATAAATCAAGGAAATAAGGTAGATAACAGGAAAGGTACATAAGTTAATTTCTTATCTGAGATTCTATTTAGAGTAAAAGAAAATGTGGTGGTAATCGAAAACTTAGAATCTGTGCGCTCTTAATCAGATTGTGAAAATAATTATTGAAAAAAATGCGATCAGTTACATTTCGTTTATTATTTGAGATTCTTATTATGAGTACCTGCTCATTGTTAATATGTTCACAAACTAGGTTACATTGTCTCGTAGTCAATTTTAACTGTCACAAATGTATTGCTCTCTCATTACTTCTTTTTTATAGTGATGAAGAGAAAAAGACCTGTTGTGCATTCACTGTATGTGAATAAAGGTCAAGATTTGTGGGGACAATAGTTCATTTTAGTGACCCATTTAATACAAAATTAGGTGTACGAGCTTTGCTGGGCTTTGTGCATTGCCTTGGGCTTTGTATATATATAGGCTTCATTTGCTTCATATATTCAGCGGTTGATGATTTTATTCATGGTTTAGATCTAATTCTGATTTTGATCACTAGAATAATTTGAATCCGTTGAAACTTCAGTAATTAGTTGATTCATCTCAAAATCTGTAGCACTTCCTCATAATTATGCATAGAATTGAATCTAACCGCCTACTGATTTCATTTTGTTTCAGATCAGTGTGTTCTAGAGCTCAGGAATTCTAATAAAAAGGTGGAAATCCTTTTTGTTCTCTCTTTTCTTTTTTTCCCCTCCGTTCGAACATTATTTGCTACATTGAAGCGTATTTGTAGCGATTCCCAGAGATCTAGTCGAACTGATGCACCTGTGGCGTAAACTCACATATTCATCACTATATTTTGATCTATATTTGTGCAGGATAATATTATTGTTAAACTTAGGGTGAATCTGAGTGGACATGAAGGATTGTAATATTAAGGCTTTTATGGTTTCGTCTTTGTAATCAATTTGGGCTAATTTTAAATGCTAGATTTCAGTGGCTGTTGTACAAATATTTACGGATTTAGGTTAATGTAGTTATAAATGGTTGGAGTTATAAACAGGTTTTACTGTATGATTGAGGCTTAGGCAAACCTTCTTTGTTTGGGCCAATTCCTAGTGTGCCTATAATTATATAGTGTTATGCTCCAGGTGTATTTATGTAACAAATATGACGTGTGTTAACCAAACTTGATCTATTTTTTAGAAACATGTGAATAATGTTTTCTTGTTTGCGGCAAAAAGTGAGCTTTAGTAAACCCATTCTAATGCGACTTAAGAACAGAGTGTTGTAATAATAATGCATACGAACAAAAGCAACTTAAAAATGTGGTGATGTGGATCTTCAGAGCCGCTCGCAGATTTTTTTAATAAATAAAATTACTTCAAATAACAAGAAGGTAAAACCAAGGAATGACTCGGATGATAATGCTTTCATTTGCAAAACGTTGCTCATGAAAGCTGCTAAATTGCACAACTAAATTCTAAGCTGAGATCTATGACAACAATGTTTCTGTTAAGTTATTTAGCTATTTCTATTGTTGTATTTTGTTGCAAGTCCAAGGACCTATTTGTAATATTTGTTCATCTTCTTCTTGTTTAATATAAAAAGTTCTAACTAATGTTACAAACCTAAGCTTCATCAAATACAATATTTGACATGGTATCAAAGCCAACCATCAAACCCTAACCCCATTCCACCATAGCCCCACCTCGCCACCACCACAGCCTCTGCCGCACCTCCACCAGCCACCCTGGCCTTCGCCAGCCACCCCACCCCTTGCTAGGCCTGCGTCGCACCTAATCCCAGCCCCCTACCTTCACTGCAACCCACCTCGCCTCACCTCACCAGCTCTTGTGCCACCTCATCACACCTGCCCTGGCCTAAACTCAGCAATAATCCCAGCTTCCCAACCCTCATCGAGTCCCACAGGGACTGTTTTTTTATTCAGCACCATTCGGAGTGTGCTGGTTTGATTAGGACTTGCTTGTTTGTTCTTTTTTGCCATCTAATGGACTTTTAAACATATCGTGTAGATCTTTTTTTGGATTCCATCTCCTTCGTTTTCCTTAATATTTTGTGGGTTTTCCATTCGTGACACGGAACCATGACCGACTCAGATAAGCCAGCGCCTACAAGTTCCACCACAGTTCAGACTGTGGTTACACCCTTGGATTCCAATCTCAAAATTATTACAGTTCCTTTCAATGGCCAAAATTACTTGAAATGGTCACAGGCAGTAGAACTTTATCTGAAGGCACGCGGGAAGATGGGGCATCTTGATGGGCGTGTGATCGCTCCTACTACTGATCGAGGATATGACAAATGGGAGATTGAGAACTCTATTAACATGTCTTGGCTAATCAACTCCATGGTTTCTGTGATTGGTAAGAGTTTTTATCATATGAAAACAGCTAGGGCAATTTGGGACACCGTTGCCTCTACATTCTCTCGACGGGGGAACTATGCTCAGGAGTTTGAGCTGCTCCGCTCCATTGACCGTTCGGAGCAGGGTGATATGACCGTCACCCAATTTTAGTTGGGATCGTCTTGACCACCTGCACTTTTTCCAGCCAGCCTGTACTACTAATGCAGAGGAGTACCGGAAATTTCTGGAGAGGCAACTGGTCTTTAAGTTTCTTCAGGGGCTTCATTCCGATTATGACGCTGTTCGTAGTCGGATTCTTGAGATAGACACTCTTCCTCCTCTTCAGGAGGCCTTTGCTTATATTCAGAATGAAGAGAGACGTCGTTCTATTATGCTTCCACCTGCTTCCACTGAGCGCTCTACACTTGTTTCTGTCCCGCCCTGAGACGGGACCAGAAATCTACTCCTTCGGACTGACTTGTCGTGATTTGTGATTGTCATCGGCCCCATCATACTCGGGCCAATTGTTGGAGCCTTTATGGTCGTCTCCCTGGCGCTCGAGGAGGACGTGGAGGTAGTCGTCGGAGCGGTCATGGAGGTCGTTCGGGTGGCCGAGGAGGTGGTACTCGTGCTCATTATGCCTCTACTGATACTGAGACTCCACCAAGTGGTGATACTGCTCCTGCTTCTGATTAAGGCCCGTTATCTCCTGCCGAGCTTGACACTCTCAAGAATTTGATGACCCGGTGTACTTCATCGGCAACAGCAAGTACCTCATCCTCTTTTGCACAACTAGGTAACATTGTCATGCCTGCAAGAGCTTTTCTTTCCCTTTCATCTTCCCATTGGATTATTGATTAGGTGCATCTAACCATATGTCTTGGTCTTCTGATTCTTTTTGTGATTATAAGCCCTATTCAGGTCAGGACAAAGTTAGAATTGCCGATGGTACCTTTTCCTCCGTCTCGGGGAAAGGTCTTATTCATGTCACTCCTTTATCCCCGACTTCTGTTTTACATGTCCCTAGTTTCTCTCATAATCTTTTATCCTTAAGTCATAATACTCGGGATTTGAATTGCTCGGTAACCTGTTTTCCCTCTCATTGTGTCTTTCAGGATCTTATCACGAAGAGAGTGATTGGCAGTGGTAGAGAGACACAGGGGCTTTATATTATGGAAGAGGGGGAGAAGAATCTAGAAGTGGGAGAGAAGCTTGCCACTAATACCGTTGTTTTGAAAAATAAAGCGGAATGTTTAGTCCTTTGGCATAGGAGACTAGGCCACCTCTCTTTATCTTTACTTAAATATATGTATCATTCTCTTGTTGGTAATACTGGTAGTCCAAACTCTAATATGTTTTGTGATGCTTGTGAACTTGGGAAACATTTTCGAGCTTCTTATGCTTCCAGTAATATTAAAAGTTCTGTTCCTTTTGCATTAATATATTCTGATATTTGGGGTCCTTCCCGAAATGTGTCCTTGAAAGGACATAGATGGTTTGTGTCTTTTATTGATGATTATTCTCATACCACGTGGTTGTATATGATGAAAGAAAAATAAGAAGTTTTCTCCATTTTTTAAAATTTCCACAAAATGGTAAGTACCCAGTTTAGGGAGGTGGTAAAGGTCTTAAGGTCTGATAATGGATGTGGGTGGGGGGAGGGGGGGAGGTCTAGGTAAGTATTTCGGTTCCCATTGGATTATCCATCAAACTTCTTGCACTAACACTCCACAACAAAATGGAGTGGCTGAGCTTAAGAATCGTCACCTTCTTGATGTTGCCCGGTCTTTACTCTTCCAGGCTCAAGCTCCTCGCTCGTATTGGGGTGAAGCGGTATTAATTGCAGCTTACCTTATCAACCGTCTCCCCACTCGTATGTTAGATAAGAGAACATCTCTGTAGGTTCTTTCTCACTCTTCTCTATCCTCATCCATTCCTTCCAGTGTCATTGGGTGTGTTTGCTTTGTTCATAACCACAGCCCTACCCCTGACAAATTAGACCCTCGTGCCATTAAGTGTGTTTGTGGGTTACTCCCCACTCAAAAGGGCTACAAGTGCTACCATCCCCCATCTAGGAAATAGTTCATCACTATGGATGTCACATTCTATGAGTTCCAGTCTTACTTTCTTGACTCTCCAGTACCTCTTCAGGGGGAGATGAGGTGTGAAGAGATACCGGTTTCGGTCTTGCCTACGATGATTGAGGTACAAAGAGTTACCGAAGTAGTTGAACCAGAGAGAGAAAGTGAGAGGGAGCCTGAAGAAGAAGAGGAAATTGAGAGGCAAGGGGAGAATAAGTTGAGAGTTTATTCCAGGGGAACATGGAGTAAAAGAAAAATCAGAGAGACTCCAGAAGTTAGTACTACTACTGCTCTTCCAGTTCCACTGCCTGTCTCTCTAAGTGATGAAGATTCAGGTAATTCCTCTGATACACCCTCTCTTGACTTAGATGAGTTAGATGTTCCTATTGCTGTTCGAAAGGATATTCGATCCTATACTCAACATCCTATATCTAACCTTGTGTCTTATTCTCATCTTTCTCCTTCATATAAAGCCTTCCTTTAAAAAAATTCCTCTGTTAGTGTGTTCCTAACCATGTACACGAAGCTCTTGCTGATCCCATGTGGAAACATGCCATGATCGAGGAGTACTTGGGAGTTGACCATGTTACCTAAAGGAACGAGGACTATGCGGTGCAAGTGGGTGTACATTGTGAAGCATCTGTCTGATGGTTCCATTGGGAGGTATAAAGCTCGGTTGGTGGCAAAAGGATTCACTCCGACCTACGGGATGAATTATGAGGAGACCTTTGCTCCTGTCGCAAAGATGAACTCAATTAGAATCCTTCTTTCCTTGGCAGCTAACAAGGATTGGCCACTTCACCAGTTTGATGTGAAGAATGCCTTCCTACATGGCGATTTAGAAAAAGAGGTCTACATGGATATTCCTCCAGGGTTCGAGGACCCCAGGACAGATGGAAAGGTTTGTAGGCTTAGAAAATCACTGCATGGCCTTAAACAGTCCCCTAAAACCTGGTTTGAGAGATTCACACATGCTATGCTTCGGTTTGGATACAGACAGAATCATGTGGATCACACATTGTTCATCAAACACTCATCGTAGGATAAGACTACTGCTCTTATTGTCTACAGTGATGATATTGTGCTACAGGAGATAACTTGGAGGAAATGGAAAGGTTAAAGAAGCAGTTAGCCAATGAGTTTGAGATTAAAGACTTGGGTGCCTTGAAGTTCTTTCTTGGGAACGAACTTGCTCAGTCCAAACATATGATTTTTATTTCCTGAAGGAAGTATGTTCTTAACTTGTTGAAGGAAACAAGGATGCTTGGCAGCAAAGCTTGCGATACTCCTATGGAACAAAATCATAAACTTGGTGATGAAAATGGTGGGGAATTAGTGGACAGGGGGAGTTATCAGAGACTCGTTGGTAAACTCATTTATCTGTCTCATACTCGTCCACATATTGCTTTTCCAGTTAGTGTTGTTAGTCAGTCCATGCATTCTCCACGAGAGTCACATCAAGAGGCTATTTTACGGATTCTGCGGTATTTAAAGTCTGCTCCTGGAAAAGGCTTACACTCTGCGAGACATGACCACCTAAGGGTGGAAGCATACACTGATGCGGATTGGGCTGGTTCTATTACAGATAGGAGGTCCACTTTAGGGTAATGCACGTTCGTACAAGGTAATCTTGTTATTTGGAGGAGTAAGAAGCAGAATGTTGTAGCTAGGTCTACTGCAAAAGCTGAATTAAGGGCTATGGCCCAAGGTATCTGTGAGCTATTGTGGATCAAGTCTTTGTTGAAGGACTTGAAGATTGAACGAACAGATTCTATGAAGCTATATTGTGACAACAATGCGGCCATCAGTATAGCTCATAACCCTGTTCAACATGATAGAACAAAGCACGTGGAGATTGATCGACACTTCAATATTAGTGGTGGTACTATTTGCGTTCCCTTTGTGAAGTCTTGCGATCAAGTTGATGATGTTCTTCCAAAAGCCGTGGGGAGTCGTCCGTTTCATACTATCCTGGACAAGCTGAGAATGAGGGATATTTTTGTACCAGCTTGAGGGGGAGTGTTAGAGTTATTTAGCTATTTCTATTGTTAGTTGTATTTTGTTATAAGTCCAAGGACCTATTTGTTTCTTCTTCTTCTTGTTTAATATAAAAGGTTCTAACTAATGTTAGAAACCTAAGCTTCATCAAATACAATATTTGACAGTTTCATCATTCTCAAGAAAAATGCATGCATTTTCCTTTTCTCAACGAATAAACAAAAATTTATATACAGATAAAGAAATGAAAAGAGACTGCCGAGTTAGTAGTAATATTGCTAGCATGAAATTCAAAAAGCAGGGCAAACATACATGGTGGACTAAGGAGCCAACCTAAGAAGCACCGGTGCAGGGATGCGGATGCTGGGGAGGTTTAGTCAATTTCCAAAAATAGGATGCTAGTGCGGAGTTGTTCTTGTAGAAAGTATTGAAAAGATATACTTCATATAATTATATAAACCGGTTCTACGACTAAATGTTTTTTAGGCAACACTACATAAGCAACACTAGCTTTTTTAGGTGTAATCCAACTCTCAACATTCTTAAATTGATCCCTAAGTTTATAAAATCATGTTAGGGTCCTTTTTTTGACAAAAGCATCATAATAATCCATGTCAGTGCAAATGCGGGTCCGGATTCTTCATCCTTTTAGAAGAATCCGTCAGGCAACAAACTTAACCCGTCCCGAAAGTAGCGCTAATTAGTACCACAAGTAAGCAAACAATGGAATATAGTAATTTTCTTCTAGATAGAAAGGCGACAAATAATCTTGTCTACAGTTATTTTCACACAACACCACATTGTCTGGGACTCTGGGAGGCAGTATGGTGAATCGCTTTTTTACATCAACCAGGCCATCCTATCTCCTCGACCTAGAGAAACAGTCATGGATTGCCATGTCATGACAAGAAGACATTACAGATGCAGTCACACAGCAAAAACGCAAAGGATAAATCATCAGCTGATCCATCCGAAGTACAATATATATTTTGATCAGCTACTTCATATTCCAACTTAAGATCTTGGTTCAAAATATTGCATCAGAAGAATATGGGATCAATTGTTATATTATGGAACTATTAAAAGTTACTCTTATAGGATCAAAATTTTGTTTCGTCGGGTGTTTGACTCATTTCAGTTCACTAGGAAACAGAAATATTCCAGAAACATTTTGGAAACAATATAAAAACAATGTAAAAACTGGAAACACATAAACATGCTTGGAAACAAAAGTTAAGGTGCATGAACATGTAAAAACAAGTCAAAAAATGAATTAATTACAGAACTCCATACAATGATTAAGTTCTAAAGAAAGTAAGGAATCTTCTTATTGACTGAAGAATCCATACAAGTACGTCCGTACTGGCGTGGATTCTTCTTGGGTGTTGCTAGGTGGTGGTTGAAAATTCTCTCTTGGAAAAAGGGGTCTCTAACATAATTTTAACTTTGGAGTGAATACTAAAATGTAGGGAGTTGGATTAGACATCAAAAGAATAGTGTTGCTTATATAGCCCTAATATTTGTCATTGACGTCTTAATTACCTCAATAACAAACAATATTTGTAAAATAGTATTAGGCAGAGTTAATCAAAAGTCCTGAATTTGGTACATTTTTAGTGTTACTCATGTGCTAAAATATTTTAATGAAAGATTCCTTGCAAAATTTCTAGACAAAACTGCCCGTCTACGCGCACATGCCCTGTCCGTTTTCTCATCCACCACAGGCCCGTTGAGTTTTTCCACATTTTTTAAAAGTTTTTCAAAACTTTAAAAATCCAAAACTTTCAATCTACATATCATTTTTTCTACATAAGTTGTATTTATAGAATCTACTCGACGAGATCTATTAAACAAGTACCATTGTCGCTACGAAATTCTTAGTGAAATTTCATGTAAAAAGTTATGGGAAAATTTACATAAAATAGCATGTGAACTTTAATAATTTTACACATGTTTTATATCACATATCTACTTCTTGAACAAATCCAGTGGACGTATATTAATAGAAATTTATTCAATACACCTATTGGGGTTGATTAAAATAGTATACGAGATCATACAAACAAACAAATCATTATGAAAAGTCCCAAGTCCTAAGATATTTCACATAAAAAAGTTTTTTGAAGTTTCACATTAAAAAAAAAATTGCGATTTTACGTGAAATTTCACACAAAAAAGGTCTGTGAACTCGAGTAATTTTACACTGGTTCTACACTTCCATACCACTAGACATTTATTAAACACATCAAGTGGGCGTATTTCAAGAGGAATGTATACAGTACAACTCATAGGGTTGATTAAAACAGTACCTGAGAGCTTACAAACAAACAAACAAAAAAAGGTCTGTTGGAATGTCCCACATCGCCCATTTATAACTCCTCTGTGCGGTTTATAAGGCTTTAGTTCCCCTCTCCTTAACACCTGGGTTTTAAGGAGTTGAATGGGCTGGGCCTTACAAGTGGTATCAGAGCAAGGTTGGTCTTGTCTTCCGACGTGCCGAGTGTCCGGCTGCTGTGGTCCAGGGTATGCCGAGTGTCCGGCTCCTGTGGTTCAGGGGGTGTGTTGGAATGTCCCACATCGCCCATTTATAACTCCTCTGTGCGGTTTATAAGGCTTTAGTTCCCCTCTCCTTAACACCTGGGTTTTAAGGAGTTGAATGGGCTGGGCCTTACAAGGTCCATAAAATTTCACATAAAAATGTATCTGAAATCTAGCAAGAATAAATGTTAATCAATAACCAAAACGGAAAAATATTCCTTTACCTCTTTCTCTTTTCCTTTGTTTCTCTAATAAAAAACAAATGAAAACTTATTCAAATCCCAAGACGCTTAATAGTTCATCATTGCACATTATAAAGTACCTCTTTCACGGTGATACAGTAGTCACATATACAACTTTTTCACGAATTCCATTACAGAAAGTTTTAACCACACTTGAATACTATGGAAGGGTTCTTGTCAGATGTCGAGGAGAGATATGACACGTAAGAAAGGCGGGAGTCTTCAAGAGTTTGGCTCAAGGCGATCCAAGTTGAGAGAGAGAGACAGAGGGGCAAAAATAATTATGGTTCAACACTGAATTGCTTGTTCCTACCGCAGTCAGTCACTGTACATTGATGTGGGGAACGGGTATCTATATGAAGGTGAGAATGCGGGTCAAATTTGTAGGTTGTACTAGGAAGCTGGCATCTATGTAGCACGGATATGGACACGTGACACGAATACAATACGACACGGAGACGGGTATTCGGCAATCCCAAAAATGTAGGGACACAGGTACGGCTAGGATACGTCCAATAAAAAAAAATTCAAATATACTTTTAAGTTATATAAAAAGAAGAAGAGGATTGAACATCCACACTACATATTCATCCATAGCAACTAGCAACTTAGCAAATTTGTTTTAGCATTACAAAATCTTCCACAAGTCCACACATGAAAGAAAAGATTCATCCTTAAAATAAAAAGGCATAAAAACAACAAAAACTAAACTCTCATGATCACATCATCCATCATTGGATGTGACAGAAGAGTTGGTAAAATATTTTCTGTAGATATTTTCTTTGCAGATGAATCTCTCTATTTATACAAATAAGGAGAGCTTTAGAAAAGGAAAAATCTACACATTTAATCCCTATCAGTTACAAATCCTTAATCCCTTTGACCATCCCCACATAGTATTAACAACACTCCCCCTCAAGCTAGAAAGTAGATATTAATCATTCCCAGCTTGCAACATACATAACGAATGTCACTTCTGGGAAGAGCTTTTGTGAGGATATCTGCTAGCTGACATCTGGATGGAACAAAAGGAGTAATGATCTCTTTTGACTCCACCTTGGATCGGATGACATGACATTCAACCACAATATGCTTAGTTCTCTTGTGAAAGGCAGGATTACTTGCAATGTGAATTGCAGCTTGATTGTCACAGTACAGAGGAGTGGGGTCTCAAGTTGGAAACCCAAACTCCTGTAAGAGAGTCCTCAACCACGTAAGTTCACGAGTTGCGTGAGCCATAGTGCGATATTCAACTTCAGCACTAGAACGAGCTACCATAGTTTGTTTCTTGCTTCTCCACATCACAAGATTACCTCCAATAAAGGTACAAAAACCAATAGTAGATTTTCTATTTGAGGGTGATTCTGCCCAGTCGACATTTGCATATCCTTCAATATGAAGATGACCTGAAGCACAGTAAACCCACGATGCATATGACAGCATCCATATGAGGAACTCGAGGGCTAGTCATGAATTGACTCACAACACTAACAACATATGAGATGTCAGGTCAAGTGATGGTTATGTAAATAAGTTTACCTACAAGCCTTCTATACATTTATGGATCCTCAATAAGATCATCCATGTTTGGTAACAACTTTAGATTCACATCCATGGGAGTAGTAACAGGTTTGGAGCCAAGATAACCCGTTTCCTACCGAATATCAAGAGTGTATTTATTTCCTTTGTGATAGACTGATACCTGCCTTTGACCTTGCTACCTCGATGCCAAGGAAATAACGAAGCTTACCCAAATCTTTTGTAAGGAAGCTTAAGCAAGATGATGAAATAAGGATGCCTTTCTTCTCACTCCATGTGATGACAATATCATCCACATAACCAATATGACAATAACGGTGCTCGCCTTTATATAGAAAATCGAGTGATGTGCTTGACTGCATGTCATACTATGAGGTCCATGAGCAACAACTTTGCTAAATTTGTCAAACCAACCCCGTGGAGAATGTTTGAGTTCATAAATGGACTTTTTAAGATGACAAACACACTCCCCCTTGGACTTAAATCCGGGTGGTTGAGCCATGTACACTGTCCCAGTAAGATCACCAAGTAGAAATGCATTTTTCTACATCAAGTTGATGAAGAGGCCATGTAAGTGATGCCGCAAGTGAAATAATAATACAAAAGAATTTAACTTGACAACCGGAGAGAATGTCTCTGTATAATCAATATGCCTCTGTATAATCAATGCCATAAGTTTGGGTGAATCCTTTGGCAACTAAACGGGCTTTCAGGCGATTGACAGTACCATCAAGATTTTGTTTTACAATGAAACCCAACGACAACCAACTACCTATGCATTAGCAGGTTTAGGAATAAGATCCCAAGTATGATTCAGTTTCAGAGCACGCATTTCTTTCTCCATTGTCAATTTCCATCCAAGATGCAAAGGAGCCTTCCTATAAGACTTATGAACAACAATAGATGATACAGATAAAGAGAAGCCTGAAAGGTAGGTGATAAGTGATCAAGAGAGATGAAGTTAGAAATAGGATGAGAAGTACATGTGCACATATCATTATGAACTGCAACAGGAAGATCAAGATGTGAGTCCGAAGGAGGAATAGGTGGAACTGCAAACGTCGAGGCGGACATAGGATGTGATGGATTAGACTCCACATGGGTAGTTGGAGCACTTGCGATATTCCATGTAAGACGACGGACATAGAACCGGGGATAGATAGGACAGTGTAGGTGGTCCAGAACAATAGCAGGCAAAACAAGTTCCATAGAAAGGATTCCTGCAATTGGGCACCTGCAGAAGAATAGTGGGGAGTATCCTCAAAGAAGGTGACATTAGCACTAACATATTGTTTACGTAAAGTAGTACCGTAGCACTGGTATCCCTTTTGAGCGCTCGAATAACCAACGAAGATACATTTGTGTGCACGAGGATTAAGTATGTCTCAATTAGAACTGAGATTATGAACAAAGCAAACACAACCAAATACTTTTGGGGGTAAACAGAAAAATATGTTTATCAGGAAACATTATCTGAAAGGGAGATTTCCCGTTTTAAGACACGAGATGGCATTCTATATAAGAGATAAGCCGCAGTAAGCTATGAAGCACGGACACACCGACACGGGTACATCGACACGACAAAGTCCTAAAAAAATTGCACGTTGCCATTGGAGGAAAAGTGTTTGTGTGTCGGACACGACACGATACGCGATACGTTACCTTCTTTGAAGTGTCAGTGCTTCTTAGGCAGTAAGAACAACATCGCCCCAGAAGTGTTTTGGTACATTCATTTGAAGCACGAGCAATAGCAACAACATGCTTATTTTTCCTTTCAGCTTTGTTGAGGGTATCAACACATGAAGGTTGATGGATGATACCTCTCGACTCAAAAAATTGCTGAAATGTGCCACGATAGCATTCAAGAGCATTATTACATAGGACAAGAATTAGCAATGAATTGATTGGTTATTTCATCGTAAAAGGTTTGAAAACCAGTAAACTGAGATCTGTCTTTAAGCACATATAACCAAGTCAGGCGTGAATGATCATCAATAAAAGTGAAAAAATATCGTGCACCCTCGGTTGTTAAAATTGTACGATTCAATATGATACAGTAGCATAACGATTCGAACCAATGATATATATCGCAATGCTTCAATAATCGCAGTCATATCATCGGAATCGTACCGTATCACAAGAATTGCATTGCAATTAACGATTCTGCGATTCAGTTCCAAGAGTTTTTGTTTTTTTTTTGACAATTTTGGGCTTTTTATCTCTCCAATTTGTGGTCCCAGCCTTGCGTAATACAACCCATGAATATATCATACAAACCCGGCGAAATGCGAACCAGAACAGGGGTGCGTGCTTGCCTATTGCTTCACCGACTGTGTATTTCGCAACATTGTATTTGACGCCACTGTGTATCTGGAACTTGTTTTTGAAGTCATTGGGTTGTGTTTTTTTTTTTATTAAATAAATGTGGTTCCAGGAGCCCTAATATAATATTCTACAATATATAATATAATATTACTCATAAGCCATGGGCTGTGAGTTTGTGACTGCCGAGAGGTAATGACACCTTTTTTGTTACTTTTTCCCAAGGTTAATATAATATTATTATATGTATAAAATATCTTGTTGTTTATAAGGTGGTCCAACTCTTATAATAGTTTTATATTTATAAAATATCTTATTGTTTATAACGTGGTCCAACCCTTATACATAAAATATTTATTATATGTATAAAATATCTTACTCCCTCTGTCCCATTTTGTGTGTCCAACTTAGGAGTTTTAACAGTTTAAGGGGACATAATGATTTGTCATTCACATGGCATGGAATTAGTGCAAAAGTTCCATAATACCTTACTTGTTTTTTCTTTCCTATTACTTTTTGTAGGGTAATTTCAAAATCAATAAGGGAAATTTTGGAAAGTAGTTAAAAATTTATCATGGAATATTCTTTCTTGACAATAGTTTTGGACAGCCAAAAGAGGAAAGATGGACACATAAATTTATCATGGAATATTCTTTGTGGACAATAGTTCTTGCTATGAACGCAATGTTTTACCAAAGCTTAGACAAAAAATCATGTACTTTGATGTGTTTTATATCATTATTTCATTGTTTTTTCCTTCTACTTTTTATTCTACATAGTGTTTTATCATTTTTGTAAATTTTTTTTTAATTTGTTACCGAATCTTACGATTCACAATTTGTGCATCCCGATTCGATTCACTTGTATTATTTCGATTCACGAAACGAATCCCGATTTGACAACCATGCGTACACCGAATAAACCAGTAGTTCTAGAAGGTCCCCAAATATCATAATGAACAAGTTCAAAAGGTTGTAAACAAGGTGCATCCGTTCGAAGCTTAAATGTAGCTCGACGATGTTTACTAAGTTCACAAGTTTCAGAATTAAACTTAGAGAATGGTAAAGAAGGAACTAAATATTGCAAACTATGAGACAATGGCTGACCAAGATGACAGTGCCACTGGTATGGAGAAACAATAGAGTGCAGAGCTGCCAGAAGTGAAATTGGAAACGGTTGGAAAAAGTAGAGTTCATCCCTCTCAAATCCCCCATCAATTGTCCTCTTCGTCTTTGGATCTTGTAAAACACAATGAGTCGGATAGAAGGTTACTATACAGTTTAGAGAACGGGTAACCTTGCGCACTGATAATAAACTGAAGGGAAAGTAAGGGAGATATAGCGCAGCTAAAAAGAAAGAGTAGGAATTCTAATAGTACCAATTCCATGAACTGGGGTTTTAGTACCATTAGCTGTAGTAACGAAGGATGGAGAAGTAATTCGAGAAAAATCAGAAAGAAAGACATGAATTGCCAGTCATGTGATCGGAAGCCCTTGATTAGATGACCCAAGGAACAAGCCCCTGATTAGATGACCCAAGGAATAGTATATGATGAGAGAAGACATGTATTACCTGAACCACCAAGATTGCCTGTGGACGAGGAAGATCAAAGATGCATTGGTGCGCTGACAAATTGAATCATACTCGGTTTTGCTCAGAACAATCTGTTCTTCAGAAGTGCAAGCAAACGTGTGGTTGTTGCGACCACAATGAGTGCAATTTTGGGTACCACGACTACCGTTGGCACGGCGACCACTATGACCATGGTTGCGACCTCGACCACCGTGGCTAGCATCACGACCACGATGACCACCAAGCGTGAGCATCAATTTTCCCAACAGGGGCAGCCAGAGCAGAACAATTATCCTTCTCAGAGACAGGGATGAATAGAGGCACGTCGAACCCGAGCAAAGGTTTCACTGACAGTAGGCATGTCTTTCCCAAGAGAATCTGAGAACTGATGGTGGCATTCCGGGTTAAGCCCAGAAAGAAGCTTAGCAACTCGGAATTCCTCCCGATGCTGCTGTTAGGTTTTCAAGTCTGTCGTCAGGCTGATAGATGTTTAGTTCGTCCCGCATAACCATGAGGACGAAAAAATATTCTTCAACTCAGCAATCACCTTGAAGTGAGAAGATGTCCTGATGGAGCTGATAGATCCAAGAGAGATTCTGCTCGTAGGAGTATAACTCTCGAAGAGTGTCCCAAATATCCTTAGAGGTTTCAAGACGGGAAACATTGTTGAAGGCCTCTGGCTCCAAGCTATTCCATAACCAAGTCATGATTAAGGCTTCTTCTTGCTCCCATAATGCAACTTTGGTTGCGTCAAATGTGTTTGGTCGCCGTGAGGTATCAAGAGCATTGGGCTCCGGCCTAATATACTGAAGCCCATTGCCAATAACCACTAAGGCATCAATATTACATTCCACATTCCACCCAGCCCCCCCCCCCCCCCCCCCCCCCCCCCCCCCCCCACCCCAATCGCCAAGAAGTCCCACCAATAATCTCAGCAACCACAACATTTTCTCTAGGCCAGTAGGCCCAAGTTGCGAATGATATTAGACCCAAAAGTTTACACAAAGAGGCCCTCGAGGACAATCACACTAAAGGGAGGTTGATATCTCATCACCAATTTTAATTCTCATACACTTCTGAATTTACTTCTAATACGGTGAAATTTCCTCCAGATCTAACTACAATCAGAGGGACACGAGATAAACCATAAGTTCCAACCTTTGAGAATGGTAGACTTAATCCACTTGCACCAAATAGAATTATCCAAGAAGGTAGATGGCTACCAAAGGTATTTGGCTATAGCTGCAATATCCTTCCCTGATTCTCTAGATAGCAAGACCACCCTCATCTATAGAGTGACACATTTTCCCAAGAAACTTTAGCACCAGTAGCCTTCATCTCCGAACTAAAGGAATCTCCTCAAAATTCTCTCGATTTGGTGAGTGATTTTACCGAGAAGAATAAACAAAGATGCCCAATAGACCTGCTTAGAGAAAAGAACAGATTTGATAAATTGGATTATCCCCATAGAGGAAAGGACTTGCTAGTCCATCTTTTGACTCTGGAAATGATTTAATCAATCAGAATTTTGCAAACCACTTCCTTAAGCTTGGTAGTGATTATAGGGACTCAGGGACACCCACGTACTTAGCCGGAATGGTCCTTTGTTAAAAGCCAAGGCAGTTGTTAAGGGATCGCTTTGTGAGGTTATCCACTACAGAAACAAAAACAAGTCTTTTATCAACATTGGGAAAGAGACCAGAGGCCATGGAAAACTCAGAGATGGATCTTTGAAGCATAGACGCCGAGGGAAGATCAGCTTCGCAAAAACAAACATCATTAGCAAAACAAATATCCACAATCTTTCCTTCGAGCACCTCCTATGATAATTAAAGGGCAAAAGTGCTGAAAATAATTTATTTTTGTTCACTTCTGTTTTAATTTTCTAATTTGTCAGAGGACCTACTTTTAATATTATTTCTCTCTCTCTTCAACCTTAAGTTTGCCTAAAACATATTGTAACATGGTATCACAGCCATGAGCAGCCGCATACCCTAAACACCAACCCCACCTAGCGCCGAACCACCAAACACCACCATCACACCATCCGACACCACCAGCCACACGCCGACCCCCATTCCACCACATAGTGGCCTACGCCGACCCCCCCCCCCCCCCCCTCCCTCGACTGAGCCGACAGCCCACTCTCCTCCTTACAAAACCTTAACCAACCCTAATCTGGCCTAACCCACCACTTCAACACCCCTCCTTTGTCCCAGCCGAACCCCACAGGGGCAGTTTTGTGTCCATACAATCTTTAATTGTGCTGTTTTGATTAAAGCTTCCTTATTTTTTTGTTTTCTAGTCCCTTTATGGACAACTTATCAGTTCTACCTGATCCATTAGCACCCTATATGGTGCTCTAATCTACGATTGTGCGTTCCTCTCCATCAACTTCTCCGTTTCCCCGTGATTGTTGTGGGTCTTCTCTTTGCGTACAGGAACTATGACAGAGACTGAGAAACCATCATCTGAAAGTTCGAAACGCTTCAAAGTGATAGCACTGTAGTTACTTCACTAGACAACCCCAACCTGAAGATTACTAATGGCCAAAATTATCTGACTTGGTCGCAGTCTGTTGCTCTTTTGTGGGGCTGAGGAATGATGGGACCTTGATGCACGTATTCAGGCACCCAACACGACTGATACTAGCTATAATAAGTAGGAAATTGAGAATTCCATTATCATGGCCTGGCTCATCCACTCGATGACTCCTGAGATCGGTGAAGGCTATTACGCTATGAATACCGCTCGGGACATTTAAGAATCGGTTGCTTCTACCTACTCTCTGAAAGGGAACTATGCTCAAGAGTTTGAGTTGACACAATCGATTGATCGTTCCGGGCAGGAAGACATGATCGTTTCCCAATACTTCACGTTTCTTACCACCTGTTAGAACCGAGTAGATCACCTCCAAGATTATCAACATGACTGTCCAACAAATTCTTCAAGGTACCGAAAACATCTAGTGAAGCAAAGGGTCTTCAAATTTCTTCAGGGCCTTCATCCGGACTATGATGATGTCCGTAGTCAGGTGCTTGGGATAGACAGTCTACCCTCACTCCAAGAAGCCTTTGCCTATGTGCAAAATGAGAAGAGTCATCGTTATGCTATGCACTCTTCCACTCCCACTGAGCGATCCGCCTTAGTTTCTGTTCCACCGAGAGAGGGGAACAAGCAGGTCCGTGGTAAAGATTCTCCTACCGAGTCGGGCACTTATGATAGAAGCAAGAAATTCTGTGATTATTGTCGTAGGCCTCATCACGCGAGGGAGACCTGTTGGAACCTCCATGGTCATCCTTCAGGCGGTTGTGGGTGGTCTTTCTGGGTATTCTGGAGGCCATGGTGGTAATGCACGTACTCATCATACTACGGTTACGGACGTTCCAACTCCTGCTTCTGCTGATGCTACCTCTTCCTCCGATGTGGGCCCATTGTTTGCAACTGAGTTTGAGATGCTTCGAAATCTGATGGCCCGTTGTGCTCCTCCTGCATCTACAAGTGACTCATCCTCCTTTTCCCAATCATCAGCAAGAGTTTTCCTTTCTCACTCCTCATTTCCTTGGATTATCTATTCAGGTGCATCTGATCATATGTCTCGTTCTTCTAACAATTCTCTAATTACACGCCTTATTCAGGTCAAGATAAAGTTAGAATTGCAGATGGTACCTTCTCAGGATTAGGTTTAATTCGTGTCACTCCTTTATCCGTAACTTATGTTTTACACGTTCCTAGTTTCTCTCACAATCTTTTATCCTTGAGTTGTATTACCCGTGACTTAAACTGTTGTGTAACCTTCTTCCCGTCTCACTATGTCTTTCAAGATCTTATCACGAGGAGAATGATTGGCAGTGGTTGAGAGGTGAATGGTCTTTTCATCTTGGATGAAGGAGAGAAGCTGGCTCATCACACCGTAGTTTCGAGGAATAAGCCTGAAGACTTGGGACGGACTTTGGCAAAAGACATTAGGACACCCTTCGGTTTCTTTACTTAGACATATGTTTCCTTCTCTTGTTTCGAATAATGATGTTTCTAAATTTTCTTGTAAGGCTTGTGAACTTGGAAAATATCATAGGGCTTCTTTTGCCCCTAGTAATAATAATAGTTCTCTTCCTTTTGGTTTAATGCATACAGAGTTGTTTACCAAGAAAGCATAGAAAGCACTATTGTGACTCTCTCATTTTATTAAAGTGAAGACATAAACTAATATAATTACAAGAGTACCCCTTAAGCAAGGGAAAAAATATAAAACCAATACACAAAGCTAAAAGAAATAAACATCTCTCAACACTCCCCCTCAAGCTGATGCGAAGATATCTCTCATGCCCAGCTTGCTAAAAATGTAGTGAAATGAACGACCAGTAAGACTTTTAGTCAGACCATCTAATAACTGTTCTACAGACCTCACAAATGGTGTACAAATGCAACCACTATTCAACTTCTCTTTAAAAAAGTGCCTGTCAATTTCTACATGTTTCATCCGATCATGTTGAACTGTATTGTGAGCAATTTCAATTGCAACCTTGTTATCAGAGTATAACTTCATTGAATCATTCGGTCCAAATCCAAGATCGGACAGGTTAATCTGAACCCATAACAACTCACACACTCCCTGTGCCATAGCTCTGAAGACCTAGCTACCACCGACTGCTTCTTGCTTCTCCAAGTAATCAAATTACCACCCACAAAAGTACAGTAACCAGTGATTGACCTTCTATCGGTAACAGACCGAGCCCAATCTGCATCAGTATAGGCCTCACTAAAGTGTGCCCAAGTCTAGCAAAACATAATCCTTTTCCTGGTGCTGACTTCAAGTATCTAATAATTCTAAACATAGCATCGAGATGAATTTGCTTCGGATCATGAATAAATTGGCTAACCACACTAACAGCAAACGCAATATCAGGTTCGGTGTATGCCAAATAAATTAATTTTCCCACTAACCTCTGCTATCTCCCCTTCTCAACCGGTTCTCCATTGGGATCATCTCCAAGTTTTAGATTTGAATCCATAGGCATATCCACTACTTTGCTTGCAAGCATACCTGTCTCCTTTTGCAGATCTAGAACATACTTCCTCTGTGAAATAAATATGCCTTCCTGGGATCTTGCTACTTCAATTCCCAAAAATATTTCAAATCTCCCAAATCTTTAATTTCAAATTCCTTAGCAATGTATGATTTCAAACACTTCATCTCTTTAAAATCATTACCTGTAAGAACAATATCATCTGCATATACTATTAAAGCAGTCACCTTCTCCTGTGATGATTGCTTAATAAAAAGAGTATGATCACATTGGCTCTGTTTGAAGCCATACCTGATCATGGCTTGAGAGAACCTATCAAACCAAGCTCTGGGAGACTGTATTAGACCATATTCCTTAGGCGACATACCTTCCCTCTCGTTTTGTCATCCTCAAATCCATGGGGAATGTCCATGTAGACTTCCTCCTCTAAGTCTCTATGGAGAAACACATTCTTCACATCAAACTGATGCAAAGGCCACCCTAAGTTGGCTGCTAGAGATAACAATATTCTGATAGAATTCATCTTTACTACCCCAAAGATCTGAGTAAAGCCTTTGGCCACCAACCTGGCTTTATATCGTTCAACTGCCATCTGCTCTATGTTTCACGGTGAACACCCACTTAGGGTGCAAGTGTTTAGGTATTTCACCCTAAATGATCCTCTGATCTGTTGCCCAAAAAAATTTCCTCCCCTTATTTTTTGAATAAGTATGCAGTTCCTTCGTCTTATCTCCTTCTCTTCCTTCTGCATTTTTTTCTCCATTTTCATTTTTTTTTTTTCTCTTTCTTTCTCATTTTCATTTTTTCTCCTTCTTTCTCATTTTCATTTTTTTTTCCTCCTTCCAAAGAGCATTCACAACAGTATTAAATTGAGTACAAATCATCTTGTGAAAAGACTTGAAGAGAGAAAAAATAGCACTTTTTTCTTTCATCAAATAAACCAACGTCGTGCGAGTGCAATCATCTATAAAAGTGAAAAACCATTTATAACCATTCAAAGTAGAGATAGGGGAAGGACCCCAAACATCGGTATGAATAATAGAAAATGGAATCGTACTTTTATCAATACTCGAGTTAAAAGTAGCAGGAAGGTGTTTTCCTAGTTGACATGTCTCACAAGAAATTTCAGAAACATTTTTATTAGGAACTAGAGAGGGAAATAAAAAACGAAGCAAATAAAAAAAGTAGAGACACTAGTTGGAGGATCCAACTGAGCTATTATACGTCGTAAAGTCTCCAAATCTGTGTTGCTAATGGTGGTAGACCCAGATGAAGTAGTTGGAGTAGGTACCCCCTCCTGATGAGAAGAATCTAATCCAGTACACAAGTGTGCACTCGGTCCACTACCTAGGCCACCACCACGACCACCACAGCCTACTGACATCGGTGGACAACCGTGGAGGCTCCAACACTTGTCTTGAGTATGTCTAGGACGATTACAATAGTCGCAACATAGCTTGTCCTTATCGTCACCCATTTCAGTATTATGATCAGTACGAGGTACAGGAGTCTTTACCACCGCTATAATTAGAAGAAATCAAAGCAAACTGACTGCTGAGAACTGTGGAAGCATGGCTGACCGGCGACTCTCTTCATTCTGAACATGAGCGAATGCCTCTCTCAGTGTTGGAAGTGGCTCCATACCAAGGATGCTCCAAACCAGGTCAAGCTCAGGATTAAGGCCAACTATAAATTTAAATATCCTCCCTCTCAATGTAAGTCTTAAAGCTAGCAGAATAAATAGCACAAACAGGATGATGAGTAGACAGGTGATCAATGCGTTTCCAGAGGGTTCCCAATGAAGTTAAGTATTGTAAAGTGGAACGATCTCCTTGTACCTCCGCCTCAACAACTCTTCTTAACTCATAGATTTGGCTACATTCCCTTTACGAGAATAGGTCTCGACATGGGCAATCTCCATTCCAAAGAACCCAAGAGCAATCTTGGGCTCCAAGGAATGAGTAAGCCAACTCATAACCAAAAAATTGTCAACTTCCCACTTTGCATAAGTAGGATATTCAACGCTAGGAGCCTTGAGAGTGCCCATTTACATAACCAAATTTAGACCAGCTTTTGAACCAAAACATGGCTAGCTAATACCAGGATAAATAATTCTCACCATTCAGGGGTCTCGGTAATGGCTAGCACCTTGGAATTTGGAAGATGGAAGCAATATTATGGGGGATAGAATGGCAGGGTGCATCACGAGAATATCGAAGGAGGTCCTCGGAGAGTCGAAGGGAAGAGGGTTAGCTTCTAAAGATACTTGGTGGTGGAATGAAGAGGTACAAGCTGCAGTAAAAACCAAAAAGAATTGCTTTAAGAAGTGGCAAAATGATAGAAGTGAGGAATACTTCAAAAGCTATAAATGTGCAAATAAGGAGGTTAAAAGGACAATTAGAGTTGCTAAAATGGAAGCCTATGACGCCTTCTACACCAAACTAGACACTAGAGAGGGAGAAAAATGTATTTATAAGCTTGCTAAGTCGAGAGAAAGGAAAACAAGAGACATTAATCAGGTTAAGTGTATAAAAAGCGATGACTCTAGGGTATTAGTGAACGACGAAGAGATTAAGGAAAGGTGGAAGAGCTATTTTAAGAAGTTGCTGAATGAAAAATATATGGATAACACAATGGAAGAAGAAACTGGAAGTTACAATGAAACTAGAGAATACAGATTCTATCGGAGAATAAGGAAGTTTGAGGTGGAATTTGCTTTGAAGAAGATGAAACCCAACAAGGCCTTAGGACCAGATGGGATCCCCATTGAGGTTTGGAAATGCTTGGGAGATGTGGGGGCATCTTGGCTTACAAAAGTTTTTAATAGGATTTTAATGACTAGAAAAATGCATGATGAGTGGAGGAAGAGCATCCTAGTGCCTATATATAAGAGTAAAGGAGATGTACAACAATGCAACAACTATAGAGGTATTAAGTTGATGAACCATACTATGAAGCTATGGGAGAGAGTGATGGAGCATCGCTTAAGAGGCGCAACATCAGTGTCTGAAAATCAGTTTGGATTTATGCCTGGGAGATCAACTATGGAAGCAATTTATTTACTTAGAAGACTAATGGAAAAGTATAGAGAGAAGAAAAAAAGATCTACATATGGTTTTTATTGATTTAGAGAAAGCTTATGATAGAGTGCCTAGAGATTTAATTTGGTGGGTGCTAGAGAAGAAAGGAGTGACCAAGGGTTATATTGACGTGGTGAAGGATATGTATGATGAAGCGGTTACTACAACTAGATCACCAGCCGATGAAACAAGCGAATTCCCAATTACCGTAGGCCTGCACCAGGGATCGGCTTTGAGCCCTTATTTGTTCGCCCAAATTATGGATGAATTGACTAGACACATTCAAGATGAGGTCCCATGGTGTATGTTGTTCGCAGATGATATTGTCTTGGTTGATGAGACTAAAAGGGGACTCAACACTAAACTAGAAGCTTGGAGAGAAGCACTGGAGACTAAGGGGCTAAAGATAAGTAGGACGAAAACAGAATACATGGAATGTACCTTTAGCAACAGTGGAAGTAGAGACAACAAAGCAGTGAAGATCGAAGATCAAGAGAACCCAAAGAGGGAACACTTTCGCTATCTAGGTTCAATAATCAGTAGAGACGGAGAGATTGGTGATGACGTGGCCCATAGAATTAAAGTGGGCTGGCTTAAGTGGAGGAGTGCTTCTGGAGTATTATGTGACCGGAGAATACCAGCAAAATTGAAAGGAAAATTTTATAGGACAGCTATTAGGCCAGCTATGCTCTACGGGACAGAGTGTTGGGCAACTAAGAAACAACACATTAGCAAAGTGAGTGTAGCGGAGACAAGGATACTAAGATGGATGTGTGGTAAGACTAGGAAAGATAGAATTAGAAATGAGTACATCCGAGAAACTGTAAGAGTGACACATATTGAGGATAAGTTGAGGGAGAATAGACTTAGATGGTTCGGCCATGTGCAACGAGGACCTGTAGATGCACCTGCGCAAAAGAGTGATAAGATCGTAGTGCCTGGAATGGTTAGAGGGAGAGGCAGACCTAGACTGACTTGGGAATATGTAGTGCAACAAGATATGAATATATATAATTTAAATGAGCATATAGCTCTTGATCGTGCAGAATGGAGAAAAATGATTCATACAGCCGACCCCAATTGATTGGGACACAAGGCTTGGTATGGTTTGGCTTGGTTTGGTTTGGTTTGGTTATTCCCGAACTACTTGTCTGTATATGATGAAAGAAAAAAGGGAAGTATTTTCAATTTTCAAAAACTTTCACAGAATGGTGCTCACTCAGTTTTGTGTTGTAGTCAGGATTTTGCGATCCGATAATGGGGGTGAGTATATTGATTCAGGTTTAGCTGATTATTTATGTGCTCAGGGTATCATCCATCAGACGTCTTGCACTGACACCCCTCAACAGAACGGGCAGAACGCAAGAATCGACATCTCTTGGATGTCGCTTGTTCCTTGCTTTTCTCTGCCATTGCTCCTTAGTCCTATTGGGGTGAAGCTGTCTTAACAGCAGCTTATCTAATCAACAGCCTTTCCACTCGTGTTTTGAATAAACAAACACCTCTTGAAGTGCTTTCTCCTTCTTCTTCCTCTATTCTTCCTCGGGTATTCGATTGTGTATCTCTTCAGGGGGAGTAGAGATGTGTGGAAGAGAAACATGAGTTACCTGTTATACCTACAATGATTGAGGTAAAGAAGAAGAGATGTGAGGAGAGGGAGCTGTTGAGATTGTCTGTCCACACATCGGGGACTTACAATCTAGCTCCTCAATATAAAAGTTCAAGGGGCTACTCCACTCATTGCCAATTAGTTTTGGGTTGGATGCTCCAATTTAACATGGTATCAAAGCTTCGTTGGGCTTTCTTCCGGCGTGCCGAGTGTCCGGCTCCTGTGGTTCAGGGGGTGTGTTGGAATGTCCCACATCGCCCATTTATGGCCCCTCTGTGCGGTTTATAAGGCTTTAGTCCCCTCTCCTTAAACCCTGAGTTTAAGGAGTTGAATGGGTTGGCCTTACAAGTGGTATCAGAGCCTTGTTTGTGGGAGGTCATGGGTTAGACTCTACATCCTCGCTTTGTTGTGCATATTTGCACTTTGTTATTTGTCTCCACTATGATGGAGTTTGATTTGTTGGCTCTCCACGTGCAAGTCGGGATTACACGTGAGGGAGGGTGTTGAATCTTGATATACATTGTTGGGCCCATTCTCTAACAGCTTAAGCTTTTGGAGTAGTTGGTAACTTAACAGGAGCCAAGAAAGGGGAGAGGTGAGGAGAGGGAGCCAAGAAAGGGGAGAGGTGAGGAGAGGGAGCCAGAAAAGGAGAGATGTCAGGAGGAGCCAGAAAATGAGATATGTGAGGAGAGGGAGCCAGTCAGCCAGAAAGCAGAAAGACTTACCTGGTGCGTATGCCTCTCTCTGTGGCTGTGACTACAAGAAGAGAGACCCCTTTTTTTGGTCCGACAATACTATAATGGTAGACGTTGTCATCATCTTCCTGATCGACTCTTCGCGTCATCATCTTTGAGTATGAGAAAGATGCGAGGGAAATGGGATGATTGGGTTCTCTGTAGAGGTTCACCCCTTTCTTATTTGAGATCAGATTTGAGATAGGTGTAGGTTATCTTCTGTTTTTTGGCTGAGTTCAACAAAGAAGGCACAAAACCCACATGGCCAATCTTCCAGCGTACACTTGTTCTAGGAAGGTTCCAGGAAGTTCACTTACACAAGATATTATTACAAAAATGCCCTCAAATGATGCTAAACTGAGTACAATCTTTACTTATTTGTAAATAACACCATAATGTCATATTATCTACTATTTAATCTCAAAATTTATTTCTAAAGGAGCCACACAAAAAATCATAAATTTAAAAATGATATTAATATCGGAATTTTTTTCCCTCGGATAATAATAAAAAATATATAATTAATTAATAAAGACGCTTCCCTAGGAAGCACGGACACGACACAATACCGCCACGGCAACACGTCCAATCCTAAAAAACAAAGACACGACACGCCAAGGATACGTTTATTTTTTACTATACATATATTATTTTTATTTTTAAAAAATATTATGTACAAGGTTCATGTATTCCAAAAACAGTACAATCTTTTGATTCTTTTTTTCATATAAACAATACAATACAAATCTTATCTTCTTTTCGTATTGATTGTCCAATTCTCAAATTATTATACTTTAACAAGCATGGCTTAATTCTTATTAAAAAAAAAACATAGCTTAATTTACATAGGAAAAAAATGCAAACAAAAGATGTCATCCTTATAAAAAGCAACATAAATAAAAATAATTAACAAAAGGAAAAGCAACACAAGTGGCTTCATCCAACAACAATCAAGATTCAAGGCAACAAGTCCTTATCATGAATCACGAAAAAAATATAAAAATATATACAAAAAAATATAATAAAAGTAGAATTAAAGTGGCAACAAGTCATTATCATGAATCACAAAAGTCTAACAAAGTAGACAGCACATCAACATCAAACTAGAAATCCAATAAAACATTCAAAGACTCGGTATAAAAATCACAAAGGGGAAAAAACTAGGGGTTCCAGTGTTCAGCACCTGAGGGCAGCGACATGTCAAGTTTGAGAGGGAGGGGCTTCGCTAGAGGTGTCGCGATGCCAAATAGAACTGAGTCGATGACGAAGGGGCCCCGTCGTAGCTGTCTCGACGCCAGAGGGAGTCAATTGTCGCATTGTCTTCCTCTTTCTTCCTACGGCTTTGTCTTCCTCGATCGTCTTCCTAATAGCTTCGTCTTCTCTTTTCTTTTTCGTTGAGTGAATGAGTGGAGTGAGGCTGGGTTTTTAAGTTTAGGTTTAGAAAATAAGGAGGAAGGAAAAAAAAAAAAAAAACTTTCAGCGTGTTTTTCTCTCTGTCCATGTCTTGTCCAGTGTTTGTGCCGTGTCTGGGGTCAAAATCAATTAAACAAAATAGGACACAGTTTCGAAGTGTCAGACACGTGTCTGGCGCGTGTCCGCGTCTGACACATGTCTGACACCAGTACACAGCAATTTTCAAAGTGTCAGTGCTTCAAAGACGCTTCCTAAACACTCCAAACCTCACTCTTTTATGTTCTCGTGCTTCCCCGCTCTCGCTTCGTGCAATTTTGGGTTGAAGAAGTATTTGGCCACTGAATTTGAAACCAAAGACTTGGGATTGAAATTTTTTTCTTGGGATTGAACTTGCTCGGTCTAGACATGGTATATTTATTTCTCAAAGGAAGTATGCTCTTGATTTATTAAAGGAGACAGGAATGCTTGGGCGCCGAGCATGTGACACACCGATGGAATCGAATCTGAAGCTTAGTGATGACAGTAATGGAGAAATGGTGGATAGGGAGAGATATCAGAAACTTGTTGGTAAGCTCATTTACTTATCTCATACTCATCCAGACATTGCTATTGCGGTTTAGTGTTGTTAGTCAATTTATGCATTCACAGCGCGAGTCCTATCAAGAGGTTGTTTTTCGGATTCTACAGTACTTGAAGTCTGCTCTTGGAAAGGGCTTGTACTTTGCAAGACATGACCACCTTAGGGTGGCAGCATATACCGATGCAAATTAGGCCGGTTTGGTTACTGATAAAAGGTCTACTTCAGGACACTGCACATTCATAGGAGGCAATCTTGTTACCTAGCGAAGTAAGAAGCAAAATGTAGTAGCTAGGTCTAGTGTAGAAGTTGAATCCAGGGCTATGGGCTAAGGTATTTGTGAGCTTCTGTGGATTAAGTCATTGTTCAGGGATTTGAAGATTGAACATACAGATTCTCTGAGACTACATTGTGATAATAAATCGGCAATCAATATAGCTTATGATCATGTTCAACATGATCGAACCAAACATGTGAAGATTGATCGACACTTCAGTAAGGAAAATCTCAGTAGTGGTACTATTTGCATTTCCTTTGTGAAGACCAGTGATCAAGTTGCAGCTGTTCTCACCAAAGGAATTGGGAGTCGACCGTTTCACTATGTTCTAGGCAAGCTGGGTATGAGAGATATATCTTCGTGCCAGCTTGAGTGGGAGTGTTGAGAATTATTTATACTTGTTCCTTTCTGTTTTTATTTCCTAATTTGTCTGAGGACCTACTTGTAATATTATTTTTCTCTCTCTCTTCAATAATATAAAGGGGGCTTGACACACTATTAACCATAAGTTTGCCTAAAACATATTGCAACAAAAAGAGCGGTGTTAAGGGAAAAGGTGATCATAGCAATAACAAAAAGATATAGGGGAACAAAGGGTCTCCTTGTCTTAAACCTTTAGCCCTATGAACAAACCTTTAAGCTCCCCATCGATATTGACAGAATAAGCTGGGGTAGAAACACAAGCCTTAATCCATGATGACATTGGCAAGGGAAGTCAAGAGCAAGACAAGGTGTCGAAGAAAAACTTCAAATTAAGGGAGTCATAAGCTTTGTAAATATCTAGCCTGATGGATAGTGACTCTTACAGCACCCTCGCTCAAATCAATTAAGTGATGAAGTGAAGGCTTGATCCGGTTGGCTATGATCGTGGTAATGCACTTGTAATACAGCAGAAGATCGGCTACAATCATTCCTTGTGCTGGGAATTTAGGTAATAGCAATGGCATTTATCTCCTTTAAGATCCTCCTATGTATAAAGAAATCTAGAACACCATCAATGACCTTAGAGCCCTTAATATTCCCAAGCCTTCTTGAAGAAAAGGGCATTATGCCCATTAGGGCCAGGAGCCTAACCACTCTTCAAGGAGAAGAAAACTTCCTTGACTTCATCCAGCTAACATCCCTAGCCATTAAGAGCTTTTGATCCTCACTAACCTTCTTGGTGATTGGAGTATTTAGGGAACTACTGTCATCCTGGCTGCGAACTTCATAACCCAGCAAACTCTTGTAGTACAAACAGATTTCAGCTTCAGTTTCTGTGGGATAAGAAGTGAGAGAACCATCAGACCTAAATATCGACCCAATTTTGTTAAGGTTTCTTCTATTGCTCATATTCTTGAAGGAAAATTAGGTGCTCTGATCACACAAATTCAGCCACTGCCCTCTGGACTTCTGTTTGAAAGTACTCTTTTCAGCTCTACAGAGGTTTACATAAGTAGTAATGGCTTCCTTCACTATTCCGATTGTATCCGCATCCAGGGGTTGTTCTACAACCTGGTTTGGGCAACAGCAAGGCAATTCTAGCGTCATGCACTCTAGAAGTACTATCAGAGAAGTGACTATTATTAAGTTTCCTTAACTCGGTTTTCGGCAGTTTCAACTTTGTGTAGATTTGAAACATGGGCACACCAGCCATAACATTATCCCATATATGGCACACAGTAGGGAAGAACTCAACATTGTCACACTAACAATCAAAAAAAATTTATAGGAATTTTATGCTTGATACCATGGAACATATAATTGACAACAATGGGGGAGCGGTCAGAGATATCAGGATTAACAATAAATGCTTGTGAGACATTTAAGCCATGCTCTGAATCACTAGAGCCTTTAACTCTAGCAGGATCAGAGCCTGCAAGGTCAACCTTACAAGGAGTACAAACGTCCCCCATAACCAAGGTGAAGCCGAGGGAGGGAAACTGCACTAGAGAGGCGGCCAGAGAACTGGGCTGGCAAAAAGACTGGGGTTGGTAGAGGTCATGACGAAAGGCAAAGGTAAAGGGAAGGGTTAGGGAGAGAAAATCGTAGAGAGAGAAGCTCTAAAGGTAGCCATCTTCTGAGCTCCTTCATCTTGGTTACCATCTTCACCCTCGGAGGCATTGATTCAGGGTTTTTGACAAAGGAGTAAGGTGACATTGTCAGAGACAATCCACTTGAACTTGGGTGTGTTGCTTCTGACGTGAAGGTAAAGTTTGACTGCGTACTTGAGATTTGGATTTATGGATGTATTGGCCAGGGTAAATATGTTACACAAATGGTCTAGTCAACCGGTGAAAGGACCATAGCCTATTAAAGTAACCATACAGGGATCTATATTAAATGGATTTATAATAATGTCGTATGGCTCCAACTTCCAAGGGACTTTTAACTAATTTTCTAGTTATGTAATAGTACATGTTTTAATATTTTATACAACTACTCCCCCGCACTCACATTCTAGATTTTTCGCAAATTGACGACTCCCCTGCACCCGTATCTCCGCGTTCAAATTCACCAGCACAGGTGCTTCCTAGGTTCTAGGCCTACATATTCATTCACAAAAGACGATATTAAGATGGGTTGAGGTAAAATGCATTTCCGGTCAATCAACTCTTTGACAGTAGTACAAGGAAGTATAGAAGTTTTAAAGTTAGTTTCTCATGTGATAGCATGAAATTAACATTATGGCGTTAATGTAATCAACATATCTTGTACACAAAATGAAGTGGACATCTGAATATAACTTAGACATGAAATGAGAATACAACTGAAACAATTGGCAAGTTAGGCCATCATTTAGCAATTCAGTATTGTATTAACTCTTCTTCGACCTTCACTTTTACTCTACTTTTATTTCTTTTCATTATACGCTATTTCTCAAACAAATTTAAACTTATATACGTGTTTTATGGGTTTTAATCCTTATCATACCAAAAAAAAAACAGAAGGATTCTACCGTTTGTTAAGTTTTGTACCATGTCCAGATGGAGCAAACGTTTCGATTGTTCCACTAATTTTTGGTGTGTTTCGGTAGGAAAAAATCTGTTTCAATAAAAATATGTGAATTTTGATATTCCCCCATGTTCGTTTCCGTTCACTAGGAAACGGAAACGTTACAGCCATTTAAATGGAAACAACATGAAAATTTGATCCTTCATTACTCTAGAAACATACTATGACCTAACTTTAGAAGACTAGAAATAGAGTGCCCTATTGTTAGATTTCTGAAATAGTAGAGTTATGAAGATGTGAATCCAACAATCACAATAAGTAAGATTAAAAATAATGTAACGAGAAAAACGACTGTCATAGTCTTAGATTTTATATCCATCTATCCAGTACCAACATCATGAAATAACCAGCAACCAAAACCCAGATATGCTAAAATATTCCTTCACTAGGTAAAACATTTCCGGAAAAAAATTTCAACGCTTTTTTCGGTGCTTGTTCATACGTAAAATTTTCAGGAAAATGAAAGTACTTTAAAATGCTGAAAATGATTTGCAGGAAAAAAATTCCATGAGCTATTTTCCGGCACAATATTTAACAGTGAAATGCCCCATTAATCAACATATATGTATATGATATATGCATATATGCCTCTACGCAGATATTTGTGGATATATATGTAGAATTAGAATTAGGGCAAAACTTAGGAGAACAATGATGTCTCCTATTGTTTATTATATGATGAGAATAAAATATTACAATAGTACCCCTATGACTAATACATAAGAGTAAGGAGAATAGCGTAAAAGACAAAATAAATAATACAAGTAAACTGACACTCCCCCTCAAGCTGGTATAAAAATATCTCTCATTCCCAGCTTGCTAAGAGCAAAATGAAATGGTCTACTTCCAACACCCTTTGTAAGCATATCTGCAAGTTGATCCCCGGTCTTCACAAATGGAGTACAGATCACACCACTACTGATATTCTCCTTGATGAAGTGTCTGTCAATCTCCACGTGTTTAGTTCGATCATGTTGCACTGGATTGTGGGCAATGTTGCTAGCAGACTTGTTGTCACAATACAATCTCATAGAGTCACTAGAATCCAGACCTAAGTCTTTTAACAACAACTTAATCCACAGAAGCTCACATACACCTTGAGCCATGGCTCTGAACTCAGCCTCTGCACTAGATCTAGCCACCACGTTCTGCTTTTTACTCCTCCATGTAACCAGATTACCCCCCACGAAGGTACAATAGCCTGAAGTGGACCTTCTGCTGTCACAGATCCAGCCCAATCAGCATCTGTGTATGCTTCCACTCAAAGGTGGTCATGTCTAGCAAAAAATAAACCCTTTCCAGGAGCTGATTTCAAATACCTCAAAATCTTGAAGACAGCCTCCATATGGGATGCACGGGAAGCGTGCATAAACTGACTAACAACGCTCACAGCAAAGGCAATATCAGGTTGGGTATGAGAAAGATAAATGAGTCTTCCCACTAACCTCTGATATCTACCTTTATCTACCTCTGCACCACCTGAATCATCGCCAAGTTTCTGATTTGACTCAATTGGAGTGTCACACGCTCGACTTCCGAGCATTCCAGTCTCTTCCAATAGGTCAAGTACGTATTTCCGTTGGGAAATAAAGATTCCATGCTTTGATCTAGCAACCTCAATTCCCAAAAAATATTTAAGAGTCTCCAAGTCTTTTATTTCAAACTCCTTAGACAAGTACTCTTTCAGTCTTTGCATTTCTTCCAGATCATCCCCAGTCAAAACAATGTCATCCACGTACACAATTAACGCAGTAGTCTTACCCTGTGATGAATGTTTGATGAACAAAGTGTGATCGGCTTGACTTTGTCTAAAACCATATCTGAGCATAGCTTGTGTGAACCTCTCGAACCATGCCCTAGGAGACTGTTTCAAGCCATATAGTGATTTTCTGAGTCTGCACACCTTTCCATCTGTCTTAGAATCCTCGAAGTCAGGAGGAACATCCATATACACCTCCTCATCTAGATCCCCATGAAGAAATGCATTCTTCACATCAAATTGGTGAAGTGGCCATCCAAAGTTAGCAGCCAGTGACAGAAGGACCCTAACTGAGTTCATCTTTGCAACAGGAGCAAATGTCTCCTGATAATCAATTCCATAGGTCTGTGTGAAGCCCTTAGCGACAAGCCTAGCTTTGTACCTTTCAATAGAGCCATCCGCCCTATACTTCACAGTGTATACCCACTTGCACCCCACAGTTCTTTTGCCCTCAGGTAACCTTGTCAATTCCCAGGTGCCATTCTTACGAAGAGCTTTCATCTCTTCGATCATAGCATGTTTCCACTTGGGATCCACGAGAGCACCCTGGACATTATTAGGAACAAGCACAGAAGCAATTTTCGAAAGAAAAGCTTTATAGGAGGGAGACAAGTGAGAATATGACACAAAATTCGAGATGGGATGTTGGGTACAAGCCCTAACACCCTTACGTACAGCAATAGGGACATCAAGATCAGAATCAGAGTTACCTTGGTCCTCAACACTTGAAGGAGATGTCAGTGGCAGAGTAGGAGCGAGCTCTTTATTCTTGGACTTACTCCATGTGCCTCTAGAATAAACCATCACCTCCTTTTCTTTTAATGGAGTACAAGCGTCTTCTTTCTCCATATCCTTCCCAACCTCATTTTCTCCCTCAGTTTGTTCTTTTTGTTCTTTTTCGTTTCCTGTCTCCGCAATAATATCCATAACAACTTCCTCTGAAGACAAAGGAACAGAAGACAAAGGCACCTCTTCCCTATACCAATGCTCCCCTGAAGAGGTTACTCAAATATAAGCGAGGACTGAAAGTACGACTGAGATTCATGGAATGTAACATCCATGGAAACAAACCATTTTCTCGAAGGAGTATGGTAACACTTGTAGCCTTTCTGGGTTGGAGAGTAACCCAGAAAAACACACTTAAGCGCACGGGGATCTAACTTCCCCCGAGTAGGAGAATGATTGTGAACAAAGCACACGCAACCAAAAACGCGAGGAGTTATAGGGAACAAAGGAGAAGTGTCTGACAGGACTTCAACTGGTGCACGTTTGTTCAAAACTCGAGTTGGAAGACGATTAATAAGGTATGCTGCTGTTAAAACAGCATCACCCCAATAGGACTTGGGAGCATTAACAGAAAACAGTAATGATCTAGCAATATCTAGCAGATGACGATTCTTGCGCTCCGCCACCCCATTTTGCTGGGGTGTATCGGTGCAAGAAGTCTGATGAATAATCCCATGGGAGCAAAAATACGGAGCAAGACCCGAATCAATGTACTCACCCCCCTGATCAGATCGTAAAATTTTTAAGTCAGTCCCAAACTGAGTGCACACCATTTTATGGAATGCCTGGAAAATTGAGAAAACCTCCCTTTTTTCTGTCATCATATAAACCCAAGTGGTACGAGAATAGTCATCAATAAATGTAACAAACCATCTATGACCTTTCAAAGAAGTAATACGAGAAGGACTCCAAACATCAGAGTGTACTAAAGCAAACGGAACTAAACTTTTATTAAAAACAGGAGCAAAAGAAGCTCTGTGATGTTTACCCAGTTCACAAGTTTCACAAAGGAAATCAGAAACATCTTTATTTAAGACTAAAGAAGGAAACAAATGCTTCAGTAAATAAACAGAAGGATGTCCTAAACGACGATGCCAAAGATGTATGTCTCCTGCTTTATTATCAGAAACCACTGTATGATGTGCTAACGGCCCTCCATCATCCAAGAGATAAAGTCCACTCTCCTCTCTACCACTGCCAATCATCCTCCCCGTGGTAAGGTCCTGAAAGACACAATGAGAAGGAAAAAAGGTTACACTGCAGTGTAAGTCTTGAGTGATACGACTAATGGATAACAAATTATGGGAAAAATTGGGAATATGAAGTACAGAGGATAAAGGCAAGGATGGAGTAGCATGAATGGTACCTTCCCGGAAATAGAGGAAAAAGTACCATCAGCAACACGAACCTTGTCTTGACCTGAACAAGGCTTATACACAGAGAAAATATCAGAACATCTAGACATGTGATCAAATGCACCGGAATCAATAATCCAGGGAGAAGAAGAATGAGACAAGTGTGCCCTCGCGGATGTGACTAAGTTACCTGAATGTGCAAATGAAGAGGAGGCACCTGTAGATGCAGTAGAAGTAGACGTACGGCGAGCCATCAAGGAACGAAGAGCCTCCTCTACCTCCGAGGCAGTAAATAGTGCTGAATCGGAAGTGGATGGGGCCTGCTCAATAGGAGTCGGTGCCGTGGGATCTAATGATGTATGATGAGCACGATAATTACCTCCCTGTGAGTGTCCCCCACGACCCCCAGACTATCCTGAGCGACCCCCACGACCCCCAGGCTGTCCAGGTGGGCGGCCGTGCAATTTCCAGCATGTCTCCCTGGTATGATAAGGCCGATTACAATAATCACAGAACTACTTGGTCTTCTCAGACGACCCAGACTCATTAGAAGTACCACGACCCCGGGACTGTTTGTTCCCATCTCTCTGAGGAACCGAAATGAGAGCAGATCTCTCGGTGGAAGTAGGTGGAAGCATAGCAGAACGTCGACTCTCCTCGTTCTGTATATATGCAAAGGCCTCCTGGAGAGAAGGCAAAGGATCCATCCCAAGGACACGGATGCGAACAGGATCATACTCAGCATTAAGTCCCTCCAAAAACTTAAAAATCCTCTCTTCAGCAACCAGTTTACTGTAGGCAACGGAATCGGTTGGACAAACAGGCTTATAGTCCAAGAGATGATCAAATCGTTTCCAACTAGTGGTCAGAGATGTGAAAAACTGAAGAACACTCATCTCTCCCTGTTCCGAGCGACCAATCGTCCGTCTCAACTCAAATATCTGTGCATAATTGCCCTTTCGGGAGTAGGTGTTGGCCATGGTCTCCCAAATGTCTTGGGCAGTCGCCATGTCCAAAAAACCCTCAGCAATCTCAGGAATCATAGAATGGCAAAGCCATGTCATGACAGTGGAGTTCTCCATCTCCCACTTGTCATATGCAGCATCCTTGGTGCTAGGTGCCGTGATTCGTCCGTTGATATACCCCATCTTCCCTCTGCCCTTAAGAGACATGGTTACAGATCCAGACCAAGCCAAGTAGTTCTGACCATTGAAGAGGGAAGTAGTAAGCTTAACATTCGGGCTCTCAGAAGGAGCAACAACAATAGTTTCACTCCTAGGCTGCTGTGTATTCAAAGTGGATTTATCGCCATCCGACATCTTGAATCGACACGCAACAAATACCCGCAACAATCGAAGAACAAAGAGAACGAACTGGTATCAACGAAATCGCAGCACACAATCGTAATCTAAAGCACCATACAGGATGCAATAAACTCAGTCATCAAGGTCCATAGAAGGAACAAAAAAACGAGAGAAGTTAAAACACAATCAGCAGAAGATGTTGGACAGCACTGTAGTGAAGGAAGAAGGCAAAAGAACCAATAGAATCTGGACTAAAAAAGGTTCAGCAGGGGCTAGTGTAGCATGGAGGACCTGCGGCTAGGTGCAGGGGCTGGAGGTGAAGGAGCTGAAGCCCTAGTGGGCTGCGACTATGTGCAGCGAAGCCCCTAGGGGCTGCGACTTGATGAGGCGAGGCCCAGGGGGGCTGCGGCTTGGGCTGGAGTGCCCTGGGGGGGCTGCGGCCTGGACTGGGTTGTCCTGGAAGGGCTGCGACTTGGGCTGGGGTGACCTGGGAAGCTGCGGCTGGTGGTTGGGATGGTGGTTTGTGGTGTTTGGTGGTGGTGGATGATAATCCCTCTTAGGGAAGCTCTGATACCATGTAGAATTAGAATTAGGGCAAAACTTAGGAGAACAATGATGTCTCCTATTGTTTATTATAGGATGAGAATAAAATATTACAATAGTACCCCTATGACTAATACATAAGAGTAAGGAGAATAACGTAAAAGACAAAATAAATAATACAAGTAAACTAACAATATATACAAAATACAAATACATGCACAATTATATATGTATACATATACACACCGATATCCATGCATATATAACTTTCTATACATATGATGTACATACACATATTATTGCCTCTACATGTACCTATATTATATTTTCCGGCACAATATTAACAGTGAAATGCCCCATTAATCAACATGTATGTATATGATATATGTATATATGCCTCTACACAGATATTTGTGGATATCTATACAAACACACACAAATATATATATATATGAGTGTATACAACATATACATATACAACTTTCTATACATATGATGTACATACACATATTATTGCCTCTCATGCACCTATATTCTAATACTAAAAGAAGTAAATGTTAAAATCCTATATATTATTGCCTCTACATGTACATATATGTATATGATATTTGTTTATATGCCTCTATGCAGATATTTGTGGATATCTATACATACACAAATATACATATGTATACATATGATGTACATACACATATATCATTGCCTCTAGATGTACCTATATTCTAATACTAAAACAAGTAAATGTTAAAATCCTATATATTTCCCTATGAAGTCCTGACAAGTGCATGTTTTGTTACTAGCAAAATATATCGCAAGAGTACAAAGTGACTCATGAATGATAACTTCGCGTGGATCCAGCAGAAAATTCAGGAGTACAAAAATGCATGAAAGAACAAAACATAAATATAGCGCCAGAAAAAATACCTTTTCGATGCCGGAAGCTTGCAAGCAATGAATTAAGTTTCCCCTTGATTACAACATACACCGGTGCAGGACATGATACAGAACTAAGAAACAACTGCTGGCACTTTATCTTCTGCCACGAGAGACATCCAGGCAATACTTTCCCTTCAATTTGCTCCAACGCCTTTGCTGCCTCCAAATGCAAACTTCCATCAAACGTGATCAAGGCTTTCATGAATGTATCTTTCAGCTCTGGAGAAAAGACCTGGACTCGGACGAAACTACCCTGCAAGTTACTTTTCGGTATGAAGTGTGAGATTTCTCTTAAAAGTGCTTCTTCGCAAGCACCACAAGGAGGGTTCTGAACCGCATCTCCTCTCACCAAGAAAAAATCCAAGATTTGATGATTTGTTGCAGTTCTTAACGCATCCAATATTTCAGTTTCCGAAAGTTCTTTATCAATTCCACTTATCACCACGCTCTCCGTGTCCTTTATACTAGCTTCACATCGTATATATTTTCCACCAATTAGCACGTTAGAGAAATCTTCAACCATGAAATTAACGTTGTGCCTATCACATTTCACGACTGCAAACCCTTTACTGCACCTGCGTGGCCAATAAACTTTGGCTTTAACAGCAGGAAATGAGAACATTTTGTGATCTCCTCCAAAGGTACTCTTTGAAGGAACTATCTTCAACAACGAACCACTAAATTCAACTGACTTTAACTCGGAAGCTTTTTTAGCAGCATGAGGCGTAAGAAAAGTTACCCGACCCCACCTTTCCTTGTCATCACTATCTTGTTTGATGGGTGTGGTTTTGTGGATTACACAAATATTACCTTTGGTATATCTCTCCAAAAACATCAAAAGCTCCTTATCATCGACCGAATTACCATCTGAATGAAATATATCAACACTTAAACATCTATTTTCAAGCTCTAGATGCTTTATCTCACCACCAGCTCCAAAGAGCGCTACAGAAGACAGGACACTGGGCCCTCCATGATACAAACATTTCTCTACACATTCATTGTACAACCATTTTCTTTCATTCTCTAGGGCATCATTTACGAGGTTATAAACCTTGTCCATGTCTGATGAACGGGCAAATAACACAACTTCATTTTGATCAACATTGACCTGAACACTGATACGATCATCCATACAGGCAGTTCTAATATGCACGACCAGATGAAGCAAGTTGTTGTTGGACTTCCCACAGAACTTTTTCAGTAATGTACCACCGAAACCAGACAAAATTTTCACTTGCAACTTCCGATTTGCAATCTTTGAGACATCAAACAAAGGAGGAGGGCAAAGAGTAGACAATGACTCAAAGTCAAAAGCAGTAACACAGACCAAATAATCACTAGATACTGACAGGATTTCACCAAAAACAACCCAAATTGGTCTTTGACCAAAGTTTAGCAATGAACACGAAGGATGCAGCTGAACGTGTTTGCCAGATAATGCCACTTCATAACCAAGATGATCGTATCCAGAATAGATGGCTACGTTTTCTGCAAGGGATGAGAGAATCACATTTTTCAAATGTTTATCCTGCTCACTAGGTACCTGTGGGTCCCAAAGCCAGTAACTCGGGATGATGTAGTTAAGTTCATTTTGAAGGAATGCATCGAGCTCTTGGACTGTGTCTTGGCATCTCCACATGGATTTGGCATTAATACTGTTATCCCAACACCAAATATTTCTCTTTTCTTGTGGCAATGCCTCCCATTCCTTGTACACTGAGAGCAAAGTGAACAGATCACCATTGCGATGGCAAAATTGCACCTTCAGGCAATCAGATTTTAGCTTATCTTCTTCAGTACCCACTCTGCAAAAAATGCTACTCGAATTTGACATAACAGCAGCAAGAACAAGACCCTCTTTACCCAAGCGAAGATGGTAGCACTTCAGAATTATCTTACCGAGTCGAGGTTCAATACCCAATTTAACCAAGGACCGTCCCTCCCCAGTTAATTCCAAGATATCGTTTTTCAACTCCACGGCTCCCAACTGAATAAGATTTTTAATGGCCATTTCTATAGCTTTTGTGCTAGGTGCGTCCACAAAATCAAAACCATTTATATTCGCCATACCCAAAGCAAGAATCCTCAGAACCGCAACCCCAAGATGGACCCTACGAATTTCGGGTTCCTGATGAGGGGGCATCGACTCATAATCGTACTTTGAATAGAGTCTATAACACCTTCCTGGTTCAGTTCTCCCAGCACGACCAGCTCGCTGATTAGCCGAACTCTGGCTTATTTTGCAAACCCTGAGGATATTCATTCCAGTGCCTGGTTCGAACTTACTTTCTTTCACCATCCCAGAATCAACCACAAACTTCACCCCCGGAATCGTCAATGATGTCTCGGCAAGATTTGTGGCAAAAATAACTTTTCTCTTTCCCGGGTAGTAGACAAAAACGCGTTGTTGGTCTCCATGAGAAAGTTTTCCATGCAAAGCTAATGCAATCGCGGTTGGAGCTTGGAACTTTTCACAAGCCCATTCTACTTCTGTCTGAGAAGTCAAGAAGGCAAGTACCGTCCCATCTTTCTCTGTTCTATGAATCTCACTCACCATTCTCACAACATCAGAAACGTATGAAGCAACAACGGTAGAAGCATTATTGCCTTCAAATGCACAAGGTACATATTTGATATCAACTGGAAAGTTTCTTCCTACCACACGAAATGTTCCACAACCAAAAAAGTAATCCGCAAGCTGGTTTGCATTAGCTGTTGCAGACATAATGATAAGCCTTAGATCAAGCCTCGCGTGAAGTAAATTTTTAATCAATGCTAAAAGGAGATCGGTGTTTAAACTTCTTTCATGTGCCTCATCAACAATAATGCATGAAATCGCTGATAAGGTCTTGTCTTTCATGTAGTGCTGCAATAGGCAGTGATCTGTCATATATATTACCTTCGAATCAAATTTTTGAGCAGATGAATATGCTGGATGACAGACGATCGAATTATTTTGATAACACCCACAAGTTTCCTCTTGAACCCTATGAGCCAATGAGATGGCAGCGATCTTGCGGGGCTGCGTGCATATAATGGTCTCATTAGCACCAACTCCTGAATCAGCTAGAAACTGAACCAACTGTGTACTCTTTCCTGAACCAGTCTCACCAGTCAATACCATTATCTGTGTAAACAGCAATCAGAAGAAAGATCAGGAAAGACTTTAAATGAAAGAAACTCATGCATTCATTGGCATAGAAGAGGTTAAAACTTAATACAATTCATGAAGATTAAAACAATTGAGAAGAAAATGGACAGTGCAGATGAATAGTAACACATGACTGTGTAAAATACAGTATTCCCCTCACATCTGTACTCCTATTTTCAACCATGTAACATAACTCAAAAACTTATAAAATGCTTGAAATCCTGCCAAGATTCAAAAGCAAGTATTCGTTGGACTACCATTGAAACAAAGATCAAAACAACTTTCTTTTCTTATAAGAAACAATTTGTGAAGAGCAAAGATTACAAAAGGAAGAACATGCCTTCCATAAAAAAATCAAGGACGAAAAAGTCAAAAAGGACTCGCAACAGTTTCAAGGGTAACTATTCGATTAACCCCCTATGGATGTTGTATGTATTTTGTATACATCATAGACTTGATCATAGGTTTAGGAAACCATTAAATTTTTGTTTTCTGCTACGCGAACCTTTACCTTAACACCTGGGTTTTAAGGAGGTACAAGTGGTATCAAAGCTTGGTTGGGCTTGTCTTCTGGCGTGCCGAGTGTCCGATTGTTGTGGTCCAGGGTATGCCGAGTGTCCGGCTCTTGTGGTTCAGGGGGCGTGTTGGAATGTCCCACATCGCCCATTTGTGGCCCTCTGTGCGGTTTATAAGGCTTTATTCCCTTCTCCTTAACACCTAGGTTTTAAGGAGTTGAATGGGATGGGCCTTACAAATGGTCAGAGCTTGGTTGGACTTGTTTTGATGACCCACTTAAACGATTCAGGCAATATATCACCATAAGTGGCTAACTAGTCCTCAAACTGGCTTACAACATCCCATGTGCTAGACCATTGAAATGAAGTTTTCAACTGATCATATAAAATAAAAAATATATATATAAATAAATAAAAATAAAGTTTCCATCATGTAATGTGTGTTTCCACTCTATCTAACCAGTGATGGCGTGAGAATCACCTTCCACAGTTCCACGATGAGGTCTTATTTGAATCAAGTCCCTTAGCAACAAATATGGGGAAGGACTACACACCTCTAACAGCAACCCCAGCCTATTCACGAAGAAAATGACATCCTACTACTCCACGCAATGGAGCATATGCTAACTAGAAAGGGGAAGGAAAAAAAAAAACAATTCAATGATTTCACATTGAATCTTCTTTTTACCTTTAGGTAAGTTAAATACTAACGTCTTCTTATTTTGAATAAGTATGCTGTTAGCCTAGTTTTCGGATGTTCTATTAAATGAAGGGCATTTGATAATATCGGATGGCGATGGAGGTCATTTCGGTATATGGGTCATGTTTTGGGTCAAGAAATGTTATTTTGTGTCTTACGTGTAAACCTAATTGGTCTAGAATGTTCCTCAGTAACTAAGAAGCACCGGCACGGACACGATGCAACGCGAATATATCTCAAAAAAGCAGGATACGAATACGTCTGGGACACGTAGATTTTTTTATTTTATTTTTAATAATTATTTTACCATGCCTAATCAAAAATGGCATAAAAACACATAAATTACAACAATATTATGACATCATTAGTAATAAGTAATAACAAAGCCAATAATTGAAATTCAAGAACATCTTCATTAATCATCATTCATCAACATTCATACGTTACGTATTTGCCAAATGAATTGGTCTCAGTATATGCTTCCTTTTATCTTTTTTAATCCTAAACTTTCTATTATGTTTCTTTTAAACCCATCACAATTTTAAATTCATAAACATCCATTATGTATAAAAATTTTAGACAAATTATAGATTAACCCCAAAATTTCAAAACGTTATCCAAGAATAGAAACTTAGCATGTCATGCGCGTGTCCTAAGCGTATCGTGTCCGTGTCCTTTGCGTGTCCATTTGAAAAAAAGAATAAACAATTCAGACACGATATATATGTTGAATTGTCCCACTTCGCCTAGGTAGAGACCCTGTATGGGCTTCTTATAAGCATGCGCAATCCTCCCCTACCAAGAAGGTTGCACGGCCATTGGTCTTTCTACATGGTATCAAAGCCAGGCCAATTCCCAACCCTTTGGAAAAAAAATAGCCCACACCCCAATGATGACAGACCCAACAAAAGGCTACATAATGATAAGACCCAAAGAGGCGCACGTGACAGACCCAAGAAAAGGCTGCACGTGAAGGGGCGTGTTAGAGAATATGTCCCACATTGAATAAACATGGGGTTAGCTATGGCTAGATATACATGTTGGGCATCTCCACCTAATAGCTAAAACTTTTGGCTTGTATCCATAGTTTCTTCATACTAACGATGTGGGCTAGCGTGTATGTGGCCCGCCTGGCATGGACGTCGATCAGCGTGTGAGTCTGATGTAGTGGGGCCATTGTGGGCTAGCATGTATAGGGCCCGCGTGGACGTTAGGATCATGGGGAGACTGATGTAGTGTGCTTGTCCCACATCGGTTGTGTACTGGGTGGTCCTTGGGCTAAAATAGTGGGTGACCCATCTCTTCCATCAACTTAGGCTTTTGGGAGTGGATGTTACGCCATTATTTAGTATCAAAGCAGACCTCGGCCGAAAGTGTGCCGACTTGAGCCATGCCCTGGAGGAGGGTATATAGGATCCCACACCGCCTAAGGGAAGTTAAAATATCCTACTAGGCCATGCGACGAGGACATCAAATATTCAAGTGGAGGAGAATGTGAGATCCCGTCCTACATCGAAAAATTACAAATCCTACTGGCCATGTGACGAGGACGTCACATATTCAAGTTGGGGAGACTGTGACATCCTGTCCCACATCGGAAAATTATAGAAAGTTAATATGGCTCGTTCTTATAGAACCATGTGGGCTACTACTAACAACTTGGGCTTAGGCATTTTAAGGGCCAATGTGGTGAGCCCTTCAAGTTGTTGGATTAGTGGTTCATTTGATGGGTCATTACAGAATGGCTATGAAGCATGGATAGGGACACTCTGACACGGATACGACATGACACGGGCATGTCAACACGACAAAATCCTAAAAATTTGCACGTCGACACTGCATGAAAAGTGTCCTTGACGTGACGTGTCGTATTTGTGCGTCAGACACGATACAACACACGACACGTTACCTTCTTATAAGTGTTGGTGCTTCCCAGCAGAATGGTATCAAAGGCGCTTCCTAACAGAATGGTATCAAAGCCAGGTTGGGCTCTACCCCTGTTGGGCTTTTCCTATTAATGTGGTCTAGAGGGTGTGCTGAATTGTCCCACATCGTCCGGATAGAGACCCCGTATGTGCTTTGTGGGTATCACTATCTGACAAGCGTATCCACAACCGACACGTGTCCATCTATCACTCGAAGAATGCTATACGTAACGCCTAAAAGATAAGATCGGAACCCTAAAAGCCGTCATCAGGGCGCCGATGAGGACAAGTCCACAACACTTTCCCACGAATCATGAAAACTGCTCCTAGTAGTACTCAGCTCAGATAGACCTCGATTGGGGGCAGGTCTTGGTGCAACATAACTTTACCACGACATGGTCATTCCAGACCATGGCGCAGTAAAGTTTTTCTTCACCTTACCGGGAACTCTCAGGTTATGTGGCTTGATTGGCTTAAGAGCAGAGCTTGCTTAGGAAGGTCGTGACGGTCTATTCCGCGATACACTTCCTAAGCCTTTCTAAAGGTCGGTGAGACTATCCGAAATAACTCTCTAGTTTACCGAGAGGACATTCCTTGTGTCGTCTCCGGATGACACGTGGCATTTTGGTACGCCTCAATAGGAATGAGCCACATCAGCTGCGCTCATTCCTTGGCACGTGTCCCAACTGCTATAAATAGGAACAGTACCCTCAGAAGTAAGGAGATACGATTCTCTGAAGACACACTCAGAGAGAATTTCATATATTATTCCGTTGGGATCTGTGCATTTATGAGCTCACTGTGAATATTCCTTCACACGTACATGCTCGATCATTAATTACACAGGTTTCTCTCGGAACACTTCCCCACTCACTGATCCTTAGTCTGTCTCTCTTTACCTCTTCTCCACTTTTCCTCGAGACTCCCCCTACACTGTTGATTCTTAGACTGCTACTCTCTTACGAATTCATTTCTCTTACTCTACCCCACCATACCGAGAACACTACCTACATGCTTCTTATAAGCCTGGGCAATCTTCCCCTACCAAGGTGTCTTTTGGGGGTGACAATGTCTTTCTACAATATTGTGCATCCGACACGTTTCCAGAGAGTGTCAATGTCGAGTACGCAGCGGACACTAATACGTTGACCAAAATAGAGTGTCGGTGGTTCATAGCTCAGTAATCAAAATCCCCAATTTATTATTTGACACTCAGAGTTCTATTTCAATATCGGCATGTATATAAGTAAACATTCTATTCAACGAAGATAATAGAGTAATGAACATATGAATTGTTACTTGAGTTAGTTAAACCTTTACGAGGGGGAAACGAGATAATTGTTCGAATACTGATTAGAGGCACTGGAGATTGTTTGCCTTGATAGTGAGACAAACATCTCACAACTCCTAAAACATCTATACTGCAGAAAATAGAACGAAACTAGCATTATAAATTATTAAAAGTCCTAGACAAAAGATTTTTAGAAATCAAAAAGTGTAATCTTCAATATATAGCAATCATGAAATATTCTTGTCTAAAACTTGATTTCCAAGGACTTGGAACGAAACTAAAAAGAGTGGATATAAACATCGCACTTGCAATCCAGTCTAACTAATGTTTGATAATAAGATGGCATATCAATTACTTTCTACATGTCAACCACTAAATTAGAACTTAGGAACCGATGTATCAGTGATATTAGTTTCAGCAGAAGCCATATATTGTACCATAGCTCACAAGTCCCGCAGAAGTATTGAGCAATACTATTCATAACATGATAAACATGTGTTAGCAAATGTCTTCATTCTTTAACATAGTAATACAGAGACTAATTTGAAAACAGTGATGGAAAGAATATCAGTTGGCACTTCTTTTTTCAATCAGATAGTAGCAGCTGATTAATAAAACATCTGAACGTAACCTTGAAAATGAGCAAATTGTCCTTCCGTTCAATCAACACCATATCTTCGCTAAGGACTTTAATCGAAGACATCTCTGCTAGAGAAGTCACAGTTATTTCCACCACGAATGCGGTGAAAGTTAAACTCACACACCATACTACGATGCAATGAATATGTTTCGTTTGGGAACATGTTAAAAATTGAAAATAAGAGTTATAGTGTTAAAAGACTCAACAGAAATGTTGACAAAATTCTAATACGGATGTGGCTCAGAATTTATTTAACACACAGAATGTAGCTTATTACGGGAACCATGATGTACGTAGTCCCAAAAATAGTTCATCTAGGTCCCCATATACCAAATATGATTTTTTTAAATTTTTAAAGAACAGAGATCCTAGCGAAAACAAAGGTCCTTTATCCCTCACTGTGCAGAAAATCGGTAATTTTGCCTTCGGAGGGAAAGTTGACTTTTTTTCTATAAGGAATTGATTTTTGACAGCGCCTGATGGATGAAAATGGATAATAGTGATATCTTGATAGGATATTCGATGATGAAACCCCATCTCCCAAAGGAATTTTCAAGTATGTTGATATCGCCATTCATTAGCAGCAGTCGTTGAGCAATCATGTACTCCCTCTGTCCCATTTTACGTGTCATCTTTGGGAATCCAACTTTATAAGGGAACACTAATGATTGCATTCACATGCGTGTCAGTATTGGCATTTTTCCAAAACTACCCTTTCTTGTTTTTTCCTCCTATCATTTTTTGTTGGATGTTTTCAATCAACGAGGGAAACTTTGGAAACATAACATTAAATGTTCATAATGGACAATAGTTTTCGGACAGCAAAAATATGAAAGGACACATAAAATGGGAAAATGAGGGGGTGTTCTACACATCTGCAGAATTCATGTAAACTCCAAAAGATAAGCCTTTGGAAAAAAAAAAATGACTTTGAAAATTTTCAAGAGAAACGGTGATATCTAGTTGAGGCGATTGGTTTGAACTTTGAAGTTCCAAGCACTAGAATGTGGCTTGCGGTCCTACTTCGCGCATACAACATTGGTCCAGTCCACTCCTGTTCTCCAGGCTGTATAGGCGAGGCCAACATTGTGTGATGGGATCTATGTCAGTTTTAAGTTAATATAATAGGCACCTGTTTGGGTAATCCTAAATACAATTGTTGCATGCATACTTGTTAATAACATTTTAGCTAAGAAGATGATGACTTGAATGGTTTCATTTAGTAATTAACAAATGATGCTAAAAACATGAACATTGCCATTCTAATAAAATACACATATGGCAACATGTATAAGCATAAACTAAGAAGCATCGACAAGGATACAGTGACACGGCAATACGGAATATCCTAAATAGGATACAGGAAAGGTGGCAAAACCGATTCAGTATTTATTTTTTTCACAGGTACCCATGTAAGATGAGAATAACATTATTTTGTACTAAAAACTAAGACCTAAAATGTAAATTAAATTGAATCCAAACATCAAAAAAAACATTAAGATATCATAACAACACTACCAACTATACCATTTAGGCATCATTACAAAAGCAGCTACAATTATAACATCCATAAAGCAACACAATGTATATCACATTTATAAGGTAAGCACTTCAATGTCTACAACCATTCAGCATAAGTTTCCAACCACAATACAGAACTAAAAACAAACAAAAATAGCATTTCAATACATTCACCCCGAAAATTTATGACTTCCAACAAACGGAAAAAAAAAAAAAAAAAAAATTTGTACTGCATCTGTAAAATGTCGTTGTTGCGTCGCTTTAAAAATAAAGAAAACAGGCTGACACGTTTTCAGCATGTCGCACATATGTCCCTCTCTGGCACGTGTTACACGCGCATACGACACTTGGATTCAAGGTTCGGTACTTCATATAGAGGAGAAATGTGCTAATTTTTTCTATTTATCTAAACGGATTCATTTGTAATAATAGATTTTACTTTAAGATGTTAAATGAGTCTATTCAAATTAAAGTGACCACCCAACATACTATAAGAATGTTACTAAGAATGGAAACAAAGCGGGTTTATGGGTTACTCAAATCCACTGTTGAGGAATAAAAACAAAACATGAATGGGCTTCGGGTTCCAAGGTGTTCACCTTACACCGATATTATTAGAAATTACCTAGATAACCTCATTTATTTCTGGTATACCTACAACACCCACGAGTATAAATACTAGCTACACTTAGGGTTAGCATTCATAATCCTCTTGAACTCTCCAGATTACTCGTCTTCTCCGCCGCTTGTCTCCCTCTATCTCTAATATTCATACATTTCCGGTAACAGACTACATACCGGAATTTTAGTGGCCAGCCCCACTCTATGTCAACCCCTCAATCATCATAGCAACTCACCATGCCCATTCACTCTATTCCCCTCCATCACCGCCGAAACTCACAACCATTACCGCTGTGACGCTGTCCCTATATGGTCGCCATTACAACTCACAATGCGTATCCGATCATTATCCATGTCCCATAGAATTTCATGAAGGTAACTAGTTTTCGATCATTATACGCTTTCCCTCATCTATTTTGACATTTATGAAATTGCTTTCATATATTTATATATATATATATATATTGCCAAGTTTGTGTGTATTCAACCAGATTTCATCTTACCATCCAATTGTTTTTCCTCTATATATATTTTTGCCTCTCTTTGCACGTACAGTGTGTTCATTATATAAAAGGGTTCAAGGAAGAATAGGACAGGGATGGGTGGGCATTATATAATTGGAATGGGGATGGGATGCTACAGGAAAGGTTTTAAAAAATGGTGCATAACAGCCGGGACGGCTGTTACAAAACCCTAGGCTACCACAGTAGGATGGATGGGCGATGGGCGTGGTCCAAATGAGTGTACCGAGTCCCATTCCCTCCCTATTGCGTCCATAGAGATCACTCAATGTTCTAATCAATTTTAGTAGTTTTTTCCATCTGGTATTTTTCTCACAAATTAGGCAATGACTAGAAGAAATCATCTTCAGTCATAAAGTTAAGTACTCAATTCGCTTGCCACTATATAGCAAGAACAACAAAAGGGCCAACATAGAGGACCAACAATCGAAAAGGCAAAAAAGGAATCATAAAGTTAATTCCTGATTTTTCTAGCCACTAGACAGCAAGAACAATAAATTGGCAAACCATATATTCAATAGAAAACTAGAAAAATAGTAACCGAATGGCCAAAAAGGATGACCTGTTCGTTATAAATTTGCCTAAGAATTGCCTGCCGGAAGGCATAAATCGGCAATCCGTCATCTAGGCGACGACACTCCCTCATAATAAGGTAATGAATTCTGCCCCAGTCAATAGACCCGCGGAATCTTAACACCTCCACCCTGTCATCCCCACAATCCTCTGCTTGATTCCCTTCAATATGAGCAAGTATACACTTCATTGCACACTCAAATTCCTCAATCCTCTTCTCAATCAAAACCCGTTCCGCAACAAGTCCTTCCTTCTTTTTCAAAAGCTCATTGCAAACATTCAAGCCGTTTTGCTCCCTAAGTGATTTTGTAATACTCTCAATCTCACCTAAAACAAGCCCCAACTTATCCTTCCACTTACTCACCACATCCCCTTCTATCAAACCCTTGACATGGTCCGAAAACAGGGGTCTGAGCCGATCGTTAAGCTCCACCATATCGGAGGGAACCACAACGTTGGGTACGAGAAAAGGCCTAAGCAAATGAGAACCTTTTACGCAATTTTCCCACAAATACACCATTGTTTCGAGTGCGTCAACCCACTGTTGGAAAAACACTCTCGCGGCGACGAAACCTGTGGCGTTAACGAAGAATTTAGCGGCCTTTGGCTTGCATTTTGCGATCAAAACCTCAACTTGGGCCCTATTAAAGCTCCAGTTATCTGAAAATAGGTTCACGATGAAGTTAGGGCGCCGATGAAGCACAGAAAAACCTGGTTGCGGTGGTCCTGGCGGCTGATCTCTCCAGTAATTTGGCTCCGGCGGCCGTGCCGAACGGAAGTTCCCCGGTAAATCGCTTTTCAGGGGAGTGCTCGCTGGCCGTCCGCCTCGCTGGCCGTTGAACGGACCGGGATACCTGTTCATTGTACGGAAGAAAGGGTACTATACAAAACCCTAGAAAAGAGTGACAGAGCGGAGAGTGAGTGAGAGAGAGAGAGATTATTCTAAAGGCGGCGAGGTCGAGGTTCGATTTTTGTGTTTAGAGATAGAAAGAGAAATCCAGAGAAGAAGAGACCATAAATATATGTGTGTATATATATATATATATATATATTCGTGTATGTATATATATTGTATAGCGACAGAGTTTTGTATGTTTGGAAGGTGGAAAGGTCGAATTGTGGAAGACTCGCTTTTGTGTAATTTCGTGTCTCTCTCTCTCTCTACCTGCCTTTAAATGCGTCTCGCGCGCTTTTGGTAAAAGAAGAGGCGGCCCCAACTAAAACAACCACGGACATTGTTCCATTTCATTGTACTGTCTCTTGGGAACAATGACATCGTTTTTGTTTTGCGAACAAGAACAGGCGTTTTCACGTCTCAATTTGATTCCCACTTACTTGCTTTAATTACATTTGTTTGACAACAAATATTTATGGGATACAGCTAATAAGACTTTGTTGTTTAGTTCATAAATTTGGTAGGAGATTTTGGTAAAGAATACACTAAAAATGAAACTAGTTTTGTTCCAGGAAAAAAAAGAAAACTCAAATAACAACCAAACGGAACCTTACGTTGCTTAGTGGGGAAGGAAAAGAAAAATGAAAGGAAAAACTAGAGAGTCCTTGCAGGCTGGTTGGAAAAGTGCTGAATGGATTCTGATGTTTACGATTGCTGAACTTTTACAAATTCAAGTATTTGATAACAGTGACGGAATTAAAGAGAGATAAGGGGTAGGGGTCCAAAAGAAATTTAAAATCCTTTTTTCTTGACTATGTTCACGAACCAAATAAAACTTTAAGTTGCTTTATCTTAACGAAATGGGTTAATATGTGTTTCCTTTCCATCATTAAAAAAGGAAGGATAAGCATCACCAACAGCTTTTCTCAATGTTGGACCTTGTAAGATATATCTCCCTTCATCTTTCGGGAATAATGCAAAACTCTCTTACTATTCAAGTTCTTTGTGGTCGAGTGATAAGCTTCTTGGGTATACTATCCAAGAGGTTTAGTATTCGAGTCATGGGGGGCATGGCCACTGGATAATTCACCCGACGCCTCCAAACCTCAGGAGATTAGTCGAGGTACGCGCAAGCTGACCCGGACACCCCAATTACCAAAAAAAAAAAAATCTTAGCAACATATTACCCCTTGACCATTGGGGCATCTAATATTTTAATGGTGACATCACTGAATATATTTTCTTAATCCTTGGCGTACCTACGAAGGTATAAAAGGAGCATTTAAAAACCTTTATATCTTTTTCTTTTCTTATGAAAAGAGTAAGGTGTCCAATTAAAAATCAATGCAGAAAGCCCCAAATGCTCACTTTAGATGGAGCTCATTTAACCATTGTATTATACCCGGATAACTCTTTTGGACATGTTTGGTATGCAGGAATGAAATAAGTTAGGAATGGAATGAGTTCAAAAATGAAATGAAACATGAATGGAATAGGAATGACCATTTCATTCATGTGTTTGGCTATATACCTAGGAATGGAATGACATTAAACTTCAATTGAATATTCAAAAGATTAATAAATTTATTTTAGTCAAAGAACATTACCATATCAGGGTTAAATAAAGAAAAATGAAAGTCGAAAAAATTGACATTACCATATTGAGTCATTCCATTAGGAATGGAATGGGCATTCCATAGGTTTTGAAAATGAATGTCTATTCCTACATTAGTAGGAATCCCATTCCAAAAAGGAATGACCATTCTATTATATTTGATCATACCAAACATGATAATGAAATGAACTTGAGAATGACTATTTCATTCCAGGATTCATTCCGGTCTACCAAACATGTCATTGGGGTGCATAAGAATCTCACAAAAATAAGATACATAAATTTTATGTGTCCATCTCTCTCTTCTGTGGACCTCACAGATACTGTGGACCCCACCAGAAAAGAGATAGACACATTATGTTTCATGCATCTTGTTTTGTGAGATTCTTATGTGTCCCAAAATTATCCATAGAACAAATGCATCGAATTTCACTTCCTAGCAGTAGCCGCCCAAACCTTCATCACCCAATCATATATATTTTTGTATCTCTATAATTACCTCTTTATGTGTCTCTAGCATTCTCTGTTCATAGCTCAAGTTTGAAAAGTTAAGCCAAACATTTGGGAAAAAAAAAACACTTGATCTTGAATTGTTAGGGGAAAACTTTTTGGGAAAGCAAAAGAAAAACCATTTTTTGTTCGAAAAAAAACTTTGGAAAAACCCCTAAAATCATATGTATATGCAATAGATTTTGTGAAAACCCTACACTCCCAATCACATGCCTTTGTTATTGTTTAATTCATAGATGTAATGAAATGTGATATAGTCTATGCTCGTGAGTTTTTTAATCGCTAGATGCAATTGTAAGGTTGGTTAGGTGAAATCAAAATCCTAAAACCATTACACTCGATCTTCCTCACTTCAACTTCTTCTTTTTTTTCTTTCAAAAAGCAACTTTAACTTTGATGTTTGAAATGTCAGTTTTCTGGATCGAAAGGTCTTTACACTAGTCCTTAATTTCAACGCAAATGTACATTAGTCTTTTTTAGATTACTTGACTTGATAAACTTAATAAATACTAATCTTTTAATAGACATTAATTGTAACAACTCTAAAATTTTTAAGTGTGTAAATAATTATTTTAATAGTAATTATTTTTAGTTAGCAATATTATATGAGTGTGCCTATGTAAGACATGTGTTTGAAAAATTTAAGTGTTTGGTAGACATATCAATTAAATCATGAGTGAGCGCGTTTAGTTTGGGAGTTATATTTTATTAATTTATATTTGTTAAAAAAAAAGTGAAGGGTTGATATGTATTTTTGTTATATAGTGTTTACAGGCCCGCGAATGTGTTAAATAATGTAATTAACATTAAAACTTAGTACCGAGGTCATGGGTACCCATTGGACTACTCATTTTAACACTTTGTACTGCATTCTGGACTCATATGAGTCTCTTTTGTGAGCCCATAAAAAGAAAAACGGGATTTATATATTTGTGTGTGTTTTATTGGTATGTGTTGTGTGTGTAGTGTACATATATACTTATATTAAAAACTCTAGCCCTCATATTAAAACAAAAAGGGAAGAGAAGAAAAGAGAGAAGAAGAGAGAACAGACGTTTGTGTGTGTGTGTGTGTGTGTGTGTGTGTGTGTGTGAGAGAGAGAGAGAGAGAGAGAAGAAGAAGAAGAAGAAGAAAGGAGAATGGTCTCGGGTTCGTGGGCACGTGGGGAATCGCGGAGCATTCGTGGGTATCGATTTTTGATCAACGAGGTGAGCTAAATTTTTGTGTATCCGAGTATATATATATACACGTATGTATATATACATGTACACAGGAGTAAATTAAATTAGTATATATTTAATTTAATTATTAGGGTTAAATCTTTGTAATGGATACATTGTTATTGTTGAAGTAATCTAGATATTTTCTTTTCCCTTCGTGTGACTTTGTGATTATGACATTAGGGTATTCGAAAGGGTTAGGTAAATAGTTAGTTTGATAAAACCATATGTGAAATATTCATGGTGATTAAGAAATATATGTGAAATTCGTTTTGTTGTAATTTATACAGTTACAGAAACTTGAGAAAATTATTTGAAAATCGTAATTTTGAATTTGAATATTCTGTCCGCAATGGCCTGTAGGAAACGTGATTCTGCACGTTTTTCGTCCAATGGTGTTTTTCCTGATTCTGCACCGTTTGGACAAAAATTGAAGATTTCAGTAGCAGTTTTTAGTATATTAAAATGTACGAAATTAGGAAAATATGATTCATTGTTTTTTTTTATTATTTATTTAGTTCGTATGACTTAACGAAGATTACTTGGAGATACATGAATTCTCATACAATGTTGATAAAAAATAAAGGGTAATAGTCATTAACGTTGAGTCCGATGAAAATATTGTGGAACGACTGTTATAATACTTTACGATATGAGAATTTGAATTTTTATTATGGGTTTCATGTAGGCTAATTTTGAATGTTGGGTTGAGATTATTGTACCTGAAATAACTGACCTTATTGTGTGGTCATTTTGATAAAAATGAGTAAATTAGATACGTTGAATAGTATATTGGGAATCTTGTAATTTGATTGGAAATTATTGAGGGAAGAATTGTTATGGGTTAATTGATAAAACCCTTTATTGTAAGAAATTGGAATACATCTAAAAGTTAGAGATGTGATTGGATAATAAGACGGAACTATTTGATAAACGTGAAATTCACAATTATTGGGGATAATACGAACGATAAGTGATAATTGCAACATAGTTCTTTAGTGTTCACCGCTCCCCGTTGTTGTGTTATTGTTTTTGGTAACTCGCACTCTTTTGCCAGTGGCTTCGTGATCAAGCTGGCTTAAGACTTGTTGAGTGTACTTTTTCCCAGTGGCTTCGTGATCAAGCAGGCCTAAGCCTTATGCTCGGCTTATATTGTATAGACGTCTTGACATATTGACCAGTCGTCCGTTGTGTATACCTGGTTTGGTTGATACCCCAACCAAACTGGCACCGGAGTGGGTGTTGGTAGTATGTCCGGGCACACATGGGATATATGTGTGGGTTGTACCATGGAGGGTGGCCAAGTGGTGAACCTAGGGAACACAAAGATAATTAAAGGCTAATAAATAATGACAATGGAGTATTTCATAAGACTGATAAGTTTGGAATAATGAATGCGACGTTTAAGTTAGAATGTGGAAATGTTGTTTATTGACTTATTTGCTTGGTTTGTGATAACTATATATTACAGGATTGTGGGTCCACTAACTTTTATGCAGGGCTGACTCACCATAGATATCCGACCGGTAAGTATTCAGTTGTGTTTACTCGGGGTTGGAGCCACTGCCACCACATTGAAGGAAACTACCGCTTGTCCTGAAATGTGAGTGGAACTACTCTCTTGCCCGATAAATTTCTTATTTTGCGGTGTGGTATTCTAAGGGACTGTGTGTTATCCCTAAGACTTCGTTATTATGTTATTTATTTAACTCACATCAGTACCGTGTGTACTGACCCGTGTGATTTTATCATTGGGTGCGTTCTTCATGGAGCGTAGTCGGGTTCTTATTTTCAGGAATAGTTCGTGTTAGTGGTTGGAGTAAATTTTGTGATTCAGAGATCTACGACTGGATTTTAATTGTTATTTATTTTGCTTCGTGATCTTGATTTATTTATTTCTTGGCATTGTGGGCCATGTTGTATTTTATTATTTTGGGGTTATGGGACGATTGTAGTAGCTCTGATTCAAGTTTTGTAAAAATGTGGATTTCTTATTTTGTTATGGCAACAGAATTCTCTTTATTATTGTAAATTGTAGTTTAGAATTTTATCATGAAGATCTCAATGAAAATGATTTTTTTTTTTTTTTGTTACTTAAAGTTTGTGAATTATTTTAAAGAGGAACATTTTTCAGCAAAGTTTACTATTTCAAAGGTGTGACAAGTTGATTGTTTTTCACTCTCAGATTTTTGGGCAATTAAATACTGGTTGGGATATTATTGAATGGGTATTTGTTTGTCTAAAAATCGGGGTGTGACATTAATATACTACAAACAAAAATAAGGGCAACTAGTGATGTCATACAAAAATGTTTCCTCCCTAATCTTCTGGAAAGGGATTAAAGATGGACAGGTCCTCTTCTATACGTCGGTGAATGGCAAGAATACCTCGGTGAGGTTGCCACCAAAGTCTCTTTGATGGTAAAGTTAGTAATCAAATGGAGAAGATAAAGTATATATATATATATATGTATCTATGAAGTATTTAGAATACATTTGTGTACCTTAACTCCTATTTATAGGGTAATGTCCTGCCTATAGTGTACCCTTGATTATAGGGGATCTATTGGCATGATTGCGCAGTTGATTAAACTATGGGATACGACATAATATGGAAATGAATATGCAATCTGGGTACGAACGATTTCGGCGTTCTTTGCACTTATAATACTCGTATTTTTGCTATATTTTATGTATTTATGTTTTTAAATAGATTCAGTAGTATTACACTAACCTTATGTAAGGAAGTTCTGCCAATCGATTGCCTTCCTTTTTCCAATCGATTGCTTTGATTTTCCATCCAATCGACTACCCCTAACCCCAATCGATTGCCATTGACTGCCACAACGCAATTGATTGCACCTGATACCAATCGATTACTCGGGCCAGAACTTGGACTCCAAGTTTACATCGTGTGGCTGTTATTTTAACCCCTTCCCTATATATTTATAACACCCACATTTGTGTTATTGCTTTTGCATTTCATTGTCATGCATGATAATGTGATGTGGCGTGTCCTATGACACATATTTGGGTGAGTTTTGACTCACGAGTTGATTTGGGTGTCTGTATTAGAGAACCCTTTGAAACTGTGGTGATTGAGGATTTGTTGTTGTGACGTCTCTCCAAGTATGAGACGGTCAATGTGGAATACTTTAAATGTTTATCTGAAAATAAATGTTTACCTGTATATTTCAATATCTGTATTATTTTCTGTTTTAGAATTTATATCTGTTGTTAATTTTAGTATCCTGGTGAGAACGAATGAACACGCTATTAATTTGGTAGGCTAATTAGCAACTTCGGAAACGTCATGTAGAAATTCGCGTTTTAGCGACCAAATGAAACTTAGTCAAAAACTTTTATAATTTTGAATTTTCACTCATAAAGCTATGAATAAGCTGTATAGAAAGTTTCAGAGACTAATTAGGAGTTTTGAAAACTCGTGGGGAGGTAAACGTAATTCCCGAGAGTTTTGCCTATATATAGATAGAGATGGTTGAGATATTTTTACAAGTCTTAACCTAAATTCCAAAAAGGGGGCTAGAGGGAGATTTTGGAGCTTAGAGCTTTGCGACGCCAAACGACGACCTTCCGTCAGTTTGTTTTCTCCCAGATTTCATATTCGAGCTCCTCGAGGTAAGAGCTTCGTTTTGATATATGTTAGGGCTTGTTTGGCCAAGTTTTCCGAAAAGTTGTTTTATAGAATTTTTCATAAAAGTTGATAAATAGAATTTTGATCCATAGGAATTGTACTAGACGGACTTCTGCACGTTCTTTGTGCACGGGTTTTCTTTGGATCGTATTTTAAGCGCGTAAATCGGAGGTGAGTGATTCAATTATGTTTTTGGAATGGTTTCTTGACATGTATTCATGTTATGTGTGAATAGCATGTATTAATTCTTATAGATATATTGTGTAGTTCATATTGGGCATTTATATTGATAAGTAGGCTCAATAGCACGATGATATGTTTTGATTACCGCGAGTATGGTGATATGTATTTGAGCATGTTAAGTTGCTTATTTGGGTCAGAAGGAGCACGTGGTCACCGTGCCATTTTGTGGAGCCGATATAGGCATTAAGGTCGCACGATTGAAGAGAAGAATCGTGGGTCTTACCCTTTCGCGTAGACTTATTGGTGAGGAGTCGCGGATTGGGAGTATGGACGGGCACGTGAGTCTCCGGCGACTAGTATGAATTGTAGAGATGTGAATGCGGACATGTTTATCATTCATGTGCATATGTTGATTTATTCACTAAGCTTTAGCTTAAACAAATCGAATATCTGTGGTTATTCAAATAACCATTTCAGGTGCTAATGCTGGCGAGGAATCGGAGAAGTGAGTACGTGGGTTGGGAGTTCTTTGAGAAGGCAACTTGAATGTTAACTTTGTAGTTTTGGGACAATAGGATGTTGTAATAAGAATTTTTATCGTTTTAACTTATGTTTAACTTCGTATGATAGAATGAATTTTAAACCGTTGTAATAGTTAGTGACATGTTGTAATCCTACTTTAGAAATGTTTTAATACAGCTAGGATTACTTTGGATTGAGTTTGGATTGAGTGGTTGATCATTGGTGAAAGTTAGGAAGCTTTTAAAACTTGAAATTCTGCAGAATGGGCTGCTGTCAGAGGAGCAGTCGACTGGGCAGTCGACGGGGCAGTCGACGGGACAGTGCAGTTTAGCTACTGCTTCTTAATATGGTAAAAGCAGTCGACGGAGCAGTCGACTGGGCAGTCGACGGGACAGTGCAGTTTAGCTACTGCTTCTTATTATGGTAAAAGCAGTCGACTGGGCCATGCCTCAGTCGACTGGACCTCTGAAGGTTAATGTGTTCATTTTGTTTCTGCTTGCTTCAGTCGACTGAGGTCCCGACCCAGTCGACTGAACCTCTGGTTTTAAAATGTGTTTTGTTTTTCCGCTGCGTGTGTTCTTCAAACCTAATTTTGGGAACGTTAATGAATTGGTTTAGCCTCGGTGGCGTGCCACGGGCTTCGATTCTACTATTGTGGGACCGGGCTGTGACATTTAGTGGTATCAGAGCATAAGTTTAGAGCCTTGGGAACGAGTGACGTTATATATGCTGAGTGACGTCGAGTGGAGTGTGTAATTGTGAAGATAATGGTTATCATTGTAGAAATGCTTCATGTGTTAGCATTTGTTGATTGTGCTGAACTGTGCACATATATCTATATTGTGGCATAGCATGCATGGTCATTATGCATTGAACTCAACAGGGGAATATTTGAAACATTATGGCGGATATGCCGAGAGAATTGTCACCGCATTCGCGGATGGACCAAATAGTGAACATGGTGGGAAATTTCATACAAGCGGTAAGTGAAAGGGAACAAATGAACATTCAGCCTCCACAAGTAGAAATTCGTTATGTCAATGCACCACTGGCACCGCGACCTCAACACACAATCGTGGAGCAGTTTTATAAGCGGAAACCGACCTTGTATTATGGACAAGTTGACATAGACTTGGCCGATCATTGGATGATGGACATGGAAAGACATTTCCGTCAGGTAAAATGTACCAATGAGGAGAAAATTTTATGCGCATCCGATACGTTGATGGGTGAAGCATTGGATTGGTGGAACAACGTACTTGAACAAGGGAAGCCGACCACGTGGGAAACATTTAAAGAAGAATTCAACAAACGTTTCTTCCCGCAATCTGCTTATACTCAGAAATGCCAAGAGTTTGCGAGTTTGGTTCAGGGAGATATGACCGTGGGTGAGTATGTTTCTCGTTTCAATGCCTTGTTACGATTTGGGAAAACTACCGTTCCGACTGATAGGGATAAAGCTCGTAAGTTTGAGGAAGGGCTTAGAGAGAATATCCGTGGCCGTGTGGACATGTTGCAACACCCGACCGTTTCTCTAGTCGAGGAAGCCGCCCGTATAGCTGAGAAGAGTGTCGACCGATATCGATAAGGACAACAAGGAAAGAGACCCAATGACAATAGGGGCAAGAGCCAAGGGAATGCGAAGAAACCGTTCACGCAAGATTCATGATCGAATATGGGTAGTCAATGAGGAAGTGTGTTTGTTGGAGATTTGAGACCGTTGTGCCCGACATGTAACCTGCGACACAGAGGAACCTGCTATCAATTGACCACTTGCTATTTTTGCAAACAATTGGGGCATGTGTCTAGGAATTGTCCTTTGAACGCAAATTCGACTACACCAAACACAACCTCGAACACCAAGAGCTACAACCCAGAAATGAGGGGGAAATGTTTTGAATGTGGACAACCGGGACACATAGCGAAGAATTGCCCGAGTAAGCGACAATCGGGAATGAGTACCGGGGCATTGAGTGTGCCAAGCGGATCAAGGGTAGAACCTCGAGTAGATAAAGGGAAAGGAGTCGCGCAACAACAAGGACGATACTTCCAGCTCAGGCCAGGGAATACGGATGATACCGTCGTATCAGGTATTCTTCCTATTTGTTCGTATTCTGCACGTATACTTATGGATTCTGGTTCAACGCATTCATTTGTATCACGTGATTTTGTTAAGCATTTAACTGTTAAGTCAGAATCGCTAGGATATGACTTGTGTGTATCATTGCCTAGTAGTAAACCGCTAGTTACTTCTTCAATATTCAAAGTCATGTGAAATCAAGATAGGTGATAAAGTCTTGAGTGTTGATTTGATTCCGTTGACGGTGAATTACTTTGATGTTATCTTGGGTATGGATTGGTTGTCTATTAATCAAGCCAAAATTGATTGTGAACAGAAACGGGTTAGTTTCTATCCGTCAGGACGAGAGGAGTTTACTTTTCAGGGTAAGGGAGTGATCGTACCACCGTACTTGATATCGGTGATTCAAGCAAGTAAGATGTTGAAGAAGGGTTGTTCGGGTTTTTTATGTTCAATTGTCGACACGCGAGTTCTTGGACCACTAATAGAAAACATTTCAGTAGTTCAAGAATTTTCAGATGTTTTTCCCGATGAGTTACCCGACGTATTGATTGAAAGAGAGCATGAGTTCACAATAGAAGTAGTACCAGGGTCACAATCGGTATCCAAAGCACCGTACCGAATGGCACCGATAGAGTTGAAAGAATTGAAAGTTCAGTTAGAAGAACTGTTGGAGAAGGGTTTTATCCGACCGAGTGTTTCACCGTGGGGAGCTCCAGTCTTGTTTGTGAAGAAGAAAGATGGAACAATGCGTATGTGCATTGACTACCGAGAGTTGAATAAGTTGACCGTCAAGAACAAGTATCCGTTGCCGCGAATAGATGACTTATTTGATCAGTTACAAGGGGCTCAGGTATTTTCGAAGATCGACTTGAGATCCGGTGTAGTATCCTTAAAATTTTATTTATATATAAAAAAAAATAGCAATATAAATAAATAATAAAATATATAGATATGCACATTATAAAGGGAAGGGTACTATGAGAAATTTTCTACTATCAATAATTACCCCAAAGCCATTACTAGACTAAAATGTCACGAACATTTCACACATAAACTACTCTTAACTTCCCCTAAAATCTATCCACTGATAAAGTAAGTGGACCCCTACTAGTCTTATTTTAGATCAATAGTTATGAGTGGGAAGAAGTAAAGATTGTGGAGAATAATTGTTGTCCATCTACATTAAATATATATATATATATACAATTACTAGTACTTAAGGGGATATACATCAAGTTACCTAGGAAGTAAAAAAAAAAAAAAAAAAGGAAGCTTCCAGCCGTACACCAAAGCAGGAGGTGGCTGATTTTGGTACTTCTGGATTGGCATGAGCTGAGTAGGCAGGAATCTGTGATCATTAGGGAGAGAGTTTTGAGATTCCTCTAGATAATACTAAGTGTAGTCATCCGTAAGTGAGAGAGAGAAGCTATTTGTTAGGCCTATATATAAGTACACAGTATCAACAATGTGAATAACAGAAAGAGAGAAAGTGGAAGATAGAAGGAAGCATAAATATATATACATCTAAGTCCTGTGGATTCTCTTCAGTAATAAGGATAAGGTTTTTTTTTTCAAATCCATATTTGATTCTATATTTGGTTTTAATAAGTTCTTGAGCTGGTAAAAGTGGTGAAATCTGGATTTGGGTCAAGTGGGTAGGTAAAATAAATTTGGTTTTTTGTTGAAGTTTTAAACATCTAGATGAGCTCCTAAGATTTATGCGTTCATCTTGAAAAAAAAAAAAAACGGCATCAAAAGTGGATTGAAGATAAGTAAAAATTCACAAAATCTCAGTAACAGTTTGTTTTTTTTTCCAGCGACCGTTACCGGCAACGAAGATTCTAGTACATGTTGTAGTAGCTCAAGAATTATGTATTAGTAATTATTGTGGTAAATTACAAACAAAATGTCCAAGTTGCCAAAGTGGTCAGCATGTGCTGTTACCCGTATTATGGCCTAGGTTCAAATCTTGCTAACAAGCTGTAGTAAACAACGTCATGTTTTTTTAGTTATAGTAATGAAAGAAATGTAATTATATTTTAGGCAATTAGTTACAAAGTCTTGTGGTTGACAGAGTGGTCAAAGTCCCTCAGTTGGGTTCTTCAGGTCATAGGTTCGACCCGTGTTACATACCAACCCTTTAAACTTTTTTTTTTTTTAGAAAAAAAAGGGGAAACTCTGTAGGAAAAAAAAAAAATAATAATAATAATAATTAAAACATAATAATAATAATATTAACAAGACTAGGATATGCTCTTCGTTGTCTAAGAAGGTAAGAATTTCTTTTCAAAATTTGTTCATATTTTTTTTAGATTAGAGTAGGACTAATTAATTCTTAAGTGAATGACTGACTAATGTAAATTTTATTTTAATATTCAGACTTTGGAATTTAAGGTCTATATGGGGTTAAAACTTAAAATGAAATGTCTAGTTAAATTAAAATGGTTCAAATGATACCTAACAACTGTCCTCTAAATTTCACTCTATTCTGACCTTACTTTTTGGTCATTATGAATATTATAATTTAAAATACTTAAGTAGTATTTTATGCAAGAATTCTTGGTTACAGTCATGGCTGAGTTTTATTTCTTTTGTGAGACTGAGATCGTCAAAATGGCTAGGGACTGAGATAGTCCTACAGTTAGTGCACTAATATATTACCTATTTCGAGCTGGGCTGGTAGGTGTTATACACCTTTCGAGCTGGGCTGGGGTGCTGTAGCCTTGATATAATTATATGCTTGGTAGATATAATCTTTAAAACTTGTTTTATTTTGGCAGGATTGTAAGCCCCAGGTATAATTAATATATGCATCTGGTAAATACATTATTAATTCTGCAATTTATTGATTTAAGATGTATATATATATGTATTACCCCTGACACAAAGATTTCTTTTCAAAAATGAAAAGTATCTCCTTACTGGGCCCACAGCTCATTATTTTTATAAATAAAAATTACAGGGACAGGAACAGAAGGTGAGAACTAAGGAAAGTGGCTGCTGAAAGACCAAGATCTTCTATTTTATTTTACTGTCCTTTCTGTTTGTAATAAAAAAAAAATAATGTAATAAGAGGATGTTCTTTAGGAAGCTGTAATATGAGATATAAATATTTTATTCTCAGGCTTTTGTGATTTAAAATATTAATACTGTCATAGCTTCATTAATTTCACTTCATACCATAATCATATTGGTATCAGTAATTAAATTTGGGGCGTGACAGTAAAAGTGGTATCAGAGCCAAGGGTGTTTTAAAGTTTAGGGGTTAGTTTTGAGCCTAGGTTGTAATTCTAGATTAAGGATAGATTATAAGGTAATTCTTAGTATTACTCCCTGTTAAATCCTTATTTAATTATTTATTTATTTTGCATTTTATTGTTTTCTTCTTGTACATATATAGATGCCAGGCATTGAAGACTATGATGAGTGGGGAGGATTCTATTTATCACCAGGAGGAACCATTATGCCCACTGACCCCACCCTTCACCAGGAGACAATAAGGAATAATGCATATGCGTTGCTCACGCAAGAAATCAGAAATGCAGGGTATGACCGTCCACTGCCAGTATATACCCCAGAACAACAAAGAAAGGTGGTAAACCATGTGGCGAAAAACCAAGCCGCTTCTTGGCAATTGGTGGTGGATTGGTCGGAGGATAGGGACGTCTTTATGCAAGTTAGAAATCATGTGGAAGAAGAAAATATTGTATGGAACCAGCCTCTTATGGGAAACCCAACCGAGTATGAACTCTTCCCGAACTTGCCCTTACCAGACCAGGAAGTTCCAACCTTATCAATTCCAAATCTGGAGCTAACAAATGATCCAGCAATCCCAGAGGTGGCACCTCCTAGAGACTTGCCAGAATGGACCTCAGACCCAGCACCTGAATTATACCTTAGAGAGTTCGCGGGTTCGACGCACGGTTCCCCAGCGAGGGAACCATAGTTTTCTTTAAAAATAGAAAATGAGTGGTGGTGGAGGGGATGGTCTTTAAATGTAAATAAATAATGTAAGATAAATATATATATAAGTAATGAGTACCCAAATTTTGATTGTATATAGGGTACTAACGAATATTAAGTATGTAATATATTTCTCTGTTATTAATTAAAGATATGTGAAATATTCTAGTTATTTTTGTTTTATCAATTGCACTCTATAACTTTTGTGTTGGGAATGTATAAACTAATTTGTATTTTCTTTTGAAAAAAGAAAAAAAAATGGCAGAATACTCTAGCAGTCAGAATGAAGCATCACCAGGAATTGACCCCACTGGGCTATTAGGTGCATTTGTGAAACAAATGGAACAGATGAATGCAAAGAAATCTACAGAAACAAATGATCACCTACTCAGTAGATTCAGAGCACTAAAACCTGAAAAGTTTGTTGGAAGTGCTGAACCAGGAATAGCAGAACAATGGGTTCGACATCTAGAAGATATCTTTGAAGTACTTGAATGTAATGAAGTAGAAAAAAGAAAATTGGCAGTTTTTCAATTAACCATGGGAGCCAAGAATTGGTGGAATTCAGTCAAAAGCACTGTTGGGGAAGAAATTGCTCAAGTAATGACATGGACAACTTTTAAAACAAAATTTTTTGAAAAATATTTTCCAGACACAGAAAGGGAAAAACGAGAAAAGGAATTTATGGATTTGACTCAGGGAAAGATGACTGTCACAGAATACGAAAATAAGTTTGAAGAATTATCCCGATTTGGTCTTCACCTGATTGATACCCCTGAAAGGCGTGCCCGAAAATTTGCTAAAGGGCTGACGTCTTCAATTCGACGAATGGTCATCGCAGACAAACATAAAACCTATCAGGAGGTGGTAGAGGAAGCTCTAGCCTTAGAAGAGGATAATCAAGAATACAAAAAGGAAATAGAAGCGAGAAATCAGAGTAGGGTGGGACAGTCAAGAAACTTGAATTGGAAAAATGAACCGATGAACAAAAGACGCAAAACTAATGCAAGAAATGTTCAGCACCCTCTTCCTTTTTCTGCTGGAGCCACCATGAATCAGCCTAGAAATACGTGTTTCAACTGTGGAGAGGCGAATCATCGGGCAAGTGAATGTACTAAGCCACGAGCATCAAATGTGACATGCTGTAACTGTGGAGAAAAAGGACATTACAGCAGAGATTGTCCAAAACCAAGGAAAAATGATTGGAATCGTTCACAGAATAATAAGCTGCCACCACCTCAGAAACAGAACAATCAGGCGAAAATTTATGCAATGGTACCAGAACAGGCTGGACTGGAAGGTACTGTAACTCTTTTTAACAGTATTGCTAAAGTTTTATTCGATACCGGTGCCACACATTCCTTTATTTCAACTAAAAGAGTAACAGAATTAGGGATAATACTTGATAGATTAAGTATCCCTTTAGCAGTAGCTACACCATTAGGAGCTACCTTAAACCTTCAACATATATGTACAAATTGCATGGTGAGATTGGAAAATAGAAACATGCCTGCTCAGTTAATTGTGTTGACAATGAGTCAATTCGATCTTATTTTGGGAATAGATTGGCTCACAACTTTTCACGCTAGTCTCAATTGTTTCAAGAAAACCATCACTTTCTCAATTCCGGGGCAAGAAAAATTCATATTTTATTGTGACCAGTCAAGTGATGTTTTTATATCTGGACTTTTAGCACACGTGGAGATAGTGAATGAAGAATCATCAATTGCAACAATTCCAGTGGTACGTGAATTTCAAGAAGTATTTCAGGACATCCCAGGGTTACCTCCAACTAGAGAAATTGACTTCTGCATTGACTTAGCTCCAGGCACAATCCCTATCTCTAAAACCCCGTACCGAATGGCTCCATTAGAAATGCAGGAATTGAAAACGCAGCTTCAAGAGTTGGAAGAGCGAGGGTTCATAAGACCTAGCTCATCACCCTGGGGAGCACTGGTGTTATTCATGAAAAAGAAGGACGGGACATTTCGTTTGTGTATTGATTACAGAGAACTCAACAAAGTGACAATCAAGAACAAATACCCGTTACCACGAATTGATGATTTATTTGATCAACTACAAGGTGCAACAGTCTTTTCAAAAATTGATCTAAGGTCAGGATATCATCAGTTACTGGTAAGAAAGGAGGACGTTTCTAAAACAGCTTTCAGGACTCGTTATGGACATTATGAATTTCTTATAATGCCCTTTGGATTAACCAATGCCCCAGCCGTTTTTATGGATCTATTGAACAGAGTTTTTCGACCACATTTGGACCAGTTCATTATCGTCTTTATCGATGATATTTTGATTTACTCAAAAACAAGGGAAGAACATGAAGAACATCTGCGGATTACACTCCAGACATTCAAGGAGTGCCAGTTATATGCCAAGTTTAGTAAATGTGAATTTTGGTTGGAACGAGTCAAATTCCTGGGCCATGTGATTTCTAAGGAAGGTATATCTGTAGATCCATCTAAGATTGAATCAGTGATGAACTGGAATCAACCTGCAACACCCACTGAAGTTAGAAGTTTCCTTGGATTAGCTGGGTACTATAGAAGGTTTGTTGAGGGATTTTCACGAATAGCTATTCCACTCACTCGATTGACTCGAAAGGATGTCAAATTTGTGTGGAATGAAAAATGTGAGCAAGCATTTTAGGAATTGAAAACAAGATTGACAACATCACCTATCCTTACAATACCAATGAGTGGTGGGCACTTTGTCATTTATAGCGACGCTTCATACCAAGGACTTGGATGTGTTCTGATGCAAGACGACAAAGTAGTTGCTTATGGATCTCGACAATTAAAACCCCACGAGCTCAATTATCCAACCCATGATCTGGAACTTGCAGCAGTCATATTTGCCTTAAAAATCTGGAGGCACTACTTGTATGGAGAAAGATTCGATCTCTTCTCAGATCACAAAAGTTTAAAATATTTATTTTCACAGAAAGATCTCAACATGAGACAAAGAAGGTGGATGGAATTTCTCAAAGACTATGATTTCATTATTCAATATCATCCAGGTAAAGCCAACGTGGTAGCCGATGCTTTAAGTCGTAAACCTCGAGGAATGATTACATTTTTAATGGCCAAAGAGTGGCGGATGTTGGAAACGTTAACAGAACATGAGGTACAATTATCATTTCAAAACGGAGCACCGTGTTTATATAACTTAACAGCTCAGCCTACATTGATAAGAAAAATTTTGGAGGACCAAGTTAAAGATGAAAAGCTGCAGATAAAATTCAGGAAAATGATGGAGAAGGAACCCATTACATGGACTATTGGAATTGATGGAGGACTTCGATTTCGAGGAAGACTTTGCGTACCTTATCAACATAGCTTGAAACAAGAAATTCTGGAAGAAGCACATCGATCACGATTAACCATACACCCAGGTAGTACAAAAATGTACAAGGACCTTAAAAGGAGTTATTGGTGGGAAGGTATGAAACGGGAGGTGGCAGAATTTGTGTCAAAGTGTTTTACCTGTCAACAAATCAAAGCTGAACACCAGAAACCCTCTGGACTATTACAACCTCTACCAGTTCCAGAATGGAAATGGGAACATATAACAATGGTTTTGGTCACAGGGCTACCAAAGACTAGGCAAGGTTATGATGCGATATGGGTGATTGTGGATCGTTTAACGAAGTCTGCACATTTTCTCACCTATCGCCTGACAGCCTCAGTGGAAAAAATGAGTAGGTTGCACCTTCAGCAAATAATCCGATTACATGGGATCCCCATATCTATCATATCGGACCGTGATACAAGGTTTACCTCAAAATTTTGGTCAAGTCTCCAAAAGGCCCTTGGAACTACAGTAAGTCTGAGTACGGCATTTCACCCGCAAACTGATTGGCAAACCGAGCGAGTCAATCAAGTTATGGAAGACATGTTGCGAGCGTGTGTTTTAGAATTTGAAAACACTTGGGAAACTCACTTACCTTTGATCGAATTTGCCTACAACAACAGCTATCACTCTAGCATTGGTATGGCCCCATTTGAAGCTTTATATGGAAGACCGTGTCGATCTCCTATCTGTTGGACCGAAGTAGGTGAAAGTGAACTCCTTGGACCAGACATGGTCCGAGAAACCACTGAAAAGATTGCAATAATTAAAAATCGGATAAAAACAGCACAAAGCCGACAGAAAAGCTACGCAGATAACCGGAGAAAAGATCTAGAATTTAATATTGGGGAAAACGTGCTGGTAAAAGTATCCTCGATTCGAGGAGTTATGAGATTTGGTAAGAAAAGAGGAAAACTATCTCCACGATTTATTGGACCCTTTGAAATTTTAGAAAGGATTGGAAAAGTGGCATATCGTCTTGCACTACCTCCAAAATTAACGGGAGTACACAACGTTTTCCATGTATCAATGCTTAGGAGGTACGTATATGATGAGTCACTTGTCATTGACTTTGGTGATATCGAGTTAAATGACAACGCCACTTACAAAGAAGGACCTGTACAAATCCTCGATCGTCGAATGAAGCAATTACGGACAAAGGAGATTGCTTTGGTCAAAGTCCAATGGAACCACCATGACAAAAACGAAGCTTCTTGGGAATTGGAATCAGAAATACGAGAGAAATATCTGCATGTCTTCAACAAGTAGGTACGTTGATTTCGGGGACGAAATCCTTTTAAGGAGGGTAGAATGTAGTATCCTTAAAATTTTATTTATATATAAAAAAAAAATAGCAATATAAATAAATAATAAAATATATAGATATGCACATTATAAAGGGAAGGGTACTATGAGAAATTTTCTACTATCAATAATTACCCCAAAGCCATTACTTGACTAAAATGTCACGAACATTTCACACATAAACTACTCTTAACTTCCCCTAAAATCTATCCACTGATAAAGTAAGTGGACCACTACTAGTCTTATTTTAGATCAATAGTTATGAGTGGGAAGAAGTAAAGATTGTGGAGAATAATTGTTGTCCATCTACATTAAATATATATATATACAATTACTAGTACTTAAGGGGATATACATCAAGTTACCTAGGAAGTAAAAAAAAAAAAGGAAGCTTCCAGCCGTACACCAAAGCAGGAGGTGGCTGATTTTGGTACTTCTGGATTGGCATGAGCTGAGTAGGCAGGAATCTGTGATCATTAGGGAGAGAGTTTTGAGATTCCTCTAGATAATACTAAGTGTAATCATCCGTAAGTGAGAGAGAGAAGCTATTTGTTAGGCCTATATATAAGTACACAGTATCAACAATGTGAATAACAGAAAGAGAGAAAGTGGAAGATAGAAGGAAGCATAAATATATATACATCTAAGTCCTGTGGATTCTCTTCAGTAATAAGGGTAAGGTTTTTTTTTCCAAATCCATATTTGATTCTATATTTGGTTTTAATAAGTTCTTGAGCTGGTAAAAGTGGTGAAATCAGGATTTGGGTCAAGTGGGTAGGTAAAATAAATTTGGTTTTTTGTTGAAGTTTTAAACATCTAGATGAGCTCCTAAGATTTATGCGTTCATCTTGAAAAAAAAAAAAAACGGCATCAAAAGTGGATTGAAGATAAGTAAAAATTCACAAAATCTCAGTAACATTTTGTTTTTTTTTTCCAGCGACCGTTACCGGCAACGAAGATTCTAGTACATGTTGTAGTAGCTCAAGAATTATGTATTAGTAATTATTGTGGTAAATTACAAACAAAATGTCCAAGTTGCCAAAGTGGTCAGCATGTGTTGTTACCCGTATTATGGCCTAGGTTCAAATCTTGCTAACAAGCTGTAGTAAACAACGTCATGTTTTTTTAGTTATAGTAATGAAAGAAATGTAATTATATTTTAGGCAATTAGTTACAAAGTCTTGTGGTTGACAGAGTGGTCAAAGTCCCTCAGTTGGGTTCTTCAGGTCATAGGTTCGACCCGTGTTACATACCAACCCTTTAAACTTTTTTTTTTTTTAGAAAAAAAAAGGGGAAACTCTGTAGGAAAAAAAAAATTAATAATAATAATAATAATTAAAACATAATAATAATAATATTAACAAGACTAGGATATGCTCTTCGTTGTCTAAGAAGGTAAGAATTTCTTTTCAAAATTTGTTCATATTTTTTTTAGATTAGAGTAGGACTAATTAATTCTTAAGTGAATGACTGACTAATGTAAATTTTACTTTAATATTCAGACTTTGGAATTTAAGGTCTATATGGGGTTAAAACTTAAAATGAAATGTCTAGTTAAATTAAAATGGTTCAAATGATACCTAACAACTGTCCTCTAAATTTCACTCTATTCTGACCTTACTTTTTGGTCATTATGAATATTATAATTTAAAATACTTAAGTAGTAGTTTATGCAAGAATTCTTGGTTACAGTCATGGCTGAGTTTTATTTCTTTTGTGAGACTGAGATAGTCAAAATGGCTAGGGACTGAGATAGTCCTACAGTTAGTGCACTAATATATTACCTATTTCGAGCTGGGCTGGTAGGTGGTATACACCTTTCGAGCTGGGCTGGGGTGCTGTAGCCTTGATATAATTATATGCTTGGTTGATATAATCTTTAAAACTTATTTTATTTTGGCAGGATTGTAAGCCCCAGGTATAATTAATATATGCATCTGGTAAATACATTATTAATTCTGCAATTTATTGATTTAAGATGTATATATATATGTATTACCCCTGACACAAAGATTTCTTTTCAAAAATGAAAATTATCTCCTTACTGGGCCCACAGCTCATTATTTTTATAAATAAAAATTACAGGGACAGGAACAGAAGGTGAGAACTAAGGAAAGTGGCTGCTGAAAGACCAAGATCTTCTATTTTATTTTACTGTCCTTTCTGTTTGTAATAAAAAAAAAAAAACAATGCAATAAGAGGATGTTCTTTAGGAAGCTGTAATATGAGATATAAATATTTTATTCTCAGGCTTTTGTGATTTAAAATATTAATACTGTCATAGCTTCATTAATTTCACTTCATACCATAATCATATTGGTATCAGTAATTAAATTTGGGGCGTGACATCCGGTTACCATCAGTTGAAAGTCAAAGAGGAAGATGTTGAGAAGACAGTTTTCAGGACTCGATATGGTCACTTTGAATTTTTGGTTATGCCATTTGGAGTGACTAATGCACCAGCTGCTTTCATGGACATGATGAACCGTGTTTTCAAGGATTATTTAGATGAGTTCGTTATCGTGTTCATAGATGACATCCTAATCTACTCCAAAAGCATTGAAGATCACGAGCATCATTTACGATTAGCTTTACAACGATTGCGTGAAAAGAAATTATTCAGAAAATTGAAGAAGTGTGAGTTTTGGTTGACCGAGATAGCTTTCCTTGGACATATAGTGTCGGCAAAGGGAATTTCGGTAGACCCTCAGAAGATAGAAGCAGTTACCAACTGGGTGAGACCAACGAATGTGACAGACATTCGAAGTTTTCTAGGATTAGCTGGGTATTATCGGAGATTTGTAAAAGACTTTTCGCATATAGCAATGCCGATGACACAGTTAATGAGGAAAGATATTGCTTTTGTATGGAGTCCAGAATGTGAAGAAAGTTTCCAAGAGTTGAAGGGTCGACTAGTGAAAGCACCAATATTAGCCGTTCCGTCAGGGACCGAAGGATTTATTATTTACAGTGATGGTTCATGTAGAGGTTTAGGTTGCGTTCTTATGCAAGGTGATAAAGTCATTGCGTATGCATCGAGACAACTTAGACCGCACGAGAAGAATTATCCAACACATGATCTAGAATTGGCCGCCGTGATTTTTGCATTGAAGATTTGGCGTCATTACCTATACGGGGAGAAATGTGAGATCTATACGGATCACAAGAGTTTGAAGTATCTGTTTACACAACGAGATTTGAACATGAGGCAAATGAGATGGTTAGAGTTGATGAAGGACTATGACTTGTCAATTCAGTATCATCCGGGCAAGGCGAATGTCGTCGCCGATGCTCTTAGTCGCAAAGTACCAACCAACACCGCGTCAGATTTGACTTCTCAGAAAGAACTGATACGAGATATGGAGAATATGGAGCTTGAAGTGATACCGAGGATTGAAAGTGGCTTGACGTCGACGATGGTGGCACAACCACTCTTGATTCACGAGATCGCAGAGAAACAACTTCAAGATGTGGCTTTGAAGAAGATTTGTGATGAGATTTCGATGGGTAAACAACTGGGATTTACTTTTGAGAATGATGTTTTGAGATTGAGGGGTAGAATTTGTGTGCCTAACGAGAAGGAGTTGAAACGGAACATCCTAGAGGAAGCACACAATACGAAGTATACCGTTCATCCGGGAAGCACCAAGATGTATAAAGACTTGAGACATGTTTATTGGTGGCCGGGAATGAAGAGAGAAATAGCACGCTATGTTTCACGATGTACGAGTTGTCAACAAGTAAAGGCCGAACGCCAAGTACCCTCGAGATTGTTACAACCGTTACCGATAGCCGAGTGGAAATGGGAACACATAACAATGGATTTTGTTAGTGGGTTTCCGAGGTCGAAGAGATCGAATACTATTATCTGGGTGATTGTTGACCGTTTGACGAAGTCGTCGCACTTCCTACCGCTTCGAACAACTAAGCCGATGCCGTTAGCTAAGTTGTATATTCGCGAGATTGTGAGACTACATGGTATCCCAGTTTCTATCGTTTCGGATAGGGATAGTAGTTTTACATCGAAGTTTTGGAGAGCCTTGCAAGGAGCAATAGGTACCAAATTGCACTTTAGTACCGCTCTTCATCCTCAGACCGATAGTCAATCAGAGAGAGTAATCCAGATTTTAGAAGACATGCTTCGGTTATGTGTACTTGATTTCCAGGGTGATTGGGAAGACCACCTGCCGTTAATTGAGTTCGCATATTGTAGACACCCCATTTTGTCGGCTATCAGATTTAGGAGACCCATAGCTTGGTGGTTCACAATGATCGTAAAAGACCCAAAAGGACTCCCGGAAGTCAGCTCTATCTCTCAGAATGCTCAGATTGACCAAAATGCCCCTGAAAGCTCGAAAACTCCCAGATTTGGTCCCAAAGTTCTGAAAACATGCTATGTCGTAAGAAAAATGATAAAATAAGTTTTTAAGTAAAACCGGATGAAATCGTCAGCTCCCAGAGACCCCCGGAAGTCCCGGAAGTTCCCCGAAAGTCCCCGTTGACCGGTCTGACCAAGGTTTGACCAGGTTTGACCAGAGTTTGACCAAGTTTGACCAAAATCGTCCGAATTTACAGAAATAATTAGAAAAGTATTAAAATGAGTTTTAAAAGAGAATCGAGCGAAAACGTCGGCTCCTGGGAGCTCCCGGAGGTTCCCAGAACTTCCCGAGAATCCCGGGTTTGACCAGTTTGACCAAGATTTGACTTTGGAATCGGGGCACCGAAACAATTTTCAAATATTTTTCATGGAAACTAGAGGTCAATAGCTTTCCAACGGTATATCGCACATAATTTCTGGATTTAAAACGAATTTATTATGAATTTCCAAAGGCGAAAAAGGCGATCAAATCGATTTTTATCGCAAATACCGCAAAACTTTTCAAAGTGACCTATCCCCGAACTATTTTTTATGTAAAGTAGACTCCATTACCTTTCCAACGGTATATCACAACCTCAGTTTGGAGTTCATACGCATTTTCTGTGAATTTCGGACGAAATAGGGCCTTTTCGCGAATACCGGAACATCAGGGGGCCTAAACAACATTATCTGGACGGGGGAGGAGCAGTGCCACCGCGGCACTGGCCCAGTGCCGCCGCGGCACTCCCCCCTAGAACAATGTATTTTTTTAATTTGTTTTGTGGTCCCATTTTGATTAATTAAAAACCAAAACGACATAGTTTTATGATTTCAGATGTTTGGAGCCAATGGGAATACTTTCTAAATCCCAAAACCACCCCAAGTTGGCCTATTTAAACCCCCCATTGCTCTTCATTTTGGGGGGGTCAAATACAAGTTTAGAGAATGTTTGGGAGAGAAAGTTGTAGAGATAAGGTTAGAATAGAGAGAAAAGAAGCTTTCTTCTTTGATTTTCAAAACAAAAGTGAGTTCTAAACTTTGTTTTTACTACATTACTTCCATTTACTTCAACATTCAATATACCCAACCACCATTTTAGTGAGCATTTAAGAGAGTGGAAGCTTCTTCCATGTCCAATGTCATTACATATGAGTGAAACACCATGCTACAAGTTCAATACTTCATGAATATCATCTATTGATCATCATCTACTTGCTTGTTTATTCATTGTTTAACTCTTCTTACCTCATTTCTTTTTGATTTTCTTTGTTTACTTACTAGTTCATCATCATCTAAATGATGACATGAAGTTTGGGGTGAGTGAATCCTTATGGATAGTAGCTCTTGACCTCAAAAACATGTTTGATAGATGATGATCATAACTTCAATACCTCCAAGGTATCCTTGAAGTGCATTGAAGTTATGCTCAGATAAAAATAAGTTTCTCCAACAATCTTGGAGGTTCTTGATGATGAGTTGAATGCTGGCATTTTAAGTGGTTATAATCTTTATTGAGTATTAAAAATGCATTTTCAAAACCTCTATTCCAAAACCCCCCTCAATCCCCCTCATTTTGATTTCAAGAAAGAAAACCTTATTTTCCCCAAAATCTTCAAAACAGTGAGTTAAAACAGTGAGTGAGCTGAGTTCAAAGATTTCTCTAGAACTCAATACTCAACATATAGATGCAAGGCCACTTGGAAAGTCTTCCTAACTCATTGGAGAACACCCATGATTTTTGGTTTGACTTGGAAGTACTTGAAAATTGTCCATTTGGACCCAAACATTCCTTCCAAACATTCTGCCTCTGCTGTCACAGCAGCTTGACTAACTTCCAACTTCTTTTTCAGAAATATTTTCCAAAAGGGGTGGTCCCAACTTATTTTTCCCTTAAACTTCAATGTCTTAGGGAACCTTCGGTATAAAATGGGCCCCTAGAACATTCGTTTTCATTTTCTAAGATTTTTCAACATTTCAGTCGACAGTACGGACTCTGTTTCTGAGTGACCTCTGTCGTTCATATGATTTCTCTCAATATGTGATAGTTATTAAAGATTGGCTTTTTGGGTAGTGTTCTAGACACAATAAGGAACATCTCCATAAAAAATCATGCATTGAAAGCATTCCTAACCCCTCTTTTCCATTTTTACAAGATCATGTTACTGTTCTGTCCACTATTCACAGCAAGCACATTTTAACTTTTATTATTTGATTTGATGCTTATATGCATTCCAAATTAGTTCATATCTTGGGAAGTAGTTCATACTACATTTGTACATATCCATATTGATTTCATCCATCCATTCATGCACATTTTAGACTTTTAAGTCATCCTAGGAATCCATGAACACAAAGCACACTACAACCTTGGCACATTTTAGATACATACATTACATCCATGCAAAGGTTTGGGGCTTTTTGTGACTCCTAATCTAAGAAGATTATAAGGAATGATCATGATCATACGTTCATGCTTCCCCCGATCTAATCATCCTTTCTCGTCCATCCCGGGGATTGAGAGGTCTTCTTTTCTTAAAGATTAACATGCATCATATTAGCTTGCTAAGCATATTTTGATTTCTTTGTTTATTTGTTTCAATAACAATTCGTGTCCCCCTTTAGATTAGGAAGTGTTGATTATTTGATACATGATTAGATGATTTTTCCTAGGTTTATTTGTGTGATCTTTCACTTTGCATTGTGTGATATTTGGCTTAGACCTTATGAATGATATCTTATCTTTAGATCTTCCATTTTCAAATTTTCTTATGTGATTTAATATACTATCATAGTATTATTTGTCGAACCAAACATAGTATAAGATGATTATTTGGATGCTAATTGAGGCCCATCGAGAGACGGGGCGAGTTGAGGGTGTTTTAGTCGTGACAAAGGCTCCTTCCTCTCTCGTACCAAAACCCCGAGCCGAGTTCTTTGGTTATGAAAGGCCGGTGCCCTTTATCCGTTTGGGTGAGTCAAATTAGGTTTCTTGGTTCCTTAAAGACCAAGTGGCGACTCTGTATCTGTTTTCAACAGACCCTTTTCTTTTTTCCTTTTCAAAACAAGTTTCAAAACGAAGCAGTGGAATCCCGGTATCCACAATCTGGCGACTCCACTGGGGATTTTATTTTCAAAACAAAATAATACAGAGGTTTGACTCATAAGAAGCATCCTTAAAATCATCTTTTTACTGTGTATGGTTCACCGCATTGCACTCTGCATTTTACCCTCTCGACTGTGTCTGAAACGTGGCGCTGACATTATTCAGGTCTTGCTGTGCCAGGGCACAAGTCACCGTTGATACTGTACCTTCTAAGGTATATCAAAAAGAGTAAAAACCTCCGTACTGTCTCGCTGACGGTATATTGGAACTCTCGTCAACGGACCCTCTTTGACTAAACCCAGCCTTTGCATATAGATTCCTGTAGAACCTTTCATAGGGCTGTTGATTTATCTTTTCAGATAGGACAATGTGATATAACTGTTGTATGCCCTGACGGGATTACCTGCGCGGTGTAGACGCTTATGTGGCATGAGGCAGAACTTCTTTCTTATGATCCCCAAGGCAATCACTCACATGTGATCACATTGAGTTGACCTGCCTAGGCACCATGACAAGGATGTCTGCTCCATGTTCACAAAGATATATACCGCAAACCTTGTTTGTTGGTCCTAGGACATAGGAGTATGAAAACTAGCTAGACAGTATGATCACCATCATAACCTGTTCCTCCCAGAAACTCTATCCAGATATCCCAGATATAACCATATTAACCAGTTTTTTTCAGAAACTCTGTCTAAATCTCCCTGATTTCCCAGATATACCAGTTTCTCCCAGAAACTCTGTCCTATCTCCCAGAAACTCTATCCAAATTTCCTAGAAATATCCAAAGTACCTGTTTTCCCAGAAGCTCTGCCCAAATCTCCCAGATTCTCCAAAAATCTCAGCATCTCTGCCCAAATCACCCAGAAATGCCCAGATATACTTGTTTCCCCTGGAAACTCTATTCAAATTTCTCAGATATACCCAAAATACCAGTTTCTCCTAGAAGCTCAGTCCAAATCAACCAGAAATCCTTATTTTTCCTAGAAACTCAAATGACTTCTAGAAATTTCTCTGAATCTTCCAAACCCATGTTTCTCCCAGAAGCTCTATCCGAAATTCCCAAAGTATCCCGGAAATCCCTGTTATCCCTTGGTGATCATACTGGAAAGTAAGGTTAGCACACTCTGTATGGCTAGGACCTTATTTGTTTAACTGCTATCTGTTAGAAGTAGGGGCATCATATCAATTAGGGCTTGCATCTGCATGATTGTCTCATATGCATACACGATTCGTGTCAGTCTACATGCGCGCACATCTTGTCAGTCTCACATATGTCAGTCTCTGCATATCAAGCGCGTACATGTCATCACCCTCACCCATCTCAATCATTGTATAGAAGTCGTATACATACTGCAACCATCATCAGTTCACATCGATAAATTCTTTGAGACTCTGATCAGCTCTCCCCCACTAAGAGTCCATAAGAAGTACTTCGCGCCTCTGCTAATTTGGGCTTTTACTTCTGCTTGCAGAAAATCGTAGCCCTGAGTACGAACCCTTCTGTACCTCCCCGAATTCATTATCATGATTGCGGGCTAGCCTAGGCTATCATAATGGCCTACCAAGCTCTCGAAGGAAAAGTGAACAAACTACAAACCACTGTTGAACATCTAAGTTTAAGGATAAGCCGATTTGAGAAGATGGTGCAGAGCGTCAATAAAGGGAAGTACGGGTTGTCCGATGCCGTCCATCCAAGCCCATTTCCACATCTGAATCCCTACTTGTATCCAAGTCCACACCCTTGCTTGGGTAATCCTATTTCATATCCAAACACAAGAGCCACTCTGAGGACCCACTTGAACTCAAAGTTTAACAAAGCCCGCAACCCAAGAACCTTTACCAACCTGGGTATGCCATTGTCCGTTATCCTTGATAACCTCATTACAAAGGGCACCTCCAACTTCTTCAGCCTCGTGCTGGTATCCCTTCACCTAACTGTAACCTATCCAAATGTTGTGCCTACCACCAAGGCCCAGGTCACGACACCGACAGCTGCATGCGCCTTCGCCATGATATCCAAGACCTCATCGATTAGAAAATCATCGAGCCTTCACCCATCCAACCCTGTGTCAACCAAAATGTCAGCTTCATCAAATCTAAAGCTCCTGGCTTATCTGTTCAAATGATCCCCTTCGCTGAGGACCATGAATGTTGAACCTGTGCCGGTGAAGTGATGGTGTTTGGGACTCTTGCTAGAAAACCAAATGAAGATGCTCTTTAAAAAAAAAATAAAAATAAAAATAAAAAGAATAAGTGAGTCACTGTGACATTCCATTTGAGATCAAGTCGAGTCTAGTCGAGTCTGTTGTATGTTTTGTCTATTTCAAGTTTAGTCTTGTGGTCAAGTCTGTCTGTCACCGAGTTGTTAATGAGTCTGTAATCTTTCTCTAATGGAATGAAGTCTCATTTTGCCTAATCTGATGTGCCTAGTCATAGATGCATGAATCGCTGAACTGAAGTGTCACTTTTCAAATTACCATGGATATTACTGTGTTAAAAAAAAAAATTTTTTTTTTTTTACTCAAACAAAATCCTGAAAGGTCAAAGTCAATTTTGCGCTGACACCGATGAAGAGCTGAGAATTGAATAGTCTTACTTTAAGAATTTAAAGCTGTTCTTACCTCAATCTTGAAAAGACATACTTAAAACTGACTTGGGGCTCACCCAACCCTTTTTCCACCATTTTGAAGCCTTAAGCCCAATCCAATTGGGAGCCACGTAATCTGTCCAATTGAAAGAAATGCAAACTTAGCCCTTGATGGTAGCCGAACATTTCAGTGAGTTTCATCTCCACTTAAAAAAAAAAAAGAAAAGAAAAGAAAAGAAAAGAAAAAGCTCGCTAGGTTGAAAACCCGAAAGGGCACCTAGGCAAAAGTTAGAGCTGAAAAGGTGTTGATTTCCAAAATCTGACCCTAGCCAGTCGAAATGTTGGAGAAAATCTTGATGAAACAAATGAGAGAATCATACGCTTCAAGATACATCTTAAGAACGTGCCAAGATCACATTTCAAAAGGCACGTGATCGGGAGAGAACTAATCCTAATTATATGCCTTAATGAACATTTGTTAGTACATTTTTATCCTGTTTTTTGTATATTTTTACTTTGTTTTCTAGTTTCTGACAGGTTTTGGAAGAAATCAACTAAACCAGGCTAAACAGGGTGAAAAAGCAGAAGTAAAGAAGCTGAAAAAGTCAAGTCGCGCGCGCGACCCGCGCCCGCGAAATCCAGAAATCGCTCGCGCGAGATTCCCAGAATCGCTCGCGCGATCCGCGCGCGCGAAGGTCCAATTGTCGCGCTCGCGCGACCCGCTCGCGCGATATGTGGAAAAATCAAAGTTGCGTATTTCAGTGTACTGAAGACTCCTGTGCAAACGAAACTGCTAAACGACGTCTAGACTGTAAATTACATCAGTTTCAGTCCGTTTCGAGTTGTAAAGGCTTCCAAAACTTGTTGTAAATCTATATATAACCTATTTTACTTCAAATTGAGGGTTGGCAATTATTATATACACATTCTACAACCATACTTCCAGCCATTGAAGGGAGGGAAGCAAGGAGAAGAAGAAGAAGACCAAGGGTTTCCATGGCCTCCTCCATCAACTACTTGCCATCTATCACTGCTATGGACGGCTAGATCATAGATCTAGGGTTTCAATGAAGCCCTAGACGAGTAATAGGGTTTTATTTATGTTTTTATTTTAGTTTTATTATGTATGGATGACAGTCACATGTTTAGAGGATTTTTATAATTTAAATCGTGCTTCTATTGATTAAATCATTGCTTTCAGAATTTATTCTTGTCTTAGATCTATTTTGACTGTGATGTGCTCAACGATCTACTCTTGCTGTGCTTGGTTAGGTTGTTTACATGTGATGGTGCTTTATTGATTCGTGCTATCAAGTATCCGAATAGTCCATGCCTAGGTTAGACGGATTAGATCACAACCCTAGTTTAGTGTGAGATAATTCGTGCTACCCGAAGATGGATTATGTTGGTGCTTGAACCATGAATATCTTCTTGTCGGAGGAATTGGGCTTGTAGCTACAATTTCCCATTATCATCCAACGTAATAGGCTAAAGTAATTCATAAATATTCCTATTATGAAGCTAGTGGTGGATTTGCAATCCTAGGTTCCCTTTACATATTTACAAAAACACTTTTAATTGCTTTCATAGTTTAGATTTATTTTTATTGTTATTAGTTAATTAAATTCAAATTCAAATCCGTTTTTCCTAATTAATTAGACTTAGGTTTTAAAATTAAGAGCTGTAGTAATCAATCTCTGTGGGTTCGACCTTTACTTCCACACTGCAAATCTTTTGAAAAGTAAAGAATACTTTTTACATCTTGATTCTGACAAGATCAATTTTTGGCGCCGTTGCCGGGGATTGTATTACTACCTTTAGTTTTATAATCGTAGTTTAGTTAATTCGTAAATATTAGATTAGTTTTTATTTTTCTTATTTTCTGTTTTTGTTTTTAGTTACTAACTTGTTCTTTTATTTTGTAGTCAACGTTTCCGGGTGGAGTAGCTCATTACATCAAAGGAGCTTACGCAAATAAAAATATAAATACAATTAAATAAATTGCTTCCTTTGGAATTCGCTTTAAACCGCTGTAAGTCAGGGCGCTGTGACACACTATTTGCATTAGTTTAGGGTTAATTGCACTGCATTAGCTAGGAAACCCGGGGCGCTGGGCTTGACGCGGTCATTGCATTACAGGATAATATTCATGCATCACAGTAGTTGAGTGCTTGTTATCTTATTTGCGTGATTGCTATTTGTTTCTTTTGTTTAGTCAGTCTTTGTTTTTAATTTCTTTTCTTTTGTTTTAGTTTATGTTAGGTACACGTTCAAACAAACCGGAATTAAAACCTTTTGACTCTGAACTTGAACGTACATTAAGACTTAACAAGTCTTCAAACTTAACTTCTAGAATAAGGGTTTTAATAGACGACGATTTGACACCAAAACCAACGTCTTTATTTGAATCAGAAATACGTAGTACTCTTACAAGATTAAAGAAACCACGCTTTCATAACATAGAACCGATTAAAATGGCAGACATTGGAAATAATAACGACAACAACCAAAATAACAACGGAGCTAATATGAATAATCCTAATATACCACCACCTCCTCCGCTTAAAGATTATTTTATTCCTACGACTTACACGCCACAAACATGTATTGAATTACCGGAGGCGACGACATCTCACTTTGAGATAAAGTCGTCTACCATCTCGCTACTTCCATCTTTCCATGGCCGTTTAAATGAAGATCCATATAAACACTTAGGAGATTTTCAAGATATATGTTCTACTTTGAAAATTCAAAATCTTACTGATGATGAATTAAAAATGCGGCTCTTTCCATTCTCATTAAAGGACAAAGCTAAATATTGGCTCCAATCTTTGGAGCCAAACACCATTAGAACATGGGAAGACTTACATACCGCATTTTTACAAAAGTTTTTCCCGATTATGCGTACGAACCAGATAAGAAAATCTATAACAAACTTTGTGATGCAAGATGGGGAATCACTCTACGACACGTGGGAAAAATTTAAAGAATTATTACGCTCGTGTCCACATCATCAGGTCCCTAAGTGGCAACTTGTTCAGGTCTTCTATGAGGGGCTTATTCCCTCTGTTAGGAATACCGTCGATGCCGTTTGTGCGGGAACTTTCCTACACAAAAGCGCCAACGAGGCCTGGAAAATATTTGAAACTTTAAGCGAGAATTCGATGCACCAAGCGGTGTCTGTCCGTTCTGAGGGATACTCACAACCTAAGAGGGAGGTAAAGTTCGAGTCAAGTCAGTCAACTGAAATAAAAGAACTATCTAACAAACTTGACCGACTTTTAACAATGAACCAAACGACAGCCCCACATGCTCGTGAAATTTGTGCATTATGTTCTGATCCTTCACATTCGATACTTGCATGTCCATCGGCGAGTCAATTTCCGGAATTCGTGGAGCAACACATTAATTCTATTCAGCAATACCCACGAAATAATTATAATGCGACTACTAATAATCCGGATGCGCCATGGAGAAACCATCCTAACTTCTCATGGAAAAATAATAATAATAATCCTAATGAGGTGACTAACTTTCCAAATGCGTATCGACCTCAGTTTCAACCTAATCAATACCAACAACCGCCTCCTAATTCGAATCCTTCAAGGGGTAATGCTTTTGAGGAGAAGGTGTTGGCGTCCCTTAAGACTATTGAAACGCAAGTACAGGCACAAGCACAAATAGTGCACCCACACACACAATCCATTGCGAAGCTTGAATCCCAAATGGGACAACTAGCTACTGTAGTGAGTCGTAGAAACGAGGGGACGTTGCCTAGTCAAACAATTCAAAACCCTAAGGGACAATATGAGGTTAAGGGGTCGACTGAACAAGTAAACGCCGTCTCAACTAGGATGACTACACGAGAGGAGGTGATAGAAACCCCTAATAAGAATGAGAATGTGATAGATATGAAGATCAACTCTAATAAAGAGAAGGGTGAGGACGTGAGCCAAAATAAGAAAGAAAAAGAATCGGTCTCAACAAATTATATTCCGAGAATGCCATATCCACCTAATGTTGAGGAGCGTCTAATCTTACAAATAAAAAGTCTAAGGTTGAGGATATACTCGAGGTATTTAAACAAGTTAAAATAAATATTCCATTCCTCGATGCTATTAAACAAATTCCCGCTTATGCTAAATGTCTAAAAGACATTTGTACACAAAAACGCAAAATACGCAGTCATACGCCTAAAAAGGTCTTCCTCACGGAAAAAAGTAAGTTCACTTTTCCAACACGCTCCTCCGAAATATAAGGATCCAGGTACGCCTACGATTTCATGTGTCATAGGTGACACTATCATTCATAGGGCTCTCCTTGACTTAGGAGCGAGTGTTAACCTTTTACCCTATCACGTCTATAAACAACTAGGTTTAGGTGAACTTAAGCCTACGGCCGCTACTATTCAATTAGCGGATCGTTCTGTCAAAATACCTAGAGGAATCGTCGAAGACATACTAGTAAAAGTTGATCAATGTTTCTATCCTGTTAATTTTATGGTCCTTGACACCGAACCGGTGCTAGATACTAGAAAACACACTCCTGTCATTCTTGGTCGTCCATTCTTAGCCACGGCCAACGCACGTGTCAATTGTAGAACAGGGGTGATGAAAGTGTCGTTTGAGAACATGAACTTAAAATTAAACGTGTTTAACGCTGTCGATCAACCTCCTAAAGACGACGATAACCTATGTGAGGCGGAAGGTGAGGTTACACGGAATATTGAGCCTAAAAACGTAATAAATATAAGTGCGGGGAATAATATAGAGGATGATGAGTGGATGAATCCTAATACTTCGGACCCTAATGCTGAATCTACTCAAAAGGTAAGAAATCGATTTGAACATACTGACAAACCGTCAATCGAATTAATTCGAAGCGACGTAATTTCTGCTTACCATCGAGCTCTACCTGACATCCTTAGGGGTACACAGTCCGATTTACGGCCTCTTTGAGCCTTGAGCTAGAACTGTCTAGCTGAAGACGTAAAAGTTAGCGCTTCTTGGGAGGCAACCCAAGCTTTATTTCGTTCGTTTTTCTTATTTTTGGATGTTTTTGAGTCTGTTTGAGTCTGTTTTGGACATTCTGGATAGGTTTGGGGGTTGGAATTAATTTATTTTCATATTATATACATAATTTTAACCAAAAATTGGAAAACACTGGAATCGCGCGCGCGGCCCGCTCGCGCGAGACGTCGCTCGCGCGACCCGCTGGCGCGAGATTGTGCCTTAGTGTTTTTTTTCTTTCTTTTCCTTATATGAGCCCTCAGCTTTTCCTCACGCCTGATGTCTCGGGCGCGAGGTAGCTCGCGGGCGCGATGGGTCCCGCTGGCGCGATTCTCAGAAAAAAAAAAAAAAAAAAAAAAAAAAAAAAAAAAAGGGGGGGGGGGGGGGGGGGGGAATTCGCGCGCGCGACGGCCGCTCGCGCGATTTCCCAAATTCCTGACCTTTTCTTTTGTTTTTTATATCTTTCCCCCATACTTGTGCGGATAATGTTTTCGTTTCTGTTTTTTGTTTATTAAGCCATTTTAGATGGAGTTAGTTGTTGTTTTCCTTATTACATTTATACTTTTCCGTTTTATTCCGGTTATTCGTTTCGTTTAGTTTCGATTAGTTTATAGATTTATATTTTATAGTTTAGTTTCATTTATTTTTAATTTTTTTTTTGTTAGTTTCTTTTCTTTTTATCTAGTATTAACAGGTACATTGAACTTTATTGACCTATTCTTTTGTGTTCACCTGTTTGTCATTGTCAAGATCGAGGTACTATCGTTCCTTCCTTACGTACTCTACTTTCTTTCGTTTTATTGTTTCATTGGGGACAATGAAGGGTTTAGGTTTGGGGGTATGCACACACATGTACATTATTTTATGTAAAATTTTAAATTTTAAAATTTTGAAATAAGTGTGTTTAAATAAACGATGTTACCTACGGTTTTGCAATCGCTAGTCGATACGTCTTGTTATGTAATTATGATTCGTTATAGAATGGTGAACATGAGAATATGTGATTAATCATTTGCTGAAGTTATGATATGACGTTGTAAGTTATGTATTGTTTGAATCGTAGTTTTATATCATAAATTTGCACACAAAGTTATGCACTGCACGTAGTCATTGGAATACATGTTTGATGTGAACTATAATATAATTTGGATTTCTAGATAACACATGGTGGAGACTAAACCCAATGAGCTTTTGAGCCTATCTTTTCTGTTTTGAGAGTTATAAATACATTGTGTTTGTCGAATTTCATTGAAATAGCGCATCTACTTGTTGTTTAGTCTCATTATTCTTGTTTTGGTTGATAGTCAATTTAAAATATTTGTTACCATGCTAAATAATCTTCCGTCGTACATATTGAAGAACCGTATTACCCTAGGAAATGATTTTAGGCCCTCTTTGTTATTACTGACCGATAAAAGATAAAAATTTCCTTAGTTCGCCCCTTGGAGCCATTAAAATGTTTTTTTTTCTTTGATTACCATTATCCTGTTTTTGCTCCGACTTGACAAACTTGGAGTTCACCACTGAGAGATTTGTCAACTTTTAGTGGTGTTAAGGCGATGTGTGATTGAGAAGAAGAAGACAAGATGCTATTGGGGTAGTTGCTTGGTATTCAATGCATAGTCATTTGAGAAGCGAGAAAAGAAAAAGGAAAAGAAACATAATACAGAAGATGAAGGTTGAAAAAAATGAAAGAAAAGAAGAAAAATGAATGAAAAGGAATGAAGAGAAAGAAAAGATGAAAGTTTGTAGAGAAGAATGAAAGAAATCGAACATGCCTTACAATGCCATTCTGAAACTATTTGATATATCCATTCTATCCTTTTTCCATTACCTGAGCCACAATACAACCTTTGAAAAGTCCTAGTTGATCCTAGGAAACATGGTTCGGATATGAAAACGATGGGAGGGGGATTAAAACATGGTAATGATTAATTTTTCTTGATTGTTGGCGTCCTATCAATGAGACTACTGTTCTTTCGTGTCGTATGTGAGCGTTAATCGTTTTGAAAACATATTTCCTTTACTCACATATATTAGAAAAATTACACCTGTTTCTGAGTGTTTTATTTGAGAGTGTAATTAACATTGTGAGATTCATAGTCGAGACATAGTTGGATGGTTATCCGAAGTATATTCCAAGTTCATGACATGCACGTGTTCATTTGACTACCATATCACACACGTGTAATTTTATGAGAAACTCTATTGATTTATACGATGCATGTGCTTGAGATTGTTTTTCATGATGTAGGTAGACGGTTGATTCTGTTTCTTCTTGTTCGTTATTCTATTTCAAATCATCGTTCTATGATAAGGAGTATTGATTGTTTTGTTTTTCTTTTGAATAAAACTTTTTAAATTTTAAGTTAATAAAGATGGTTGTGGGTAACTTGTTGACGAGAACCCTCACGAGACTTCACTCGTCCGATTAGGGACACCTAGAGGTTTAAAAGGCTTGTTGCATAAGCTAAATGCAATCGTGATCCACACGAAAATGGAATAGATTTTTATTAGTAGTTAGTTTTTATTTTAGTTTTGCTCGAAGACTAGCAAAATGTAGGTTTGGGGGTGTGATCGGGAGAGAACTAATCCTAATTATATGCCTTAATGAACATTTGTTAGTACATTTTTATCCTGTTTTTGTATATTTTTACTTTGTTTTCTAGTTTCTGACAGGTTTTGGAAAAAATCAACTAAACCAGGCTAAACAGGGTGAAAAAGCAGAAGTAAAGAAGCTGAAAAAGTCAAGTCGCGCGCGCGACCCGCGCCCGCGAAATCCAGAAATCGCTCGCGCGATCCGCTCGCGCGAGATTCCCAGAATCGCTCGCGCGATCCGCGCGCGCGAAGGTCCAATTGTCGCGCTCGCGCGACCCGCTCGCGCGATATGTGGAAAAATCAAAGTTGCGTATTTCAGTGTACTGAAGACTCCTGTGCAAACGAAACTGCTAAACGACGTCTAGACTGTAAATTACATCAGTTTCAGTCCGTTTCGAGTTGTAAAGGCTTCCAAAACTTGTTGTAAATCTATATATAACCTATTTTACTTCAAATTGAGGGTTGGCAATTATTATATACACATTCTACAACCATACTTCCAGCCATTGAAGGGAGGGAAGCAAGGAGAAGAAGAAGAAGACCAAGGGTTTCCATGGCCTCCTCCATCAACTACTTGCCATCTATCACTGCTATGGACGGCTAGATCATAGATCTAGGGTTTCAATGAAGCCCTAGACGAGTAATAGGGTTTTATTTATGTTTTTATTTTAGTTTTATTATGTATGGATGACAGTCACATGTTTAGAGGATTTTTATAATTTAAATCGTGCTTCTATTGATTAAATCATTGCTTTCAGAATTTATTCTTGTCTTAGATCTATTTTGACTGTGATGTGCTCAACGATCTACTCTTGCTGTGCTTGGTTATGTTGTTTACATGTGATGGTGCTTTATTGATTCGTGCTATCAAGTATCCGAATAGTCCATGCCTAGGTTAGACGGATTAGATCACAACCCTAGTTTAGTGTGAGATAATTCGTGCTACCCGAAGATGGATTATGTTGGTGCTTGAACCATGAATATCTTCTTGTCGGAGGAATTGGGCTTGTAGCTACAATTTCCCATTATCATCCAACGTAATAGGCTAAAGTAATTCATAAATATTCCTATTATGAAGCTAGTGGTGGATTTGCAATCCTAGGTTCCCTTTACATATTTACAAAAACACTTTTAATTGCTTTCATAGTTTAGATTTATTTTTATTGTTATTAGTTAATTAAATTCAAATTCAAATCCGTTTTTCCTAATTAATTAGACTTAGGTTTTAAAATTAAGAGCTGTAGTAATCAATCTCTGTGGGTTCGACCTTTACTTCCACACTGCAAATCTTTTGAAAAGTAAAGAATACTTTTTACATCTTGATTCTGACAAGATCAATTTTTGGCGCCGTTGCCGGGGATTGTATTACTACCTTTAGTTTTATAATCGTAGTTTAGTTAATTCGTAAATATTAGATTAGTTTTTATTTTTCTTATTTTCTGTTTTTGTTTTTAGTTACTAACTTGTTCTTTTATTTTGTAGTCAACGTTTCCGGGTGGAGTAGCTCATTACATCAAAGGAGCTTACGCAAATAAAAATATAAATACAATTAAATAAATTGCTTCCTTTGGAATTCGCTTTAAACCGCTGTAAGTCAGGGCGCTGTGACACACTATTTGCATTAGTTTAGGGTTAATTGCACTGCATTAGCTAGGAAACCCGGGGCGCTGGGCTTGACGCGGTCATTGCATTACAGGATAATATTCATGCATCACAGTAGTTGAGTGCTTGTTATCTTATTTGCGTGATTGCTATTTGTTTCTTTTGTTTAGTCAGTCTTTGTTTTTAATTTCTTTTCTTTTGTTTTAGTTTATGTTAGGTACACGTTCAAACAAACCGGAATTAAAACCTTTTGACTCTGAACTTGAACGTACATTAAGACTTAACAAGTCTTCAAACTTAACTTCTAGAATAAGGGTTTTAATAGACGACGATTTGACACCAAAACCAACGTCTTTATTTGAATCAGAAATACGTAGTACTCTTACAAGATTAAAGAAACCACGCTTTCATAACATAGAACCGATTAAAATGGCAGACATTGGAAATAATAACGACAACAACCAAAATAACAACGGAGCTAATATGAATAATCCTAATATACCACCACCTCCTCCGCTTAAAGATTATTTTATTCCTACGACTTACACGCCACAAACATGTATTGAATTACCGGAGGCGACGACATCTCACTTTGAGATAAAGTCGTCTACCATCTCGCTACTTCCATCTTTCCATGGCCGTTTAAATGAAGATCCATATAAACACTTAGGAGATTTTCAAGATATATGTTCTACTTTGAAAATTCAAAATCTTACTGATGATGAATTAAAAATGCGGCTCTTTCCATTCTCATTAAAGGACAAAGCTAAATATTGGCTCCAATCTTTGGAGCCAAACACCATTAGAACATGGGAAGACTTACATACCGCATTTTTACAAAAGTTTTTCCCGATTATGCGTACGAACCAGATAAGAAAATCTATAACAAACTTTGTGATGCAAGATGGGGAATCACTCTACGACACGTGGGAAAAATTTAAAGAATTATTACGCTCGTGTCCACATCATCAGGTCCCTAAGTGGCAACTTGTTCAGGTCTTCTATGAGGGGCTTATTCCCTCTGTTAGGAATACCGTCGATGCCGTTTGTGCGGGAACTTTCCTACACAAAAGCGCCAACGAGGCCTGGAAAATATTTGAAACTTTAAGCGAGAATTCGATGCACCAAGCGGTGTCTGTCCGTTCTGAGGGATACTCACAACCTAAGAGGGAGGTAAAGTTCGAGTCAAGTCAGTCAACTGAAATAAAAGAACTATCTAACAAACTTGACCGACTTTTAACAATGAACCAAACGACAGCCCCACATGCTCGTGAAATTTGTGCATTATGTTCTGATCCTTCACATTCGATACTTGCATGTCCATCGGCGAGTCAATTTCCGGAATTCGTGGAGCAACACATTAATTCTATTCAGCAATACCCACGAAATAATTATAATGCGACTACTAATAATCCGGATGCGCCATGGAGAAACCATCCTAACTTCTCATGGAAAAATAATAATAATAATCCTAATGAGGTGACTAACTTTCCAAATGCGTATCGACCTCAGTTTCAACCTAATCAATACCAACAACCGCCTCCTAATTCGAATCCTTCAAGGGGTAATGCTTTTGAGGAGAAGGTGTTGGCGTCCCTTAAGACTATTGAAACGCAAGTACAGGCACAAGCACAAATAGTGCACCCACACACACAATCCATTGCGAAGCTTGAATCCCAAATGGGACAACTAGCTACTGTAGTGAGTCGTAGAAACGAGGGGACGTTGCCTAGTCAAACAATTCAAAACCCTAAGGGACAATATGAGGTTAAGGGGTCGACTGAACAAGTAAACGCCGTCTCAACTAGGATGACTACACGAGAGGAGGTGATAGAAACCCCTAATAAGAATGAGAATGTGATAGATATGAAGATCAACTCTAATAAAGAGAAGGGTGAGGACGTGAGCCAAAATAAGAAAGAAAAAGAATCGGTCTCAACAAATTATATTCCGAGAATGCCATATCCACCTAATGTTGAGGAGCGTCTAATCTTACAAATAAAAAGTCTAAGGTTGAGGATATACTCGAGGTATTTAAACAAGTTAAAATAAATATTCCATTCCTCGATGCTATTAAACAAATTCCCGCTTATGCTAAATGTCTAAAAGACATTTGTACACAAAAACGCAAAATACGCAGTCATACGCCTAAAAAGGTCTTCCTCACGGAAAAAAGTAAGTTCACTTTTCCAACACGCTCCTCCGAAATATAAGGATCCAGGTACGCCTACGATTTCATGTGTCATAGGTGACACTATCATTCATAGGGCTCTCCTTGACTTAGGAGCGAGTGTTAACCTTTTACCCTATCACGTCTATAAACAACTAGGTTTAGGTGAACTTAAGCCTACGGCCGCTACTATTCAATTAGCGGATCGTTCTGTCAAAATACCTAGAGGAATCGTCGAAGACATACTAGTAAAAGTTGATCAATGTTTCTATCCTGTTAATTTTATGGTCCTTGACACCGAACCGGTGCTAGATACTAGAAAACACACTCCTGTCATTCTTGGTCGTCCATTCTTAGCCACGGCCAACGCACGTGTCAATTGTAGAACAGGGGTGATGAAAGTGTCGTTTGAGAACATGAACTTAAAATTAAACGTGTTTAACGCTGTCGATCAACCTCCTAAAGACGACGATAACCTATGTGAGGCGGAAGGTGAGGTTACACGGAATATTGAGCCTAAAAACGTAATAAATATAAGTGCGGGGAATAATATAGAGGATGATGAGTGGATGAATCCTAATACTTCGGACCCTAATGCTGAATCTACTCAAAAGGTAAGAAATCGATTTGAACATACTGACAAACCGTCAATCGAATTAATTCGAAGCGACGTAATTTCTGCTTACCATCGAGCTCTACCTGACATCCTTAGGGGTACACAGTCCGATTTACGGCCTCCTTGAGCCTTGAGCTAGAACTGTCTAGCTGAAGACGTAAAAGTTAGCGCTTCTTGGGAGGCAACCCAAGCTTTATTTCGTTCGTTTTTCTTATTTTTGGATGTTTTTGAGTCTGTTTGAGTCTGTTTTGGACATTCTGGATAGGTTTGGGGGTTGGAATTAATTTATTTTCATATTATATACATAATTTTAACCAAAAATTGGAAAACACTGGAATCGCGCGCGCGGCCCGCTCGCGCGAGACGTCGCTCGCGCGACCCGCTGGCGCGAGATTGTGCCTTAGTGTTTTTTTTCTTTCTTTTCCTTATATGAGCCCTCAGCTTTTCCTCACGCCTGATGTCTCGGGCGCGAGGTAGCTCGCGGGCGCGATGGGTCCCGCTGGCGCGATTCTCAGAAAAAAAAAAAAAAAAAAAAAAAAAAAAAGGGGGGGGGGGGGGAATTCGCGCGCGCGACGGCCGCTCGCGCGATTTCCCAAATTCCTGACCTTTTCTTTTGTTTTTTATATCTTTCCCCCATACTTGTGCGGATAATGTTTTCGTTTCTGTTTTTTGTTTATTAAGCCATTTTAGATGGAGTTAGTTGTTGTTTTCCTTATTACATTTATACTTTTCCGTTTTATTCCGGTTATTCGTTTCGTTTAGTTTCGATTAGTTTATAGATTTATATTTTATAGTTTAGTTTCATTTATTTTTAATTTTTTTTTTGTTAGTTTCTTTTCTTTTTATCTAGTATTAACAGGTACATTGAACTTTATTGACCTATTCTTTTGTGTTCACCTGTTTGTCATTGTCAAGATCGAGGTACTATCGTTCCTTCCTTACGTACTCTACTTTCTTTCGTTTTATTGTTTCATTGGGGACAATGAAGGGTTTAGGTTTGGGGGTATGCACACACATGTACATTATTTTATGTAAAATTTTAAATTTTAAAATTTTGAAATAAGTGTGTTTAAATAAACGATGTTACCTACGGTTTTGCAATCGCTAGTCGATACGTCTTGTTATGTAATTATGATTCGTTATAGAATGGTGAACATGAGAATATGTGATTAATCATTTGCTGAAGTTATGATATGACGTTGTAAGTTATGTATTGTTTGAATCGTAGTTTTATATCATAAATTTGCACACAAAGTTATGCACTGCACGTAGTCATTGGAATACATGTTTGATGTGAACTATAATATAATTTGGATTTCTAGATAACACATGGTGGAGACTAAACCCAATGAGCTTTTGAGCCTATCTTTTCTGTTTTGAGAGTTATAAATACATTGTGTTTGTCGAATTTCATTGAAATAGCGCATCTACTTGTTGTTTAGTCTCATTATTCTTGTTTTGGTTGATAGTCAATTTAAAATATTTGTTACCATGCTAAATAATCTTCCGTCGTACATATTGAAGAACCGTATTACCCTAGGAAATGATTTTAGGCCCTCTTTGTTATTACTGACCGATAAAAGATAAAAATTTCCTTAGTTCGCCCCTTGGAGCCATTAAAATGTTTTTTTTTCTTTGATTACCATTATCCTGTTTTTGCTCCGACTTGACAAACTTGGAGTTCACCACTGAGAGATTTGTCAACTTTTAGTGGTGTTAAGGCGATGTGTGATTGAGAAGAAGAAGACAAGATGCTATTGGGGTAGTTGCTTGGTATTCAATGCATAGTCATTTGAGAAGCGAGAAAAGAAAAAGGAAAAGAAACATAATACAGAAGATGAAGGTTGAAAAAAATGAAAGAAAAGAAGAAAAATGAATGAAAAGGAATGAAGAGAAAGAAAAGATGAAAGTTTGTAGAGAAGAATGAAAGAAATCGAACATGCCTTACAATGCCATTCTGAAACTATTTGATATATCCATTCTATCCTTTTTCCATTACCTGAGCCACAATACAACCTTTGAAAAGTCCTAGTTGATCCTAGGAAACATGGTTCGGATATGAAAACGATGGGAGGGGGATTAAAACATGGTAATGATTAATTTTTCTTGATTGTTGGCGTCCTATCAATGAGACTACTGTTCTTTCGTGTCGTATGTGAGCGTTAATCGTTTTGAAAACATATTTCCTTTACTCACATATATTAGAAAAATTACACCTGTTTCTGAGTGTTTTATTTGAGAGTGTAATTAACATTGTGAGATTCATAGTCGAGACATAGTTGGATGGTTATCCGAAGTATATTCCAAGTTCATGACATGCACGTGTTCATTTGACTACCATATCACACACGTGTAATTTTATGAGAAACTCTATTGATTTATACGATGCATGTGCTTGAGATTGTTTTTCATGATGTAGGTAGACGGTTGATTCTGTTTCTTCTTGTTCGTTATTCTATTTCAAATCATCGTTCTATGATAAGGAGTATTGATTGTTTTGTTTTTCTTTTGAATAAAACTTTTTAAATTTTAAGTTAATAAAGATGGTTGTGGGTAACTTGTTGACGAGAACCCTCACGAGACTTCACTCGTCCGATTAGGGACACCTAGAGGTTTAAAAGGCTTGTTGCATAAGCTAAATGCAATCGTGATCCACACGAAAATGGAATAGATTTTTATTAGTAGTTAGTTTTTATTTTAGTTTTGCTCGAAGACTAGCAAAATGTAGGTTTGGGGGTGTGATCGGGAGAGAACTAATCCTAATTATATGCCTTAATGAACATTTGTTAGTACATTTTTATCCTGTTTTTGTATATTTTTACTTTGTTTTCTAGTTTCTGACAGGTTTTGGAAAAAATCAACTAAACCAGGCTAAACAGGGTGAAAAAGCAGAAGTAAAGAAGCTGAAAAAGTCAAGTCGCGCGCGCGACCCGCGCCCGCGAAATCCAGAAATCGCTCGCGCGATCCGCTCGCGCGAGATTCCCAGAATCGCTCGCGCGATCCGCGCGCGCGAAGGTCCAATTGTCGCGCTCGCGCGACCCGCTCGCGCGATATGTGGAAAAATCAAAGTTGCGTATTTCAGTGTACTGAAGACTCCTGTGCAAACGAAACTGCTAAACGACGTCTAGACTGTAAATTACATCAGTTTCAGTCCGTTTCGAGTTGTAAAGGCTTCCAAAACTTGTTGTAAATCTATATATAACCTATTTTACTTCAAATTGAGGGTTGGCAATTATTATATACACATTCTACAACCATACTTCCAGCCATTGAAGGGAGGGAAGCAAGGAGAAGAAGAAGAAGACCAAGGGTTTCCATGGCCTCCTCCATCAACTACTTGCCATCTATCACTGCTATGGACGGCTAGATCATAGATCTAGGGTTTCAATGAAGCCCTAGACGAGTAATAGGGTTTTATTTATGTTTTTATTTTAGTTTTATTATGTATGGATGACAGTCACATGTTTAGAGGATTTTTATAATTTAAATCGTGCTTCTATTGATTAAATCATTGCTTTCAGAATTTATTCTTGTCTTAGATCTATTTTGACTGTGATGTGCTCAACGATCTACTCTTGCTGTGCTTGGTTATGTTGTTTACATGTGATGGTGCTTTATTGATTCGTGCTATCAAGTATCCGAATAGTCCATGCCTAGGTTAGACGGATTAGATCACAACCCTAGTTTAGTGTGAGATAATTCGTGCTACCCGAAGATGGATTATGTTGGTGCTTGAACCATGAATATCTTCTTGTCGGAGGAATTGGGCTTGTAGCTACAATTTCCCATTATCATCCAACGTAATAGGCTAAAGTAATTCATAAATATTCCTATTATGAAGCTAGTGGTGGATTTGCAATCCTAGGTTCCCTTTACATATTTACAAAAACACTTTTAATTGCTTTCATAGTTTAGATTTATTTTTATTGTTATTAGTTAATTAAATTCAAATTCAAATCCGTTTTTCCTAATTAATTAGACTTAGGTTTTAAAATTAAGAGCTGTAGTAATCAATCTCTGTGGGTTCGACCTTTACTTCCACACTGCAAATCTTTTGAAAAGTAAAGAATACTTTTTACATCTTGATTCTGACAAGATCAATTTTTGGCGCCGTTGCCGGGGATTGTATTACTACCTTTAGTTTTATAATCGTAGTTTAGTTAATTCGTAAATATTAGATTAGTTTTTATTTTTCTTATTTTCTGTTTTTGTTTTTAGTTACTAACTTGTTCTTTTATTTTGTAGTCAACGTTTCCGGGTGGAGTAGCTCATTACATCAAAGGAGCTTACGCAAATAAAAATATAAATACAATTAAATAAATTGCTTCCTTTGGAATTCGCTTTAAACCGCTGTAAGTCAGGGCGCTGTGACACACTATTTGCATTAGTTTAGGGTTAATTGCACTGCATTAGCTAGGAAACCCGGGGCGCTGGGCTTGACGCGGTCATTGCATTACAGGATAATATTCATGCATCACAGTAGTTGAGTGCTTGTTATCTTATTTGCGTGATTGCTATTTGTTTCTTTTGTTTAGTCAGTCTTTGTTTTTAATTTCTTTTCTTTTGTTTTAGTTTATGTTAGGTACACGTTCAAACAAACCGGAATTAAAACCTTTTGACTCTGAACTTGAACGTACATTAAGACTTAACAAGTCTTCAAACTTAACTTCTAGAATAAGGGTTTTAATAGACGACGATTTGACACCAAAACCAACGTCTTTATTTGAATCAGAAATACGTAGTACTCTTACAAGATTAAAGAAACCACGCTTTCATAACATAGAACCGATTAAAATGGCAGACATTGGAAATAATAACGACAACAACCAAAATAACAACGGAGCTAATATGAATAATCCTAATATACCACCACCTCCTCCGCTTAAAGATTATTTTATTCCTACGACTTACACGCCACAAACATGTATTGAATTACCGGAGGCGACGACATCTCACTTTGAGATAAAGTCGTCTACCATCTCGCTACTTCCATCTTTCCATGGCCGTTTAAATGAAGATCCATATAAACACTTAGGAGATTTTCAAGATATATGTTCTACTTTGAAAATTCAAAATCTTACTGATGATGAATTAAAAATGCGGCTCTTTCCATTCTCATTAAAGGACAAAGCTAAATATTGGCTCCAATCTTTGGAGCCAAACACCATTAGAACATGGGAAGACTTACATACCGCATTTTTACAAAAGTTTTTCCCGATTATGCGTACGAACCAGATAAGAAAATCTATAACAAACTTTGTGATGCAAGATGGGGAATCACTCTACGACACGTGGGAAAAATTTAAAGAATTATTACGCTCGTGTCCACATCATCAGGTCCCTAAGTGGCAACTTGTTCAGGTCTTCTATGAGGGGCTTATTCCCTCTGTTAGGAATACCGTCGATGCCGTTTGTGCGGGAACTTTCCTACACAAAAGCGCCAACGAGGCCTGGAAAATATTTGAAACTTTAAGCGAGAATTCGATGCACCAAGCGGTGTCTGTCCGTTCTGAGGGATACTCACAACCTAAGAGGGAGGTAAAGTTCGAGTCAAGTCAGTCAACTGAAATAAAAGAACTATCTAACAAACTTGACCGACTTTTAACAATGAACCAAACGACAGCCCCACATGCTCGTGAAATTTGTGCATTATGTTCTGATCCTTCACATTCGATACTTGCATGTCCATCGGCGAGTCAATTTCCGGAATTCGTGGAGCAACACATTAATTCTATTCAGCAATACCCACGAAATAATTATAATGCGACTACTAATAATCCGGATGCGCCATGGAGAAACCATCCTAACTTCTCATGGAAAAATAATAATAATAATCCTAATGAGGTGACTAACTTTCCAAATGCGTATCGACCTCAGTTTCAACCTAATCAATACCAACAACCGCCTCCTAATTCGAATCCTTCAAGGGGTAATGCTTTTGAGGAGAAGGTGTTGGCGTCCCTTAAGACTATTGAAACGCAAGTACAGGCACAAGCACAAATAGTGCACCCACACACACAATCCATTGCGAAGCTTGAATCCCAAATGGGACAACTAGCTACTGTAGTGAGTCGTAGAAACGAGGGGACGTTGCCTAGTCAAACAATTCAAAACCCTAAGGGACAATATGAGGTTAAGGGGTCGACTGAACAAGTAAACGCCGTCTCAACTAGGATGACTACACGAGAGGAGGTGATAGAAACCCCTAATAAGAATGAGAATGTGATAGATATGAAGATCAACTCTAATAAAGAGAAGGGTGAGGACGTGAGCCAAAATAAGAAAGAAAAAGAATCGGTCTCAACAAATTATATTCCGAGAATGCCATATCCACCTAATGTTGAGGAGCGTCTAATCTTACAAATAAAAAGTCTAAGGTTGAGGATATACTCGAGGTATTTAAACAAGTTAAAATAAATATTCCATTCCTCGATGCTATTAAACAAATTCCCGCTTATGCTAAATGTCTAAAAGACATTTGTACACAAAAACGCAAAATACGCAGTCATACGCCTAAAAAGGTCTTCCTCACGGAAAAAAGTAAGTTCACTTTTCCAACACGCTCCTCCGAAATATAAGGATCCAGGTACGCCTACGATTTCATGTGTCATAGGTGACACTATCATTCATAGGGCTCTCCTTGACTTAGGAGCGAGTGTTAACCTTTTACCCTATCACGTCTATAAACAACTAGGTTTAGGTGAACTTAAGCCTACGGCCGCTACTATTCAATTAGCGGATCGTTCTGTCAAAATACCTAGAGGAATCGTCGAAGACATACTAGTAAAAGTTGATCAATGTTTCTATCCTGTTAATTTTATGGTCCTTGACACCGAACCGGTGCTAGATACTAGAAAACACACTCCTGTCATTCTTGGTCGTCCATTCTTAGCCACGGCCAACGCACGTGTCAATTGTAGAACAGGGGTGATGAAAGTGTCGTTTGAGAACATGAACTTAAAATTAAACGTGTTTAACGCTGTCGATCAACCTCCTAAAGACGACGATAACCTATGTGAGGCGGAAGGTGAGGTTACACGGAATATTGAGCCTAAAAACGTAATAAATATAAGTGCGGGGAATAATATAGAGGATGATGAGTGGATGAATCCTAATACTTCGGACCCTAATGCTGAATCTACTCAAAAGGTAAGAAATCGATTTGAACATACTGACAAACCGTCAATCGAATTAATTCGAAGCGACGTAATTTCTGCTTACCATCGAGCTCTACCTGACATCCTTAGGGGTACACAGTCCGATTTACGGCCTCCTTGAGCCTTGAGCTAGAACTGTCTAGCTGAAGACGTAAAAGTTAGCGCTTCTTGGGAGGCAACCCAAGCTTTATTTCGTTCGTTTTTCTTATTTTTGGATGTTTTTGAGTCTGTTTGAGTCTGTTTTGGACATTCTGGATAGGTTTGGGGGTTGGAATTAATTTATTTTCATATTATATACATAATTTTAACCAAAAATTGGAAAACACTGGAATCGCGCGCGCGGCCCGCTCGCGCGAGACGTCGCTCGCGCGACCCGCTGGCGCGAGATTGTGCCTTAGTGTTTTTTTTCTTTCTTTTCCTTATATGAGCCCTCAGCTTTTCCTCACGCCTGATGTCTCGGGCGCGAGGTAGCTCGCGGGCGCGATGGGTCCCGCTGGCGCGATTCTCAGAAAAAAAAAAAAAAAAAAAAAAAAAAAAAGGGGGGGGGGGGGAATTCGCGCGCGCGACGGCCGCTCGCGCGATTTCCCAAATTCCTGACCTTTTCTTTTGTTTTTTATATCTTTCCCCCATACTTGTGCGGATAATGTTTTCGTTTCTGTTTTTTGTTTATTAAGCCATTTTAGATGGAGTTAGTTGTTGTTTTCCTTATTACATTTATACTTTTCCGTTTTATTCCGGTTATTCGTTTCGTTTAGTTTCGATTAGTTTATAGATTTATATTTTATAGTTTAGTTTCATTTATTTTTAATTTTTTTTTTGTTAGTTTCTTTTCTTTTTATCTAGTATTAACAGGTACATTGAACTTTATTGACCTATTCTTTTGTGTTCACCTGTTTGTCATTGTCAAGATCGAGGTACTATCGTTCCTTCCTTACGTACTCTACTTTCTTTCGTTTTATTGTTTCATTGGGGACAATGAAGGGTTTAGGTTTGGGGGTATGCACACACATGTACATTATTTTATGTAAAATTTTAAATTTTAAAATTTTGAAATAAGTGTGTTTAAATAAACGATGTTACCTACGGTTTTGCAATCGCTAGTCGATACGTCTTGTTATGTAATTATGATTCGTTATAGAATGGTGAACATGAGAATATGTGATTAATCATTTGCTGAAGTTATGATATGACGTTGTAAGTTATGTATTGTTTGAATCGTAGTTTTATATCATAAATTTGCACACAAAGTTATGCACTGCACGTAGTCATTGGAATACATGTTTGATGTGAACTATAATATAATTTGGATTTCTAGATAACACATGGTGGAGACTAAACCCAATGAGCTTTTGAGCCTATCTTTTCTGTTTTGAGAGTTATAAATACATTGTGTTTGTCGAATTTCATTGAAATAGCGCATCTACTTGTTGTTTAGTCTCATTATTCTTGTTTTGGTTGATAGTCAATTTAAAATATTTGTTACCATGCTAAATAATCTTCCGTCGTACATATTGAAGAACCGTATTACCCTAGGAAATGATTTTAGGCCCTCTTTGTTATTACTGACCGATAAAAGATAAAAATTTCCTTAGTTCGCCCCTTGGAGCCATTAAAATGTTTTTTTTTCTTTGATTACCATTATCCTGTTTTTGCTCCGACTTGACAAACTTGGAGTTCACCACTGAGAGATTTGTCAACTTTTAGTGGTGTTAAGGCGATGTGTGATTGAGAAGAAGAAGACAAGATGCTATTGGGGTAGTTGCTTGGTATTCAATGCATAGTCATTTGAGAAGCGAGAAAAGAAAAAGGAAAAGAAACATAATACAGAAGATGAAGGTTGAAAAAAATGAAAGAAAAGAAGAAAAATGAATGAAAAGGAATGAAGAGAAAGAAAAGATGAAAGTTTGTAGAGAAGAATGAAAGAAATCGAACATGCCTTACAATGCCATTCTGAAACTATTTGATATATCCATTCTATCCTTTTTCCATTACCTGAGCCACAATACAACCTTTGAAAAGTCCTAGTTGATCCTAGGAAACATGGTTCGGATATGAAAACGATGGGAGGGGGATTAAAACATGGTAATGATTAATTTTTCTTGATTGTTGGCGTCCTATCAATGAGACTACTGTTCTTTCGTGTCGTATGTGAGCGTTAATCGTTTTGAAAACATATTTCCTTTACTCACATATATTAGAAAAATTACACCTGTTTCTGAGTGTTTTATTTGAGAGTGTAATTAACATTGTGAGATTCATAGTCGAGACATAGTTGGATGGTTATCCGAAGTATATTCCAAGTTCATGACATGCACGTGTTCATTTGACTACCATATCACACACGTGTAATTTTATGAGAAACTCTATTGATTTATACGATGCATGTGCTTGAGATTGTTTTTCATGATGTAGGTAGACGGTTGATTCTGTTTCTTCTTGTTCGTTATTCTATTTCAAATCATCGTTCTATGATAAGGAGTATTGATTGTTTTGTTTTTCTTTTGAATAAAACTTTTTAAATTTTAAGTTAATAAAGATGGTTGTGGGTAACTTGTTGACGAGAACCCTCACGAGACTTCACTCGTCCGATTAGGGACACCTAGAGGTTTAAAAGGCTTGTTGCATAAGCTAAATGCAATCGTGATCCACACGAAAATGGAATAGATTTTTATTAGTAGTTAGTTTTTATTTTAGTTTTGCTCGAAGACTAGCAAAATGTAGGTTTGGGGGTGTGATCGGGAGAGAACTAATCCTAATTATATGCCTTAATGAACATTTGTTAGTACATTTTTATCCTGTTTTTGTATATTTTTACTTTGTTTTCTAGTTTCTGACAGGTTTTGGAAAAAATCAACTAAACCAGGCTAAACAGGGTGAAAAAGCAGAAGTAAAGAAGCTGAAAAAGTCAAGTCGCGCGCGCGACCCGCGCCCGCGAAATCCAGAAATCGCTCGCGCGATCCGCTCGCGCGAGATTCCCAGAATCGCTCGCGCGATCCGCGCGCGCGAAGGTCCAATTGTCGCGCTCGCGCGACCCGCTCGCGCGATATGTGGAAAAATCAAAGTTGCGTATTTCAGTGTACTGAAGACTCCTGTGCAAACGAAACTGCTAAACGACGTCTAGACTGTAAATTACATCAGTTTCAGTCCGTTTCGAGTTGTAAAGGCTTCCAAAACTTGTTGTAAATCTATATATAACCTATTTTACTTCAAATTGAGGGTTGGCAATTATTATATACACATTCTACAACCATACTTCCAGCCATTGAAGGGAGGGAAGCAAGGAGAAGAAGAAGAAGACCAAGGGTTTCCATGGCCTCCTCCATCAACTACTTGCCATCTATCACTGCTATGGACGGCTAGATCATAGATCTAGGGTTTCAATGAAGCCCTAGACGAGTAATAGGGTTTTATTTATGTTTTTATTTTAGTTTTATTATGTATGGATGACAGTCACATGTTTAGAGGATTTTTATAATTTAAATCGTGCTTCTATTGATTAAATCATTGCTTTCAGAATTTATTCTTGTCTTAGATCTATTTTGACTGTGATGTGCTCAACGATCTACTCTTGCTGTGCTTGGTTATGTTGTTTACATGTGATGGTGCTTTATTGATTCGTGCTATCAAGTATCCGAATAGTCCATGCCTAGGTTAGACGGATTAGATCACAACCCTAGTTTAGTGTGAGATAATTCGTGCTACCCGAAGATGGATTATGTTGGTGCTTGAACCATGAATATCTTCTTGTCGGAGGAATTGGGCTTGTAGCTACAATTTCCCATTATCATCCAACGTAATAGGCTAAAGTAATTCATAAATATTCCTATTATGAAGCTAGTGGTGGATTTGCAATCCTAGGTTCCCTTTACATATTTACAAAAACACTTTTAATTGCTTTCATAGTTTAGATTTATTTTTATTGTTATTAGTTAATTAAATTCAAATTCAAATCCGTTTTTCCTAATTAATTAGACTTAGGTTTTAAAATTAAGAGCTGTAGTAATCAATCTCTGTGGGTTCGACCTTTACTTCCACACTGCAAATCTTTTGGAAAAGTAAAGAATACTTTTTACATCTTGATTCTGACAAGATCAGCACGGAATGACCACAAATAAATTCCGAGAGCTGACATGTACATTCTGGAATTCTGAGATTGAGATTGAAAGATCTCACAAGAATCGACTACATTAAAAAGCAAAATTGACTGGCTAGGCGAAAGTGAAAAGGATCAATCCTCAAAACAAAACAAAAAGAAAAAGAAAAAGAAAAAGAAAAAGAAAAAGAAAAAGAAAAAGAAAAGAAAGGGAGACCGAAACTGAATCTTCTTATTCAAGGCTACCACAAGTGACCTAAGTTTGAACTTCTTTGACGATTGGTTTGAAAAACCCTCATACCTCAAACCTCCCTTTCTTCAAGCCTGGCCTTGAACTACGCTCGACCTGATTCCCACTCGGGGATACGTAGGCAACCACATCAGTTCGGTCGCTCCACCCACAAAAATAGCCCAATTTCTTTCAAGCTTCGGCCTGAACTACGTTGGACCTGATCCCCGTTCGGGGGTACGTAGGCAGACTTTGAAAAAAGAAAAGAAGGATGGCTCGCTAGGTTGAAAATCTGAAAGGACGCCTAGGCAAAAGTTAGAGCTGAATCCAAGGTGAACAATAACAAAAGAGAGAAAAAAGCTCGCTAGGTCACCTCACTAGTACCTAGGCAAAAGTTATGAGCATTTGAGAGATTAAAGTCACGGTCCTTGCCTCAAGCCAGAAAACCACCTTCCACACTAGAGGCAAACTTCGGCTACTCGCCTCGTTTGCCTGAATTCTACTATCTACCCTTCATACAAGGGGCAAACTTTGGTCACCTACCTCGTTTGCCCAAAACCTCTAATAAACCTTTGTCCAAACTAGGGGCAAACTTCGGTCACCCACCTCGTTTGCCTATGAATTCCACTTCGTATACCTCAAACTAGGGGCAAACTCTGTTTGCCTAACACGATCCCTTCACACCAAGGGCGAGTTTTCATGTCACCAAGTTGTTTTAAATTTTTTTTTGAAATAGAGCATCTTTTATTCTAAAAGCTAAGGCACTAATTCAAAGCACTTTTGGGGAGAAGTAGAGAATCGATTAGATCAATAGGGAGGAATTTTCAAAAACCAGATTTATCAGCAAAGTGCTGACATATCAAGATGAGGGGTGAACATAAAAGATGAGCGGTACATCATTCATGATGAAGGCACATTGTATCGTGGCAATTTGAGAATTTCATGTCCAAGTCAATCCTTCTTTATTGAGTCAGTAGTAATCTGATCACAAGTGTGTCAGAGACCAAGGTTTCATACAAACTAACCCAACTTTCCTTGTCGTTCCTGTTAAATCCATTTGTCCTGATGGTCTCAAATGTGTGGGTTAAAGGTGATTCCCAATTATAAAAAAACTTTGGATATAAGCAGAAGTGCCAAACATTATTACTACACCAGTCAAGGTCGCAACATGAGAAGTGTCCCAGGTACGAGTGGCATAAACTCGTAAGTGGTTGCAAACTACAAACCGACAGTTGTTTCTCAAGGTGGCCGATCGGAGGAAATATCGCCAACACCTAGAAACTATTGCTGATAAGGTGTGTCGATGAGACGTGTTGTTGAGGTGTTTTAGGGCCCAAAGTCTAGATGTGTTGATGAGGAGTGTTGATAAGATGTGTTTTAGTGCCCAAAGTCTAGATGTGTTGATGAGGAGTGTTGATAAGATGTGTTTTATGGCCCAAAGTCCAGATGTTTTGATAAGATGTGTTATTGAGGTGTTTATGGTTCAAAGTCCAAGTGTGTTGTTGAGGAGGAGCATCAGATGTGTCGAGGAACATCAGAAGAGAGTATTGTTCAAGAGGAGCATCGGGTGTGTTAAAGAGTTGAGGAACATTAGAGGTGTTGAGGAGCATCAGATTTGTTGAGAAGCATCGTTGAAGAGTTGAGGAACATCGGATGTGTTGAGGAACATCAGATTTGTTGAGAAGCATCGTTGAAGATTTGAGGAACATTGGATGTGTCGAGGAACATCAGATTTGTTGAGAAGCATCGTTGAAGAGTTGAGGAACATCGGATGTGTTGAGGAACATCAGATTTGTTGAGAAGCATCATTGAAGAGTTGAGGAACATCGGATGTGTTGAGGAACATCAGATTTGTTGGGAAGCATCATGGAAAAGTCGAGAAGCATCGTTAAGATTTGAAGAACACCGTTGAGAATCAAGAAGCATTGAGAAGCACCGTCAAATATTTGAGGAACAACATAAGCGCCGTCGAGAATTGAGGATCTTCATTGAAATTTGAGAAGCACCGTTGAGACTTTGAGAGTCACCAGGTCCATAGTGTCACGATTAAGAGGAGCACGAGTCAAGAATCACTTCACCCAACATGACACATAGCCCATCGGTCGCGACACACACAAATCACAAAGCCCACTAGAGTGGCAAACACACCATAAGCATTCTTTTGAGCACCACAGTATCACTTTGAGCACCACGCTCTTCCTTGGGTAAGACCTCCAGGTCAAGATCCCTCACAAGTCTATTAGTCATAGCGAAGTGTAGATCACCAAGCCCACTGAGAGTGGCAAATACACAGAACACATGTACTAGAATACAATACAGGCACGACACAAGTCCACTTGGAGTGGTATACCCCACAGCACCAATTCATGCTAGGATCAGAACACTAGACATGATAGGACATAGGACAAAATTCACATCACATCCATGCATAGCATATCACTCTTATAGCATAGCATCCGCCTGATTGTTGTGTATGTGCATGTATTTGTTCCTTTGTGCCCTGAACTACGTCCTGGTCTGATTCCCCTTGGGATACGTAGGCAGCTTACGCAGAGCACGACCAGTACTAGCCTCAGCATCATTGCATCTTTTGCAACGCTTTTTATCCTAAATCTGTAGCCTCCAAAAAGTCCTGTCTTTTCAAAACTTTGGCACTCGCTTGCGACATGCGTTGCCTCGCAAGTTCCTGCCAAAGAAGGGCAAACTGTAGACACCCCATTTTTTCGGCTATCCGATTTAGGAGACCCATAGCTTGGTGGTTCACAATGATCGTAAAAGACCCAAAAGGACTCCCGGAAGTCAGCTCTATCTCTCAGAATGCTCAGATTGACCAAAATGCCCCTGAAAGCTCGAAAACTCCCAGATTTGGTCCCGAAGTTCTGAAAACATGCTATGTCGTAAGAAAAATGATAAAATGAGTTTTTAAGTAAAACCGGATGAAATCGTCAGCTCCCAGAGACCCCCAGAAGTCTTGGAAGTTCCCCGAAAGTCCCCGTTGACCGGTTTGACCAAGGTTTGACCAGGTTTGACCAAGTTTGACTAAGTTTGACCAAAATCGTCCGAATTTAACGAAATAATTAGAAAAGTATTAAAATGAGTTTTAAAAGAGAATCGAGCGAAAACGTCGGCTCCTGGGAGCTCCCGGAGGTTCCCAGAACTTCCCGGGAATCCCGGGTTTGACCAGTTTGACCAAGATTTGACTTTGGAATCGGGGCACCAAAACAATTTTCAAATATTTTTCATGGAAACTAGAGGTCAATAGCTTTCCAACGGTATATTGCACATAATTTCTGGATTTAAAACGAATTTATTATGAATTTCCAAAGGCGAAAAAGGCGATCAAATCGGCTTTTATCGCAAATACCGCAAAACTTTTCAAAGTGACCTATCCCCGAACTATTTTTTATGTAAAGTAGACTCCATTACCTTTCCAACGGTATATCACAACCTCAGTTTGGAGTTCATACGCATTTTCTGTGAATTTCGGACGAAATAGGGCCTTTTCGCGAATACCGGAACATCAGGGGGCCTAAACAGCATTATCTGGACGGGGGAGGGGCAGTGCCGCCGCGGCATTGGCCCAGTGCCGCCGCGGCACTCCCCCCCAGAACAGTGTATTTTTGTAATTTGTTTTGTGGTCCCATTTTGATTAATTAAAAACCAAAACGACATAGTTTTATGATTTCAGATGTTTGGAGCCAATGGGAATACTTTCTAAATCCCAAAACCACCCCAAGTTGGCCTATTTAAACCCCCCATTGCTCTTCATTTTGGGGGGGGTCAAATACAAGTTTAGAGAAAGTTTGGGAGAGAAAGTTGTAGAGATAAGGTTAGAATAGAGAGAAAAGAAGCTTTCTTCTTTGATTTTCAAAACAAAAGTGAGTTCTAAACTTTGTTTTTACTACATTACTTCCATTTACTTCAACATTCAATATACCCAACCACCATTTTAGTAAGCATTTAAGAGAGTGGAAGCTTCTTCCATGTCAAATGTCATTACATATGAGTGAAACACCATGCTACAAGTTCAATACTTCATGAATATCATCTATTGATCATCATCTACGTGCTTGTTTATTCATTGTTTAACTCTTCTTACCTCATTTCTTTTTGATTTTCTTTGTTTACTTACTAGTTCATCATCATCTAAATGATGACATGAAGTTTGGGGTGAGTCAATCCTTATGGATAGTAGCTCTTGACCTCAAAAACATGTTTTATAGATGATGATCATAACTTCAATACCTCCAAGGTATCCTTGAAGTGCATTGAAGTTATGCTCAGATAAAAATAAGTTTCTCCAACAATCTTGGAGGTTCTTGATGATGAGTTGAATGTTGGCATTTTAAGTGGTTATAATCTTTATTGAGTAATAAAAATGCACTTTCAAAACCTCTATTCCAAAACCCCCCTCAATCCCCCTCATTTTGATTTCAAGAAAGAAAACCTTATTTTCCCCAAAATCTTCAAAACAGTGAGTTAAAACAGTGAGTGAGCTGAGTTCAAAGATTTCTATAGAACTCAATACTCAACATATAGATGCAAGGCCACTTGGAAAGTCTTCCTAACTCATTGGAGAACACACATGATTTTTGGTTTGACTTAAAAGTACTTGAAAATGGTCCATTTGGACCCAAACATTCCTTCCAAACATTCTGCCTCTGCTATCACAGCAGCTTGACTAACTTCCAACTTCTTTTTCAGAAATATTTTCCAAAAGGGGTGGTCCCAACTTATTTTTCCCTTAAACTTCAATGTCTTAGGGAACTTTCTGTATAAAATGGGCCCCTAGATCATTCGTTTTCATTTTCTAAGATGTTTCAACACTTCAGTCGACAGTACGGACTCTGTTTCTGAGTGACCTCTGTTGTTCATATGATTTCTCTCAATATGTGATAGTTATTAAAGATTGGCTTTTTGGGTAGTGTTCTAGACACAATAAGGAACATCTCCATAAAAAATCATGCATTGAAAGCATTCCTAACCCCTCTTTTCCATTTTTACAAGATCATGTTACTGTTCTGTCCACTATTCACAGCAAGCACATTTTAACTTTTATTATTTGATTTGATGCTTATATGCATTCCAAATTAGTTCATATCTTAGGAAGTAGTTCATACTACATTTGTACATATCCCATATTGATTTCATCCATCCATTCATGCACATTTTAGACTTTTAAGTCATCCTAGGAATCCATGAACACAAAGCACACTACAACCTTGGCACATTTTAGATACATACATTGCATCCATGCAAAGGTTTGGGGCTTTTTGTGACTCCTAATCTAAGAAGATTATAAGGATTGATCATGATCATACGTTCATGCTTCCCCCGATCTAATCATCCTTTCTCGTCCATCCCGGGGATTGAGAGGTCTTCTTTTCTTAAAGATTAACATGCATCATATTAGCTTGCTAAGCATATTTTGATTTCTTTGTTTATTTGTTTCAATAACAATTCATGTCCCCCTTTAGATTAGGAAGTCTTGATTATTTGATACATGATTAGACGATTTTTCCTAGGTTTATTTGTGTGATCTTTCACTTTGCATTGTGTGATATTTGGCTTAGACCTTATGAATGATATCTTATCTTTAGATCTTCCATTTTCAAATTTTCTTATGTGATGCAATATACTATCATAGTATTATTTGTCGAACCAAACATAGTATAAGATGATTATTTGGATGCTAATTGAGGCCCGTCGAGAGACGGGGCGAGTTGAGGGTGTTTTAGACGTGACAAAGGCTCCTTCCTCTCTTGTACCAAAACCCCGAGCCGAGTTCTTTGGTTATGAAAGGCCGGTGCCCTTTATCCGTTTGGGTGAGTCAAATTAGGTTTCTTGGTTCCTTAAAGACCAAGTGGTGACTCTGTATCTGTTTTCAACAGACCAATTTTTTTTCTTGCTTTGATCCAAATCAAATTTCAAACAAGTTTCAAAACATAACGAAGCGGTGGAAGCCCGGTATCCACACATATAACAACAGTTTTCAGTCGAGTATTGGAATGGCTCCTTATGAAGCTTTATATGGTCATGTATGTCGTTCACCGATTAGTTGGACAGAGGTGGGAGAAAGAATGATTGAAGGGCCGAAAATTGTACAAGAAACGACGGATAAGATAAAGGTAATTAGACAACGGTTACTGACAGCCCAGAGTAGGTATAAGAGTTATGCCGACAAGCGCAAACGGCCGTTGGAATTCGATGTAGGAGACTTGGTGTATTTGAAGGTGTCACCTTCAAAGGGAATAACCAGATTTAGTAGATACGGGAAACTCAACCCGAGATATGTAGGACCTTTTGAAATCATTGGAAAGGTTTGTCACGCCCCGAAATCCATACATATGAATCTAGGTCACGTGGCACGCCATCAAGGCTTACCAAAATGATTAAAGTTTCCAAAAATAACCTTAATAAAAGTTTTGCACCAAAACCACCAACTTCCAAATAGTTTTTCAAAGGTTTTATTAAACGCGTACCAAAACACGCCTTAATGAGTTTTATTTTCAAAAGTAACAATTTCGTAGGTCAATGGGTCCCAAAAGGTACCTCCATGCCTAATTAGAAGTTGTTCCGAACATTGGAAGTAGTAGTTTGAAATTTCTGGCAGGGGGCATTTCGACCGGTCGAATTGCCCCGTTCGACCGGTCGAATGGGGTCTGTGCAGAATCCAAACCTCCAAAAGACCGTATTCACAATTACCGGCGTTATTCCGCAAACGCCGTTAATTCCCGGTGCTTCCGCGACAAACGCCGTTAATAAATCAATACCTCTTTCACCCAAAGAAACCAACCCAATCCATTTTAAATCAAACCAAACAAAACCAATACCACCAAACCTTTTCAAAACCAAACAATTCAAAGCTTTGCTAAACATTCAAAGAACTACCAAAACATATATATCCATTTATACAACCACCATAAACCCGTCCCGGATTACAAGTATCAAAACTACAAGTTGCACGGTTAAACAACCGGCATGAGTTAAACACATATTACAAACATAATTCAAGTTCTATAAACATAAGGAGTTTCCGGTCCTTCCTCGCCTCATTACCCGCGATTCTCCCCTCCAGTCCTTGCACCTGAATGGTTATTTATATAACCACAGATATATGGATTTGTTTAAGCTAACACTTAGTGAATAATATGAATCAAGCATACGGATGACAAATATGTTCCAATCCATCATAACACATAACTATTGGTCTCTAGGGAATAAGTGCACCTTCACCGATCAAAAGTCTTAAGACTCAACCACGACCCATGCCCCTTCGACATGTCGCGTAAATGCCTTTCTCGGCAAGTGACCGTCGTCACTACTAATCCTCCCCCTTCGAGAGGACGTCTCACGGTGAATTAGCACAAATCCCCCTTTAACCCACATAAGCACATAAACACGCTCAACTAGCAAATCATCATGCTTTTCATTTCAACATGCCTTGGGCCTACTTTACACATGAGTTTTGCCCAATATGAACTACACATGGTATCTATATAAGGTTCCTAGCATATCAAATGCATTAAACCATAGAATCATCCACAAAGCAAGATTAATATCACTCACCTCCGATTTACGCTCTTAAACGCCGATCCAAGGAAAACTCAAGCACAAAGAACGTGCAGTAATTCTTCTAATACAATTCCTATTAATCAAAAGTCCAATTATCAACTTTATATGAAAATTATAGAAAATGAGTTTTCGGAAAACTTAACCAAACAAGGCCTAATAGGTATCAAAACGACGACCTTACCTCGAGGAGTTCAAAACCGGCCTCGGATCGAAGATTGGATGTCGTTTGATACTCGGATCTTTGAGAAATTCACAAAAGCTCAAGAACTCCCAAGCTCTCTCTATCTCTCTATATGATATAATGAAGATGAACTAATGAGTCATCTCTTTCTCTCTCCTCTATATAATATCTAAGTCATATTATGGGTATTTCTAGTCACACCCCCACTAGTTTTGATTCATTTTAATTACAACCCCACTAGTTTTTAAACATACTAGTTAACTACTCAAAAGTATTTAAGTATTCATCGAAGTCCCGTGTGAGTCTCACACGTGGTCCCACATGCCAATTTTACTAAATTGCCAATTATCCTACTAGTCATGCATCGTGATCAAATTTCGTTCTCACCAGGTATCTAATGACTCCGATGATTCGCTATCAACAATATAATAAACAATTATATTCACATATGCCTAAATAAACATTTAAGCACATAATCATGAGTTGTTACTCATTTTCCCAACCGTAGGGAATTCTCACACGTCCAACTTCTGGACTGCCTTTAAGGCCACATACTGGGTTCTCAAAAGACATCCTCCAACAACTAGTGAGTCATCACTCACATCACACGTGTTAATTAACACAACAGTAAGCATGCAATGCATGCTAAAATGATATAAATAAATACCGCGGGAGCGGGTATGACAAGGTTGGACCCGTAGCTTATCGTTTGAACTTGCCGAGCGAGTATGCTCAAGTTCATAACGTGTTTCATGTATCATTGTTACGCAAATAATTAGTGGAAGATAGAGATCAAGTGATGACTCCGACATCGAATGAGATTCAGAGTGATTTAACGTATGTCGTATATCCGGTAGAGATCTTAGACCGGAAGGATCAAGTCTTACAAAATAAAGTAATATAAAAAGTGAAAGTGTTATGGCGTAGCCAAACTACGGAAGAGATGACGTGGGAGATAGATGATGAGATGCGTACTCAGTATCCGCACCTTTTCGAGACATGAGGTATAAGTTTGGGGACAAACTTCTTTTAAGGGGGAGAGTATTATAACACCCACATTTGTGTTATTGCTTTTACATTTCATTGTCATGCATGATAATGTGATGTGGCGTGTCCTATGACACATGTTTGGGTGAGTTTTGACTCACGAGTTGATTTGGGTGTCTGTATTAGAGAACCCTTTGAAACTGTGGTGATTGAGGATTTGTTGTTGTGACGTCTCTCCAAGTATGAGACGGTCACTGTGGAATACTTTAAATGTTTATCTGAAAATAAATGTTTACCTGTATATTTCAATATCTGTATTATTTTATGTTTTAGAATTTATATCTGTTGTTAGTTTTAGTATCCTGGTGAGAACGAATGAACACACTATTAATTTGGTAGGCTAATTAACAACTTCGGAAACGTCCTGTAAAAATTCGCGTTTTAGCGACCAAACGAAACTTAGCCAAAAACTTTTATAATTTTGAATTTTCACTCATAAAGCTATGAATAAGCTGTATAGAAAGTTTCAGAGACTAATTAGGAGTTTTGAAAACTCGTGGGGAGGTAAACGTAATTCCCGAGAGTTTTGCCTATATATAGATAGAGATGGTTGAGATATTTTTACAAGTCTTAACCTAAATTCCAAAAAGGGGGCTAGAGGGAGATTTTGGAGCTTAGAGCTTTGCAACGCCAAACGACGACCTTCCGTCAGTTTGTTTTCTCCCAGATTTCATATTCGAGCTCCTCGAGGTAAGAGTTTTGTTTTGATATATGTTAGGGCTTGTTTGGCCAAGTTTTCTGAAAAGTTGTTTTATAAAATTTTTCATAAAAGTTGATAAATAGAATTTTGATCCATAGGAATTGTACTGACGGACTTCTGCACGTTCTTTGTGCACGGGTTTTCTTTGGATCGTATTTTAAGCGCGTAAATCGGAGGTGAGTGATTCAACTATGTTTTTGGAATGGTTTCTTGACATGTATTCATGTTATGTGTGAATAGCATGTATTAATTCTTAGAGATATATTGTGTAGTTCATATTGGGCATTTATATTGATAAGTAGGCTCAATAGCACGGTGATATGTTTTGATTACCGCGAGTATGGTGATATGTATTTGAGCATGTTAAGTTGCTTATTTGGGTCAGAAGGAGCACGTGGTCACCGTGCCATTTTGTGGAGCCGATATAGGCATTAAGGTCGCACGATTGAAGAGAAGAATCGTGGGTCTTACCCTTTCGCGTGGACTTATTGGCGAGGAGTCGCGGATTGGGAGTATGGACGGGCACGTGAGTCTCCGGCGACTAGTATGAATTGTAGAGATGTGAATGTGGACATGTTTATCATTCATGTGCATATGTTGATTTATTCACTAAGTTTTAGCTTAAACAAATCGAATATCTGTGGTTATTCAAATAACCATTTCAGGTGCTAATGCTGGCGAGGAATCGGAGAAGTGAGTACGTGGGTTGGGAGTTCTTTGAGAAGGCAACTTGAATGTTAACTTTGTAGTTTTGGGACAATAGGATGTTGTAATAAGAATTTTTATCGTTTTAACTTATGTTTAACTTCGTATGATAGAATGGATTTTAAACCGTTGTAATAGTTAGTGACATGTTGTAATCCTACTTTAGAAATGTTTTAATACAGCTAGGATTACTTTGGATTGAGTTTGGATTGAGTGGTTGATCATTGGTGAAAGTTAGGAAGCTTTTAAAACTTGAAATTCTGCAGAATGGGCTGCTGTCAGAGGAGCAGTCGACTGGGCAGTCGACGGGGCAGTCGACGGGACAGTGCAGTTTAGCTACTGCTTCTTAATATGGTAAAAGCAGTCGACGGAGCAGTCGACTGGGCAGTCGACGGGACAGTGCAGTTTAGCTACTGCTTCTTATTATGGTAAAAGCAGTCGACTGGGCCATGCCTCAGTCGACTGGACCTCTGAAGGTTAATGTGTTCATTTTGTTTCTGCTTGCTTCAGTCGACTGAGGTCCCGACCCAGTCGACTGAACCTCTGGTTTTAAAATGTGTTTTGTTTTTCCGCTGCGTGTGTTCTTCAAACCTAATTTTGGGAACGTTAATGAATTGGTTTAGCCTCGGTGGCGTGCCACGGGCTTCGGTTCCGCTATTGTGGAACCGGGCTGTGACAATATTTGTCTCATATAATTACATATATATATATGAGAGAGAGAGAGAGAGAGAGAGAGAGAGAGAGAGAGAGAGAGAGAGAGATACAAACATATACATATATACATCCATACACACACACACACACACACACATATATATATATATATAATCACACATATACACTGTCACACTCACAGAGAGTAGAAGAAGAGAAAGAAGGAGCTAGGAGGAGGAAGAAGAAAGAAAGAGGAGCAGAAAAGAGAAAAAGAAGAGGAGGAACTCACCAACACCAAGCACCACCGAGCGCCGCTACTGTAGACACCCTGTTTTGATTTGTCCATTCGACAGAAGGAAACCCCGCCTCAAGAACAACCCAATAACTGGATTCGAAAATTGTCGTTTATAAAGCAGAATTCCGTGAAGCACCGTGGTCTTTTAGATACGTTAGAATAACCTCTAAGAAGACTTAGGTACGTTAGAAACTCAATTTAGAAACAAGAACACAAATTAGGAAAGCCATTTCACTTAACAAAGAGAGATTTAAGCCTAACGCCACGTTTGGATGACAGAAAAGGGATAGTCCCTTTTAATTGATAGTCCCAGGACTAATCAACTCACCTCTCTGTTAGGGATATATACTAAAAGACATGCTTGATGTAGTCAATTTATTATTTATTTAATAAAATCAGTTATTCCATTTTTATGAGAATCTGTGTGGGCAATGTTTGCATTATATTATTTAGGGTTAATTACACTCAACTCCCCTGAGGTTTGCCCTAATTACACAGACCTCCCTCGTATTTTGAGAAATTACACGGACCTCCCTTCTCGCTAACGGTTGAGTAACGTCTATGACGGAATAAAAGAAAGTACTAAAATGCCCCCTACATAAAATTACGCAAACCTCCTCTTACCTATGGTCTACTTACACGGACATCACTCGAATTTTAAAAAATTACATAGACCTCTCTTATCACCCATAATTACAGTTTATGCATATGTATTATTATATCCACAAATAAAATTTGCTTTTGCAATGAGAAAGAGTTTAGGTTAAACTTTTCATACTAGTCAGAAGTGAATTTTTTCAAATTCCTTCTAGCAATTCTTCAGGCATTTCTTCAAATTCTTCACTTTCATAATTGAAATTTCTTGGGTTTGAATTTTTTTTATTTCTTCTACCTGTAAGTTTCTCATGTCTATGGAATAAATATGACGGATATGATAGGTCAATAGAATCTGGGCAATCTGCAATTTGATTTGTTGGAAAAAACTTAATGTGTTTCATGAAAAATTGAAGGGACTATGAAAAATGTTAAGGGTAATATAGTCATTCTGAATAATAAGAGATACAATTCCAAATTTTGGACAAAATTAATTTTTTTTAAGTGACAGAACAAGGGAGGAAGAAGAAGAGAGAGAAAATTTAACAAATAAAATACATTTTTTTTAATTTCATAATTTAAAGTTCTTGGATTTGGTTTTTTTTATTTCTTCTACTTTTTAGTTTCTTCTATCTATGGAATAAATATGACAAATAATATGGGCAAGCTTCAATTTGGTTGGTTAGAAATAACTTTCTATGCTTCATGCAAAATTGAAGAGACTGTAAAAATGATATGGAAAATGGAATCATTCTAAAAATTAAGGGAGATGATTCTAAATTTTGGAAAAAATTAATTTTTGTTGAGAGACGGAACAAGAGAGGAAGAAGAAGAGTAAGAGAGAAAAAATTAACGGAAAAATATTTTTGTTATGAGGGACAATTCGTGTAATTACGCCATATCTCAGGGGAGGTTAGTGTAATTATTCTTATTTTCTAGGAGTATTAGGGAATCAAGGGTATTTTTGGCATTAGGTAAGCAAAAATCGCTTACACTATCAATTTTGTTAAGAGAGTAGACGGTCAACTAACGGAGGGAAGGCGAGTGTAACTCAACCTAAACCTCAAGGGAGGTTCGTGTAATTTCTCAAAATGTGAGGGAGGTCCGTGTAATTAAGGCAACTCTCATGGGAGGTGTAATTAACCCTATTACTTATTTAATATTGTGCATGTGTGTCTCTTATTCTACAAAGTAGGTGGTTTGGTGTGTAGAATTCTGCTTATACACGGAAGATCAGACCATCGAATCTTGTAGAATATAAGATTTTGGTTTACAGTCTTAGATGGGATTGGACACATCATCGGTAGGACTGCAACATGGTAGTGTACTAGGTTTGTCTTGACTATAGGAAACGGTATAGTTTCAACTCACTAACTTTATGTATTAAACGAGACTGACTTGGGGTAATTATCTTTGTACTGACTTATAAGATAATTATCACGTCATGGTTATTTTAATTATCACGTCATGGTTATTTTGAGTGCTTATGCTCTAAATCCTAAGTTAATTTATAGAAACCTACATTTGATATTTACACTTTGATCCCTAAAAGGGTGAGATCCTTAGATGGGTCAATATCTAATTGGATTAGATGATAATATTAATTGTGTGGTGTATATTAATTAATAATGGAATCCACGTCTCAGTTTTGAAATTGATGATATCCCCTTGAAGAAACTTATAAGTTTTCATTATATCAAGCCCTGCAGGCGGATTTTGTATCTGACATATCAGATAAGTTAAGCAGGGGATCTCAAGAAAATATTTAGAGATTAGTTAAATCTGATTGTCAGTAATCATATTTAATTAATGGATATCTGTAATCTTAATGTGGGGAGACAATAAGCATTTAATAACATGGAGCTTGAAATATATTTTTGAGATAAGGGTAGAAGTGCAATTATGATTCTTTAGTGGTACGAATTATAGTTTATAGAAATAGAAATCTAATTCAATTCGAATTATGGTTTCCTAATTCCAAAAGGAAGCATATTCCTTATTGACTTCTTATGGTCCCTATTGTAGCTTATATCTATGCTGCTTTGGCTCTCCTCTTAAATTTTTTTTTCATCAAGAGTATTATAACTCAGAATAGAAAAGAGAGCGTAAAAATGAGAGAGCAGAAAATAAAAAAGGATTTCGGAAGATCCCACACTCAGTTTGAGATTCTGACAGCAAAGGAATACGATGGAAGATCGTGAGCTGTTATCAAGCCCATGTTCTCGATTCGGTTACCCTAGTTCCACCCTTGTAGAGTTATTATAGATTTCACGTAATTTTTTGCAATACCAATTTATACGCGCTGTCAATGGATTGTGGGAACACAGTTTCCTAACACTCCTCCATGGTATAACTTAGTTCCCTATATAGATGACTATTATTTTGAAATGGATTAATATTCCCGAGCTAAATGGCTGCGCCAAACATCGGACTATTTAATTAAAATGAACTATTAGTACAATCCTCCTCTCCCTAATCCTGTGAAATAAACGTGGCCTGCGAAATAAACGTGACCTAAATTTCTATAATTATAATATCTGAAGGAAAATTACTTACAATATGAAAATGTTTATTCATTTTCCTTTCGTTCCTATTTTCTTCATCGTTGTCCTTATTAATTAAATAAAAGAAAACATTTCTTCTATATTTTTCTTTATTTTTTCTCACTAAATCTAAAAACCAAACACAAAATAAGGGTAACTAAAAGGAAAACAGAATTAAAAGTGTAACTTAAAAAGGGGAAAGATGACATTATATGTCACAAGGTGTGGTCAAAGACAACGCAACTTATGAGAAGTACCACTTGAATCACTTTTTTAAAAATGTGTTCCTCTGATTAACTTAACCGACGTTTGAAATTTTTATGTTGAGGCTGAAGTAAAAGTCTTAATTACGAATATGTCATTGAATTTAAGAAAAAGTTTATTAAAACTCAAATGTATGTCATATATCATGTTTGGATTAAAGATAAAACACATCTGAACCTATTTCAGTAAAAACAATTATTCAAAATAAGACTTTAATATAGAAGAGAATATTTTTGTTCAACCAAAATTTACTCACACATTGCTCATCTGATAAAATGATTGGGCACGACTCCACATGCTCACCCGATAAAGTACTTGAATGAGCAAACATCTAAATGTAAAAAAAAAGTGAAGGTTCATGATGGGCTGAGTTGGCCCGTCTTGCTGTGGCTTGGCTTGTTCAAGCAAGAAGCAGGGACGGACCACCGGTTCAGCATGCCGAGCCAGGCCGGCCAGCCCACCCTGCCACCAGTCCATAATCCAACCCTTTCTAAGGACGTAATTGGGTCTTTCTAGGATACAACAGAATAATTTATATACTCAAATAATTACACGTTGGCAGATATTTTTTTTTTACTGTGGGCAATTACACACACTCACTCAGACACATGAACCTTGCACATAGGGGTGGACACGAGCCGAGCCTGTTCGCGAGCTTGTTCACGAGCTCGCGAACTCAAATGAACCGTGCTTTCAAGTGATCGTGAGCTTTTTTGCGCACCCTTTTAAACTATATAGTTTAATGATAAATCAGTCATTTATCAAGTCTAATTATAAGGTTTGTCATATTTTTTCTAAAATTGTATAGTTTTGTAATAAATATATATATATATATATATATACGTCCACTATACAAGCTCTTTATCAAATCTATTAACAAGCTTTTTCACGAGCTTGCTCACGAGCTTTATCGATCGTGTTCACGAGCTCAAATAAGCGAGTCGAACTTAGCTTTAATCGAGCCGAGCTTCGAGCCCTTATTAAGCGGCTCTGTTCGTGCTCACCCCTGCTTGCACACATAACTAGGGAGTCAAAGACCCACAATTACATAAATTTTCATGTATGCTTTCCCACAGGGAGAGTTGAACCATCTATCTCTCATGATGCAAAAAGTTTAACTTTGGGCATTACATATTTGACCGTCGGATCATGCTTAAAAACTGTAAAATGACAACACTGCCCTTAATGAAAACAAGATCTGACGGTCAAAACAGAAGTCCTCTCTTTAATAAAGAGAGGGCGCCCTCTTTAGAGAATTTTCGTATATATATATATATATCAAATTCACAAGATTTTGAAATTTAAGGGACCAAAATATTACATTTGCAAATATCGGACCGAAAGAGAAAGATAAAACTACAAGTTAGTGGAATTTTGTTTGAGTAATATTTGGGGTACAAATACTTTACAAAACATTTACAAATACACTTTATTTCTCTTTGGGTGGTACTGTGGGATTCACTGAAATTATCCGAAACACCCAAAAAAGAGATAAAATATGTTTATAAATATTTGTGTAAAGTATTTGTGCCCTAACATTATTGATTTTGTTTAGCCTACTATTAACTGACACACTATAAGAATTACTACCAAACAACATAATAAGAATTACTACCAAACAACATAAAAACTTATAACATAATGGCACTTTGTTACTATCTATTGGGATCTAAGAAATGGATGGAACTAAAATAGCGATTGTGGTGTAGGGAATTCCTAAATATATATGACTTTTAAAATTCATCCACGTGGTCTGTGGCTTCAGTGTACGAAACTTTTTCTTTTTGATTTTTGGGAAGTTACATGCACTCCAAAATGCACAACTAAATGCACAACCCTGCTTAAAAATATTGGACCTCGTGTTGAAAAGTCTGTACACCAAAAAAGGGGTGTGCAAGATGTACATGTTTTTCAGCACAAGGTCCAATATTTTTAAACAGGGTTGTGCATTTAGTTGTGCATTTTGGAGTGCATGTAGCATTACTCTTTTCGTAAGAGTAATGTTACATGCACTCCAAAATGCACAACTAAATGCACAACCCTGCTTAAAAATATTGGACCTCGTGCTGAAAAGTCTGTACACCAAAAAAGGGGTGTGCAAGATGTACATGTTTTTCAGCACAAGGTCCAATATTTTTAAACAGGGTTGTGCATTTAGTTGTGCATTTTGGAGTGCATGTAGCATTACTCTTTTCGTAAGAGTAATGTTACATGCACTCCAAAATGCACAACTAAATGCACAACCCTGCTTAAAAATATTGGACCTCGTGCTGAAAAGTCTGTACACCAAAAAAGGGGTGTGCAAGATGTACATGTTTTTCAGCACAAGGTCCAATATTTTTAAACAGGGTTGTGCATTTAGTTGTGCATTTTGGAGTGCATGTAGCATTACTCTTTTCGTAAGAGTAATGTTACATGCACTCCAAAATGCACAACTAAATGCACAACCCTGCTTAAAAATATTGGACCTCGTGCTGAAAAGTCTGTACACCAAAAAAGGGGTGTGCAAGATGTACATGTTTTTCAGCACAAGGTCCAATATTTTTAAACAGGGTTGTGCATTTAGTTGTGCATTTTGGAGTGCATGTAGCATTACTCTTTTCGTAAGAGTAATGTTACATGCACTCCAAAATGCACAACTAAATGCACAACCCTGCTTAAAAATATTGGACCTCGTGCTGAAAAGTCTGTACACCAAAAAAGGGGTGTGCAAGATGTACATGTTTTTCAGCACAAGGTCCAATATTTTTAAACAGGGTTGTGCATTTAGTTGTGCATTTTAGAGTGCATGTAGCATTACTCTTTTCGTAAAGCACTGCACGAGTTTCTCGTGAATAGTCATCCTTGTGATGACAGGTTAGTTAGAGGCGTAGGTGGCGTTGCCATAATCCGGCCAAATGGCGAACAAATTTGCTCATTCAAGTTTTGTCCAAAATTGATCACTCAATAATTTTATAGAATTATACAATTTAATACTTCAGATTTCGGTTAACATATAATCACTTTAATTTTGTTATCTCTTAAATTCATTTGTAATCATTAAAAAACATAGAAATCAGTCACTTTCCCCAAATATCTGTTGGTGAACACATAAGAATGGTACTTAAGTGAGCAATAGATAAACAAAATTTAGTTGAACATGTGAGACCCAAGCTTGGGTGAATGTTGGTGACATTTGTAGAGGTGAGTTGTGGGAGATGATCCTCGACATCCCTTTTCCCAACAGCAACCTATCATCACACCCTCATTCATTGGACAACACATCATTCTTCCGATTTTTCAAGTCTTCTTTAAAAAACAAAAAATAAAATAATTTTTTTTGTTGTGCTGTCCCATGATAACCTCTTATTGCTTAGAATCATCACATGATCAAGATTCCAAATCATACAATAATTTCTTCCTTTTGTAGAGAGGATAAATTTACTTCGTACAGAAGGGGTGACTTCTAAAATATGGATAAATTAGAATGATCTCTCCTAAATATACTTAGACTCGAAAAACTATTCACCCAATCTGTTAAGTACTAGTGGGTAAAAAACTAAGGTTTTCTTTGTTGTATGACCTATAATGTTATAAATCAGTTCAATATGTGCTAACTAAGACATTTTGTAGTGTTTTATTGTGTGCTGATGAGTAGAATTTTTTTATTTTTTATTTTTTATTTTTTATTTTTTATTTTTTATTCTCCATTTTTTTTTTATTTTTTTTTTAATGTCTTTATTTAATGCACTACATTTGTTCTACATTTTCCCCCGAATTGGAATTTTTCACCTACAATTTTCTAAACTTTTTTTTTTTTGGTCAAATTCCATTTTGGAAAACTTATTTTTTGGAGTACTTATTTTGTGTTGCTCTAAACAACCCCTAAGAGCATCTCCAACCACATTACTTAAAATTTCCCTAATTTTTAGTCAAAATAGCTAAAAAGTTATTTTAGTTAATCACTTTTAAGCTCCCAACTTCAACTATATTCTCTATTATAGGGAGGTTTGCATTATTATATTAATTTTTTTTATACAAAAGTTGAAAATTTTAATGCACTCTCTCTCCTTAAATAAATATGGTATGTATTATTTTATTAATATTTTACTTGTGGGTAATTACCCATACTCTATTTCCTCAAATGCGGAGAATCAGAAAGGGATTCCCCAAAATTGAGGAACCCGTTGGAGCTCAAAAAATACACATTGATTCTCCAAATAGCTGAAAAGTGACTATGGATAATGTGGTTGGAGTTGCTTACCCTAACAACCTAAACATCCCCTAACTCGTAACCCTAAGCCAAACAACTAACTAATTTTTTGTTTGAAAGTTTGTGAGGAAAAACTTATTTTTGGCTTAAGGTTATTTGACTTTTGACTTAAGAGTTTTTTTGCATAGGAATGGTATTACAAATTTATTTTTTTTGGTAATTTATAAAAAATACCGCACGCAAAATTATCAAGTGCCAAAAGTACGTAAAGTTAATTATTGACAGAATACATCCATTTTATAATTTTTCAGGTAGTGTATAACTTATGGTGTGATAATATTTTTTTTAATACTGTTGAATGACCTCTGTACACTCGATTGATAAAATCTTGGGTTAACTAGTACAAAACCCTAAAAAGTGCACCTTTTTGGAATAGGCCCAACCCCAAAACCTATTTAAGGATAGGTCCACAAAAGTCTTTGAGACGATACTGCCCCTAACTCCAGCCGCGCGAATAACACAGTTTCTATTCCAAAAACACAATCTCACGAAAATTGCGAAAAAAGCGACCCGCGATCACTGCAACAATCTTGGAATTTCAAATTCAAAATCCAAAAATGTTGGATTTCCAACTTCATTCGTGAGAATGTAGGGTTTTTAGCGCCAACCCAAAAACGTATTAAGCTATTTGAGGTAAAAAAATTTCGATCCTCTCACCAATGTCGACGGTGATATTCCGATTCAACCGAAGAATGGGAGGAAAAGGTAATAATTATTTTGTGTGATTCAAAAATACACCAAATTTGTCACTAAGTTTTTGGTATTCGGCTTGTTCGAGCATTGTGTTAACAGGATCAACTAGAAAAAAAAAAGGTTTTTGGTTCAGAGATTCTTTAGCGCCGTTATGATCGATGACATTTGTGCTTCGTGTTGATGCGATTCACGTGATTCACTTGTACCACACACCCATGACTCTATGTATTTTGATTTTTGAGTCAAATTTCGCACTGCATTTTGTGCTATCAGCTTGGTCGAAATGTTTTTTTTTGTGAATAGGGTTAACTAATTTAAAATAGTGAAAAAAGGGTTTTTGCTTCGAAGATTCTTCTACTCTATTTTGTTCAGCAACATGTTGTGCTTACGACTTTGTTTCTTGTGATTTCTTGGGTCCAACACATGATCGATCCTATTACGATCGGTAGACTGCACACGACATAAAAAAAAATGGTCCATCAATATGAGTTTGAGTTGTTTGGCTTGATCAATGGTGAACAAAAGTTTGACAGTAGTTTGTAAGCAAAAGACAATTGGTTCGCACGAATCCCGATAGCGGCTCTGGTTTTTTTGTGTTGGGTTTGCCAAAAGTGTTTAGAGTTTTTTGGGTTTAAACAAGGATTACAAATGAGATTTTTTTTTGGTTGGGGTTTGAATGATCAAAATTGTTAGAGTTTGCAACATATAATGTTTTTAGGTTTGCAGAAAACCCCTTTGTCATCAAAGGGGGTTCATATTCTTTTTTTTTTTTTTTTTGTGGGTTTTCAAACAGACGAGTTGTCATAAATGTTAAATTTCACATTGGTACTGTTCGATCATAATGATAAGAGATTTTGGTTTAATACATTATAGCATTCGAATGGTTCATTTTGTAGTTGTATCCTTTTCGTTGAGATCCAACAAAATGTTTCAGTTATGTGTTAAATTTGACACTCACTATTGTGCAACAGAGTAAAAGTCAAGTGATAAAATTTTTGGTTTGAATTGGGTTCATTTGAGTGCTAAAAAATAAGCTTAACGTGAGGTTTTTTTTTTTCCTTGAAAAGTAGAAATATAAGCCAAAATTTTTGCTTGCTTCAGTTGTTCTTGCCTTATATGGTTTTGTGGATTTGATCTTGTTTTGTGTATATGAATAGCCAGATAACTTTGTTTTGCGTTTGAATGATCAAAATTATAAGAGTGTTCAACAAATGATGGGGGATTCAAGTAAGTGTTAAAGTTTATACTCAGTTTAATGTAAAAGTGTTAAGTGGACTTGCTAAAATTGGGACATGCAATGAATAAAATTAGTGCTAAAATGTACACTTGCTCTTCCTCTTTGCAATGATCTTTGATAGAATTGTATGCCATAATGGTTGGTTGCTTCAATTGTTATTGCCCCGTTTGGTTTTGTGCATTTGATCTTGGTTTTTATATCTGAATAGCAAAATAGCTTTCGTTTAGGTTTCAATCTTCAAAAGTACCAAAATGGGTTGGTTACTTCAATTGATATTGCCTCATTTGGTTTTGTGCGTTTGATCTTGGTTTTTATATATGAATAGCGAAATAATTTTTGTTTGGGTTCAATCATCAAAAGTGTGTAAGTGTTAAACTTTACACCCGCTGTACTGAAAAATTAGTAAGTTAAATGATAAAATTTGGTCATAAAATGGATCAATTAGGTGCGAGGTCTACGCTTATTGTGCGCTTTTTTAGTGTAGATGTTTGCTTGATTCATAAAATCATTGCTTGATTTAGATGTTCTTGCCTCCTTTTGGTTGTCTGCTTTTTCTCTTGTTTTATCATGACATGAAATTTTTCACATTGAATTTGACTTTTTACACAGCACAACTACTAACACCTATTTTTAGACTTCCATTGTAACAAAAATACTGACAAACTAAGTGTTAAAGTGTACACTCAGTTTAATGTAATAGTACTGTTAAAGTTTACACTCAGTTGAATGTAATATGTAATACTGACAAACTGAGTGTTAAAGTTTACACTCAGTTCTCACTAGTTGGTATCAAATTTCTCACCAGTCACATCAAAGTGTGATGCAAAATGAAGCTCGTGCTAGTTTAGAGCATGAATTGCCAACACATGAGGAGAACACCTTCGACAGTTGAAGGACACAGCACTATGAAACAAGCTTGGGGGTTCTTGTAGTAGATTGGATTTTTTTTTTTTTTTTTGGAAAAGTAGTAGATTAGAAATTGAATGTATATATTAATCCTTGATTTTGGTGGATATTGAACTAAAATGTAACTTCAGTCTTTTGGGGATTTTTGTGTAGCAAAAATATGCTCGAATGTGCTTAACTAGTATTTGTTTCGGATTGATGGGAAAATCGTATGTATTGTAATTCACAAAGTTCATTTTTGATTACTCATATCAGTTGAGTGTTGAATTTTACACCAGAATTTTCATTCAACTAACAAAACTAATGAGTGATTTCTTATAGTGTTGAATTTACACTACACTATTTCATTTACACTAAAATGTAAAATTTGTTACATAAACTGAACTTACAAAAGAAAAAAAAACAAAATAGTGTAAAAAAAAAAAACAAAAATATTCATTATAAACTGTTATGCAAATTTAGTGTGCTCAAATTTAGCACTCTCAACATCCTCTTACTGCTAGTTTTAGAGTTAAATTTTACCCAACATCCAATTTTCGTAGGGTTTAACAATTTTTGCAATACAAAACAAGTATTTGAGGATGACTAGTTGAGTGACAAATTTTAGATTATGTAAATATCTCAAGCTGTTACCAAAGGCGGATTTAGTACTACCGACATTCTTCTTCTGTATGTCTTTTCATGATACAATATGGTACAATTATGGAATATTTTTTGTTTAACAAATTTTCCTATAATTGAGGCACATTACAATCATCTCATTAAATGTGTTGCTATATAAGTAATAAGTGGGATACATCATATCCACGACATGCATAATATCTGGAAAGTCATTAAAATCGACTCTAATTGATTTCAAATTTAAACTGCCAACTAGTATTTCATATATTAAAGGGTAAATTCATCACCTAAAAATTAATAATTGGGAGTTTTGGACTGTTAATATATAATTTCATAACTGTTAGGGTCTATTAGTAGATACTTCTATAAGATGGGCTTTATGTAAAAAACATTAGTAGGAAGGAATTTTCGGATACATTACTGCTTCACATTATTAAAATAATAAAAGACCAAAGTCAAACAAACGAGTGGGATTCTTTTTAAGAAATAAATAATTCTCAAATGTGTATATTGGATCTTTTGTTATTTTAATTAACAGTGATAGTATGAATAGGGGCGGAGCGGCCTGGAGTTTGGGATTCAGAGGGGCTGCCCCTGTAGCCAAAATTTTTTTTTTTTTGGTATTTATACATAATTATTATATGTAGAATTGATTTTATGTATAGAATTTGTTTTATGCCACAACAAAAAAGAGAATGTGGGTCTCTTTTGATCTTGATGTAGGAGACAAACAAATATTAAAAGAGGGAGAGAAGATGTAGAATTATATCTACACCCTATTTCAGGGTAAAATATGTGATTTTTAATTTTAAAATATCATATTTGAAAATATAATCTGGATCTATTTGATGAAACTTAAACGTTACAGATTGTCTTTTAAAATTCCAATGACCCTATTTCTAAAACTCATAAAATTTCTAAACTAAAAATATAATTTTCAAAAAATCCAGAAAAACTTGAGCCCACCCTCATCCCTTGCTGGCTCCACCTCTAAGTATGAATATATTAACAAGTGAGTGTGTGTTGGTAATGCCCATAGAGCAACCATCAGCGCCGGACAGCCACCTCCCCTGTAGGCTAGCCTTAGCCCTTTTTTTTTTTGGGATGTGCCCACTTACACAAACAATTACTAGTTCATTATTATTATAGCATCAACAATCAAAACATTAATTTTCTGAAGGTGATTTAACACATTTGTGGCAATTTCTTTATTTATTTTTAGGGGGAATTATTGAAAAATTCTAAAAGTAACCCTCATAAGTTTAAAACTCCAATTGGTTTGACCATTTTCTAAAAAGGACAAAAAGAATTTAAATCAGTGCTCACACGGTATAAATGCAAGCAGCATAGAAAATCTCATGTAACTCCCAGCACTCCCACGCGTCTCCTTGCTTCAGTCACTCACACCGTGTGAGTGGCTGTACCATATGAGATCCATTTCAAAAATATTTTTTTTTAAAACTTTAAACCCCCATAACTTTTGATCTACAACTCTATTTTTTTACAAATTTTATACCGTTGGAACCGTGTCGACGAGAGCTACAAAACTAGTACCATTGTTGATATGTTTTGAGCAAAAAAAAAAATTGACATTTTACCTGCCTTGTTTAGTTGATCCTGAAAAACTTAAATTTTCACTTGATATTTGTGTACGCGTTCAGTGACATTTCACTGACTTTCATGTATATCAGGTGAAATTTCACTAGAAGTAACTGACTAGATTTTAAAGTCTAATTTGATTATTAATTTGTTAAAAAGACTCTTAAATGCAAAGTTAAGTGAAATTTCGCTTAACTCATACATGAATATTAAGTGAAATTTCACTAAATATTCATATATGCATGGTGAAATTTCACTTCTTCTTCTTCTTCTTCTTAAACAATACATATTTTGTTAAAAGAAGTAAATTTCACAATCAATTATAAAATACCAATTTTCAACCAAAACAAGTGTAGGAATTCTTGTTAAAATTCGTCCTTTGTTTTTTCTTCTCAAAACATACAAATTTCATATTTTTACATACATAAATAATAAGTGAAATTTCACTTGATATACATAAAATATTAAGTGAAATTTCACTCAATTCTAGAGCTTTTAAAAGCTCTCCCAAAAAAGCCCTAGGTTCAAGTTTTGCAAAGCTCATAAACTAGTTACCAAATGAATTAACATGAAATTGTGCTTTAAAATAGGAGAAACACCAAAATGGGGGTCAAACTAAGCTTTAATGTTCATGTACGAGTTAAGTGAAATTTCACTAAATATTCATGTAGGCATGGTGATTTATTTTTTTTTTTTTTAAACAATGCATATTTTGTTAAACAAAAATGATAGGGATACACAGTAAACGACACACTAAACGACACACCAGCTTTAAATGCATGTACCATGTGCTGTGTAAGTGATGCACAAAAAAGTGTGAAAAATTCAAAGAGCACAAAGTACATGCATTTAAAGCACAGTGTGTCATTTAGTGTGTCGTTTGGTGTGTATCCCTATCATTGTTGTTTGTTAAAAATAAGCAAATTTCATAATCAATTATAAAACACAAATTTTCAACCAAAACAAATGCAGGAATTCTTGTTAAAATTCGTCTTTTTTTAAATCTTTTTTTCTCAAAACATATAAATTTGGCATACATAAATATTAAGTAAAAATTCACTGAAACAGTACATGCCTTCTTCATGAAAAACTTGAAGTTAAACTTAACATTCGTGTACTCGTTCAATGAGATTTCAATTAGTATGTTAAGTGAAATTTCACTAACTATCCCAAAAGTCGCTCGAAGTAACTCTCTAGAGTTTAAGGTCTACTTTGATACTTACTTTGTTAAAAAGTCCCTCAAATGTCAATTTAAGTAAAATTTCACTTAATAATCATGTACAAGTTCAGTGAAATTTCACTTAATATTCATATATGCCAAGTGAAATTTCAATATTTTTTTTTCTCTTTCATATTATACAATGCATATTTCGTTTAAATAAAAAATAAAAAAAATCAAATTTCACAAATCAATTATAAAACATAGTTTTTCAATCTCAACAAATACAAAATTCTTGTGAAATTTCACTAAAACTCTCATTAAGAACAAAGTGAACATTCGGTTTTTTTTTTTTCTCACAACATATCAACTTTGTATACGTGAATATCACGTGAAAATTCAATAACTCATACACGAATATTATGTGAAAATTCTATTAGGTTAGTCTGGAACATGATAAGTAAAAATAAGAGTTTTTTTTTCTTTTGCTCAAAAGGTATCAACAATGGTACTAGTTTTGTAGCTCTCGTCGACACGGTTCCAACGGTATAAAATTTGTATGAAACAGAATTGTAGATCAAAAGTTATGGAGGTTTAAAGTTTAAAAAAATATTTTCGAAATGAATATCATATGGTACAACCACTCACACGGTGTGAGTGGCTGAAAGAAAATGCCCAAACGTGAGGGCTGGGGGGACGTGTTGGATATTCTATAGTGCATGCACTTGTACCGTGTGAGCATTGAATTAGATTCCTTTTATACTTTTTAAAAAATGGTCAAACCAATTGGAGTTTAAAACTTTTGAGAGTTAGTTGAGGGGTTTTCCAACAATTATCTATTATTTTTATCATAAAAAATGTTATAATAAGGGAGGTTCTTATAATATACCATATGTTTCGTACCCCAAGGTTGAAATTTTGATATATAGGATCCTAAGAGGAGGTCAGTATAATTTTCCCTAAAAAAAATGTTTAACTTCACTTTTGGATGTTAAATTGCTTTGGCCCAATGCACCTTTATTTTTTTTTTTTTGCTGAAGCCCAATGCACCTTTAAATTGTGCAGCTTTGGTGCGTTTGGGCCATTAGGGGCCATTGTGTTCTTTAAAATCTCACTCACAACGAATTTTTCACTTTTTTGCTTGGTGACTTTAGAAATGTGACAATGAGGAGGAGGTATATATAAAGCATGAAATCATCTACTTGTTTTGCAAGTTGATCAACACTCATCTACACTACCCCCTCTTTTTATTACTATATTTTATGATGATGCTTGAAATTAGTGCTCGGACTAGAATGAATATTTAGCGTACAATAAATATGAAAGAGAGAGATGGGATTTGTATGTTATTCGACGCTATTAATTAAGCGGCCTACGTGCACTCATGGGTGTGTATGTCAGTGCTTCCACTATGCAGAAAGTTGTTTATAGAGTTTGGTGTAAGAGACCTTAATGATCCAATAATGGAACTAGAACTTATAATACCCTATATTTTGGAGTGTGCATTAATGAATGAGGTGTTATACAAACTCATGTATAATTGTATGACCTTTAAATTTTTTTTTGGTTAATTTTGAGTCCCAATCAATTGCCACTTATTTGATATCAATCGATTGACATATTTCCCAATCGATTGGCATACTGCCAACCTAAAGTCATTACATGGCATTATCCCAATCAATTGCCATTTTTTTCAATCGATTTCCATCAATACCAATCGATTGCCACCTACAGAGATAAGTTTTCAACTTTGCTTCATGTTTTGACGTGTGACACTCTTCCCTTGCTATATATATGAGCCCAATTCGTCCATTTGGACTTTCTTTGGTAGCTTGAGAGGGAGAGAGAGTATACATCTTGTATATATATACACACATGACACATACATATAAACATATATACACAAACATATATACACATACTACTGGGCAGAGGAAAAGAAGAAGAAAAGGAGAAGAAGAGAGGAACAGAAAGGAGAAGAGACTGAGACAGAGAAACAGAGAGAAGAAAGAAAGAAAGAGGAGAGAGAAAGCTTGAGTTCCATAGCCAAACACACCCTTAGGTGAGTTCTAACTCACTTGGTCCCGTTTATAAAAATGCTTATGAGTATATTGGAAGGTTAGACGTAATTAATACATCCCTTTTAACGTTTATATATGTTGTTTGATGATTCTACTGGGGAAGACGAAGTCCCAACCGATTTCCATCAGATAGAACCCAATCGATTGGATAGTTTTCCAATTGATTGCCATTATTTATATCCCAATCGATTGCCAAAGTTTGTAATCAATTGATATTGTTTTGGATCCAATCGATTGCCATTTTCCTCAATCGATTGTTATAGTTTTATTCCAATTGATTAGACTCTTGTCCCAATCGATTTGCAGTTGTAGAACATGGATTGTTTTTGTTGTTGATTACATTAGGGGTTCGATTGTTCGATTCTCGATTCGGACTTTCATTATGAGACCATTGGGATAATCAGGGATAATGTGATACCAAGGATAGGTGCAGGATGAATAATGGAGTAATGTTATAGCGTTAGTATTATGACATGCACTTTTGAGTTCGATTATCCATTTCATTTCAATCCGAGAAGTCAGGCCACACAAGGATGTCATGTAATCGTTAGTAGTATAAACGATAAGTAGGGTTGTTAAGTTTTGGGATGGTTATGGGAGAAAATATTCTCAAGCGCGGTGGACAGACGAATGTGTTTATGACATGCGATGGTTGAGAATATATGGATATCGATAAGTCATGGCAATAGAACTGATGTAACTTTACTCGAAGCGTTAAATCCCTGACTTGCGGTGGACTGTGCATACGTTCTAAAAAGTGAGGGATGGACTGACGTAGTATCTATGACTTACGGTGTATGCGGTAGATGACCTCTATGACTTGCAGTGTTACGCAGTAGATGGTATCTATGACTTACGGTGACGCGGTTGACAGAGCATAGTATTGCAATCAAGTCTATTCCAAGGGATCAATATTTGTTAAGTCTTTTGTTAAACATGATGATAAGGGTTGAGTAACGACGTTTAAATAAAGATGAAGATACTATTAGAACACTTTATCTTATTCATTTCAGTACTTGTTCTTACGTTATATAATTGGTGCCCTATTAGTTTATATTCACTCAGCTCTTAGTAAGCTGATGACCGTTATTGCCTGGACATACCCCGTCCAGACTACCCTATTCCTAACTTTACAGGTGACAATCATTACCGGGATGGTTACTACGCAGATGAAGGCTATGTTGAAGACGTGCCAGGGATAAGAGGCGAGGATAGACAAGATTATTATGCTGATGATGATGTTTACACCAACTGAAGAACCAGATAGTTATTAGTTTCATTTCTGTTGAACTTTATTATAAATGGGTACTTAGGCATATGTTGCTTTCAGATCTGTTATATTTCCTGTATCGTACTCTGATGATTTGTAATAACTATGTAATACCCGTACCCGGAGAAATGGTGTAATATTTGCTTAGCATGCATTAATTAGTGTAATTATTAGCATGTGATAATTTCGGTAAGTTTCAATTACCCCGACGTAAAAAGTGTTCCGATAAGAGCACAGTTGGACAGATATGAAGTAGGACCCATGGGAGGTCTGGATTAAATAAATTACATGTGATAATTTGATTAAATGAATATTTGTTTAATTGCTTAAATATTTTATTGTTGGTTACAGTATTTTATGGTGCTAGTTTGAGTACCCGTGTGAGAGTAAATTGGAATTAGATTCATAATTAGTAGGTTAATTAGCAACTTTACAAAATACGTGGGACCACATTTGGGACCCACGTGTGATATAGACAAATACCCACTTAGATATTGGGTAGTTAATACAATTATTTAGGGGATGTTATAATAGAGCTTAAGGAAATATTGGGGGTGTAAATGTAATAACCTGCATTTTTCTTGCATTGTCATATTTAAAATTATATATATTTTGTCTGCTTTTATCCTTATGTGAAAAATTTATTTCTTGACTAATCTCATTATTGAAATTACTTTTGGGGTCAAAATGCAATTTTCATAAAAACTGGCAATACCTGTGTTAAATTTCAAATATGTATTTCAAAACGGTGGAATTATTTCTTTTAAAACTCAAACTGTATTTTTATAAAATCAGAAAACTATTTCTAACATTAAAATGAATTTTCTGTATTTTTGTGATAAACACCGTGTCACGAAAATACTAGTTTAGGTTTAAAACTGTCCGCGCAGTGTTAAACTTCCACAGAATTTTGGGAGTAACTGATTGGACAAATTTCTTTATACCCAATTATTATTGCTAAAGTTTTCCCTTAGGCCTTGTTTGGCAAATGCTTGTAGTATGTGTGTTGTCCTAATGCCATAAGCTTGATTCCCAAACACACCTTGACCCACACCAACTCAACCTACCCTTTCAATTATCAATGGAGCATTATGAATTGCAAGTGTATATTTACACATCATTGCTGCACTTTCTTTGTAATTAGTGGAGATTAATGGAGAATGAGTGGGATGTTAGGCAAATGTTTTCTAAGTGGGAGTTTGAGTATTTATACACCCAACCACACTACACATTCTACACTCCTAACATAGAGAGCTTGAGAGAGTCACATAGAGAGATAATAATTTCAGAATTTGAAGAGCTCAATCCTCCATAGCCAAGCTTGAAATTGGAGATTCTTAATTCTTGTATTTCTTTCTCAACAACTTCTTCAATCTACATCACGGTGAGTATTACTAACTCACTCAAAATGTAACTCATTCCTTATTTACTGATTTAGGTAGTTAATTTTAACAGTAGCAGAATTTTGTTTTCAGATTTTTGTTAGGAAAACGAATGAAATTTAAGGTTCTGCGCGCGTTATCCCAAGCAAAACTCGATTCTGCACACTTTTTGTCTAATGTAATTTTCTCAGATTTTGCACCGTTTGGGCAGAAAATGAGGATTACAGTAGCAGAAAAAGTATATTAGAAATTCAATCTAATATTTTCTCTTTTAATTTTAACAGTAGCAGAATTTTGTTTTCAGATTTTTGTTAGGAAAACGAATGAAATTTAAGGTTCTGCCCGCGTTGTCCCAAGTAAAACTCGATTCTGCACACTTTTCGTCTAATGCAATTTTCTCAGATTCTGCACCGTTTGGACAGAAAACGAGGATTTCAGTAGCAGTTTTTAGAATGCTATTAGTTATGTTTAAAATGATTAAGGCAATGAATTACGAATTTTCAATCCCCGTACGCGTATTATTTCTTTAATTCTGTGAATTCCTTTATGTTTAAAGTTTGATGACATTCATGTGGAGTCAGTTGTACATGCATGGTGAGTGTTGGTAGTGTGTAAAAGAGTAATGATAGTGTGGAAAAGAGTAATGATTGTGTGGAAAGAGTATGAGTTTGAGTTGTGGTTGTGGTTGTGGTTGTGATTGTGGTTGTGGTTGTGGTTGTAGTTGAAAATGCGGAAGAGGGTGTCTTTGAAATGCGAAAGTGGCAAATATGGACACTCCCTGACGCCCATGGAAGCGTTAAAGTGTGTGAAGCCGAACTTGGACACTCACTGGCACCCATGGAAGTGCTAAAGTGTGGCCTATGGACACTCCCTGATAACTCGAGTCTGGATACTTGTGAGGGGGTTGCCCCGGTATTTGCATGGCGGTTAGGGTATTCAAAGTGTGAGGCATTGGACACTCCCTGGTACCCCGGACCAAAGTGTGAGGCAAACTGGACACTCCCTGGCGCCCCGTTGCTAAAGTGTGGCTATCTTAGTATTTCAAAGATACCAGGAGTAGGATAGAGGGTTGTTGGGTGTTGTCGAGAGAAAAGAGTCGGATAGATGAGATGGTACATTGTTCTCATACACGGTCACATATGTGTGAAATTATCTTTTAAATAATGTTGTGGTTGTTTTCTAAAACGAGCTCTTTATCATAAATATAAACTTGTGGTATTTAAATGGAAATGGGAAAAAGGTAAATGAGTATGTTTTTACATTCAAAGTATTGTTTTTAATACTCACCAGCTTCTTGAAGCTGACGGCGTTGATGCGTCCTGGACATTCGTGTCCAGGCTTTGCAGGTAATAATCAGGATGAACCGTATGATTATGCTAATTGAGATCAGTTGCTGAGAAGAGATGTTACTTTTATATGTTTTATGTTTATGTGCTTTAAGATATGTTTTGGTTTTGTAATAAGGATGACTGTAATAGACTTTAAGTATTGTTTTATTTTCAAGGCGGTCTGTGCCTTAGTAAACCCCGTACCATAGGATGTAATAAGTTAGAAAAATTTTTATGAGCCCTGATTACCCTACTCTGATTAATGGTTTTATGTTGTTCGACGTTTTGGGACGGAATCGATCCTTCAAACTGTCGCGACCTACGGGTCCATAAAGGAAATTAAACGCTTTCCATATTTATGCTACGTCGGGGCGTGACAGTAAACATAAATAGGCAAAAGTTGGCATGATGCTTAGGAGGTTGACACCTCAAACACATGACTCATCATCTTCTCCATATATCAATATAGAGAAAAGACATACAGGAGAAATTTCGACAATTGACGGAAGCTTCGTCGACTCCGCCGTTTCTTCGCCGTTTCTTCACCGTTTCGTCACCGTCGGTACACCGTTTCGCGAACTGAGACCGTATTCAGAATCATGGAGGTGAGAGGATCGTCTCTATACCTTTTATTTTCAATTTCGTTAACATTTTTCTGCGACCCTCTTTGAGGTGACGACACATATACGTGAAATTTGTATGTAGGATTATCATTGGTGTTAATTAAAGCTAAAATTTACAAGGAATTTGGGGTTCTAAGCTTAAATTGGAGCAATTTGTGAGGTGAGTACTCTAATCCTAACTTGGGTGTTAAATGGTGCTTATGTGATATTGGGTATGATTAAAATGCTTAGTTCTTGAAGTTGTAGTTAAAGCATGTGTTAATTAGAGCTTAACATGTCAAATTTTGTGAAAATTGCTATGTGATATGTTTGATGTGCTTATGTGCTTAATTGGGTCAATGGATGTCAAGTAATGATCACCATTATTTAGCCCGTAGTAACGGGATGATGTTTTCCTAAAAAAAAAGGGGACGGTGGTGACGACCACAATGATTTGACTACAGTCACGTGAGAGGTGTGTTTTCGCTATATGCGACGTTGAAGTGAGAAAAGACCCAGAATCTTGGGTCCGTTGCGATGGTGATTAGTTACTTGACATACCAGCGACTACTTATATCGTTGTGTTGCTTAACATTGCATATGTAGATTTCATACTCCATGACACGGTTAAAATATTCACTAAGCATAAGCTTAAAACAAAATTATTTTCTGTGTGGTTATTGAATAACCACCGCAGGTACAGATCGTGACGAGGGAAAGAAGTGAATGGGAATCCGGGCGGAGTATCTTCTTGTTTATATGTTCATAGATATGTAAATATTTTAGTTTTGGGGATGTGGAACTCATGGTTGTAATGTTGTTGTTGTAAATAGTTTGTTGGGGAACAAGTTGTATTTGGGTTTAACTTCTTTCGTAAGTGGTAAATGTCAAGCACCAACTCTTAATGTAATAGAGTGTGGTTTGGAGTTTATTGGTATGTTGGGTGTTTTGTTTCCATTGGGTTAGGTTGTTTGAACATTGAACTCATGTTGTAAGAAATGGAGTTGTGTTTGAGCCTTTGGACTCATGTTGAGTCAAGCATTGATAAGAGAATGCAAGTTTGTTCTTTCAAATGGTTTTCATGGATTTTAGTTAAAACAAGTTTTTGAAGGTTTTTGAATATATCTTGACAAAGAAATTTCCATCTTGTTATTACTTGTGTTTGGTTGGAGATTCATGACAAGTACTTCATTTGTTTAAGGTTTGGATTATGTTTAAACAAAAATTGATGTTGTCAATATCAAGATATAAAAAGTATGCTTTTATTTATGCTTTACTTTTCTAAAAATTTGTAGTGTGGAAGTAAAGGTCGAACTCACAGAGATTGATTAACTATAGCTCTTTAATTTTAAAACCTAAATTTAGCTAATTAAGAAAACGAATTTGATTTTAATTTGAATTAAACTAAGAACATAAAAATAAATCTAAATTATGAAATCAATTAAAGTAGTTGTTTTTAATGATATTTAAAGTGAACTTAGGATTGCAAATCCACCACTAGCTTCATAATAAGGGTATTTATGAATTACTTTAGCTTATTAAGTTGGATGATAATGGGAAATTGTAGCTACAAGCCCAATTCCTCCGTCAAGAAAATAACTATGTTCAAGCACCAACATAATCCATCTTCGGTTAGCAAGAATTATCCCACACTAAACTAGGGTTGTGGTATAATCCGTCTAATCTAGGCATGGACTATTCAGATACTTGATAGCACAATTCAATTTAAGCACCATTACATGTAAACAATCTATACAAGCACAGCAAATAGAGATCATTGAGCACATCACAGTCAAAATAGATCTAAGACAAGAATAAACTTTGAAAGTAATGATTTTAATCAGTAGAAGCACGATTTATTTATAAAAATCCTCGAAACATGTAACTGTCATCCATACATAATAAAACTAAAATAAAAACATAAATAAAACCCTATTACTTGGCTAGGGTTTCATTGAAACCCTAGATCTAGAGTCTAGTTGTCCATAGAAGCGGTAGATGGCAAGTAGTTGATGGAGGAGGCCATGGAAATCCTTGGTCTTCTTCTTCTCCTTGCTTTCCCCTCTTCAATGGCTGAAAGTATGGTTGTATATTGTGTGTATAATAATTGTCTAACCCTTAATTTAAAGTAAAATAGGGTATATATAGATTTTAGGCAAGTTTTGGAAGCTCTCCTAACCCTAAACGCACTAAAACTGCTGTATTTAGCTTTCTAGACGTAATTAGGCAGTTTCGTTCGCGTAGGAATCATCAGTATACTGAAATACGCAAGTTCCATTTTTACACATGTCGCGCGAGCTCGTAATTGGGAAGGTCGCGCGCGCGGATCGCGCGAGCGAATTCTGGGATCTCGCGCGAGCGGGTCGCGCGAGCGATTTCTTGGTTTTCGCGTGAGCGGATCGCGCGCGCGATGTGGTTTTTCTTGCTTCTTTCTTCCTGCTTTTTCACCTTATTTTACCAGATCTCCTTGTTTTCTTCCAAAACATGTCAGAAAATAGAAAACGAAGTAAAAATATACAAAAATAGGATAAAAAGGTACTAACAAACATGAATTAAGGCATATAATTAGGATCTGTTCTCTCCCGATCACACCCCCAAACCTACATTTTGCTAGTCCTCGAGCAAAACTAAAATAAAAACTAAACTACTTATAAAATACTACTCCATTTTCGCATGGATCGCGATTGCATTTAGCATATGCAACAAGCCTTTTAAACCCCTAGGTGTCCCTAGTCGGACGAGTGAAGTCTCGTGAGGGTTCTCATCAACAAGTTACCCACAATCATCTTTATTAACTTATCAATTTAAAAAACTTTTATTAAAAACAAAGAACATAATATTCAATACTCATTATCACAGAACGAAGATTTGAAATAGAATAACGAACAAGAAGAAACGGAATCACACGTCTACCTACATCATAAAAAATAATCATAAACACATGCATCGTATAAATCCATAGAGTTTCTCGTAAAATTGCACGTGTGTGATATGGCAGTCAAATGAACACGCTCATGTCATGAACTTGGAATATAACTCAGATGACCATCTAACTATGCTTCGACTACGAATCTCACAATGTCAATTACACTCTAAAATGAAACACTCAGAAACAGGTGTAATTTTTCTAAAATATGTGAGTAAAGGAAATATGTTTTCAAAATAAGAAATGCTCACATATGACTCGAAAAGACGCATGACACGAAAGAACAGTAGTCTCATGGATAGGATGCCAACAATCAAGAAAAATTAGTCATTACCATGTTTTAATCCCCCTCCCATCGTTTATATATCCAAACCATGCTTTCTAGGATCAAATAGGACTTTTCAAAGGTTGTAATGTGGCTCAGACAATGAAAAAGGATAGAAAGGATTCATTAGTTAGTTTTAGAATGGCATTGTAAGGCACGTTCGATTTCTTTCATTCATCTCTTCTACCAACTTTCTTTTCATTCCCTTCCTTTTCATACTTCTTTTTAAATTTCTTTCCTCTTCTTTTTTTTTTTTCAACCTTTTTCTTTTTCTTTTTTTTTCTTTTTCCTTTATTTTCATTGCTTTTGAACAACCATTTCTTGAATAACAAGGCAACCACCCCAAACATCATCTTATTTCCTTCTTCTTCTCAACACACATCGCATTAACACCACTAAAAGTTGATCAATCTTTCAGGGGTGAACTCCAAATTGGCCAAATTGGAGCAAAAACAGGATAATGGTAGTTAAAGAAAAAGACATTTTAACGGCTCAAAGGGCGAACTAAGGAAATTTTATCATTTATCGGTCAGTAATAAACAAAGAAGGCCTAAAATCATGTCCTATAGTTATATGATTCTTCAATATTTACGACGGAAGATTATTTAGTATGGTAACAAATATTTTAACTTGACTATCAACCAAAACAAGAATAATGAGACTAAACAACAAGTTAATGCGCTATTTCAATGAAATTCGACAAACACAATGTATTTATAACCCTCTAAAAAGAAAAGACAGGCTCAAAAGCTCACCGGGTTTAGTCTCCACCTTGTGTTATCTAGAAATCCGTATCATATTATAGTTCACATCAAACATATATTCAAGCGACTACGTGCAGTGCATAGGTTTATGTGCAAATCTATGATATAAAACTACGATTCTAACGATACATGACCTAAAACGTCATATCATGACTTCAGCAATTGTTTAATCACATCTTCTCTTGTTTATCATTCTATAACAATCATAGTTACATAACAAGAAGTATCAAATTGAGATTGCAAAACCGTTAGTAATCGTCGTTTATTTAAGCACAAATATTGAAATTTTTTTGAAAAATTTAGTGCATAATAATGTGCATGTGTGCGCATACCCCCAAACCTAAACCTTTCATTGTCCCCAATGAAACAATAAAATGAAAGAAAGGATAGTATGTAAAGAAGGAACAATATTACCTCGATCTCGACAAGCATAGAACAGGTGAATACAAAGGCATATGGCAATAAAGTTCAATGTTACCTGTTACTTCTTAACAATAGAAAATAATAAAAGCAGCTAAAAGAATTATAACTAAGCGAAACAAAACAAAATAAACTATAAGACCGAACAAAATTATAAAAAGATAATAACTATAAAAGAAAATAAAACATAACTATAAACAGGAAAACAACATATGACTTGATCTAAAAAGTACTTAAGAAACAAAAATAGAAAAGTAAAAACTGCTGACCAGGGATGGGAGGAAGGATATAGAAAAGAAAAGAAAAAGTTTCAGAAATAGGGAGGGGTCGCGCGAGCGGACCGCGCGCAAATTCCATTTTTTTTTTGGCTTTTCAAAATCTCGCGCGAGCGAGATACCTCGCGCCCGCGAAATGAGGCGCGAGTAGAAGCTGAGGCTCATAATTGAAAAGGTAAGAAAATTCCACTAAGGCACATTCTCGCGCGAGCAGGCCGCGCGCGCGAGAATGGTATTTTCTCTTGGCTCACTTATTTTATGTATATAAATTAAACCTAACTTACTCCAACCCCCAAACCTGTCCAGAAAACTCAAAAACTGACCAAAACGACCCAAAAACATGCAAAAATAAGATAAACAGACGAAATAAAGCTTGGGTTGCCTCCCAAGAAGCGCTGTCTTTTACGTCTTCAGCTAGACCGTTCTAGCTCAAGATTCAAGGAGACTGTAAATCGGACTGTGCACCCCTAAGGATATCAGGAAGAGCTCGGTGGTAAGCCGAAAGAATGTCGCTTTGAATTAATTCATTCGACGGTTCATCTTTATTATGTTCAAATCGATTTTTCACCTTCCGAGTAAATTCGTCATTAAGATCTAAATTATTCAAATTCGTTCGCTTATTTTCCGATATATTATTGTCATTACTCACGGGTATTACGTAATTGGATTCACTAGTTTGTCTTACCTCACTCTCAGCCTCACATAGATAATCGTCATCTTTGGGAGGTTGATCAATGGCATTAAAAACGTTCAATTTTAAGTTCATGTTCCCAAATGACACCTTCATTGCCCCCGTCCGACAATTGACACGCGCATTAGCCATGGCTAAGAATGGGGACCTAGAATGACAGGAGTGTGCTTCCTAGCATCTAGTACGGGTTCAGTATCAAGGACCATGAAATCAACAGGATAATAGCATTTGTCAACTTTAACTAAGACGTCCTCGACGATTCCTCTAGGTATTTTGACGGAACGATCGGCTAATTGTATGGTAGCGGCCGTAGGCTTAAGTTCACCTAGTCCTAGTTGTTTATAGATGTGATAAGGTAAGAGATTAACACTCGCACCTAAGTCAAGGAGAGCCCTATGGATGACAGTGTCACCTATGACACATGAAATAGTTGGCGTACTAGGATCCTTATACTTTGGAGGTGAGTGTTAAAAAATAGAACTTACTTTTTCCGTGAGAAAGACCTTTTCGGAGTATGACTACGCAATTTACGTTTTTGAGTGCATAGGTCTTTTAGGCATTTCGCGTAAGCGGGAATTCGTTTAATAGCATCGAGGAATGGAATATTGATTTTAACTTGTTTAAATACCTCAAGTATATCCTCAACCTTTGACCCTTTCTTTGGAAAATTTGATGGTTCATCAACGTTAGGTGGAAAGGGCAATTTCGGTATATGATTAGTTAGGGCCGTTTCTTTTTCTTTCTTATTTTCAATCGTATCCTCACCCTTCTCTTTATTCGAGTTAACGTTTTCATCCCTCATAACCTCCCTCAGAATCTCAACAACTTCTTCCTCTCGAGTAGTCGTCCTAGTTGACACAGCGTTCACTTGCTCATTCGTACCACCCACCTCGTATTGTCCCTTAGGGTTTGGAATAGGTTGACTTGGCAACTTACTCTCGGTTAAACAATTTAGCGTGTTAACTATTTGTCCCACTTGGGACTCCAGTTTTGCAATGGACTGGGTGTGGGAATATACTAACTGTATCACCGGACCAAAACTTTCAAGTGAGGCCAACACCTTCTCCTCAAATGCATTATTACGTGGAGGTGGAGGAGGTTGTTGGTATTGACATTGTTGAGGTCTATAAGCATTAGGGAAATTGCTCATCTCATTATTATTATTATTATTATTATTATTTTTCTACGAGAAATTAGGATGGTTTCTCCATGGCGCGTCCGGATTATTAGTAGTCGAATTATAATTATTTCGTGGGTATTGTTGAATAGAATTAATGTGTTGCTCCACGAATTCCGGAAATTGACTCGCCGATGGACATGCTAGGATAGAATGTGACAGATCAGAACATAATGCACAAATTTCATGAGCGGGTGGGGCTGTCGTTTGGTTCATTGTTAAAAGTCGGTCAAGTTTTTTAGATAGTTCATTTATTTCAATTGAATGACTTGACTCGAACTTTACCTCTCTCTTAGGTTGTGAATGATATCCCTCGGAACGTACTGACACAGCCTGATGCATCGAATTCTCGCTGAATATTTCAAAGATTTTCCAGGCCTCGTCGGCACTTTTGTGTAGGAAGGTACCCGCAAAAACAGCGTCGACAGTATTACGGACTGAGGGAATAAGTCCCTCACAAAAGACTTGTACCAACTGCCACTTAGGAACCTGATGATGTGGGCATGAGCGTAATAATTCTTTAAATTTTTCCCACGTGTCGTAAAGTGATTCCCCATCTTGCATCACAAAGTTGCTTGTAGATTTCCTTATCTGATTCATAAGCATAATAGGGAAAAACTTTTGTAAAAATGCGGTGTGTAAGGCTTCCCATGTTCTAATTGTGTTTGGCTCAAGTGATTGAAGCCAGTATTTAACCTTATCTTTTAAAGAGAATGGAAAGAGCCTCAATTTCAATTCATCATCAGTTAAGTTTTGAATTTTTAAAGTAGAGCATATATCCTGAAAATCTCCTAAGTGTTGATATGGATCTTCATTTAGACGGCCATGGAAAGATGGTAGTAGTGCAATGGTAGATGACTTTATCTCAAAGTGAGATGCCGTCGCCTCCGGTAAATCAATACATGTTTGTGGCGTGTAAGTCGTAGGAATAAAGTAATCTTTAAGTGGAGGAGGTGACGGTATATTAAGATTATTCATATTGTTTCCGTTATTTCTGTCAACCCATTTAATCGGTTCGATTTTAAAAGTTCGAGTTCTCCTTAACCGTTTAAGGGTACTTTGAATTTCGGCCTCAAACAACGACGACGGAATCGGCGTTGATTCATCGTCTTGCAACCTAGCTTTAGAAGATTGGGTTGCGGACTTACTAACTCTTAAAGTACGTTCAAGTTCAGGATCAAAAGTTTGTAATTCAGGTTTACTAGAACGTGTACCAAACATAAACTAAAAAGAAAACAAAACTAAAATAAAAACTGACTCAAATAAAAAAAAAAACAAATAGCAATCAACCAACTAAGATAACAAGCACTCAACTACTGTGATGCATGCAAATTATCCTGTAATGCAGTGACCGCGTCAAGCCCAGCGCCCCGGGTTTCCTAGCTAATGCAGTGCAATTAACCTTAAACTAATGCAAATAGTGCGTCACAGCGCCCTGACTTACAGTGGTTTAAAGCGAGTTTCACAAGAAGCAATTTACTTGAATTATTTTATTTGATTTTTTTCGCGTAAGCTCCTTTGATGTGATTAGCTAATCCACTCGAAAACGTTAGAATTTGATGACTCGAGAAACTACAAAATAAAAAGAAAAGTTAGTAACTCAAAATAAAACGAAAAATAAGAAAAAGAAAACCTAATCTAATATTTACGAATTAACTAAACTAGAATTCTAAAACTAAAGGTAGTAATGCAATCCCCGGCAACGGCGCCAAAAATTGATGTTGTCAATATCAAGATATAAAAAGTATGCTTTTATTTATGCTTTACTTTTCTAAAGATTTGTAGTGTGGAAGTAAAGGTCGAACCCACAGAGATTGATTAACTACAGCTCTTTAATTTTAAAACCTAAATTTAGCTAATTAAGAAAACGGATTTGATTTTAATTTGAATTAAACTAAGAACATAAAAATAAATCTAAATTATGAAATCAATTAAAGTAGTTGTTTTTAATGATATTTAAAGTGAACCTAGGATTGCAAATCCACCACTAGCTTCATAATAAGGGTATTTATGAATTACTTTAGCTTATTAAGTTGGATGATAATGGGGAATTGTAGCTACAAGCCCAATTCCTCCGTCAAGAAAATAACTATGTTCAAGCACCAACATAATCCATCTTCGGTTAGCAAGAATTATCCCACACTAAACTAGGGTTGTGGTATAATCCGTCTAATCTAGGCATGGACTATTCGGATACTTGATAGCACAATTCAATTTAAGCACCATTACATGTAAACAATCTATACAAGCACAGCAAATAGAGATCATTGAGCACATCACAGTCAAAATAGATCTAAGACAAGAATAAACTTTGAAAGTAATAATTTTAATCAGTAGAAGCACGATTTATTTATAAAAATCCTCGGAACATGTAACTGTCATCCATACATATCAAAACTAAAATAAAAACATAAATAAAACCCTATTACTTGGCTAGGGTTTCATTGAAACCCTAGATCTAGAGTCTAGTTGTCCATAGAAGCGGTAGATGACAAATAGTTGATGGAGGAGGCCATGGAAATCCTTGGTCTTCTTCTTCTTCTCCTTGCTTTCCCCTCTTCAATGGCTGAAAGTATGGTTGTATATTGTGTGTATAATAATTGTCCAACCCTTAATTTGAAGTAAAATAGGGTATATATAGATTTTAGGCAAGTTTTGGAAGCTCTCCTAACCCGAAACGCACTAAAACTACTGTATTTAGCTTTCCAGACGTAATTAGGCAGTTTCGTTTGCGTAGGAATCATCAGTATACTGAAATACGCAAGTTCCATTTTTACACATGTCGCGCGAGCGGGTCGCCCGAGCGATTTCTTGGTTTTCGCGCGAGCGGATCGCGCGCGCGATGTGGTTTTTCTTGCTTCTTTCTTCCTGCTTTTTCACCTTATTTAACCAGATCTCCTTGTTTTCTTCCAAAACCTGTCAGAAAATAGAAAACGAAGTAAAAATATACAAAAACAGGATAAAAATGTACTAACAAACGTGAATTAAGGCATATAATTAGGATCTGTTCTCTCCCGATCAGGTATGTGAAAGTTTAAATATGTAATGGACATGTTTATGACTGTTTGGTAGATGTTTTCAAAAGTTTTTGGGAGGTTTGGGATGAAAAATGGAACTTGGGAAATGTTTGAACTAATTAAACAGGATTTTAGCAGCAGGGAAAACACTTTTGCAGAATCCGGATCGATTCGGGTCTCGTGCGGATCGATCCAGGGCATCCAGGGGTGCGGAAAATGACTTTTTGCTAAATTCGGATCGATCCGATTTTGGGGCAGATCGATCCGCTTTTCTGTTCTCAGCTCGACGGCTTTTACGGAAACTGACATAACTCTTTCTAAAAAATTTGGATTTGCGCGCCATTTTTTGCATTAGAACCGGGACTCAAAGACCTATCTTTTGGTATAAAATTTGCTATACTTTATTAATGATCATTTTTCCCTTGGGTCTGTTTTGTATCAACGAAGCTATTTTATGAACTCTAAACTATGATTTTATTAGTAAATTAAGGGTATTTTGGCGTGTGGGCTTGTTACACGTGTCCTAATTCGTCGGGATGGATTGGGGTGTGACAAACTAGGACTTCTGTAATATATTCAGATTGATATTATTACTATTCTTGTTGCTTCTAGTTGACTAGTACTGTGTGGTATGGACAATTAGTGACTTTCACTCGTCATTCCCTATGGACCCAAAAAGAAAATTCATTTTTTCTCTATTTTTTCTATTTCGAGGCATGACAAGATTTTTGGTATCAGAGCTTTATGTATGATATTTTTGTCCACTATTTGTTTCACACCATCTGGTCCTAGTATTTTAAGATTCCTGAGATGAGATATGATGAGATAAGTTCGTCCTCTTGACAATAGATTATTTTTTTTATAGGGTAGCATAGATCCGGATTTTCACTTGTTTATGGATGATTCTTTTGGCGGACATGTTATTCATGGGGATACAGTGGAGCCTGCCATACCAGAGATATACCAGAGCCATATTCGCCAGGCAGTGAGTCGTTATTTAGAGGAGAGGATGTGAACTTCTCTTTATGTTATGGGCACGACACACCCGATAGAGATACGCATGAATGTGTATCACTATGCCATGACCCGAGCGGCCATATACCATGAGATGGATTGGTTGCTCCAGAGTAAGCTGGAGGTGGACGCGATTGAATTACGAGCTATTATAGTCGGGCCTGTTCCACTAGAACCTGTAACTGCACCAGCACCGGAAACCCTACTATCACCGATACCCGGTGTACTAGTTCAAGAGCCTGAGCCGATTTAGGGGGAGAAGGACTCAGAGCCAGAGGATGGGGATGACGAGGATCCAACAAAGGAGGAGCTTACAGACGACGATGACGATGATGTATTGGAGGATGACCCAGAGGAGCCAGAGTTTGTTCCTGACGAGAAGCTAGAGCCAGAGCTTGAGCCAGAGGACCTAGTAAAGGATCCAGAGGACCCCGAGGCCGTTGAGGTAGATATCATAGTTAGAGAGGATGGCGCAGTAGTAGAGGGAGATGTGATTATGGAGATAGTAGAGAAAGATGTTCCTGACGAAGAGGTAGTTGTACCAGCTATACCAGTTATGCCTGAGTTACCAACTGGACCTATATTACATCTGGAAGCCATGACCGACATGGTAGTAGGATGGGTGGCTGAGATGGTCTGCCAGCCAGTTGGATTTATTATGGGAGAGGTTGAATTAGCAGAGGCTATGGACATAGCTGATGGATTTGCTATAGTAGTTATCGACATCACTAATCAAGCGATAATGGCAGATATAGTAGGGGACACTAATGCAGAGATGATTAAGGATTGGGACATCGGAGTGGTAGTCGGAGATCTTGTAATACTGGTTGAGGATGATCCCCTTGAGGAGATGGATATTGTTTCGGAGGACGAGGCACCACCAGCAAGATCGAACGCTAACAATTTTTGAGTCAGGATCTGCAAGGTTTAGATTTGTGTTAGTTTTATCAGGACATGTTGTCCACATGATTTTTGGGAGCTTGACAGATAGCTATTTGACCATAGCTTTGTATAGATGTTTATCAATAGTAGTAGCATTGTACATAGCTGACTATAGTACTTGTAGTAGTTTATGTTCCATGTGGTACACAGTTTGACTAGTGTGTACTATGCGGTACATCTTTTGATATATATATATATATACGAGCAATACTCTTGATATTGATGGTATGTTGGAATTGACATGCACTTGATTAGTAGAACTGTTAGTTCTTATTGCTGTTTATCGCTCTATCTGATTTCGTTTCTCCGAGAAGACTTTTAGCTAATCGATAGGTTTTTTGTAGGTATACTTCACATAAAATCATTACGGTTGAACCTAGAAGGAATCCGTCGTGATTAGGAGCACCCATTCCCGAGGCCATGGGCCCAACATGCATCTTCGAGGCATTTATGCAGAGGATAGAGCATGTAGGGGACACCTACAATCATGCTACCAATCAACAACCTGTCCAATCCCCTGTTGCACCATTTTTGCCAAGACATACATGAGACAAATTACTAGCACATTTTTGTGGACTACGACCAGAGAAGTTCGATGGGTTAACAGAACTATGGCAAGCCGAACAGTGGATAAGAGAGATGGAATTGATCTTTGAAGTGTTAAGGTGCAGTGAACAGGAGAAGTGTCATCTTAATACATTTCAACTCACCTATGTTGTCGTAGATTGGTGGGAGCCTGAGCGGGCAACTATTGGGATGAGCGCTGCAAGGGCGATGACATTCAAAGGAAGATTTTTGGAGAAGTATTTTCCAGAGGATGAGAAGGATCAATAGGAGAAGAATTTCATGGGCTTAATCCAAGGAGGTTGGACTGTACGAGAGTATACAACACATTTTGAGTGATTGTTCAGATTTGTTCCACACATGATCGATACGCCACCGAAAAAGGTGAAAATGTTTCGCCAAGGATTGAACCCTCACTTGTACCATATGATGATTGGGCACTTGAATCAGAGTTTTGAGGGATTGGTTAGACATTCTGTGAGTCTAGAGAAAGATGCATACCCAGTGCAACTACAATAGATGGGTAGACCCCAACCGTCGAGAAGTTTTCAACAACAGAGGAATTTCCAGAACCCACCGCCGAGGAATACCCAAGGTTTGAAACCTTAGGGTAACTTTCAAGGGAACAAGCGCACTTGGGACGAAGCTAGGAAGTCTCAGCAGAATTACCCTTAACCCCAACAATATCACCAGCAGGGACCACAGCCTCAGGCATTGATTGCTGCTCCTCCACCGAACGATGGGGGATGTTTTAACTATGGAAAGCTGGTACATATCGCAAGGAATTGCATTGCTCCTAAGACCCACCGCCGTAGCGATCAATTTTACCGTAACTGCAATAAGGCTGGTCACCTTAGCAAAGATTGCCGTGCACCACACGGAGGATACTATGGGGCAACAACTTAGGGAATACAAGTACCCCTAGATCAAACACGAATGAATGCCATCATTCCCACAGAAGCAAGCTTTAATGCTGATGAGCAGCAACATTTGGAAGGTATGCTTGTACCAATTCATAGTCAAGTTAAAACATTATTCGATACTGGCATTGCACGTTCATTTATTGCTGTTAAGATTGTACGTCAATTAGGTTTAGAACCCCAGGTACTTGAGCCAGCACTTAATGATGTGTCACCATTGGGAGTGACTATTAAGTTAGGTAAAGTGTGTAAAGATTGTCCATTGACCTTGGAAGATCGAAACCTTCCAGTAGATCTGGTAGTTTTGTCAATGTCAGAATTCAATGTTATCCTAGGGAGGGATTGGCTTACTAAGTATGGTGCCAACTTGGATTTCCCTACTAGGATAATTGTGTTTCCAGTACCTGGATGTCCGACGATCAGATTTCAGTGTCAACCGATGAGCGACATGTTTCTCACAAGTCGTTTAGATGCAATTGGGATTATGAGTACAGAACTCATGATGGATCAGATTCCTACCGTACAAGATTTCGAAGATGTATTCCAAGATATTAAATGACTCCCACCAAAGAGAGAGATAGACTTTTGCGTCGAACTAGTACCTGTCACAGTACTGATATCTAGGACTCCATATTAGATGGCGCGCAACTGAGATGTTGGAACTGAAGAAGTAAGTTCAGGAACTTGAAGATTTAGGGTTTGTTCGCTCAAGTACGTCACCTTGGGGAGCACTGGTGCTATTTGTGAAAAAAAAGGATGGAACACTTCGACTCTGTATAGACTATAGGGAGTTGAACAAGGTAACAATCAAGAATAAATATCCACCTCCTCGGATAGATGACATATTCGACTAGTTACAAGGATCAATGATCTTTTTGAAGATCGATCTACATTCTGGATATCACCAGTTGTTAGTTCGACCAGAGAATGTGTTGAAAACTGTGTTTAGGATGAGATACGGGCATTGTGAGTTTCTAGTTACGCCTTTCGGATTGACAAATGCACCAGTAGTATTCATGGAATTAATGAATAGAGTATTTAGATTATATCTGGATTAATTCATAATAGTATTCATTGACGTCATCTTGATCTACTCCAAGACAGAAGAGGATCACATGGAGCACCTACAGATGTCTTTACAGATACTTCGAGATAGCAAGCAGTATGCTAAGTTTAGCAAGTGCGAATTTTATCTACAAGAGGTTAAATTTCTAGGACTTGTTATTTCTTAGGATGGTATCTCTGCATACTCATCTAAGATGGATGCAGTTTTAAGCTGGAACAGACCAACTAACACGACAGAAGTTAGAAGTTTTCTCGGTCTAGTAGGATATTATCAGAGGTTTATCGAGGGATTCTCCAAGATTACGGGACCCTTAACAAATTTAGCGAGAAAGGAGATGAAGAATGAATGGACAGACAAGCATGAAAGTGCATTTCAGGAGTTAAAGGAAATTTTGACTTTTTCGGTACTTGCAATACCCAAGAGCAGAGAAAGGTACATAATCTACAGTGATACATCGCACCAAGGACTTGGTTGTATGCTTATGCAAGACGAGAATGTGATTGCGTATGGATCAAGACAAGTAAAGCCATATGAGAAAAATTATCTTATGCATGATCTGGAGTTAGCCGCGATAGTGTTTGCATTAAAGATTTGGAGACACTATCTCGATGGAAAGAAGTTCGATCTGTTTTCCGATTATAAGAGCTTGAAGTATATGTTCTCTCAGAGGGAGTTGAATATAAGACAACGAAGATGGATGGAGTTACTTAAGGATTATGATTTCTCTTTACAGTACCATTCGGGTAAAGCAAATGTCGTAGCAGATGCTTTGAGTCAGCAACCTTGACTAGTAATCACTGCGTTACTAATGTAAGAATGGAAAGCATTGGAAGTTTTAGCTGAATTTGATCTTCAGCTAGTGGAAACAATGGAAGGACAACATCTTGGATATCTTATGGTACAACTAACATTGATTAGCCGTATTATAGAAGTTCAACAAACAACGAACGATTTGAAGTATGGTTCGCCAAGATGTCAGCAAAAGAACCAGAAGTCTAGAGCATTGGTACATATAGAGCCTTATGATGTAAAGGAAGACTCTGCGTACCTGACGAAGAAAATATCCAGAAAGACATATTTGATCAAGCATACAAGTCACGGATGACAGTTCATCCTGGAGGTACAAATATGTGTAAGGACTTGAAAAAGAATTTCTAGTGGGAAGGAATAAAGCGAGAAGTAGTTGAGTATGTAGCTCAGTGTCTTACTTGTAGACAAGTAAAGGCAGAACACCAGAAACCACTAGGACTACTATAACCACTACCGATTCCCCAATGGAAATGGGAACATATAACTATGGATTTGTGGTAGGTTACCGAAATCTCAGAAAAACCACGACGCTATTTGGGTAATTATAGATCGACTTACGAAGACAACACATCTCATCGCTTACAGCATGACGTATCTAGTTAAACGTTTAAGTCAAATACATCTATAGCAAGTTACGACTGCACGACGTACCTATTTCTATCATGTCAGATCGTGATTCGCGCTTTACTGCAAAATTCTAGAAGAGTCTCCAAACAGCTATGGGAACAACACTAAACTTGAGCTCAGCCTTTCATCCGCAGTCTGGTGGTCAGATTGAATGAGTCAACCAAGTAATGGAGGGCATGCTACATGCTTGGATTATCGATTTTGAGAGTTCGGAGACACACCTGCTGCTGATCGAGTTTACCTACAACAATAGTTACCATTCGAGCATAAGGATGGTACTATTTAAAGCTTTATACGGAAGACCTTGCCGATAGCCGCTATGCTGGGCTGAAGTCAGAGATACTCAACTTCTTGGGCCAGAAATATTACGAGAGACTAATGAGAAGATTCAAGTCATACGTGAAAAGATGAAGACAGCTCAGACCCAACACAAGAGTTATGCTGACAAGCGACGCAAAGACTTGGAGTTTACAGTAGGAGATCACGTACTACTTAAAGTTTCACCTATTCAAGGCATCGTTCGATTTGGGCAGAAGAGAGGCAAGTTTTCACCATAATTCATCGGACCATTTGAGATCCTAGAGCGTGTTGGAAAAGTTGCCTATCGACTTGTATTGCCACCGAAGATGTCTGGAGTGCACAACATTTTCTATATCAGTATGCTGAGGAAGTGTGCTCACAACCCAGTGCACGATATCAACTTTGAAGACATTGAAGTCAACGATAATGTTACATTCAACAAGGGACCAGTACAAATCCTAGACCATAGGATCAAGAAGCTCAAAAACAAGGAGATACCATTAGTGAAGATCCAGTGGAGGCATCATGATGAAGGAGAAGCTTCATGGGAGCTAGAGTCAGAGATGCGAGAAAAGTTCCCATTTTGTTTTAAATCTGTTTGCTTTCGATTTTGAGGACAAAATCTTTTAATTAGTGGTGGATGATATAATATCTTGTATTTTTGGAGTGTATATTAATGAATGAGACATTATACTAACTCTTGTATACTTGTATAACCTTTAACTTTCCTTTGGTTAATTTTGAGTCCCCATTGATTGCCATGTTTTCCCAATCTATTGTCACTTTTTGGATACCAATCGATTGACATATTTTCGAATCGATTGCCATACTGCTAACCTGAATTCATTACGTGGCACTATCCCAACTGATTACCATTTTTTTCAATCGATTGCCTTGAAATATATGATGCCAATCGATTGCCACCAGTACCAATCAATTGTCACCTGTATAGATAAGCTTTCAACTTTGCTTCATGTTTTGACGTGTGACACTCTTCCCTTGCTATATACATGAGCCCAATTCGTCCATTTGGACTTTCTTTTGTAGCTTGTGAGAGAGAGATAGAGAGAGAGAGAGATTGTATACATCTTATATGTATATATACACATATACATATAAACATATATACACAAACATATATAAACACACTGTTGGGCAGAGGAGAAGAAGAAGAAAAGAAGGAGAAGAAGAGAGGAATAGAAAGGAAAAGACACTAAGACAGAGAAATAGAGAGAAGAAGGAAAGAAAGAGGAGAGAGAAAGCTTGAGTTCCATATCCAAACACACACCAAACACGCCCTTAGGTGAGTTCTAACTCACTTGGTCCCGTTTGTATAAATGCTTATGAGTATATTAGAAGGTTAGACGTAATTAATATGTCCCTTTAAAGTTTATATATGTTGTTTAATGATTCTGTTGGGGAAGATGAAGTCCCAATCGATTGGACTTTTTCCAATCGATTGCCATCAGACAGAACCTAAGTGATGGGATAGTTTTCCAATTGATTGCCATTATTTGTATCCCAATCGATTTCCAAAGTTTGCAATCGATTGATAATCTAATTGATTGCCACTTTCCTCAATCGATTGTTATGGATTTATCCCAATCGATTGGACTCTTTTCCCAATCGATTGACAATTGTAGAACATGGATTGTTTATGTTGTTGATTATATAAAGGGTTTGATTGTTCGATTCTCGATTCGGACTTTCATTATGCGACTATTGGGATAATCAGGAATAATGTGATACCAAGGATAGGTACAGTATGAATAATGGAGTAATGTTATAACGTTAGTATTATGACACGTCCTTTTGAGTTCGATTATCCGTTTCATTTCAATCCAAGAAGTTAGGCCACACGGGGATGTCATGTAATCATTGGTAGTATAACTGATAACTAGGGTTGCTAAGTTCTGGGATGGTTACGGGAGGAACTATTCTTAAACGCGGTAGACAGACGAATGTGTTTATGATATGCGATGGCTGAGAATATGTGGAATCGATAAGTTGTGGTAATAGAACTGAGGTGTCTTTGCTCGAAGCGTTAAATCCCTGACTTGCGGTGGACTGTGCATACGTTCTTAAAAGCGGGGGATGGACTGACGTAGTATCTATGACTTGCGGTGTGCGTGGTAGATGACATCTATGACTCGCGGTGTTACGCGATAGATGGTATCTATTGATCGGGAGAGAACAAATCCTAATTATACGCCTTAACGCGCATTTGTTAGTACTTTTTATCTTGTTTTGTGTATTTTTACTTCGTTTTCGATTTTTTGACAGGTTTTGGAAGAAAACAAGTATTCCAGGCTAAATAGGGTAAAAAACCAGAAGAAAAGAAGCTGAAAAAAGGCATCTCGTGCGTGTAGCCTGCTCGAGCGACAGACCAGAACTTCGCTAGCGTGACCCGCGCCCGCGACCTCTCATCATCGCGCCCGCGCGGCCCCGCTCGCGCGACCTGTGTAAAAATCAAAGTTGCGTATTTCACTATACTGAAGACTCTTGTGCAAACGAAACTGCCGAATTATGTCCAGACTGTAAAATATAGCAGTTTTAGTGCGTTTCGGGTTAGGAAAGCTTCCAAAACTTGTTCCAAACTCTATATATATCCTATTGTAAATCAATTTTAGGGAGAGTATATTATACACATATACATACATCCATATACAACAATATACACAGCCATTGAAGATAGGAAAGCAAGGAGAAGAAGAAGAAGACCAAGGATTCCCATGGCCTCCTCCATCAACCTCTTGCTGTTCATCAATTCTATGGCTAACTAAACCTAGATCTAGGGTATCAATGAAACCCTAGCCAAGTAATAGGGAGTTATTTTATGTTTTTATTTTAGTTTTATTATGTATGGATGATGATTACATGTTTAGAGGATTTTTATAATAAAATCGTGCTTCTATTGATTAAATCATTACTTTCAAAATCTATTCTTGTCTTAGATCTATTTTGACTGTGATGTGCTCAATGGTCTATATTTGTTGTGCTTGTATAGATTATTTACATGTAATGGTACTTAATTGAATTGTGCTATCAAGTATCCGAATAGTCCATGCCTAGGTTTGACGGATTATGCCACAACCCTAGTTTAGTGTGGGATAATTCGTGCTAATCGAAGATGGATTATGTTGGTGCTTGAACCATGGTTATTTTCTTGACGGAAGAATTGGACTTGTAGATACAATTCTCCATTATCATCCAACTTAATAAGCTAACTGAATTCATAAATACCCTTATTATGAAGCTAGTGGTGGATTTGCAATCCTAGGTTCCCTAAACATATTTATAAAACCAATTTTAAATCACTTTCATAATTTAGATTTATTTTAATTAGTTTCATTAGTTTAATTACAATTCAAACCAAAATCTGTTTTCTTAATTAATTTGATTTAGATTTTAAAATTAAAAGTTGTAGTAATTTAATCTCTGTGGGTTCGACCTTTACTTCCACACTATAAATCCCTAGAAAGTAAAGTATACTTTTTATATCTTGATACTGACAACATCATCTATGATTTACAGTGACGCGGTAGACAGAGTATTGATGTATCCAGGAGTGTTACAATCAAGTCTGTTCCAAGGGATCAGTATGTGTTAAGTCTTTTGTTAAACAAGACGATAAGGGTTGAGTAACGACGTTTGAATAAAGATGAAGATACTATTCTAACACTATATCTTATTCATTTCATAACTTGTTATTACGTTATATAACTGGTACTCTGTTAGTTTATATTCACTCAGCTCTCAATAAGCTAATGGTCGTTATTGCCTGGACATTCCCAGTCCAGACTACCCTGTTCCCAACTTTGCAGGCGACGATCAATACCGAGATGGTTACTATGAGAAGGAAGGCTATGTTGAGGACGTGCCGGGGGAAAGAGGCGAGGATAGGCAAGATTATTCCGCTGATGACGGTGTTTACTCCAGCTAAAGAACTAGATAGTTATTAGTTTCATTTCTGTTGAACTTTATTATAAATGGGTACTTGGGCATATGTTGCTTTCAGACTTGTTATATTTCCTGTAGCGCACTGTGATAATTTGTAATAGCTAAGACTTCTATAATATATTCAGTTTGATATTATTACTATTCTTGTTGCTTCTAGTTGACTAGCACTTATGTGGTGTGAAAAATTAGTGATTTTCACCCATCATTCCCTATGGACCCAAAAGGGAAATTTATTTTTTCTCTATTTTTGTTGTTATGGTGCATGACATGATTTTTGGTATTAGAGTTTTAGGTTTGATATTTTCGTTAACTATTTGTTCCACACCATCTGGCCCTAGCATTTTAAGATCCCTGAGATGAGATATGAAGAGATAAGTTCGTCCTCCTGACGATAGATAGTTTTCTTTGCAGGATAGCATGGATCCGGATTTCCACCTCTTTGTGGATAATTCTTTTGGTGGACATGTTATTCATGGGGACACAATAGTGCCCGCCATACCAGAGATATACCAAAGCCATATTCGCCAAACAGCGAGTCGTTACTTGGAGGAGAGGATGTGGATTTCTCTCTATGTTGTGGGCATGACACACCCGTTGTATACATACTCTCAATACCCCAAAGAACTCACACTCTCTCACCCTAGACCATGCAACCCCATGAGGGGAGATCCCTAACTTGGTACACCAAGGGCTGCCTAAATTCCTATACAACATCCCTATATAGAGTTTTCAAAAATTTATTGTCTCACAAAAATCAGAGATCCCTGCAAATAAAACTCTACTACAAATGAAAGCTTATCACAATAGGAATCTAGCCAAATCAACTATCCCTAAATCCTTGAGATTGTCCCACATGTAATATAATCCCAACAGTAATGCTATGCTTCCCAAATTTTTATACCAAAAGTGCTTCCCAAATGATGTGGCAGGGCTAGGTAGACAACTCTCTATCAAAATTCAATTGATCCCACTGTATATTAGACATGGCCCCACTACCATATCATTTAAGAAACACTTTTTTGGAATAAAAATTGGGAAGCATGGCATTACTCTTTCAGGAGTTAATTTGAAAAGTCTCTAGTCAATATTTTTTTAAAACAATAATAATGGGACATCTCAAAATGCTAAATTGGGATGGGGAGTATATAATAAAAGGAACCTTTAACTTTAGTTAGAACATATCATGCACAATGTTTTAATGTAGTTGAATTGATTAAGGAAGTTTCTGAATGTTTAATGGATTATAAAACTGAGTACTGCGAAAAATTCATAAGCTTTTCTAAATTCCAAAAGAAAAGTACAATGGGTCAACTCAAATACTAAAATTTGGAGGATTGTTTTGTTTCCATGGGAACTCCCAATGTCCCATAGAACTTCACCATGGTTGAATAGCAGAAACATGAGCTTTTACAAACTATAAATGGACATCATAGTGTTTGGATTATAAGAATTGCTAATGTTTTCATGTGTTTGGACCTCCAAATTAAAGATTGTTATTATTACTCCCTTTGTTCCTTAAAAATAGTCTACTATTGGGAATTCAACTTTTTAAAGGGTCAAAGATTCTACACTTACTTTTCACAATTGCCCCTAATCATAACAACCATTTTTTTTTAGTTGTCTTGACGTGGATTTCAAGGAAGGATAGTTTTGTAAAATGTGTAAAAATTATATACCAATTTTGGAATATGGACAAAAATTTTGAAACATCCCAAAATAGAATATAGGACTATTTTTAAGGGTAGGAGGGAGTACTACTTTTTTTTTTTCACCATGAGTGTGATGCAGAATCTGAAGAATTTCACTTGAGAAGCACTTCTTGTCCAAAAGCCAGAAAGGACATGGTCATGAGAATCAAGACAACATAATTTTCTGGAACAAGGTGTTTTCATTAGCAACTTTCTGACTTCTGAGAAATCCTCTGCATGATTTCAAACTGGTCTATTAATGTGCAAAGGGATAGTTTTCAAATTTCAAACTTGTGACAAATGGGGCAACCTTATCAATGCACCAAGATTCGTTCTCGCACTATGTTAAATTAGCGACCCAGTAAACTTATGAGGCATTGTCTGCCTTTGGCTTACCAGTTCACTAGCTCGCGAGCCTAAACTTCCAGCCCAGCGGCGAGCCTGCAAGTTATTGTATTCTTGGACTTCATCACAAAAGAACCTTCACAAGGGAGAGGCACACTCACAGCTAGCAAGGTATTGTTTTAATGTTGGCTATCAATGTGGGGCATGGCCGCGCCATGCACAACACCTCCATAACCCACTTGACGCAAACACATCCATAGCGCTAATACCATGGTAGAATTAGTGCGACCCAGTGCACTTATGAGTTTTTGTTAGACTTTGGTCTACCAGTCCATTGGCAAACCTAAGCTTCTAACCTCGCGATAAGCGCACACATTTTTGTGCTCTTGGGATTCAACCCAAGGGCCTCTTACAAAGGAGAGGCATTGCTCACATTTAAATGTCCGACTCTTTAAACGTTCACTATCGATGTGAGAGTTGACCTACAAAATAAAATCTTCTTTCTTTTATTATTATTATTATTATTATTATTATTATTATTATTAATATTATTACTCTCTCTGTCCACATTTTCTTTTTTGGATGTCCCACAATAAGTGTCCACTTTCCTAAATTGGTATATAGCTTTTACTTACTTTTCAAAACTACCCTTATAATAAAGACAAAGAAGCATTTATTTGTGGTCCCAAAACAAGCAAAAAGTCAAACATCCATCACATCTAAGGGTAAAATTGGAAAGTGACTCTTTAATGAACCAAATAAATTAATATAATACAACTTTCTTAAACATTGTGCAAAAAAAAATGGACACTTATTACGGGGAGGGAGTACTATTTTAATTAGACAGATTAAAAACAAAGTCATGAGTAAGATTCTACTTTCCCAAACTTTTGAATTTAGCCTTTGGACAGCACTCACAACATAGAAAAGAAAAGCCAAAAAGAAAAGCTGCCCACCATTAAAGGGGTCTACTGACTCTTCAAAGCTCACTCACCAAACAAAATATTTTCCTCCTAACTTTTGAATTGTTTTAATTTTTCTGTGGTCTGTATCTGAGTAGGATTCTTTGCACCACCTGATAGGCCCACAGGAACAAAAAAGACCACTAGCTTTTTCCTAATATCTAGAAAGCATTACAACTCTTCAAGTTTGGGTTCTGTTTGTTTCACTTGGAAAAACTCTTGCTCAAACAGAGTTCTCTGTCTATTCTGGAAATTCATTAGGCCTTTCAGTAGAGTCCATGTGAATATGTGATGATTATTTGATGGTGATTAACTTTTGTTGGTTGTAATTATGATACAAAAGTTAAGTACTTATATTTGATCTGACTTTTCAATAATGATGATAATTTCTGTTTAGTTTATGAATTTAAACAAAGGAAGAAAAAGAAAATACTAAATTTTTTTTTTCTTTGTTTGATTGCTAGTGAAACGGTGAGCACTGAGCAAAATAAAAATAAAAATACAATGAACCTTTATTTATTTATTTTATAGATTTGGAAATTTTTATGCTATAATGTCATGTAAGCATGAGGGAAATTTGGAAATTTATTTTATAGATTTCGATCTGCAGTGGCGGCGCTCCGGCAACCTGCAATGCCAAGCCGTCGACGGTGAGGGGAGGGGGGCAGGGGTTTGCCGTTTGCGGGTGGGGAGGGGGGGCCTGGGGTTCTCGGGTCTGAAAAGGGGAAGGAGTAATGGAGGGAAAGAAAGGATTTTAGGGATTTTGGGCTTATTTTGGTGTGGGTCCCACAGGAATTTTGGAAATATTGCTTAGAAGGGTCTGAGGGTGTTTTAGTGTGTGTTTTAGTGTGTGTGTATCATTTTTGTTTTGATATATATATGATGAACACAGACTTTGAGAGAAGTAAGCTTGCTTTCTTGATTTGGGTAATCATTACCCCACTGAAGAAACATATAAAAGTTGCTTTTCCCCCAATGAGATGGCAGTTGCCAGTAGATAACTGTCATCAGACAGGCAATGTTGTTGAAGTTAATAAATTGCGTATAATATCTTAATTGCCTAGTACACAGACCTAATTCAAATTGGAAGCTAATTTAATTTGGAGTCTGTTGATTTTGAATCACAATTTGACGACGTCTGGCAAACCAGGATTGGTATTGCAATTTTACATAAATTTGCGAAAGACAAATGTTCAATTAAAACTTCTAAGTGTATGTTTGAGATAGTTTGTGCTTTTGCAATTGTAGTAGTTTTTGTCAAAATAAATTATGGTTACAATATATTTGGATAGTTGTGATGTTTGGCATGTTTGTTTGTCGGATAGGATAAGGGAGTATTGTATAAAGTGTAGTTAGTTATTCTAGAATAACTAACTATAGGTTAAAATAGTGCAGCATTATTTTTATCCCGTGTTTGGTTTGTACCAAATTATATTGAGAATAAATTTAAAATAGTTCAGTATTATGTTTGATTGACCATGGTATACCCTAGATAAATATATAACTTTCCAAAAATGCCCCTTTTGTTAAAAAATAACCAATCGTCATGAATATACCAAAATACATTCACACTAAAACATTTTGCTATAACATCAACTAAATATAACAAAAAAAAAAGTTTAAACATTGTTGATAATATCATAACATAGCATATTATATAAAGTACATGGGGCATACCTCAGAAAATAGAAAAACCACCACAAAGAATGGAGAATTTTCTACAACAAAGCAAAAGAAAAGACCCCATCCAAGTAATACACAGCAAAAATAAAGAAATCAATGCCAATCAGAGCATAGATTTTCCAACATGGAGTCATTCTTCAAACTATCCTGATCTTGAATCAAATTTTATTGTGAAAATCCTTAAACAAGCTTTGTTTGTCTCTGTATTCATTACGGAACCTAGCATTCCTCTCCTTCCAAATTACTCCCAAACTGTTTAAAAAAAAAGCTGTCTATGTCAAGTTCAAATGGTAACTAATAATAATTACTTCAAATGGTGTTCATAACACAGGTAGCTAATAAATTCCAGTGTTCATAATAATTTATATATATATAAAAAAAAAAACAAGTTTAAAGATAAATCCTGTCTTCAAGTGCTATAGAGGAAAACCAAAAGAGCTGAAAATTAGAAATATACAACTAAAATTTAATGAGTTCTTGAGCAATTCATATCATAAATTCTAGTGTTCATAACAATAGTAGCAAATCAACAAGGGAAAAAGTCTCTCAAATTAAAAGGGAGTGACACAAATCAAAGAGTTTAATTATTAAGCTCTAAAAGAAGATCATATGCTCAACTAAAAGTGGTTATAAAGACAAGGACCAAAGAATGGCAATTCAATCATCCTAATGCTTAACGATAGCATACTTGCTTAATGATCAAAACATGACTAGGACAACTATAAGTGAAATGATGAATAGGATGTTTATTAATAGAAACCTAAAATAATAAAAAATGACAACAATCACATTACATATTTCCCAAAAAAAAGAGAAGCCAAAATGCAAAAACTTACAGATTTGTTCTTACTAGTGTTTTTTTTTTTTTTTTGGGAGAAGTAAGTTTATTGATTCTTATCAGAACGAATGGCTTGATAACCCACACTTAACCCATTTTTATCAGTCAATAATTCAAACATCTAGGCTACAACATCCCTTGATAACCCACACTTAACCCAATTCTTGATCAATCCCCAAGTTCTGTTTATGTTTTCTTTACCCCCAACCACAGAAAATTTCATTTTTTTTTTCTCTAAGCAACAAGAAATTTCATAAACGTCCCAACAATCAGCAACTTTCAAGAAAGACCACATAATCTTTCTAGATCTATGATTTCAAAAAATCCAAACTTCAAAACAAAAAACCAATCCAAACATCAGAAAATTTCAGAAAAGTATAGATATAATATGGTTTGAGAAATAACATATTATACAATGGTAGATAAAACTCATTCAACTTCCCCCTTTCATCTTTATATACCAATGTATTAAATAAAATAAAAAAAGCAGATCTACATCAAAAACCACAACTAGAAGTGAATTTGGTATAAGAAAGAAAAAAATGAATTTGACCAAAGGGCATGTATCTTTGACAGATGTGAATTCATTGGAATGTCTTTATGACACAAATTGACAAATTGACACAAGCATACACACACTCTGTTTGTACGAAACTCATTAAAGTCATGGATCCATACTGTGTTTCTCCATTGCATAAACTAATAGAATGTAAGTGTAAAGAGTTTATAAAAAAATGAAAAATCAGTCAACTAAGATGAGCAAATGAAAAAAAAAAATATAGATAAGAAAAGGAAAAAAAGCAGATCTACAAAAACTAGGAAAAAATTTTGTAGATCTAAAACATGAACCCCTAGATATGAACCCAAGTTTCACAAAAAAAAAATTCACTTAGGTGTAGATCTAAGTGGGAAAAAACATATTCTAGATCTAGGATTTCAACAATCCAAACTTCAAAAAAAAAAAAAAAAAGAGAGAGAGAGAGAGAGAAAGAGAAAGAGAAAATCAAGTCGAACCTCTTTTCGCCGCCGTCGAGTCGTCGCCCGTGTTTTGCCGCCACCGTCGGTTGGTGAGAGAGACCCTGGGCGTCGTCTTTCTCTCTTTGCAGCAGATCATCTTTGTCTTCTTTCTCTCTCTGTCTTCGCAGATGCACAGTTGTGATTTCTTGAAATGAGAGCGAGGGGTGTGAAGTATATATATGACAGGGGTAATTGGGTCTTTTAGCCATATAATCCCACTTATGCATATCCTCGTGTTTTTTAATACCACCCCCTCCCTATCATTGTTTTATCCTGCATAAGGAGTATCATATTTAACCACGCTAGAATAATATTTGGGTTACATAATACTAGAAAAGCCCAACCAAATACAATATTGTACCAGATTAGACTAAAATAGTCCAATCCCCCCAATTAATCCGGTAAACAAATGAGCTCTTTGAGTACTGTTTTGTAAAAGTGAATTTAATGTACAGAAGACAATTGTTTTTTTTACTATGATACGGTGTCGTTTAGCCCCTCCATCAGATTATGACACTTGGCAAGGAAGATATGGGTCGACTGCACTACATACCGTGTTGGCTCAGTGGGTCCATATTGCCGTTGGGCCAAGATCACGTAATCACCCCGTTCTTGGAATATAGGAAGACACAACCTATAACATGAGAATGGAACACGTGGCGAAATACGAAATAGCCCAACCCAATGGTACATCACAGAGTAGTGGAAGATGTTAGGAAACTGCGTTCCCAGAATCCGTTGACAGTGTGTATAAGTTGGTACTGCAAAAATTTCATGAAATCTATAATAACCCTACAAGGGCGGAACTAGGGTTACCTTGAACTGTAAAAATGGATTGCTGTAGTATACGAATCGAGAACACGGGCTCGATAACAGCTCACGATCTTCTACCGTATTCCTCCGCTGCCAGAATATCGAACTGAGTGTGGGCTCTTTCGAAATCCTTTCTGTTTTCTGCTCTCCCTCTTTTTCACTCTCTTTTCTATTCCGAGTTATAATTCTCTATATAGAAAAACGCTAGCTAATGAGAGAGCCAAAGCAGCATATATATAGGCTACGATATGGACCATAAGAAGTCAATAAGGAATAGACTTCCTTATGGAATTAGGAATCCCTAATTCAAAGTGAATCAGATTCCTATTTCCATAAATTATAATTCATACCACTAAAGAATTATAATTGCACTCCTACCCTTATCTCAAAAATATATTTCGAGCTCCATGTTATTAAATGCTTATTATCTCCTCATGTTAAGATTACAGATATCCATTTATTAAATATAATTACTGACAATCATATTTAATTAATTTCTTAAAATTCCTTGAGATCCTCTGCTTAACTTATCTGATATGTCGGATACAAAATCCACCTGCAGGGTTTGACATAATCAAAACTTATAAGCTTTCTCAAGGGGATATCATCAATCCCAAAATTGAGACATGGATTCCATCATTAATTAATATCCACCACACAATTAATATTGCCACCCAATCCAATGAGATATTGACCCATTTAAGGATCTCACCCTTTTGGGGATCAAAGTGTAAATATCAAATGTATGTGTCTACAAATTAACTTAGGATTTAGAGCATAAGCACTCATAATAGCCATGAGGTATTAATTATCTTATAAGTCAGTATAAAGATAATTACCCCAAGTCAGTCCCGTTTAATACACAAAGTGTACCAGTATAGTGAGGTAAAACTATACCGTTTTCCGTAGTCAAGACAAACCTACTACAACACCATGCTGCAGCCCTACCGATGGTGTGTCCAATCTCATCTAAGACTGTAAACCAAAATCTTACATTCTATAATATCTGATGGCCTGATCTTCCATATGTAAGCCGAACTCTACACACCAAACCACCTACTATATAGAATGAGAGATACACATGCATAATATTAAATAAATAATATAATACAAACATTGCCCACACAGATTCTCATAAAAAAATGGATTAACTGATTTTATTAAATGAATAATAAATTAACTACATAAAGCATGTCTTTTACTAGTATATATCCCTAACAGAAGACTGCGTTGAACAGGCCGCAGTTTGTTGAGATCATTCCTTATTTATACACTGACAAATCAACGAATGAGGTACTGAATTTCCTCCCTTCTAAACTCTAATTATCAATTCTCTTTCCTAGCATCTATCTTAGTCATCAGAGGAGACTCAAGGAGCACAACCCTCCTTGAGTCTTTCTCTTTCCTTGTGTGCCGGACCCAGCTCTGGAAAATCATTGGTTGCTGTTCTATTCATCACCATTGCCAGCTTTACCTGAAAGAAGCTATATCATGCTATATTGCTAATGTATTAGTATTGAATACACTGTTATTATATTTTGTTAATGCATAATATTAATGAATTAGTATTGAATACACAGTTATTATATTTTGTTAATACATAGTATTAGCTTGTGCTTAATTCAGATGGACAAAATAAAAATAGAGGACTCAGGGGCTGTTTGGAAAAAAAAAAAAAAACCAGAATCTAAGGGGCTATTTAGGATTAAAAGAAAAAAAACAAAAATAAATAATAAAAAATAAAATAAAAACAGACAGCTTATTTTACTCACAATGTTTGGCTCAGTCCAAGTCTCATTTTACTCCTAAGATTCTGTTATTATTTTTATTTTTATTTTTTATTTTTTTTTATTTTTACATTTTAAATCCCAAACAGCCCCTAAAATTTTGTTTTTTATTTTTATTTTCTATTTTATAATCCCACACAGCTTTTTTTATTTTTAATTTTTTATTTTAATTTTTTTTTATAATCCCACACAGCTTTTTTTTTAATAATCCCAAACTGTCCAGTTTTTTTTTACAATCCCAAACAGTCCCTAAAATTATGTTTTTTTTTTTTTTTTTTTTTAAATAATCTCAAACAACCTCTAAGTCCTCTCTTCATATTTTATCCTCGTCATTTGCAATTCTCGAGAAATTTTTCACAAACTTTCGGTAATATCCAGCTAGTCTTAAGAAGCTTCGTACTTCTGGCACACTTGTTGGCGACTTCCAATTAGACACAGCTGTAATTTTCTGCGGATCTACTGATACCTGCTCTTTCGATATCACGTGTCCCAAAAATGCTATCCCAGTCAAGCAAAATTCATGCTTTTTTTAACTTTTCAAACAACTTCTTTTCACAAAGTAATTGTAACACCAACCGTAATTGCCTCTTGTAATTCTCTACACTCTTAAAATATATTAGGATATCATCCTCTCGCTCTCAAGTATTGTATGACTTGGATCTTTCATGCAGCCCCTAGCAACCTACTAGTCCTAAAATTTAAGAGCATTGTATTAAAAAATGTTTATTAGTATACACTTAGTGACACCGCCCCTGCTGCCAAACCACTATATATAGATGTATCATCGAATTTTCCATATACACACACTCAAGTAAAGGAAGGAAAATTTATTGAAATCTGCATAAACTTTGTGAAAGTCAGCAACGCCAATTAATGTGTCCCATACTCAATCCCCATGCATCCATACCTACCCATTTTAGAACTGAGTTTCACATTCTCTGATAGACCAGTGGGCTTTTGCCCTCTGACTCTCTGAGTCACTAACATGTGCAATCAATTACAAAAGCGTCCTTTACTACTGAATCAGCAAAAGCTATGTTGCTAGCTCTTTTGAGGTATTGGGTCACTTAAACAACCCATGCTATATATGAGCTTCTAGGCTCTGTTTGGGGATGATAAAAATATGGTCAAATTGTGAACAAATTTTATTTTTATTTGTTCCATTATTCCATATAAAATTCAGTTTCTTGTTGGTTTTGATAAAACCAATTCTTAGAGCATTTTAAGCTAGACAAGAACTCCTATGCACCCAAAAATCAATTACAAAAAATAGAATTGTTAGGAGTAATTTTTATCCGAGATACAAAACCACCAATTTCTTTTATTAATTAAATGGCATACTATATTCACCGCAATGGTGGGGCCACATATATATAGTAGTGGGGTCACTGAAAGCTTGGGAAAAAGTTTTATATGTGATATTTCATGATTCATTTTTTTTTGAACCCACTAAAACAAAGGCAAAATAAGAGACATGGGGTCAAATTTGTAATCTTTAGAGTTTTAGATAACCCCATTCTCTTTCACAATTCAATTAACGTGTTCAACCTATTTAAGAAAGATGTATTTGATGAAATAAGGAATAAGCCAACCGTACAAAGATTTCAAAATATGAAAATGGCCAAGAAAAATTGAAAAAAAAAAGTGTTCTTTAGTCTTTGAAACATTTTGTTGAATTACTGATAGTAAGTACTCAAGTTTCTTTTCTTTTATTTGTACTTTAAAGATTTGCAAGTTTTTTGGTTAATTTTGCGAAGACAATATTGTGTTAAAAAAAACTTTTGTTGTATGGTATTAAAATATTAAATGACACCACTGAAAAAAAATTCATAGCTCCACAATTGATTCAACGTCTTTTCTACCTCAAGTTGTCCCATGTATTAATGAAGAGTAATTAGTAAATATGCATATGTCATATGTGACACTTCGATTTAGACAATCTGTTATATTATTCATAATTGTGCACTTATAAATATTTGAATTCACATTTAAAAAAAAAAGACAACACTTCGGTCAAGTTGCTTCGGTATGGTTCGTACTGTTTCCCTCACATGAACAGTGAAAATAGTGTAAAATTATAGTTTTGTCCACACTATTTTTACTGTTCATGTGAGAAGAATCACACCAACTAAACTGAAGGGACTTGATTGAAGTTTTTTCCAAAAAAAAAAACACTTAAAAGATTTTTTGTCACATTATAACGCAACTACAATATAGAGAATGATTAGGACCCTATCTAATTATCATATATATATATATATATATAATAAAGTAGAATCAGATGTCTACCACATGGCAACTCTGTAATTTTTCTCAATTTTTAAAATTTTTCTTATTTCAATTTTCCACTTTCTTTGTATTTTGGTTATTTTTAGATAGTTTTTTTTTGTTTTTTTTAATATAATTATAATATAAGGAAGATATATGTCAGATGAGATAATAGTCGTCTTAAAATCAATTCATATCCTTGAGTATGGAATTTAATCTAATATATCTAATATGTATATATGATGAAAGCACCATTTTATGAATTTTCTTTAAGAGTATTTTTCCAACATGACACTATGTTTTACAATATTTTGTTTGTGATAAAATTATCCAGCCAATAAGGAAGTGCCACGCAGGATTCGACGTGGCAAGGCAGTTAAACTGAGTGAAAGTTAACGTGGGGACAGTTATTGGCAGTTTTGCCATTTCATTCTGTTCAAAACATGAACTGCTAAGGGACACATGTTGAATATTGGAGAATAGCTAAAAAATAAGTGTCAATTTAAGACAATGCCATGTGGATTGATAGTTAATAGTTTGAAAAAGAAGAGGGAACATTCAAACAAGACTACTGTGTAGCCTCAATGATTATATATAGAAGGAGTTTGTGTTCGAAAGAGGATCCTTCGATCAACATCAACTTATACACTTTTATCCTTTACAAATATTGTACTTTTTATCATTACCTTCAAACAAGACTAATGTGAAGCCTCAATGATTATATATAGAAGGAGTTTGTGTTTGAAAGAGGATCCTTCGATCAACATCAACTTATACACTTTTATCCTTTACAAATATTGTACCTTTTATCATTACTTTTAGAGTTCGAATTAGAACACCTTCGAAGTTATCTTCAAGGTTAGATTGTAGTCTATTTTACTCAATAAAAATAGCTTGTTACTTTACTGTTTTTCATTTATTGTTCTAAATTAGGAGTAGTGATACATTATGTAGTTCGAAGTTCTTCAATTAGTTATATCTTTACACGTTTGAAGTCCTTATTAAGGCATCGAACGTCACCACAATCTTTCTGGAGAGGCGTAGTTTGGGTATCAATCACATCACACACATTGGCAATTTGCTTGTCTGGCATGCTCGCATTTATATAATTCCATTTATATCCTTAAAGGAATTTTCCAACCAAACATTTTTGGCACGCCCGGTGGGACACAAGTGTCAAAAGATGACAAACAGAAACCTTCGAAGCAATAGGTTTGTTGATAACGCCAATGTTGGTGTTAATAATGCTAAAATTTGTGGTTCTCCACACCAAGATCCTCAAAGCAGCAATACTGGGAATCATGTAAACAATGAAAACCCAGAAGTAGGAGTTGAAAATTTGAATCCAAATCCAATCGATGGAAATATTGGTTCAGGAATTCAACATGACTTGGTGAATCAATTGACACCGGTATTCGATCATTTAGGAAACATGATTCAGAATGTTAATGCTCTGATCACTTCCCTTAATAAACAACATACCACAATTTGCACCAGCAATGGTGCCAAGTGGAAATCTTTCTGTGGTTCGACAGAATGAAAGGGGTTATACTCATGGCTTATTTAAGCCAAATCATATGATTCATGCAAATGGGCCTCCTTTTAGGCCTAATTCATAAGAAAGCTTCTATATACCTGTCCCTAATTCTACTCCTTCAATGTTCGAAGGGATGCAAGGAAACCATATAGGACATGGTCAAGATCATATGTATAGATCAGTGAATATCGAAGAACCTAGGCCCAGAGAAAACATAATGGGCCAAAATAGGAGAGTAAATAACAATCCTATATTCGAACCAGATCCTACTGGAATAGGTGTAGGTCGAAGGAATGAAAAGCCTAGGAGGATGGATAACATACCCCAACCACCTCCAATGAACCCTTATTTGGGTCAACCAGGTCATCAACAACCACCTAATATGGTTGATATAAATAACATAATTAATTTAATCCATGAAGTTTGTGGACCCATGGATCGGGGGGGGGGGGGGGGGGGGGAGGGGGTCAAACTCTAGTATACAGGAAGCCTTATCCTGACTGGATTGATAGGATTGAATTCCCTGGGGGATTTAAGTTCCCTACCTTTGCTATGTTTGCTGGAGATGGGAGTCATTCTATAGTTGAACATGTAGCAAAATTCATCAGTCAGTGTGCTGATGCAGGAAACAATGAATACCTTAGACTTTGTTTATTTCCTAGTTCATTGACAGATACAACATTCACATGGTTTATCCATTTGGCCCCTAATTCGATCCATAATTAGACACAAATGGAAGAATCCTTCTATACTCAGTGTTTTCAAACAGAACCAGAGGTGTCTATGGCTGATTTAGCCAGACTCTATCAAAAACCTGATGAAAAGGCTACTCAGTTCATAAATAGGTTCAAGAGGGCTATAACAAAATGTAAAATTATTCTGCCAGAGCCTAAATTTGTTAAATTGGCTCAAAATGGTCTTGAATTTAGACTTCGAAAGAAGTTTGATGCATTAGAATTCAGAGACCTTGTTGAATTAACTGCTCGAGTCTCTAGATATGAGGCCCTGTTGGAAGAAGAAAATGAAAGGAATGCTTCCTCATTGAAAACATATTACAAAGATCCTAATTATGAGATAGATGTTGCAGAAATAATAGGAAAAGAGCCTTTCACATGTAAAAGTTTTGTGAAGAAAAATGTTTCTGCTGAAGTGTATAAATCTAAAGGATCATTTAAAAAATATTCATTCAATGTTTATAAACTGGATGAAATATTTGATCATCTGTTAGAAGGAAAAATCATCAAGTTGTCTGATGAGACAAAATTACCTCCTAATGATGAATTAAAAGGCAAAAAAATATTGCAAATGGCATAATTCTTGGACTCATTCAACTAATAACTGTACTATTTTTCAAGACAGGATTCAAGATCTGATCAAGAAAGGGAAGTTGAAGTTCTCTGAAAAACAGATAGGGGTTGATGAGGATCCATTTCCAGCAGTACAAGAAGTGTCCATCAATGTTCATGACATTTCCCTCGAAACTCTAGTCAAAGAAAGGGAAATTGCAAAGGCAGAGGACCAAAAAGAAAAGGCTCGAAGAGATAGCAAAGAATAGTCCTGAATTTTCTACATTCAATAAGGAATATGCAAAAAACTTATGCATTGGTTGTGGGAAAAGATATACTGAGATCTATGATGAAAGGGTTGGGGGCTAAAACAGGCAGAAAGAACAAGTAACCTTTATTCGAACAAAAGAAAGTGAATACCTCGTATGAACCCACATTTCAGCCTATCATGAATGTTGGGAGGGGACAATGTAAGGGTCCAATATACCAAGCTTCGATGCACACTGAACCAATGACAGCAAGATATTCTCCAAAATCAATGGCTCATTTTAGGGCCAATTACTCGAGGAATTTTTATGCTGGTAATTCTATTCGACCATCAAGGAACATGCAATAAGTAAGGCCATGTATGTCTTATGTACCAAAGAAGTATCATATGGTGCAAAAAGAAAGACAAGCCCAGTTTATACCATCAAAATTAGTACCAGCCAATGTGGTATAAGCTGAGATGAGCATGGCTACTTCGAATGCATTACCAAGAGTTGGTGAAACATCACAATCAGATGTGCTTACATTGGTACCAGGAGTACCAAATTGGTTTGTTATGCAAGATGATAGAGTAAAAAATGTGGTGAATCAACAAAGGTCTCAAAACAAAACAGGATGATCAAACCTCCACAGGTTGAAAAGAATACATGGCGTGTGCTTCAACATCCTAAAGAAAAGAACCAAGAGATGGTTTCTGTAATAAATAGGACTCAGCAAAGGAGATTTCAGAGGAAGTATACTATATGGAAGGAATTTTCCAATATGCAGACTCAAAGTCAAGAAGTGGAAAATGAGATCGAGTCTTACCCCAGTGATATTTCAAAGCCTAATCCTAGGTTCGACTGAAATATAAAAACTGATAATGATTCTATGTCTGAAGAAAGTATCATTAAGGCCGAGGTTATGGAATTGGAAAAGGCTATGAGTGTTGATGAAGGGGATAAAACAATGACAGTGATAGAATCTCAGGTTTTGGGAAATATTGAGATGAAACCCAGTGATGAGATTGTCAAAAATGAGAATATACACATCCAGCTTGACACATTTCCAGAGCAAATGGAAGTTAACACTACCACATTTACATTACTAAAGATCTTCGAAGCAACAGAAGATCAACAAATGGATGAAGAAATGGAAATTGAAGCATCTACTGAAGATGTCTCTGAGGTAAATCTTCCTAAATTCATTTTTAATGATTGTAATTTTGTATACTCATTCGAAGAACCATCAGCGGAAATGACCAAGCACCTTAAACCATTATATATAAAGGCTTGTTTAAATAGAGTTCTTTTAAACAAAGTATTGGTTGTTAATGGTGCTGCTGTCAACAGTATTCCTCAAAACACTTTGAAAAAAATTAATAAACAAGACTCAAAGTTGATACAGACTCATATTATGATATCAAACTTCACTGGTGATAAGAAAAACACCAAAGGGGTAATACCTATTGAAACTATAGTAGGTTCAAACAAATCCAAAATAGCTTTCTTTGTGGTGGATGCTAGTCCTAGTTATCATACTTATTAGGAAGAGATTGGATTCATGCTAATCGATGTGTTCCTTCTTCAATGCACCAGAAATTGTTGCTAGTAAAGGAAAACTGTGAGATTGAAACAGTGAAGGCTGATACTTAGCCCTTCCATGCAAGTTCTAACTGTGTCGAAGCTCAATTATATCAAGAGAATGTTAAACCAATTGACCTTACAGAATCAGAAAATGAATCCCCAGAAGAGAACTAGGATATTTTGGCTGATATGCCATTTGGCTCTTTAGAACCATTATATGGTAACAAAGTGGTTTAATGACTCACACACCTATAGAAATTAAAGATGTGGAAGAGACCATTCGATTGGTCTTACAATAGTTAATGGTTGCAAATTTAGAATCAAGGATTGAAAAATATTCGACCATAAATTGGTCAGATTATGTCTTCGAAGAAGATTCACAAGAGTTAAGGGATGTTGGCAGGGAAGAATTATCTGTGATGCCAGAAAATTCTATAGAAGAAGTGTCACAAGATCTTCTATTAGAGATTAATTTAGGATCAGATCAACAAAAAAGAATTACTTATATGATTTCCAAACTTGAAAAGTGTGACCAAAATAAATTGGTCGAGTTATTAAAAGAATTTTGAGACTGTTTTGCTTGGGATTATGATGAATTTTCAGGACTCGAAAGAAGCTTAGTGGAGCATAAATTGCCTATCAACGCTGGATATAAACCAGTAAAGTAGCAACCTCGAGGATGACACCAGAAGTCACCATGAAGATCAAAGAAGAAATCGAAAGGTTTCTCAAGGCAGGCTTCATTAGAACTGCCATGTATGTTGAATGACTTTCAAATGTTATTCCAGTTATGAAGAAAAATGGTAAATTAAGAGTCTGTATTGATTATAGAAATTTTAATTTAGCCACACATAAGGATGAATATCCTATGCCAATAGTTGATTTATTAATTGATAGATCTGCTGAAAATACTATAATGTCTATGATGGATGGTCACTCAGGATATAATCAAATATATATTGCTGAGGAAGACATTCATAAAACTACATTTAGATGTCCAGGGAATATAGGTACATTAGAGTGGGTACAAATGCCTTTTAGTTTGAAAAATGCAGGAGCTACTTATCAGAGGGCCATGAATGCTATTTTTCATGATATGATTGGAACACTTTTAGAATGTTATATAGATGACATAATTGTCAAATCTAGATCATTTGATGATCACCTCATACAAATGAGATTAGCATTCGAAAGAATGAGATTTTTCAAACTCAAATTAAATCCATTGAAATGTGCTTTTGGAGTTAGTACTGGAAATTTTCTGGGGTATCTGGTATATGAAAAGGGAATTCAAGTGGATAAGAATAAGGCTCAAGAAATTATTCAAAGTAAACCCCCTTCGACTAAAAAGGAATTGCAAAGATTTCTGGGACATGTTAATTTTATTCGAAAGTTCATTTCCAATACTGTTGGAAAAACTCTGATTTTTTCTCCTTTATTGAGATTAAAGGATCATGAAGAGTTAAAGTGGGAAGATAAACACCAGACTGCCTTTCAAGCCTTGAAGGATTATTTGGTGAAGCCACCAGTATTAATGCCTCCAAGGAAGGACATACCAATGAAGTTGTATATCTCAGCAGCAGAAGCATCAATTGGGGTCCTGTTAGCCCAAGACAATGATGATAAAAAAGAGCAGGCCATTTATTACCTTAGTAGGTTCTTAAATCTTATCGAATGCAAATATTCATTTATGGAAAACTATGTTTATCCTTGTATTTTGTAGTAATGAAACTGAGATTTTATCTTCTTTCCACTGAAGTTTATGTGATTACTAAATTCGATTAATCAAGTATATGTTGACTCAAACTATTTTAAGGAATCGAATTGGTAAATGGATTCTTACTTTATCAGAATTCTGTTTATTCTATGTACCACAAAAGTCAGTGAAAGGGCAGACTTTAGCAAATTTTTTGGCTGACCACCTAAATTGCCTCGAAACAGAGAAAAATTATGAAATTGGACATATAACCAATAGTCCATGGAAATTATGTTTTGATGGTTCGAAAATTGAATTTGCTGCAGGCATTGGATTCATCATCGAATCACCTGAGAGGATTAAAACCAAATATGGCTTTAAACTTGATTCGAATCAGTGTACTAATAATCAAGTTGAGTATGAAGCTCTAATAATGGGTCTCGAAACCTTGTTAGAGCTTAAAGCTACATTTGTAGATATTTTTGGAGATTCTCAGTTGGTTATAAACCATATGAATGGGGTATATAAATGTATGAGTTATACTTTAAAGATATATTATGACACTATAATGGATTTATTATCCAAATTTGATAATATAAACCTCCTCTATATTCCTAGAAGTTTTAATGAAGAAGCCAATGATTTGGCTTAGAGGGCATCTGGATTCAAAGCAAGTGTTGAAGATATTGAGATAGAACAAGTTACTTATAGGAAACTATTGCCAATGTTGGTGGATAGATTACTTTTTGTTAATATCTCAATGTGGAAATTCATGATGATTGGAGAAAACCAATCATGGATTATCTCTCAGGAGTGAATGAAAAGCCCAATCGAAGCATAAGATTGAAATCTGTCAATTACATCATGTACAATGGAAAATTGTTCAAAAGTAGAAGTGATGAATTATTGCTGGGATGTTTAAGTAATCTTGAAGGAATTGAGGTTATAACTCAAATCCATGAAGGATTGTGTGGAGCTCATCAATCTGGGATTAAAATGAGGTGGTTACTTCGAAGGCATAGCATTTATTGGCCAACAATCTTAAAGGATTATATTGAATTTGCCAAAGGATGTCAGGAATGTCAGAAACATGGTCCTTTGAAGCATTTACCTACTGTTGATCTTCAATATGTGGTAAAACCTTGGCCTTTTAGAGGTTGGGCCATTGATGTGATAGGGAAAATTAGTCCTCCTTCTTCGAAGGGTCATGGATTCATCATTGTGGCCACATGTTATTTCACTAAATGGGTAGAAGCAGAACACAAGCAGACTGTGACCTAAGTAACAGTTACCAAATTTCTAGAAAATATAGTCTACAGATTTGGTATTCCTTAAACCATTGTATCTGACAATGCCTCTATATTCGAAGGGGATGTGGTTGCTTTTGCAAGTAAATTGGGGATCACAATGTCAAAATCAACCGCATATTATGCCCAATCTAATGGTCAGGCTGAAGCAACCAATAAAATCTTTAAGGAAAATATGGCTAAAGTCATAAAAATAATCCAAGGATATGGCATGAGATTTTACCAAAAGTTTTGTAAGTATATAGGACTTCGAAGCGAACAAGTACATGGGTGTCTCCTTATGCTTTAACTTTTGGTCATGAGGCAGTTTTGCCAATTGAAATAAAAGTTAATTCTCTTCGAGTTATAAAGCAGAATTAGTTATCCTTAGATGACTATCAAACATCAATGGCTATTGAATTGGAAGATATTGATGAAGAAAGAGTCAAGGCTTTTAATAATATCCTGATACAAAAGAGAATAATAGTAAAAGGATATAATAAAAAAAGTTCAACCAAGAACCTTTGATGAAGGAGATTTGGTTTGGAAAACAATATTGCCTATTGGATCTAAAGATCCAAAATATGGGAAATGGTCCCCTAAGTGGGAAGGTCCATTCCAAATCCACAAAGTCTTTAAAGGTGGTTTTTACCATTTGAAGAACTTAAGTGGTTGCATATATGTAAGAAAGATCAATGGCAGATTTCTAAAACAATATTATCCAACTGTTTGGGAAGTAAAAAATCTAGAACGAGATGTAAAATTCAAAAATAAGACCATGTTTTTCATGTTCAAAGTAACTACAAACTAGATTTTGGTAAATTACAAAGTCCTATTGCTATTTCTCTTTCATACTAATTTCCCAATGAACCGAGCCTTTAATCTAAAGTTATCCCAAGACCTAGTATACATTTTTGACTGACTAAGAATGTACTTTTGCCTAGAGATTGATTCCTGGTTCTTCAAAGGCTTCGATTCAAACTCTGTCTTCAAACCTTGAAGCTTGGCTTGAACATCTTCCTGAGTCGTCTGCAAAGCCTTTAACTCAGTCTCCACAAGCTCGAGCTCCTTTAAGAGGCTATCTCGTTTGGAAGAAAGTTTGTCAATGGCCATGTTGCTCTCATGAAATTCTTCCAGCAATTGGTTCATTGCTAAAGTCTTTTCTATTGTGTATTCCATATCAACCTCCAATCTTTTCCTTTCTTCAACAACTCTATCGAGTAGGAAACAGTTGAAGTCAAAGGTTGACATGAGTTCTGAAATTGATTCTTTGTCTGGGATAGAGACTTCAGAATTGTCCAACATGAATTGACTTAAAATCTTCAAAGCTCTTTGGATTTCCTTATCTTGAAAAACTTCGAATGGTATTTTGCTAAAGATCTTTAATGTAGTAACTGCTACTATGGGATCCAACGAAGGCACTTTTGGTGTACTCTGACTTGTCATCTGTTAAAAGAATACTTGAAAGTCAATTTGAGTAATGTCTTCTATCTTCAAAACATACTTCAGGCTGTCCTTGGACTCTTTTACTACCTCAAGGGTGAGATTAGGAGGGAGAGACATATGAAATTCTCCAGAGCTTGAGAGGATCGAAGCAGCTTGAGATATGAATGGATCTTGTTCTACGACAGTTTCAGGATCAGAACTTGTACTGGCCTTCGAAGGACCAGTTTCAAGCTTAGCAGCAGATACAGTCTAGTCAAGAAAAAGGATAAATATTTATTTGTAACCTATTTGTGAGGAAAGATAAAAACACAAAGAATACCAGAGAAGTTTGAATGACTTACCATTGGTTGATATTCAAGCAGTGGACGTTGAATGTCTTGTGGTTGAGGCTGAGTGTCTTGTGGAAAAGATTCTTAAATCTCTACAGCCTTGGGACTGGGAGATTCTGCTTGTGGAATTTTTGAAGTGGAGTCAGGTTTGGGCTCCACCATTGAAATGGGAACTGCTGGGATAGGAGTTTTCCCAATATTCTTTGAACTAGTAGAAGGCTCAATAGTTGTCTTAGCCTTCTTCTTTCGAATAAGCTTTGGAATAGGACTTGTCTTCTCCTCTTCTTCTTCAGGTTCTAAATTTCCAGTTGCTTGAGGAGGGCTCTCTGTTGGATGAATCAATTTTCTCTTGGGCCTGGAAGGAGGATGAGCAGGAGCTGAAATCTTTGATGAGATTGGAGCTTTTGGTGCAGCCTTCGAAGCTTTGGTTTTTGGTGAAGAGCTTTTTGAAGGAAAAATAGGTTTAAAGATTATTTTTAAACGCGCAACGAAAATATTGAGTTACAAAAACTTATTGGTATGCCCGAATTAACTACTAGTTAATTCTATAGATGCGTACGAACAAGAGGGAGAAGAAATATACCTCAGGTCTTGAACCCAATTCTAAAATCTTCAACCTTGGTGATACAGTAGCCTCCACTAGGTTGTCTTCACCCTTATGACTCCTACAGATGCTTCCCGGAGAGACTAGAGTTGGTGGGATCTCTAACTAGGAGGATAAGAAATTTTGGAAAGCCCTAAACAGGTTCTGCAACTTTCGTCTGGAAAAAATGACGATCATGAAACCCTACTATTATGATGCATACAAACAAAAGAAAATCCTAAGAAAAAAATCTCTAATCATATATACACATAAGGCAAGCTCCTAATTCTAAGGTGTCGCGCACGAGGTTAAAAAAAATCAATAAAATCAAGGTATGAAATAAACTAGAAGGGAGATGAGAAATTGTACCTCAAATACGCTACAAAACAAAGATTAGTCCACATGCTTCACATAATAATATGATGTCAAATAATCAATCCTAATTCCCTAGCTTAGATCTAACAAGCATGAAATCCAACTTTATTCAATACCTATTTTTAGATGAACATGGATGAGTGAATGTGAACAAGAATGAAACATGGATTTATTCACTAATTTGGATCACTTAACCTCTGGATTTAAGCTAAATTATCGTTATTCAAATCATGATTTGAATCTCAAGACATTAGGGAACCATTTGAGTTGAAATAAATAAGATTAGGCAAAAACAGAAGCAGTTTTTTTTACGAATTACAGAGAGCAGACCAGATCTTAAAAAAACAGAAATAAAATACTTCCAACGGTTGGATCTTAATGATTTTTGGATATGTTATGCCTATGTGAGTCTAGTTTCTAACCCAGAAAGCAAATCAAGGTTTGAACGGTTAGATCTCCGGGAATGTGGAAAACACTAGGCATCACTCAGCATTTTACAACTCTCCGTCCAGAGATCTTGTATGATTTTTTAAAAATAGCAAACAAATCCGAATTGCTTCATTCTTTTTAGGGAACCTTCATAACACTTTAAGGTTCTTATAAACAATTATTAGAGGTCATGAAAACTTGGTTAGAGCTCTGATCTATCAATTTTAAAACCGGTTTGCTGTTCTGAAACTATTCTGAAATTCTGGACAGATTGTGGTTGTCTCACAAAACCCATGATCAAACCTTTCTAAACATAAAACCACCTCAAAACAAAAATTACAGTGGTAAAACGATGTGTTATTGACACTCTCCCGTTGGTTTCACTTGATTTCAACGGTTAGATTTCGAACTAAAAAGCTTTGATCAAAAACAGTTCGTGAACTCACTGTTTTTATTTTGCTAGTTCAACTTTGTTGGTTAACCTCAACTATTAAAACATGAAGTTGAGATTAAACCGGACTACTTTTTCTACCATTTGATGGTCCTTGAAGACTAAAAATCACTTTATACTTATGGATTTTGATGAAGTATGAAATGAACTTCTCAAAATTCCAAACAATGAGCTCCAACTTTATAGACCAAAGCTTGAATTCAAACTTATTACTCCTACCATTTGATGGTCATGGGAGATAAAGACATGACTAATGCTCCTAAGTTTCAAGAGAGAAAAAAAGATGACTTCATTGGATACCAAGTTTAGAGGATCCAAGTCATGAGCATGGACTTGGATCCACCTATATGAAACAAAGTGATGATCAAATTTTGACTCTCATGTAGAGTATAAGCTTTACATGAGGTTCAAAGGATCATACTCAAGAGATCAAAAGAGATATTGAAGATCTCCAAGACTCTCAAGAGGAGAACACATACAAAAAAAAGAAGGAAGAATTAGAAATAGAGACTCCTAAGCTTGCTTGACAAATAAAGACAATAGCAAGAGGTTTTAGGATTAGAGATCCAAAAGAAGAAGAGAGTATATGAATAATCTATGGTTAGAGGATCACCTCCAAATTATCCTCAAAGTTTTCTTTTCTTTGAAGATCTTCCAAGCTCTTCTAGTTCTCTCAACTCTCTTTTCTCCCAAAAAAAAATGTTGGTGAAGTGATGGATGTATGTAGTGGGTAGCTCTTGTTGTTTTTTTTCTTCTCCTTTCCTTCCAAGGAAGATCCCTTCTCTTTTATAGGCAAAATTACCAGGTATTTTTGGTGAATTTCGGAGCAAAAAACAGGTTTAATTCTCTCATTTGGTGGTACAATGTGTACTTTATGAATTTAGACAGACTGCTGCCCAGGGCGGCAGTCAAGAAACTGTCGCGACATTCCGTGAATGCCGCCGCGGCAGTCCATGAATGCCGTGCCGGCACTACGTGACTGCCGTGCGGCACTCATCAAATGCCGCGACAATTAATTGATTGCCGCGTTTTTGTCAGTCTTACTTTATCAGTTTTTTGTTCTTATCTGCATACACATACGTATTGCACTGCAAAATACGGACTTTAAAAGATAACGACAGTCAGAAAATGTCGGCGGCATTTGGTGAATGTCGGGCCGGCATTCACTGACTGCCGTGCGGCATTCAATGAATGCCGCGGTATCTGCCGTGTGCCGCTTTTGTTGAGCTTTTCCTTTTTTGACTCTTCCTTTTTCTTAAAGCAATTTATTCTTGAAGATCTTTTCCGAAAATTGTGTTTTATATCTGCATTCCCCTAAACACCTGGTATTTTCCCCTCTTTGTGAAATTTTATTGCGTTTAGAGAGCTTTCTGAAAAGCTTGGAACACTTCGAATCTTCCAGTCCTTGTCATCATCGGATACGGAGGTGATACTCTCCTAAATTTGGCGATCGGTCAAAATTGAGGTGTCTACAGTTTGTCCCTCTTCGGCAGAGCTTGTGGAGCAACGCGTGCCACAAGTGAATGTCGAAGCCTGTGTGAAGACAAGCCTTTGACCAGACTGTCGAATGTAGGTAAAACAAAAATGCGTTGCAAAAAACGGTTCCACACACGATTCATGTTGGTCGTGCTCAATGGTGAGCTGCCTACGTATCCCATCAGGAATCAGACCAAGACGTAGTTCAAACAGGAGCCAAACATACACAAACACAAGTAACCATACGGATGAATGCACCTATCTTGTCGTGATGCAAGTGCTATGCAATGATATCTTCTGAATTGATCTGGTCATGTGTGCCATGCTTATCATGTCCTCCCTACTTACGACGCACTTTACGTGACACGTTAGTCAGGGAAGATTACCTAATTTCGTGACTGCTGCGAAGATCTGTTATAGGGGTCATGATGCTTTTGATTTGATCTCGGGGGGAATATAAGTCTGTTATATTCCCAAAAATGGGGGTTAACGCAAATCTGTTGCAAGAACTGAGAATATAAGTCTGTTATATTCCCAAAAACGGGGGTTAACGTAAATCTGTTGCGAGAACTGAGAATATAAGTCTGTTATATTCCCAAAATGGGGGTTAACGCAAATCTGTTGCGAGAACCGAGAATATAAGTCTGTTATATCCCCAAAACGGGGGTTAACGCAAATTTGTTGCGAGAACCGAGAATATAAGTCTGTTATATTCCCAAAACGGGGGTTAACGCAAATCTGTTGCGAGAACCGAGAATATAAGTCTGTTATATCCCCAAAACGGGGGTTAACGTAAATCTGTTGCGAGAACCGAGAATATTAGTCTGTTATATTCCCAAAACGGGGATTAACGCAAATCTGTTGCGAGAACCGAGAATATAAGTCTGTTATATTCCCAAAACGGGGGTTAACGCAAATCTGTTGCGAGAACCGAGAATATAAGTCTGTTATATCCCCAAAATGGGGGTTAACGCAAATCTGTTGCGAGAACCGAGAATATAAGTCTGTTATATCCCCAAAACGAGGGTTAACGCAAATCTGTTGCGAGAACCAAGAATATAAGTCTGTTATATTCCCAAAACGGGGGGTTAACGCAAATCTGTTGCGAGAACCGAGAATATAAGTCTGTTATATTCCCAAAATGGGGGTTAACGCAAATCTGTTGCGAGAACCGAGAATATAAGTCTGTTATATCCCCAAAATGGGGGTTAACGCAAATCTGTTGTGAGAACCGAGAATATAAGTCTGTTATATTCCCAAAACAGGGGTTAACGCAAATCTGTTGCAAGAACTGAGAATATAAGTCTGTTATATTCCCAAAACGGGGGTTAACGCAAATCTGTTGCGAGAACCGAGAATATAAGTCTGTTGTATTCCCAAAACGGGGGTTAACGCAAATCTGTTGCGAGAACCGAGAATATAAGTCTGTTATATTCCCAAAACGGGGGGGTTAACGCAAATCTGTTGCGAGAACCGAGAATATAAGTCTGTTATATTCCCCAAAATGGGGGTTAACGCAAATCTGTTGCGAGAACCGAGAATTTAAGTCTGTTATATTCCCAAAAACGGGGTTAACGCAAATCTGTTGCAAGAACCGAGAATATAAGTCTGTTATATTCCCAAAAACGGGGGTTAACGCAAATCTGTTGCGAGAACCGAGAATCTAAGTCTGTTATATTCCCAAAATGGGGGTTAACGCAAATCTGTTGCGAGAACCGAGAATATAAGTCTGTTATATTCCCAAAGTCTTTTCAATTTTCAAAAATCGGGGCCCACGGGCTCAAATATTTTCACTTTTCAGAATTGGGAGCCCACGGGCTCAAATATTTTCACTTTTTAGAATTGGGAGCCCACGGGCTCAAATATTTTCACTTTTCAAAAATTGGGAGCCCACGGGCTCAAATATTTTCACTTTTCAAAATTGGGAGGCCCACGGGCTCAAACATTTTCACTTTTCAGAATTGGGAGGCCCACGGGCTCAAATATTTTCACTTTTCAGAATTGGGAGGCCCACGGGCTCATATATACTCTTAAATTTAAAAATTTGTAGTCAATGTGTACCTAAAAATGACCCCGAGGGCAAAAAAGGGTAACGAGGGCAAATTTTGGGGGCCTCAAATCCAATTTTCGGGACTTGATGTGAATTTTGGGGGGGAAAGTGAAGGTTTTTGAACCGACTTAACCGCGGCACACGCGGATTATCGCGGCAGTCCGTGACTGCCGTGCGGCACTCACGAAGTGCCGTTGCGGCATTCAGCGAGTGCTGCCCGGCAATTAACTGACTGCCGCGCACGGAAAACCGAGTGCCGCGATTATGCGGCAGTGGCTTAAACCGCCGGGTTCATTACATTTCTCTCATTCTCTCAACCTCCTTTCTCTCGAAATCTCTCTGGAGAAAAAATTTCTCTTTTTCTTTTCTTGCTTGGATTGATCTACCGGAGTTTATAGGTTAGTTCTGCTCGATCAATACTTGCTTAATCTCTTTTATTTCACTATTTTCCTGCGTTTTTAATGAATTTAACGCGTGAATTTCTCCCTTCCTTTGACAGATTATGGCGAGCGGGTCAGGGAGGAAGAAGAAGGCCAAATACACGGCCACTCACCATCCGGACGCCACACTCTTACTGAGGGACCCCGATGAGCACTTATCGGTCCGCGCATTTAGGCGCGAGGTAAACGCTCATCTCTCTCTTTTCAATTTTTCTTTTCTTTTTTTTTTAGAACGTATTGTGAATCACGACTTTGAATGTCTCATTTAAAAAATGTGAATTCCATGCTTGCAGCGTTTTTTACGCGTACTCTATTCGCACTTCATTTTACTTTTCTCGAACTCCGTGAATAACATGCTCGATGAATCAATCAATTTATTATTCTCCTTCACTGAAACTCGCAAATTTTCTGGAGCGTTCCAAACGCCTTTTATTATCCAAAATCGATTCTTGACCGCTTGCGACTCAAATTATGCCTCTTTATGATTTTCACGGACTTCTCTTTTTAAAACTGCGCTTAAATTTCTTTTGCACCTTCGCATGTATTCCTGAAAACAAGTCATTCTTTTCTTTTTCTTTTTTTTTTTCTCGAAACCTTGCCAGGATAGCTGAACTGAACGCAAATGAGCGCCACGTTTGTGCAATTTCTGCGAGTATTTTCAGATTTCATTATTATTATTATTTTTATTTATTTATTTTTTTTATTTCATTTCTTTCCTATTTTATGTCGCATTTCCTTGTCCTTAGCTGCCATCTGTTTATTTACCCTTTCTTTTATCCAATTACTAATATCAAAATTTGTGATTCTTTCTTGCAGCTGCAGCCCAAAGTGCTGAAGGGGCATGGCAGCCTTGCCCACGGGTATGAGTGGTACACACAGCTTAGTGAGACGGTGAGGGCCTTGGTAGACGCGGCCGGGTTTGGAGACTTCGTCAAACTTTTGACGAAGAGCTCCAATGACTTGCGGCAGATACATGCGCTGGCCGAGCGGTGGTGGGATACGACGAGCACTTTCCACTTCTCATTCGGCGAGATGACGATGACGCCCTTGGATTTCTCAATGATCATCGGGATCGCCTTTGGCAGAGAGCGATTGCGGCACTTGACGGACCCGGAGTGGGACCAGGTGGAGCCCTTATTGGGGGTGGTCCCGGATGAGGCTTTGGTCACGGCGCGATGGTTCATGGACACGTTCCGGGGCAAACCGGATTTTACAGACGAGCAGATGGCCAGAGGTTTTCTGATGTACATGCTGGGGTGCTCTTTGTTGAGCACCAAGGGTGATCGGATCGCTGTGTCCCTGGTGGCGTCCCTGGAGCACCTGGACCGGGTTGAGGAGTATGATTGGGCTGGTGCAGGGCTAGCTATCCTGTATAGGCATATGAGTGATATCTCCCGGGACAGGCCGGCCTCCACCAGTGGCTATTGGAGAGCGTGGGAGGTATGCCTTTTCTATATTTCATTACTTATTGCGTCTTTCAGAAATTTATTTGGACTGTGAGATTAACCCCCCCCCCTTTTGTTTTATTATCGCAGATCTGGTCTCACGAGTATCTTCGTATGATGTCTCCCGAGACGCGTGAGGCGGACGCCCTTATCATGCCCCAGGGGCTGAAATGGGCAAAGGATAGGGTCGGGCGGAAGACCGGGGCCCACGATTTTGTTTTGTTCAGGAACTTCCTAACGAACCTACGGGAGGAGCATGTTCACTGGCAGCCGTGGCTTAGGGCGCTCGCTGAGGCTCGTGTGGAGATTCGAGGGTCGGCTGGATATGACCCGACGAGGCGTCTTCTTGATGGTGGGTCAGAGGGCCAGGCATGGTATCTAGGAGAGAGAGTGACCAGGCAGTCACTGGCGACCCCTGGTTTTTTCGTGCCGTTCCCTCCTCCTGACTCTATGAGAGCCACGGACACTCTCCAGGGTAGCGAGCTCACGGTTGCTCTGCTAGGTTTGAGCATTCACGACTTTGTGGACCCCCCCAACGGATATGTGGCGTTCCGTGCCGCTAAGCTGATGCCGAACTTCCCTCTGATGGAAGTGACTCGGGTGAGTAAGATTCTTTCAACCTTTCTATGAATTATCTTTCATTCTTTATTCATGTTTTATTACTTTTGTTTGCAGCCTGTTCCTGTCGTGGTTCGACCTCCTGCCTTACCCGAGTGGGACTGGACCATGTCGACCGTCTCATTTGGTGAGCCCCACGTGACGACGATCCCCCGGCTATCACGGGGTGCCCCCACTATTACTATCCATTATGACGTCGTCCCGCGTGCCTACGCGGAGGAGGGTTTGGCGTATGCCCACAGCGTGCGACAGTGGGTCCTTGGGCGAGAGTGGATGGTAAGGGACTACCTTTTATTTGACTTTGACTGCTTTTTCTTTTACTAGCCTTTATTCTTGGTTCTCGTTCTTTTCAGGCTGAGGGGGCTCGGGCGACTGCTGCGACTCAGTTGAGCCCAGGTATGACTTCTGTTCCTTTTGTTATCAGTATTTTATCCGTCATTTCACCATTTCCTAGACTCATTTTTCTCATTTCAGGCGGAGGAGATCAGAGTCCTGTCTCAGCAGGTGGGTCAGCTCCAGCAGCGGCTTCAGCAGTTTGGCATCCCTCTCAGCGATGCCCCCGGAGGTAGCGGTGCTGGGCGTGGCGGAGGCGGCGGCGAGGGCACTAGCGGTGGCAGAGGCTGAGGCAGCGGACGTGGAGAGAGTGGTGGAGGCAGCGGGACCGAGTCAGAGGAGGAGCCTCTTAGGTGCACGACTCGTCAGACTCGCGGCCGGGGTCGGGGTCGGGGTCGGAGCTGATCCTGCTTTTATCATTTTTTTTGTTTTTGAGATGATTTATACTTTATTTTGGTGGATGACTGTATATATACACATATGCTTTATTTTTGATGGCTGCTCCCTGATAGTTGGTAGGATAGGCATTCCTAATACTTTTATTATTACATTATTGCTTTTCACCGTATGTGTGACCATAGCTTGGTCCAATTCTTGCCGTATGTGGGATCATGGCTTGATCCCGTCTTTATTTTTATCTTTGAATGCTCTTGTTTCTTTTATCTTTTGGAATGTACAAATAAATGAAATGAATGAATGAATCAATGAATGTATTTGTACGTGCTGCATGATGCACACGTTTTATTGCTTCTCATTTAGTTTTCTGTTTGCAGGTGGGCTGATCATGTTACAAACAAATCCTGGCCAATGAAAAACTCAGAACGGCACTCGGTTAGGTCTCCGCGGCACTCAGTGAGAGCCGCGACGGCAGTCAGTAAGTGCCGCAACGGCATTCACTGACTGCCGCGCGGCACTTCATCGAGTGCCGCCGCACTTTATCGAGTGCCGCGGGTAGGTAGACAGCCTTATTCTTCTATTTATATCCCTTCTTTCTCAAAGTTCCGCAAACCACTTCTCATTTCTTCTCATTTCCTCTCCAAATGGCCCCCATTAGTTCTCAAATCCTCTTCCCATGGATGGATACTCTCTCTGGCATTGACAAGCTCAATTTTGAGTGCTTCAGACTAAACGATCTCTTCTTTTTCCGACAGATGAATCTAAATGAGGGTCTACTTCGCGCCGCCGTCCAATGTTGGGATCCTGCTCTCAATGTCTTTCGTTTCGACTCTCAGGAGATTTGCCCCTTATTTGAGGAGTTTAGCGCCATTCTCCACACGGATCCTTCTGCTGAATTGATGGTTCCTCAGATTCAGGCCGGGTATGTTCGGGACTTAGCCACCCTTCTCCACATGTCTCGGAATGCGGCGGGCTCTTTTGTTCATGACAGGCAAAGAATAATAATTTGTATCTCTCTAGTATGTAGTATCTCATACACATGAATTACTTACTATGATACTTAAGGATTAACAATCATCTCATGAAAGAAACATACACAATGAAATGTAAAGCTAATATCCATATATTAAAATGTCAATGTCTCATACATAAAATAATGGTTTGAGGGCACAAACCCAACACTTTCACCAATTGATTTACCTGTATTGCAAGAAGTAAACAACTTTAATTTAAAATTCATTTGTCCAAAATAAAATAGACTAAATTGGTAATTTATTTACCTTTTAACTTCGAGTCAATATGTTTCAAGAGTTGGCATTTGTCCATTTGTACTGCCATCAAATTTTCCCACCAGCTCGAGAAGGCAGGAGTGCAAGTTGTGTAAATTGGCAAAGAAGTGAACTCCAGGTTACTAACTTTACTCTGATAAACTGCTAATGCAACAGTTATCACTAATTCTAGCACCCTCGAAGTGATCTTATAAGCCATAAATACATTGGCTTGGCTTCTGTATGGAAAAGGGATTGATTGGGTGAGACCAAATTATCTCAAAAATTGATTTGGAAGGTAGAGTTCACCATGGGATTTAGAGCTAAGGTTGTTTCCAAAAAATAGATCTTTGCTGATCAAAAAGCTTCTCCATGCAGCTTTTAATTCGAGTGCATTTGTTGTGCTATCCAGAATATGACACAGCCACAGAGGAAAAAGAGGAGTTTGGTCCTCAGGATTGTAAAGGATAGAAAAAGGTTGGAACAGGTCATTCGACCTTACTGCAGAGAGATCGAAGAAGAAAGAGAGTGAGTCTCTGAAAGATAGTTCAGCATCTAATAACAAAGAAAAGAAGATCCCATGAGGGACAATATTCTCTCTGGGCCCTAAATTATGAATTTATGGAAAGTAGGCATAAAGCCACAATTACAGGATCCAGAAGGGACCACCTTGAGTGGGTAGAAAGGGGTCATAGCACAAATCAGAGAAAGATCTATATAGAGATCCGAGCACAAAGGGAGCCAAAGCTAGTCTTCGACCAACAACTAAAGCTTTAGCAATATTGGAGAATTCAAGAACAACCCTTTGGGAAGAAGTACAGAACAAGTGCTTTGAAAGCCAATAGAGAAGGAAACAATAATACTCAGTGCTTGATATATTTCCTGATGACTTTTTATGATTAGAAAATTTATGTATCCTAAGGATTTTGAATCAGCTCGAATAAGAGGACTATCAGACTCCACCATAAAGGGATGAGCATCTTCTCCATAAGACAAAAATCCTAATAAATGACATATGTCTAAGACAGTTGGACATATGGGACCAAATCGAAGTTGGAAGTGATTCAAGATAGGGTTCCAGAAGCATAAAGCTCTAGCGAGCAGGTTAGGACTGGCTTCGATTGGATACTTTGAGAGGTTAACGGCATGATAGATTCCTGTTACGATCAAAGCCTCTCTCTTTTTATCTAAAATCCTTTCCACCCATTCTGGCCACTCTTTCACAGGTTTGGGCCAATGTCGAAACTTTAAGTCATTCCTAGGAATAGGAATTTCTTGCTCATATGCTAGGTGTTGTTCTCCTAATCTAGGGTAATAGACGTGAAGTTTGAGATTAGGGGAACTCAATCAGGGGCCAACGGCAATGGAAGATTCGTGGTTGGGAAAAGTTACAGGGACAAGGATTTCATTAATTAGCGAGGTTTCTTGCCCATTCGAGTATTGTTTTTGTTCATCCTGAATGATTTTTTTGAAATCATCACAGACCTTCTGTAGTTGAGTATTGTCTCTGGATGTTGCCATTTTTGGAAGCAAAGTAGAATGAAAATGATTGCGAATAAGATAGAATGCAAATGAGATAGATGGAAAAAGAAGAGTTTGCAGAAGGTAGAAGGATTTCTTCATCCTTATCTCTTATCTATTTATAGCCTTTGGTGACATTTGGGAAGAGACGCATTTATTAAGAAATTAGCCGTTAGAGTCAATTACTTGAATAGCCATTATTCTAAAGAAGAATACTATAACACCCGTAATCGTGTTATTGCATTTCATTGTATTGTCTTGCATGATAATGTGATGTGTTGTGCATTTTGGCACATGTGTGAGTGAGTTTTGACTCACGAGTCGATTTGGGTGTCTGTATTAGAGAACCCTTTGAGACGGTGTCAATGAGTGTTTTATTGTTGTGACGTCTCTCTGAGATTGAGACGGTCACTGTGGAATACCTTAAATGTTTATCTGAAAATAAATGTTTACCTGTGTATTTCAATATCTGTAGTATTTCTGGTTTAGAATTTATATATGTTGTTAGTTTTAGCATCCTGGTGAGGATGAATTAACGCGCTATTAATTTGGTAGGCTAATTAGCAATTGCATAAAAATTATGTAGAAATTCGTATTTTAGCAACCAAACGAAACTTAGTCAGAAGCTTTTATAATTTTGAAGTTTTACTCGTGAAGTTATGAATTAGTTGTGTAGAAAGTTTTGGAGACTGTTTATGAGTTTTGAAAACTTGTGGGGGAGGGGGAGGGGGGGGGGGGGGGGGTAAACATAATTTTAGAAAATGTTGCCTATATATAGAAAGCTATGACTTTCATAATTTTCATAACTTCTAACCTAAAACTCAAAAGGAGGCCAAAGGGAGATATAGTTGCTTCGAGCTTTCTGACGCCAAACGACGACCTTCTGTTAGTCTGTTTTCTCCCAAATTTCATATTCGAGCTCCTTGAGGTAAGAGCTTCGTTTTGATACCTATTAGGCCTTGTTTGGCCAAGTTTTTCGAAAAGCCTTTTTCTAGAATTTTTCATAAAAGCTGATATTCGAACTTTTGATCTATAGGAACTGTACTAGAAGCTTTTCTGCACGTTCTTTGTGCACGGGTTTTCCTTGGATCATAGTTTAAGAACGTTATTCGGAGGTGAGTGATTCAACTATATTTTTGGAATGATTTCTTGACATGTATTCATGTTTTGTATGAATAGCATGTGTTAGTTTATAGATATATTGTGTAGTTCATATTGGGCAATTATATTGATAATTAGGCCCAATAGCACGGTGAAATGCTTTGTTTACCGCAAGCATGGTATTATGTATTTGGGCATGTTGAGTTGATTATTTGGGTCAGAAGGAGCATGTGATCACCGAGCCATTTTGTGGAGCCGATATAGGCATTAAGGTCGCACGATTGAAGAGAAGAATCGTGGGTCTTACCCTTTCATGTGAACTTATTGGCGAGGAGTCGCGGATTGGGAGTATGGACGGGTACGTGAGTTTCCGACGACTAGTATGAAATGTAGAGGTGTGAATACGAGCATGTTTGTCATTCATATGCATATGTTGTTTTATTCACTAAGCGTTAGCTTAAACAAATCGAAATATGTGTGGTTATTTAAATAACCATTGCAGGTATTAATGTTAGCGAGGAATCAGAGGAGTGATTGCGGGGTGTTGGGAGTTCACTTAGATGGTGGCTCATCGTGCTTATCCCGTAGTTTTGAAATCAAGAACGTTTGTTACCTTGCTTTCATAAGGAACTTGTAATAGAATTGAATAGTAGATTGTATTGGAATCTATAGATTAGAAGCTCTGGATATGTTTTGAAACGTTATTATATATCGCGTATGTCTTTTCATATGTTAGAGTCGTGAAACAACTCATGAGCTTGGATTTAAGTACGTAAAGGAGTCGATAGTTCATGTTTATGCAAGTCTTGGTGCATGTTTGAGATTTTTCCAAACACATCCTTAACGTGTTCAGTAAACGTATTCCTTCAAGTGGCATGTTGATATATATGTTTAAATAAATTTCATAAAGTTTCGAAAGAATTGGAATTGGATATGGCACTTTTTGTCGCGTTGAAAGTTGGACAGAAACAAGTGGCTTTGCTGTCAAAGGACTATCGACCGGTCGAAGGGACCCATTCGACCGGTCGAATGCCCCTCTGCTTGAAACTTCAGTAAAAGCACTTGGTTGAAGGGACTTTCGACCGGTCGAGAGGGACGTTCGACCGGTCGAGATGCCCCCTGTCAGCTTGTTTGTTCTCCTACTTCCAAATATTTTCAAAAGTTCTAATTACAAACTTAAGCTTCTTTTGGGACCCTTTTAAGGGAAAATTTGTCGGATCAAATTTTGAAGCCTCCAGGCGACAAGTGTATTTTCGGTTAGCTCCGTTACGTACTAGAACGAGAGTTATGTTTCTTTTCCGTTGCGTGTGTTCTTAAAACTAATATTTTGGGAACATTAATGAATTAGTTTAGCCTCGGTGGCCTGCCATGGGCTTCGTTTCCGCTATTGTGGGAACAGGCTGTGACATTTAGTGGTATCAAAGCTTTTGGTTTAGAGCCTTGGGGATGAGTGACATTATATGTTGAGTGACGTCGAGTAGAGTATATGTTTATGAAGATAATGTTGTTATCATTGTAGAAATGCTCATATGTTAGCATCTGTTGATTGTAATGATGAACTGTACACATAAATATCTTATGGCATAGCATGCATCGTCTTTGTGCATTGAGCTCAGCAGGGTGAATATTTGACTCATCATGACTGAGCCGGTAAGAGTTGTCACTGCATTCGTGAATCGGCAAAATTATATGGTTGTAGAGTTGTGTGATGAAATGAGGGTTGCCATGAGTTATCATAGACCGTGTGTTGTGACAAGAGGGGGAGATGATATCCTGGTAGTAATGAGCAGTAGCATTTTGTTTTCAATGAAACCCAAATGATTTTTGGATCGAGTCTGTAATTATTTAAAGTGATAGTAATAAGTGCTCTTTGAGGGCTTTAATCGAGAACGGAGTTTGAGTAGTGAATGTCAGGAGAGATTTTCTTAGAGTCCACATAAAGAATGAAAGGTGATTATTCGTAGTCGAGTTTTGGAATTGAAATTGATTGATAAGATTTCTGTCTCAGACATGGGCTAAATGTTGTGACGTGAGAGAATAGGATGGACAGTTAGGGTTTATGACAGAAAGATAATCCAGCAGAGTGTATTTCTCGTGTATGGGATAGGTGAGGAATCTTTCACCTTTTCTTACGGTGTTTCCCTATGATATTAATCTACAACATGATCGTACGAGATTATCTTATGGTTATCTTTTACAAGTGTATGATGGGTAGTTGAAGAATATTTCAACTAATTTTACGGTATTGAGATGATTATGAGATGATTAGATGGTTGAGAAATCTCTCAACCTATCTTACGGTATGTATTGGGGGTTGAAGATATCTCAACGGATTGTGAGTATTATGGTTATTGAGGAATCTCTCAATTGAACCTAGTTTCGAATGGTCGTGGTACCATAGTGGAATCAAATATAGTATAAGGCTTAGTAGCGAATGCTACCGGATTGATGAAATAAAAAAAAATGTTGGGATTTAGGCTTGACCTAAGATGAGTGGTTATGAATGGAATTGAATAGAAATAAGAATTCCTTGGTGTTGAGATGGGTTGTCAAAGGACATAGAATGAAGGAAGTGAGAACATGAGACTGAGGGAAAAAGGTAAGTGTGATTGATTGAACGTGATAAGAGAGTTAGAGGAATCTAGTTGATATTTGGATATCATTGATATAAGAGGATCCTTATAGAGAATCTTGTAGAGGAGGTTGTTATTACAAGGAGTTGTAATGAGGATAAACTTGAACTTGAGTCCAACAGTTGTGTGATTCAAGGAGTTTTGATGCTTTTGGGCACTTGTGGGTGGTTCCAAGGTGGTTGGGAAGTAGCCCCAAATGCCTTGTGAAGTTGGGGACTTTTAAAGATGTTTAATGGAGTAAAATTTGGTCCAAGGGGTACTTGGACCGGTCGAAAGGGGCAGCTCGACCGGTCGAATACCCCTCTGATCTAAATAGTGATTTTAAGGATAATTTTTGTCGAGTTTTATGAAAACTGGCATAACTCTTTGTAGAAAATTTGGATTCGCGCGTCGTTTCTTGCATTGGAACCGGGACTCAAAGAACTATCTTTTGGTGTAAAATTTAACCATACTTTATAAATGACCATTTTGCCCTTGGGCTATTTTGTCACAGAAAAGTTCTTTTAAGATGTCTAATCCATGCTTTCGTTGCTAATTTCTGTATTTCAAACAAAATGAAAGATCTTTTAATGATTATAAAATATCGTTGAGTGTTTGAAGTGAGTGGTTGCCAATGAGGGGTTAGAGTATGAGAAGTATTACAATACTGAACAAGAGCGGTTGTGGAAATGGATAAGTAAAGTGACTTTAGGTAAGTCAAGTTAGAAAGGTGAAAATATAAATTGGGAAGATGAGATTTCGATGAATAAGTGAACATGAACGGTAAGAGTGAGATAAAGACGTTGTAGTACGTACGTACATTATCGGATATGATAGAAGGAATGTAAAATGATCAGATGAAAATGGTAAATGTAGCAGAATGCTATCTCGGTCGTCCTGAATTCCAACAAGGTTGGAGAATTTTGAGAATGTCGAATTTTATCCCAAGAAAATTTTAAGTGTTTAAAATGTTTTAAAAATCAAACTTTTGTTTGAGTAAGAAAATTTTGTTAAATACTTGTAATAAGGTATCAAGTGGACTTTGGAAGACGAGTATCGTGGAGGGATATGGTATGCTTAGTGCTTGAGACAAAACGGTGGTCGTCAAACGAATGAGTTCTACGTGAGTAGATTATCAACTTGGAAATTCTAAAGTAAAGGGTTAGTGAAATGTTGTACACTTGGAATTAGTAAGTTGGAAGTAGAGCTCTTAAACGAGTTGACTTGAGTATTGTCACGAAAGGTATGTGAATTGAAAGTCGATAAGAAATTTATCAAACACAGTGAGACTATGGTACTTGATTGGGAAGGCCAAATTATTGAATTGTCTTCAGATGGTTACGGGAATAGTATAAAATACTTGGGACAACAGGTTCTTCGAGAACAATGAATTTGAGGTTAGAATGGCAAATATAAAGGATTAGAGAATCTGAATTGGAGTTAAGTCAGGTTGACTAGAGTTATGAAATATTAAATCGTTAAATAACGTATGAAGCCTTGAGATGTTATACAAGGAATATATGTTCAGTGTAAAGGGCTGTCAAAAATTCAGTAAGAGTTGAGATACGTGAGTACGCTTGGTATGAGCTTGTGTAAGGGTGGAAGTGAAACACTAGAGACTCATGGAGTCGTATAACTACGTAAATGGTGGTGGATATACATGGATTGACAGACTAAAGGATAGTATACGAGTAAGGTATGAGATGGGAATAGAGTACGTTTTATAAACTCTATGGTATGTGAATGATTGACTAAGTTAAGTTTGGGTTCACAATATTATTTGTTGCGACGGATATTGGGGTAACTATATGTGGAAATATTATGCAAAAATTTTAAAATGATTTAATTTAAAAAAAAAGGAGAATATGTATTTGACTTTGTCACGCCCCGGAGCAGCATAAATAGAGAAAAATAAATTTCCTTTATGGGTCCATAGGGAATGACAAGTGAAAGTCACTAACATCCACACCACACAGTACTAGTCCAAACAGGAACAGTAAACAACTGAAATATAAACACGGTTTTATCTATTATTACAAACATCAGAGTACGGTCCACAGGATCGCAACAGGTCTGGAGACAACATATGCCCAAGTACCCGTTAACTACAAAGTACAATAGTAAAAGGAAAAGTAGTAACATAAACTACTATCTATCTTCAGGTCTTCAGCTGGCGTACGGATAGTCATCAGCCTGACCAGCAACAGTGGGGCCATCCTCTGCGTAACTCCCTTCAGGATAATAGTTATTACCATATGTTCCGTCATCTGCATTGTAAAGGACAGGGTAGTCTGGACGGGGAATGTCCAGGCAATAAAGGCCGTCAGCTTGTTGAAAGCTGAGTGAGCACTAACTAACACAGTCTCATAGAAATGACATAATTACCATTATGAACAGTATATGACAGTGATACTAATTATATTCCTCATTCATTATCCAGACATATCATTAATCAATTTTTATCAACTCCCACTCTAAGACTGATTCCACAATACCCAACTGACTATCTCGAACTGATTATATCAGCACAACATACCAGTGCTCTTGTTCACCGCTATACCGCTTTTAAGAACTCTTGCGAGCACCCATACATTGTTCTCATATAACGACTGGTCCATGGATGTACCCATACTCTTGTTCACCGCTTTTAAGAACTCTTACTGTTCACCGCTTTTAAGAACGCTTGCGAGTACGATACATACACAGCTCTGGTAAATATAAATCATGGATGTGCCACAATTACTCTTGTTCACCGCTTTTAAGAACTCTTACTGTTCACCGCTTTTAAGAACGCTTGCGAGTACTGTGCACCCATAATTCTCATGATCCTGATCAAATCCTTGACATGCACTTATCGGATTCAACCTGAGCGAATCATCAGCTCGACTCACACAACTTTGAACATACAAATCCTCTTACTGACTCACTTCTCACTTATCCAATACTACCCAGTATTATCATCTCAACTTACTACGCTATCGCGTCGTACTACTACTAGCATTCCGAACCCGACTACGTTACTCACCATGTTATCTCAATCTCGTTATCGTATCCCATTACCTCCGTAATCCATAGTATCGCATAATAGGAATATGGAACATCAATTAAACAACTACGCATTATAAATTACTGAAAAGAATACATTCATGTTCTGCTCAGGTTCGATCGATTGAGGTCCTCTCGATCGATTGAGGAAAAATGATGTTCGATCGATTGAAGTCTTCTCGATCGATCGAAGTGAAGGGTCTCGATCGATTGAACTCAGTTCGATCGATTGGGCTCAGTGATGTTCGATCGATTGAACTCAGTTCGATCGGTCGAACTTCGTCTTCTACAGATTCTGCCAGTGAACGTGCAGAATGTGCTAGGGGGTGTTTGGGTCATAATTAATACGCCCAGAATATGTAAAACATCATAACTAAGTTATCGAGTGAGTTTGGAACTCACCGAAAGTCGTTAAGGGCGCGTTTGGGTAAGCTTTAGCTCCGAAGCTTTAATGGCGGCCTCTTTCTCTCTCTGCTCCTCTCTTCGTCTCTTCTGTCTCTCTTTCTCTGCCTCTTCTTGTTCTTCTTCTTCTCCTTCTTCTTCTTGTTCTTCTTCTTGTTCTCTCTCCCGGATATATATATATATGTGTGTGTATAATTGTGTATATATATATAAACACACACAAACTCACAACTCTCTCAACTCTCTCAAACTCTCACAAACTCAGCAAACACACAACATACACTAATGCAGTGTATATATAAAGAAATGGGAGTGTAGGTGGCAGCATTTGCGGGAAACTGGAATTCTGATATTTACATTCTCGATCGATCGAAGAATGCTCGATCGATCGAACTCAGTTCGGTCAGGTTTGATCGATTGAAGAAAGTTTGATCGATTGAAGTGGGGACCACGTATTAAAGTCAGGTCGGTAGGGTTTCGATCGCTCGAACAAGATTCGATCGCTTGAACTGAAGGGTCTCGATCGCTCGAACTAGCTTCGATCGATCGAAGATTGAATTTCATGAATGGTCAAAGCAAGTATATAGAATCTCTCCGCATTAAATATTTATTGAAAATACGGGGTATTACATCATCCACCACCCAACAAAAGATTTCGTCCTCAAAATCAGAAACATACAGGGTTAAAACAAAAACGGAAATTTCTCACGCATCTCTGACTCTAGTTCCCATGAAGCTTCTCCTTCATCATGATGCTTCCACTGAATCTTGACTAATGGAATCTCCTTATTCCTGAGCTTCTTGACTCCATGATCTAAAATACGAACTGGTCCTTCATTGAACGTAACATTGTCGTTGACTTCAATATCCTCAAAGTTGATCTCGTGCGCTGGGTTATGAACACATTTCCTCAGCATACTGATGTGGAAAACGTTGTGCACTCCTGACATCTTCGGGGGCAATGCTAGGCGATAAGCAACTTTTCCCACACGCTCTAGAATCTCGAACGGTCCGATGAATCGTGGCGATAATTTGCCTCTCTTCTGACCAAATCTGACGATGCCTCGAACAGGTGAAACTTTGAGTAGCACATGATCTCCAACAGCAAACTCTAAGTCTTTGCGTCGCTTGTCAGCATAACTTTTGTGTCGGGTCTGAGCTGTCTTCATCTTCTCTCGTACAATCTGAATCTTCTCACTAGTCTCTCGTATCACTTCTAGCCCAAGAAGTTGAGTATCTCCGACTTCAGTCCAACATAACGGTGATCGGCAAAGTCTTCCGTACAAAGCTTCAAACGGCGCCATTCCTATGCTCGAATGATAACTGTTGTTGTAAGCGAACTCGATTAAAGGTAAGTGTATCTCCCAAGAATTCTCAAAATCAATGACACAAGCACGTAACATGTCCTCCATCACTTGATTAACTCTTTCAGTCTGTCCATCGGTCTGTGGATGAAAAGCTGAACTGAAGTTCAAAGTTGTTCCCATTGCTGTCTGAAGACTCTTCCAAAACTCTGCAGTAAAGCGCGAATCTCGATCTGATACGATAGAAACAGGTACTCCATGTAACCGTACTATGTGTTTCAGATACATTTGGCTCAATCGTTCCACTGGATACGTCATACTGTAGGCAATAAAATGTGCTGTCTTCGTAAGTCGATCCACGATTACCCAAATAGCGTCATGATTCTGCTGCGATTTCGGTAATCCTACCACAAAATCCATGGTGATGTGTTCCCATTTCCATTGAGGAATTTGTAACGGCTGTAGAAATCCAGGTGGTTTCTGATGTTCTGCCTTTACTTGTTTACAAGTAAGACACTGAGACACATACTCAGTCACTTCTCGCTTCATTCCTTCCCACCAAAAATTTCTCTTCAGATCCTTGTACATCTTCGTACCTCCAGGATGAATAGTCATTCGTGACTTATGAGCTTCATCCAATATGTCCTTCCGGAGATTTTCTTTATCAGGTACACAGAGTCTGCCTTTACATCGTAAGGCTCCGTCTGTACTAACACTCCAGATCTCAGGTTCTTTTGCTGCCATCTTGGTGAACCAAAACTTGAAATCCTCTGCTGTCTGTTGAGCTTCTATGATACGGCTGATCAAAGTTGGTTGTACCATAAGACATCCAAAATGTTGTCTTTCCATTGGTTCCACTGGCTGAAGCTTGAATTCAGCTAAAACTTCCAATGCTTTCCATTCTCGAATTAGCAATGCAGCGATCACTAGTCGAGGTTTACGGCTCAAAGCATCTGCTACGACATTTGCTTTACCCGGATGGTATTGCAATGAAAAGTCATAGTCTTTGAGTAACTCCATCCATCTTCGTTGTCGCATGTTCAACTCCTTCTGAGAGAACAAATACTTCAGACTCTTGTGATCGGAAAATAGATCAAACTTTTATCCATAGAGATAGTGTCTCCAAATCTTCAAGGCAAACACTATTGCTGCCAATTCCAAATCATGCGTCGGATAATTCTTCTCGTGTACCTTCAATTGTCTTGATCCATATGCGATAACATTCCCGTCTTGCATAAGTACACATCCAAGTCCTTGGTGCGATGCGTCACTGTAGATCACATATCTTTCTCCACTCTTAGGTATCGCAAGTACCGGTGCAGAAGTCAATTTCTCTTTTAACTCCTGAAATGCATCCTCATGCTTGTCCGTCCATTCATACTTTGTCTCCTTCCTTGTTAAATTTGTCAAAGGTCCTGCTATCTTGGAAAATCCTTCTACGAATCTTCTGTAATACCCTGCTAACCCAAGAAAACTTCTAACCTCTGTTGCATTGGTCGGTCTATTCCAGCTTAAGACTGCATCAATCTTAGATGAGTCCACAGAAATACCGTCCTGAGTTATAACATGTCCCAAGAATTTGACTTCCTGTAGCCAAAACTCACACTTGCTGAATTTTGCATACAACTTGCTATCTCGAAGTGTCTGCAAGGCAATCTGTAAATGCTCCTCGTGCTCCTCTTCTGTCTTTGAGTAGATCAGTATATCATCTATGAACACTATAATGAATTGATCCAGATATGGTCTGAATACTCTATTCATTAAATCCATAAATACTGCTGGCGCATTTGTCATTCCAAAAGGCATAACTAGAAACTCGTAATGCCCGTATCTTGTCCTGAATGCAGTCTTCGATACATCCTCTGGTCGAACTAACAATTGGTGATATCCTGAACGTAAATCGATCTTGGAAAAGATCCTAGATCCTTGTAACTGGTCGAATAGGTCATCTATCCGAGGTAGTGGATATCTATTCTTGATTGTAACCTTGTTCAACTCTCTGTAGTCTATGCAGAGTCGAAGTGTTCCGTCCTTCTTCTTCACAAATAGAACTGGTGCTCCCCAAGGTGACGTACTCGGGCGAACGAAACCTAAGTCTTCAAGTTCCTGAACTTGCTTCTTCAGTTCCAACATCTCAGTTGGTGCCATCCTATATGGAGTCTTGGAAATCGGCAATGTACCAGGTACTAGTTCCACACAGAAGTCTATTTCTCTTTTCGGTGGAAGTCCTTTAATATCCTGAAATACATCCTGAAAATCTTGTACAATAGGAATCTGATCCATCGTGAGCTCTGTACTTGTACTCCCAATCGTAGCCAAACTACTCGTAAGAAACATGTCGCTCGTCGGTTGACACTGAAATCTAATCGTCGGCCTTCCTTGTATTGGAAATACAATCGTCCTCGTAGGGCAATCCAAATTGGCATTGTACTTAGTTAACCAATCCATCCCTAGGATAACATCAAATCCTGACATTGACAGAACTACCAAGTCTGCAGGAAGATTCCTATCTCCCAAAGTCAATGGGCAATCTTTACACACTTTACTCAACTTAACTGTCACTCCCAAAGGTGACACAACATTCAGTGTTGACTCAAGTGTTTGGGGTTCTAAACCCAATTGACGCACAATCTTAACAGCAATAAATGAACGTGCAGCTCCAGTATCAAATAAAGCTTTAACTGGACTATGAAAGAGTACAAGCGTACCTTCCAAATGTTGCTGTTCATCAGCGTTAAAGCCTGCTTCTCCTGGAATGATAGCATTCATCCTTGTCTGATCTGGAGGTCCTTGTATCCCTTGAATTGATGATCCATAGTATCCTCCTTGTGGTGCACGCCAATCCTTGCTTAGATGTCCTGACTTGTTGCAATTCCGACAGACAATATCCATTCTGCGGTTAACTCTAGGAGCTGTACAGAATCTGGCAACGTGCCCTGGCTTTCCGCAATTAAAACATCCTCCTCTATTGCTTGGTGGCGCTGTCAGTAGTGCCTGCGGCTGTGATCCTTGCTGGCGATATTGCTGGGGTCGGGTATAGCTCTGCTGTGGCTTTTGGGTTCCCTCCCAGGTTCTCTTATTTCCTTGGAAATTTCCCTGGGGTCTCCAACCTTGGGTGTTCCTTTGCGGTTGGTTTTGGAAATTCCTCTGTTGGAAACTTCTAGATGACTGAGATTGATTCATCTGTGGTTGTTGTGCTGGATAAGCATCCTTCTCTAATCCTGCAGCAAATCTGACAATCTCTTCAAATGATTGATTCAGATGACCAACCATCATATGTATGAGATGGGGATTCAATCCTTGGTGAAATCTCTTCACCTTCTTCTGTGGAGTGTCTATCATATGCTGAGCAAATCTGGATAGACGCTCGAACTGTGTTGTATATTCCCTGACATTCCATCCTCCTTGTACCAGATTGAGAAAGTTCCTTTCCTGTTGATCTCTCTCATCCTCTGGGAAATACTTTTCCAAAAATCGTCCTTTGAATGTCTCCCATGGCATAGCTTTAGCAGCATCGATCCCAATAGTGGCTCGCTCGGCTTCCCACCAATCTGCGGCGGCATAAGTGAGCTGAAAAGTAGCAAGGCGACGCTTCTCTTGTTCGCTGCATTCCAATGCTTCAAATATCAACTCCATTTCTCTTATCCATTGTTCCGCTTTCCATGGTTCTGTTAGTCCATCAAACTTCTCTGGACGTAACCCACGAAAATTTACTAACAACTTATCTCCAGTCTGTCTTGGTGGCGGGCGTGCAAGTGGTCTCTGGTGGGTGGAGTGATTATAGGTATCCCCCACATGCTCCATCCTTTGCATAAATGCTTCGAAAATTCCCGTCGGATCCATCCCTTCCGGAATAGGTGCTCCATTACGCGCTTGGTGATTTCTCAAGGGTCCTACCATGATGATAACGAGTATCGCCTACAAGAGACATATTGATCAGCTAAAAGTCTTCTCGTAGAAACGAAACCAAGATAGAACGAGAAGCAACAAGAACTAACAGTTCTACAAAACAACACATCAAACAACCAACAATCAATATCAAAAGTACTGTTCGTATATATATATATATATATCAAAAGATGTACCATGGAGTACACAGTAACCATACCATGTACCACGTGGGACAAGGCTAAAACAGTACTAAAGTCAACTACTACTACCTATACAAAGCTATGGTCAAATAGCTATCTCTCAAGCTCCCAAAAATTTAGTGGACAACATGTCCTGGTAAAACTAACAAAAACTAAGTCTTGCAGGTCCTGACTCAAAAGTCGTCAGCGTCTGATCCTGCTGGTGGTGCCTCATCCTCCAAATCGATATCCATCTCCTCGAGTGGATCGTCCTCAACTGGAGCAGCAAGATCTCCGACTACAACTCCTATATCCCAATCCTCTATCACCTCTGCATCATCATCCTCCATCCCGTCTGCTATCGCCTGGTTAGCGACATCGACTGCTACAGCGGCGAATCCATCGGCTATATCAAGAGCTCCTGCTATGGCTGCCTCTCCCATGACAAAATCTGCTGGCTGTGCGACCATCTGAGCTATCCATCCTACTGCCATATCGGCCATAGCTGCCATATGCATAATCGGTCCGGCTGGTATCTGAAGCACAACTAGTGCCTCTGGCACAACTACCTCCTCATCGGGCGCATCCTCATCTACTACTATGTCTGCCTCAACAGCCTCTGGGTCTGGTACTGGATCCTCTGGCTCGAACTCTGGCTCCTCGGGGTCATCCTCTGGCTCATCCTCGTCTGCATCGTCTGCATGCTCATCCTCTACTGGGTCCTCGTCGTCTATCGGCTCCTCCTCTCCGTCTCCGTCTATGTCCTCATCGGCATGCTCATCCTCAGGCTCCAGGTCCTCATCCTCCTGAATCGGCTCAGGCTCTGGAACTGGTACATCGGGTACCGGCGATGGTGGTGGTGTTGCTGGCACTGGTGCAACTACAGGCTCTGGTGGACCGGCTACAATAGCTCTCAACTCAATCTCATCCATCTCAGGCTTACTCTGAACTAACCGTAATATCTCCTGGCAAATGTCTCTACCAATCCTCGCAGTATGGTAAGCATCCATGCGCATCTGCGTCGGATGAGTCCTCTCTGTCACATAAAGTGCTCTCCACATGTCCTCCTCCAAATGTCTACTAGCTATCTGGCACACACGCTCACGATAAAACTCCGGGTCAGCTGGCTCCACGGTATCCCCATGGATCACGTGTCCTCCATAAGCATCGGTAACAAACTGATGAAACTCTGGATCCATGCTATCCTGCAAAGGAAAACTATCTATCGTCAGGAAGACGAACTTATCTTATACTCATATCTCATCTCAAGAAAATCTTAAATACTAGAACCAGATGGTGTGGAATCCATCAGTGAATGACAATATCAGAACCTAACCGTAATATAACCAGGCGCTCTGATACCAAAAACCCTGTCACGCCCCGGAGCAGCATAAATAGAGAAAAATAAATTTCCTTTATGGGTCCATAGGGAATGACAAGTGAAAGTCACTAACATCCACACCACACAGTACTAGTCCAAACAGGAACAGTAAACAACTGAAATATAAACACGGTTTTATCTATTATTACAAACATCAGAGTACGGTCCACAGGATCGCAACAGGTTTGGAGACAACATATGCCCAAGTACCCGTTAACTACAAAGTACAATAGTAAAAGGAAAAGTAGTAACATAAACTACTATCTATCTTCAGGTCTTCAGCTGGCGTACGGATAGTCATCAGCCTGACCAGCAACAGTGGGGCCATCCTCTGCGTAACTCCCTTCAGGATAATAGTTATTACCATAAGTTCCGTCATCTGCATTGTAAAGGACAGGGTAGTCTGGACGGGGAATGTCCAGGCAATAAAGGCCGTCAGCTTGTTGAAAGCTGAGTGAGCACTAACTAACACAGTCTCATAGAAATGACATAATTACCATTATGAACAGTATATGACAGTGATACTAATTATATTCCTCATTCATTATCCAGACATATCATTAATCGATTTTTATCAACTCCCACTCTAAGACTGATTCCACAATACCCAACTGACTATCTCGAACTGATTATATCAGCACAACATACCAGTGCTCTTGTTCACCGCTATACCGCTTTTAAGAACTCTTGCGAGCACCCATACATTGTTCTCATATAACGACTGGTCCATGGATGTACCCATACTCTTGTTCACCGCTTTTAAGAACTCTTACTGTTCACCGCTTTTAAGAACGCTTGCGAGTACGATACATACACAGCTCTAGTAAATATAAATCATGGATGTGCCACAATTACTCTTGTTCACCGCTTTTAAGAACTCTTACTGTTTACCGCTTTTAAGAACGCTTGCGAGTACTGTGCACCCATAATTCTCATGATCCTGATCAAATCCTTGACATACACTTATCGGATTCAACCTGAGCGAATCATCAGCTCGACTCACACAACTTTGAATATACAAATCCTCTTACTGACTCACTTCTCACTTATCCAATACTACCCAGTATTATCATCTCAACTTACTACGCTATCGCGTCGTACTACTACTAGAATTCCGAACCCGACTACGTTACTCACCATGTTATCTCAATCTCGTTATCGTATCCCATTACCTCCGTAATCCATAGTATCGCATAATAGGAATATGGAACATCAATTAAACAACTACGAATTATAAATTACTGAAAAGAATACATTCATGTTCTGCTCAGGTTCGATCGATTGAGGTCCTCTCGATTGATTGAGGAAAAATGATGTTCGATCGATTGAAGTCTTCTCGATCGATCGAAGTGAAGGGTCTCGATCGATTGAACTCAGTTCGATCGATTGGGCTCAGTGATGTTCGATCGATTGAACTCTGTTCGATCGGTCGAACTTCGTCTTCTACAGATTCTGCCAGTGAACGTGCAGAATGTGCTAGGGGGTGTTTGGGTCATAATTAATACGCCCAGAATATGTAAAACATCATAACTAAGTTACCGAGTGAGTTTGGAACTCACCGAAAGTCGTTAAGGGCGCGTTTGGGTAAGCTTTAGCTCCGAAGCTTTAATGGCGGCCTCTTTCTCTCTCTGCTCCTCTCTTCGTCTCTTCTGTCTCTCTTTCTCTGCCTCTTCTTGTTCTTCTTCTTCTCCTTCTTCTTCTTCTTCTTCTTCTTCTTGTTCTTCTTCTTGTTCTCTCTCCCGGATATATATATATATATATATGTGTGTGTATAATTGTGTATATATATATAAACACACACAAACTCACAACTCTCTCAACTCTCTCAAACTCTCACAAACTCAGCAAACACACAACATACACTAATGCAGTGTATATATGACACGATAATTTTTCTGTGTGCGCTTGTGTGCAATACCCAAGTGTAGGTAGACGTGCAAGTAGTAACTGGATTAAGTCCAAGTCGATCCCACAGGGAAGGTGTTGAATTAAACTACCTAGATTAGACTCTAAAGAGAAAACAAAAATCAATATTTAAAATGAAGTGTAGAACACAAAGTTCCACAGTTAACAGCTACTAGAATTAAAGACAACTAAATTAACTTAACTAACGATTAACTAACTAACGATTAACTAACTAAGCAAGATTCTAAAAGAAACGGTTCTTCTTAATAAAAGAAAGTGTTGGGATTACGCGAATCCACCGTGACCAAACCTTCTACCATGCAATTGCAATTAAGCTCAAAGGAGTACACCTACTACAGTATTCTGTACTTCTCTAAAGATATAGAATCAATAGCCCTTTCATGACCGGGACTACCTCATCACAATTAAGTTTGAAATACATGAAGACGGTTTAATCCAATAGTTAAGACTCTCACCTACAATGGTGTTAGCATTGAGGGTGGTTTGCAAAATATATTGAAAGAAAATGCCTTAAGGCCTTAAGTCTAAAGACTGTTTTGACAAACTGAGCATTTAGGGACAATCTGATAACAAATCCTTAAAACAGAAAGTCTTAGAATACTGTTTTGGGTGTTCTCAAGAATCAGAATCCTCGATCGATCGACGCGCTTTCGATCGATCGAATTTCTTCATCTCTCGATCGATCGATATTTCCTCGATCGCTCGACTAAGTCACTGTCTCGATCGATCGACATACTTTCGATCGATCGAACACAGGAAGAAAAAAATATTGCATGGCAGAGGCCTGAAATCACGATTTCATCGCGATTTCCCAACCCTAGGACTACTCAGACATTGTCTGGAGTACCACAGATTGATATTTAACGTAAAAGTTCATTGAAACAATGTTTGTTTGAAAGTTTTGCATTAAAACTATAAAACTAGTGAGTACGATCTAATTAACATAAAACTACTCGAGATTAATAAGTATACTACAATTAACTAAGTGCAGAAAACAAATAAACAATAGATCAAGAACCTGGAATGAAGATAACTTGTATTAACTAAAGAAATCTAGTTCCCAATGCTAAATCTTCAATGAAACCTACAAAAACCAAGGTAAAACTCTCTCTTCTCTATCTAAAACTGATAAAACAAAGTTGGGCGTCCCCTCTGGACGTATACAATATGAAGATATATAGTAAACCTAAGAGCTAGGGTTAAAAACCCGCAACTGCTGCATGCGCGTATAATCTGATAAAAGGGACTTTCGATCGATCGAAACTCTCTCGATCGATCTAACATCTTGAATAGTCGATCGCTTTAACTTCCTTCGATCGATCGAAACCTCGATCGCTCGAACTATGTCGATCGCTCGAAGTCTGCAATTCTTCTTCAATCTTTCTTCTTTGAAACAAAGCATCTCCTTTTTATCAAATCTTTCAGTCTTTTATACAGCAGCATTCTCCTGCACAAATAGTAGCTAAAACAATACAACTTATCATAGATTAATCATATTGTCTAAAACTAGCATTGTAATGCAAATTGCAGATAAAACGGGAAGTTGTGATCAAAACTAATGCAATTCTTTCTTTTAGCGCGGTTGTATTTTACAAATACCCCCGCTTTGCACAACCCCCAACTAGCTTATTGCTAGTCCCTAGCGATAAAGCGAAAATAAAATAAAATAAAAACTCCTAAACTAATACTACCACAACTAAGAAAACAAAGGGAAACTAGAAACAACCTAAACTAAAGTAGAGAGAAAAAAAATCCTAACTCACTTTCGCAGGAATCGCGGTTGCATTTAGCGAATGCAACAAGCCGTTAAACCCCTAGGTTCCCCCTAGTGGACAAGTGTTGTCTCGTGAGGGTTTGCAGTGAATATACCCACAAAATTCTCCAATTTTTAAACTCAAAAAGATTAGGATAACTTATGACATCTCCCCCCATTAAACTGTTAATTCAACTCTACAAGGATATAATATCCTCTATCAACCCATGAAAGAGATCCACATATTCCCCTATATTACCAAGTAAAATATACAAATGTATTACCATCATGCACCCGTGTGTGTGTGGAATCAACAACCATGCGTCCAACCCTTATTAAGAGTTATCTAGATTATTGTACTTGGGCAACTTGCAGTTTTAGCTCAATTCTCACATTGGTCACACTCAAAAACAACGTCTCTCAGAAACTTGCTTTATAATGATCGCACATAGTATGAAAGCTTTGATAAAGATGATATTCTAAGTGCTAATGCTTTCATACCTGACTCTATGAAAAACGGACATTTAAGAGTGTATAGTCTCATGAATGGAATACTACTTACTAGAGGAGCGAAATACCGTGGATAACCCAACTCACACTTTCATGGTCAAATCAATTGTTGAGAATCTTCAAGACTTTGAATTATGGCTTTTATTTAGTAGGTGGGGGTGTTGTAGAGAAGAGTGTGCTTTGTAGTATGTGATGGAATTTCCACTTCTCTTTTTATTCTTCATTCTTTTTCTCCACCCAATCTCCCATTCATTTCATATGCTTTTTTTTTTTTTTTTTTTTTTTTTTTTTAGAATGTCCCACAACAACTTCCTTCCATTTCACATACTTTGATGACTCATTCTCAATAAAATTTATCAAACAGTTCGATGAGGTCAAGGTATAAATCCAGGATTTGGATTCTTGTGATTTTTATTGGAAATATTTATCTGAGGTGAGATCAAGGGGTGAAACGAATCAATGAATGTAGGTGGGTTATATTAAGTAAAGGAATGGGTAATACGATGGCTTGAATCATTTTCTCAACTTTCAATTTTTAGCACTTAAGTGTTCATTGAGTTTAATTGGTAAATCCTGAACGTTCTCCTCTAACAAGCAGTCAAAACTTTTAAAGAAAACTGAGACTTAACAACGAATTCACAAATATATGCAAGAAAAAACCATTCGACAATGTATGAGAATTCCCTCAGAAATGAAGATTGGCTCAAAAGCTCACAACGGGTTATTAGCTTCCACTACTTGTTCTTTTCGTACAATATTCATTTTAACTCAATTTTCAGGTTTTCTACATGGCTGTCAATTAGTGTGCACAAATATTGGGTACATACTAGCTTTACAAATGCAATTTATTTTAGTGATACAGAAAAACGCGTGGATTTAATCCATAAAAAGATAAGAATACTACAAATGTATCATTGCCTAATTAACCAGCAGGAGAGAGTATTCAGAGTTATTCTATCAATACGATCCAATAAAATTTCAAAATTTCACAATTTTAACAAACTGTGTTTTTAAATTTAAAGCATATCCAAGTGCAAAACTAAATCGTCACGGGTGTATACCTATCTATTATCTCCTACCCCCAACTGAAAACAACATAGTCCCAGAAGTTGATTTTCAACAATTAAAATAGATAGGTATCACCTGTATAGTGTAACGCAATGATACGAAGCATAGCAACCTGGCAAAGAAATATAAAACACAATCTCCAAAACGACAGATCAATAGATAAAACAAGTAAAACTATGATCCAAACAACATTAACCACTGGAATGAAGAGAACTGAAATATCAGTAGTAATATCCATACATGCCCAAAACAACCACAAAACAAAAAACATAAAAACATAAACCAACCTGTCCAACCAAACCAAACCAAAACACCAACAAAAAACATAAATACAGAAACACCACCTCCCCTAAGAATACTAATCAACTCCAGACGGAGCATCCTCAGCCACATCAGACGGGATGTCGATGGGAACAGGCGGTGGCTGAATGGTAGCTGGCGGAATATCAGCAGAAGTAGATGGAAGATCGGTCGTGGATGGAGCGGATGATGATGGATCAGCAGCAGTGGTAACAGGAACAACAGTAGGGGATGGATCAGCAGCAGGTGGTGGTGCAGTGGCAGCAGATGGGGGCACAAACGGGTCAAACCCAAGCTGGACCAGCAGTGTAGTCAGCAGGGTAGAGATATGATCAATCTTACCCTCAAGCCGCATCCGTGCCTCCCTCTCCTCCAATAATAGATCGTGAATAGTCGGGGGAGGCGCAGATGACGACTCTCCCTGGGCTGGAGCCTGAGATCTCTGTCTCAGCTCAAAACGTGCTACCTCCCGAATGGGATCATCCTCCTCCGAATCTGGCTCCTCAGCCTCAGTGGGCGTCCCAGAAGCTGCACCCTCAGTATCGGTGCCATCAGCTCTCTTCCTCTTCTCTCCAACTTTCGCCTTCCCCTTGCCCTTTCTTCTCCTCCTCTGAGCATCTGAGCGGCGAGAAGCAGCCTCACCAAAACGACTGCGAGCCTGTGATGTCGCATCGCCAGGTAAGGGAAGGAGGCCAGCATGCTCAATCACTCGGTGAATCGCCCAAGCACCTTTCAGGTGCTTCTTGGCAGCAGTGTAGCGAGTGGGGTGCCTCATGAAGTCAATATATAAGCGAGGCAAGCAGACAGGCAACCCCGTCCCTATGGCAAATAACACATGTGCATACCAGGGGGCAATCTTCTCCCGGTAGGAGGTGACCAATAAACAGTTGCTCAACGCGAGGTGGAGCATATGGTAATCATCGGTCAAGTAAATATCAGCAATCAGTGCCCTACCATCCCAGCTCGGTAATGCACCTCCAGTAAGCTCTCGGATCACAGCAGTGGGTGAGAGCACTGGTGTACCGTCACGGTGTGGGCAAACACAATCAGGCACCTCAGGGACTCCAATAGCAGCGGAAACGGTAGCAGGGCTGAACACGATCTCCCGGCCGCGAAAGAATGATCGTAGTGTGAATGCGGCACCGGGATCTCTGATCATCGTCGCACAAGCTGCGCGAATCCATGCGAGATTCACTCTCTTTGCCAGAGAGAGCAAATCGTACCAGTGTGGCATGGCCTGGATGCGGGCGAGAAACCAGGGAATATCGAGCCAGACTGTCTCGAGTGGTCGCTCTAGCATGACCGGCCTAGTCTGAAAATATCTCGTGAACCACTGGCGGTCGGGGGTGTTCCGGAAGCCATGGTGTGGGACCGGATCAGGAATAGCAAGGTCAAAGGGCTTCTCCCTGTGGTAACCCGTAACAGGGTTCATTGTGGGCCCCTGAAAATAGAAGAGAAACAGAAAAGAAATCAAAACAAGGCAAAAATGAAATGAAAGTGAAACTGCTGGATTTCGAGCGATCGAACTATGTTCGATCGATTGAAAAAAAAGGCAAAGTTCGAGCGCTCGAAACTAGTTCGATCGATTGAGAAGGTGCAAGGTTCGAGCGATCGAACCTAGCTCGATCGATCGAGAACAGCGAATGTGCAGGAACCATTTCTGAGAACAGAAACGGCCCAAACACAAACCAAACACGACAAACAAGCAAAGAAAAAGCGTAAAAACACACTGGGGGCACTCCCATAAGAAATGGAATCAAGTGAAGTGAAGGGGGAACTCGAGGTCTTACCTCGAGGTGCGTGTAGTGGTGAGGATGCCGGAGTTGAGGGTGATGATCTGGGGAGGGAGAGCTCCTTGAATAACCGAGTGGAATGAAGGGAAACCAAAAATCGCCTCGAGTGTGCTCCTCTGCGCTCAATCGCTCGAGAGTGAAGAAGGAGATGAAAAGACTGAGGAAATGTACGCTGGAAGCCTCGGTTAAATACAAATCTCGATCGATCGAGATTGTTCGATCGATCGAATACTAGATCGATTGAAAGTGTTCAAGCGATCGAGGATAAGAGATTGTCGATCGATCGAGATACATTCGATCGATCGAACCCGGAAATTCCAAGATATCACAGAATGGATGAAATAAGTACCCCCAACAGATCTAAAGTATCCTGGACAAACAGCAGAAAGATAAAAACAGGGCAAAGACAGAGCCAGTAAGCCAAAAACGCATTCTCAAATATAAAATTTGCAATTTGAATTAAATAAAACCTCTTAAAAACATCCAAACTACACAGTATTGCCTCCCACTTGGTATTTAAACCTTATTGAGCTAAAGAAAACTAAAATAAAACTAAAACCAAAAACATGTCTGTCAAAGATTACACTCCAATTGCTAAACATACAAGGAAATGAATGAAAACAACTGGAGTGTGGCACTATTCTTCGAGTGTGAAAAGATCCTCTTCCACAATTGCTTCATGCCGCACCAAATCTTCAAAAACGGAGTCCAGGCTCGATGATTCCCTTTCCCAGAACAGTCGGAAAGCAGCAAGGACATCATCTAACAAATCTGGAGTCTCTAAGGAAGTGATAGCATTGTCAAGAGGTGATCCGCATGGAGATAGAGATAACGGAGTGACATTGCGCAATGGACATTCCTCTTGTGGCGGAGTCTGTGGCCGTTGAATGTATAAGCCATGAAAGAGCTGATGTGGAAGGAAAATAGGTGGGTACGGAAGATTCATAGTGACAATCCTGACAAAGAAAAGAAAAACAAAAATCATAAAATAAACAAAACGACAACAAGATAACGGAACAAAAGAAATAAAAACGAAAGGAAAAACAAGGAACAGAAACAAACAAAACACAGAAAAAAGACCAAGTTCCAACCTCACTATCGGCAGGGATTCCCAAAATGCACTAGCAGGCAAGGGGCATTGAAGTCTGAAAAGCAAATAGCTCAAGTGCACATAGCGGTATGGGACCAACTCAAGCATGAGGAAATCATCCACGAAGACAAAGATGGCATTGTGGCGTTCTGGGACGACATCCTGGAGGATATGATCTTCCCATGGCTCCCACATATCATCGTTTTCCCATTGGGCCATGAGGGCATCATCCACCATTCTCCCCATGTACAGGTCGTCTTCCTCATCCAACTCCTCCTCATTAGGAAAGTCCATATTTTCGAACGGATTGATGTCCAGGAGAGCAGGGTCGAATGGGATATATCCGATGGAACCATTGATTCGAGTGTGAACCTCAGGATCATAAGGATGCAAGGGGCAGGGCGTGGGTTCACCCTCAGTCCAGGTGCCACAACAGCACTCGGAATCAGCCCATGAACCAATAGAATGGACATCATCTCCTCGCATATTCACCTACAGCAGAGTGGTTTAAGGAATAATGGATTAGAACTAAATCACAATTACGAAAGAAAGAACAACTAAACACAAAAGAAAGAAAGAACTAAAATGCAAGGAAAGAAAAGAAATACAACAACAAGTTGGAATTCCACTTGAGATTTTTAAGTGATGGAATAGGTGGGCTCATCCAGCTGGATGTGCTCCACTTCAGTGCGAAAATTCTCCAAAAACGGCTTCAATCTTTGGCCATTGACCTTGAAACACTCATCGTTCTTGGGATTGACAATCTCAACCGCCCCATGTGGAAAAACAGTCTTTACGATGAACGGGCCTGTCCACCGGGAACGGAGTTTTCCTGGGAAAAGATGGAGGCGAGAGTCATACAGCAACACTTTCTGCCCCGGCTCAAATGATTTACGAAAAATCGTACGATCGTGTCGAGCCTTCAACTTTTCCTTATGCAACTTTGCAGAGTCATACGCATCTCGTCGTATTTCCTCTAGCTCTGCAAGTTGGAGCTTGCGTAGCTGACCTCCCTCTTGAATATCAAAGTTCAATGAGCGTGTCGCCCAATAAGCTTTATGTTCAATTTCAACCGGAAGGTGGCAAGCTTTCCCGTAAACTAGTCTATACGGGGACATACCAAGATTCGTCTTATAGGCAGTACGGTATGCCCATAACGCGTCAGTCAATTTGTATGCCCAGTCTTTTCGATTGGAACTAACCGTTTTCTCGAGAATATGCTTGATTTCTCGGTTAGCCAATTCTGCTTGCCCATTTGACTGTGGATGATAAGCAAGAGCGATTTTATGATGGACTCCGTATTTCTTGAGAAGTGACTCCAAGGGCCTATTGCAGAAATGCTTGCCTTGGTCACTTAGTAAAGCTTTCGGAGTACCGAAACGAGACAGAATATGTTCTCTGAGAAATGACATGACTGTTCTGTGATCATTTCGTCTTGTTGGTATCGCTTCTACCCATTTCGATACATACTCCACAGCAAGGAGTATGTACTCACAGTTATTCGACTTGGGAAATGGGCCCATAAAATCTATGCCCCAACAATCAAATATTTCAATTGTGATGATAGGAGTTAGAGGCATAGAATTCCTTTTAGAAATGGTTCCAAGCTTTTGACAGCGTTGGCATGTCTTACAAAAGGAATAAGCATCTTTGAAGACTGTGGGCCAGTAAAAACCGCTTTGCAACACTTTTTGTGCGGTCTTCTGCGACGCAAAATGGCCACCGCATGCCTCAGAATGACATGACGCTAAGATAACGGTTATATCCTCGTTGGGTACGCAACGCCTGATGACCTGATCAGCACAGTATTTGAAAAGGTATGGGTCATCAAAGAAAAAATGGCGTGCAAACGAGAGGAACCGTTTCCTATCTTGATTCGACCAATGGGTCGGTGTTTCACCCGTGACCAGGTAGTTTACCACATCAGCATACCAAGGCAGACTACTTACTGCCAGTAGCTGTTCATCTGGGAACTCATCTTTAATGGATTGGGATTCAGTGTTATCGGTAAAAGTCAACCGGGATAAATGATCCGCAACCACATTCTCTACTCCTTTCTTGTCCTTGATTGTTAAATCAAACTCTTGGAGTAAGAGTATCCAGCGGATAAGCCGTTGTTTAGCGTCTTTCTTTGACAAAAGAAACTTGAGGGCCGAATGATCTGTAAAACAGACGATTGGCGACCCTATCAGGTAAGACCTAAACTTGTCCAGAGCGAATACTACGGCCAGCAGCTCCTTTTCAGTAGTAGTGTAATTCATCTGAGCTTCATTTAACGTTCGGCTGGCGTAGTATATCACATGCGGCTTATTGTCCTTCCTCTGGCCTAGGACTGCGCCAATGGCGTAATCACTAGCATCGCACATTAATTCAAAAGGCAAACTCCAGTCGGGTGCCTGTATTATAGGTGCGGAGGTGAGGAGATCTTTTAAATCCTCGAAGGACTTCTGGCAACTCTCTGACCATTCGAAAGGTGCATCTTTGACAAGAAGTTGGCAAAGGGGTCGAGAGATTGCACTGAAATTCTGGATAAATCGACGATAAAAACCCGCATGCCCCAAAAATGAACGAATGTCTCGCACTGTACGGGGGACAGGTAGGTTTGAGATTATGTCGATCTTAGCCTTATCCACTTGGATTCCTTCATCGGATATTATGTGGCCTAGAACTATACCCTTGGTCACCATAAAGTGACACTTCTCCCAATTCAAGACTAGGTGTTTGTCCTCACACCTCATTAAAACCTGTTCGAGATTGCTGAGGCAATCCTCGAAGCTATGGCCGAAAATTGAAAAGTCATCCATGAAAACTTCAAGGATGTTTTCGACCATATCACTAAAGATGCTTAGCATGCACCGCTGAAAGGTAGCCGGTGCATTACATAAGCCAAATGGCATTCGTCGGTAGGCGAAAGTACCGAATGGACACGTGAACGTGGTTTTCTCCTGATCTTCAGGAGCAATCTCAATTTGATTATACCCACTGTATCCATCTAAGAAGCAGTAGTACTTATGACCCGCCACTCGTTCTAGCATTTGATCCATGAATGGTAAAGGAAAATGATCCTTTCGGGTCACCGTATTTAGCTTCCTGTAGTCAATGCACATCCTCCATCCAGTGGGGACACGTGTCGGTACTAATTCACCTTCTTTGTTCGGAATGACCGTTATGCCCGCTTTCTTTGGAACTACTTGGGTAGGACTAACCCAAGGACTGTCAGATATTGGATATATCATCCCAACATCAAGTAGTTTAAGCACTTCCTTCTTAACCACTTCTTGCATGTTGGGATTCAGACGCCTTTGCATTTGCCTTGAGGGTTTGGCGTCTTCCTCCAGATATATCTTATGCGTGCATATGGATGGGCTTATGCCTTTGAGGTCAGCAATTGTCCATCCCATAGCATCCTTATGCTTTTTCAGCATATCCACTAGCTTACTTTCCTGTTCATGAGTTAAAGCCGATGAAATAATTACAGGATAAGTTTTTCCAGTTCCTAGGAATGCATATTTCAGCTCTTTTGGGAGCTCCTTCAATTCTAACTCCGGGAACTGAAAACTAGAGGGCATTACCAATTTGGTTTTAGGAGGCAGTTGTTCATATGGCATTACCCACATGCAATCGGCTCTATCCTCCTCTATCGTATCCATCATAAGACACGTCTGATTTAGGTCAGCATCCAATGGAGTTGATTCTTCAGGCTGATAGTTATCGCCAAATTGTGTCATCACAACTTCCAGAGGATCTTTGTAGTCGACCAAGTCAACTTCATCTTCAATGACCGTGTCTATATAATGGACTTCCTCCTCATCATCGTATTCTTCAGGTCGGGGATTAGAAAAGATCTTGACATTCAATGTCATGTTCCCGAATACGATTGTCATGATACCACTTCTAATTTTGATTGTGGCATCGATGGTGTTGAGGAACGGCCGTCCAAAGATAACCGGGATATGTGCACCAGGATTAGACACAGGTTCTGTGTCTAATATCACAAAATCCACCGGAAATACAAACGAGTCTATTTGGACCAGGACGTCCTCTAATACCCCTCTAGGGTATTTCACGGATCTGTCTGCCAACTGCAAAGCAACTCGAGTGGGTTTGAGTTCACCCAACCCTAGCTGTTTATAGACTGAATATGGCAGCAGATTCACGCTTGCTCCTAAATCAAGGAGTGCGTTGTCTATCTTTTGATTCCCAATTCTGCATGAGACAGTAGGTGTACCGGGATCTTTGAGTTTTGGAGGCAACTCGTTTTGAATGATCGCGCTAGCTTGGCACGCGACATAAGCATGTTTCTTCACGCTTTGCCTCCTCTTGACCGTGCATAGATCTTTGAGATACTTTGCATAGGCCGGCACCTGCTTGATAGCATCTAGGAGTGGAAGGTTAATCTTAACTTGCTTAAACAATTCCAAAAACTCCTGATTCTTCGTCTCATTCTTGGGTTTCTTCAACCGTTGAGGATAAGGTGCAGGAAAGGGGCATTTTGGTGGTTCCTCCCTAACAGATTCCTTTCCCGGCCTTCGCTCAACTTCTTCTTCTACTCTAGGAGCTTCAAGGTTTTCCTTTATTGGTTCGTCATTAGTAGACGGCTCCTCCTCTCGAGTAGATGGTAGCTCAACTTCTTCATCCAACACTTCCCCCTTTTTGTACACTTCGGGAGTGGACAGAGGTATGCCTTTTTCTATGACTTTTCCACTTCTCAGTGTGGTCACAGCTTTAGCATGTTCTTGATTATTAGGACCATTGTTATGTCCCTTGGGGTTCGGAAGTGGTTGGGCAGGGAATGTTCCTCCTGAGCTCTCTTGCCGTGCATCTATCCTCTCTAACGTGGCAGACATTTTACTCATCATTTGGATGAGTTGTTGCGTTAGATTGGCATTAGCAAGTGGCTCCTCCTCTTGTACCTTCTTGTGCGGGGGCACATAGGCATTGGTTTGTGGTGCATTGGAGGGTTGAGCTTGATTGTAAGTATTAGTCCTGTTTTGATTGTAATGCTGGGGCGGCCTATTATTTTGCCCTTGATACTGATTATTGTTGTAGGGCTGCTGTTGATATTGATTTTGGGCCCCAGCGTTATTTCTCCAATCAAAACCGGGGTGATTCCATCTATTATTGCTTTGGAAAGTATTATTGGAATTCCCCGCCCCTCGAAAACCTTGCATGGCATTCATCTCTACAGGGGCTTGCTCTTGAAAATATGGCACATTAGGACAATACTGAGTTGTATGTCCCAACATGTTGCATGTGCCACATGGTTCTTCAGGCATGACTTGCCTAGAACTCTCTCCTTTCATGCTTAACTCTTCCACCTTCTTTGCTAGCTCTGCATACTTAGTCATGAGGCGATCTTCATTGGTTAGCTGATATAGGCTTTTCTCTTCTACACAGGATATCTGTGATCGTGAGATATTGTCAGAATTCGACCATTCATGAGCGTATTCAGCTAACCATTCGAAATGGGCCTCAGCCTCTTCAGTGTTTTTTCGCAGAAATGGCCCAGAGCTCATTGTTTCCACCAACTTCTTTGTTTCACCATTTAATCCCTGATAAAAGAAGCTGATCGTTCGCCATTTCTCAAACCCATGGTGTGGGCATGAGAGAAGCAAATCTTTGAAACGCTCCCACGCTTGTGTGAAGGTTTCATTGCTCTTTTGTTTATAGGAATTAATTTGACGCTGAAGATCTGTGGTCATGCGAGTAGGATAGAATTTCTTCAGAAATGCGGTGCTCATCGCATGCCAGGTGAAAATTGAATTAGGCTTTTGGGAGTGAAGCCACGCCTTCGCTTTATCTTTCAAAGTGAAGGGGAATAGCATTAAATGCGTCACCTCCCTAGGACAATTTTGCGAGAATGTTTTGCAAACATCCTCGAAATCGGTGACATGTAAATACGCCTTCTCGCTGTCCATCCCATGAAAAGTGGGAAGCAATTGAATCATCCCATTGCGAAACTGAAATTCGCCATTGTGTGGTGGGATTTGAATGCAAGAGGGCGTAGGTGCATGTTCTGGTTGCATAAGATCGCAAAGAGGACGGAGTGCCTCATCGATTGGCACCACAACATTGTCACCGTTTTCACTCTGATGATCATCCATTGATGCAGTTGGAGTGATAATCGGGTTGATGGAACTATCAGAGTCAGAGCAGTAGAATGGATTTCCAAAGAATCCTTCGATAGAATTCTCGGACATGAACTAGGAGAGTCCCTAGGGTGAAGGTTTACCTAGAGAACTAAAGAATAAAGAAAACAAAAAGAGAAATAGATGAAGAGAGATTGAGGTAATCTAAGAATTAACTCGTCGCCTTCCCCGGCAACGGCGCCAAAAACTTGACACGATAATTTTTCTGTGTGCGCTTGTGTGCAATACCCAAGTGTAGGTAGACGTGCAAGTAGTAACTGGATTAAGTCCAAGTCGATCCCACAGGGAAGGTGTTGAATTAAACTACCTAGATTAGACTCTAAAGAGAAAACAAAAATCAATATTTAAAATGAAGTGTAGAACACAAAGTTCCACAGTTAACAGCTACTAGAATTAAAGACAACTAAATTAACTTAACTAACGATTAACTAACTAACGATTAACTAACTAAGCAAGATTCTAAAAGAAACGGTTCTTCTTAATAAAAGAAAGTGTTGGGATTACGCGAATCCACCGTGACCAAACCTTCTACCATGCAATTGCAATTAAGCTCAAAGGAGTACACCTACTACAGTATTCTGTACTTCTCTAAAGATATAGAATCAATAGCCCTTTCATGACCGGGACTACCTCATCACAATTAAGTTTGAAATACATGAAGACGGTTTAATCCAATAGTTAAGACTCTCACCTACAATGGTGTTAGCATTGAGGGTGGTTTGCAAAATATATTGAAAGAAAATGCCTTAAGGCCTTAAGTCTAAAGACTGTTTTGACAAACTGAGCATTTAGGGACAATCTGATAACAAATCCTTAAAACAGAAAGTCTTAGAATACTGTTTTGGGTGTTCTCAAGAATCAGAATCCTCGATCGATCGACGCGCTTTCGATCGATCGAATTTCTTCATCTCTCGATCGATCGATATTTCCTCGATCGCTCGACTAAGTCACTGTCTCGATCGATCGACATACTTTCGATCGATCGAACACAGGAAGAAAAAAATATTGCATGGCAGAGGCCTGAAATCACGATTTCATCGCGATTTCCCAACCCTAGGACTACTCAGACATTGTCTGGAGTACCACAGATTGATATTTAACGTAAAAGTTCATTGAAACAATGTTTGTTTGAAAGTTTTGCATTAAAACTATAAAACTAGTGAGTACGATCTAATTAACATAAAACTACTCGAGATTAATAAGTATACTACAATTAACTAAGTGCAGAAAACAAATAAACAATAGATCAAGAACCTGGAATGAAGATAACTTGTATTAACTAAAGAAATCTAGTTCCCAATGCTAAATCTTCAATGAAACCTACAAAAACCAAGGTAAAACTCTCTCTTCTCTATCTAAAACTGATAAAACAAAGTTGGGCGTCCCCTCTGGACGTATACAATATGAAGATATATAGTAAACCTAAGAGCTAGGGTTAAAAACCCGCAACTGCTGCATGCGCGTATAATCTGATAAAAGGGACTTTTGATCGATCGAAACTCTCTCGATCGATCTAACATCTTGAATAGTCGATCGCTTTAACTTCCTTCGATCGATCGAAACCTCGATCGCTCGAACTATGTCGATCGCTCGAAGTCTGCAATTCTTCTTCAATCTTTCTTCTTTGAAACAAAGCATCTCCTTTTTATCAAATCTTTCAGTCTTTTATACAGCAGCATTCTCCTGCACAAATAGTAGCTAAAACAATACAACTTATCATAGATTAATCATATTGTCTAAAACTAGCATTGTAATGCAAATTGCAGATAAAACGGGAAGTTGTGATCAAAACTAATGCAATTCTTTCTTTTAGCGCGGTTGTATTTTACAAATACCCCCGCTTTGCAATATATATAAAGAAATGGGAGTGTAGGTGGCAGCATTTGCGGGAAACTGGAATTCTGATATTTACATTCTCGATCAATCGAAGAATGCTCGATCGATCGAACTCAGTTCGGTCAGGTTTGATCGATTGAAGAAAGTTTGATCGATTGAAGTGGGGACCACGTATTAAAGTCAGGTCGGTAGGGTTTCGATCGCTCGAACAAGATTCGATCGCTTGAACTGAAGGGTCTCGATCGCTCGAACTAGCTTCGATCGATCGAAGATTGAATTTCATGAATGGTCAAAGCAAGTATATAGAATCTTTCTGCATTAAATATTTATTGAAAATACGGGGTATTACAGACTTTGTTAAAAGTTTTAAATTGAAGGTGTAACATTAAATCTTCTACGTTAGTCGACGGTAGTTTAAGTATAGAATGCGAGAGGATAAAGGGGCAATTGTGTTTAACTATTCGGGACATTAGGTAGGCTCAAAGAAGTAGAGTGATATGAAATTCTTAGTTAGGAATCTGGATAGTATCTTACGAGGCATGTATGATTGGAAGTATAATACGAGGTTGGATTAAACCGAATGGAATTTGAAAAAGAATGAAAGTCGTTTGAAAACGTGTTATCGTTCTACAAGTATTCCACGATTAGCAGGATAAGGGATTGAATGTATGGTATATGAAATAGTTGATTGAGGCAATGACTTATCGACATAGTATATATGCATGAAAGTACTCAGTTTGGTTCACTTTGAGATGAAGAATCAGGTATGGTTGTTAACCAGTTGAGACGTGTTGGAAACGACTTTTAGCCTAAAGGGAAGATGGGTGGAAGTGAGAGGAGTTATTTTCTTTGACTTGAGTATTGTGATGAGACTTTTGAGTTCAGAAAAGATATATGACAAGTACAATGAAAGCATGTATGGGTTGGTGATGTGATGTGAAATGTCAGATTTGACTTTTGAGTATATCTACTCAGGCATTGATGTCCTTACTTATCGAGGTAGTTCGATAATTACTAGAATGCGGTTTGAAGCTTTAGTTGGATTGAGACAGGAACTCTGGGGATTTATTTTCCTTCAGAGCTTGAGGATTTATTTTTCCTCGTGAGATTATAATATCTCAATAGAGATGTGTGGGTTGTGATGAATGAACATTGGCAGTACTTGTGAGAAAGTCTTTGTGAATTGATGAAATGGTATTGAAAATTTGGGGACAAACTTCTTTTAAGGGGGAGAGAATTATAACACCCGTAATCGTGTTATTGCATTTCATTGCATTGTCTTGCATGATAATGTGATGTGTTGTGCATTTTGGCACATGTGTGAGTGAGTTTTGACTTACGAGTCGATTTGGATGTCTGTGTTAGAGAACTCTTTGAGACAGTGTGAATGAGTGTTTTTATTGGTGTGAAACTTCTCCGAGATTGAGGTGGTCACTGTAGAATACCTTAAATGTTTATCTGGAAATAAATGTTTACCTGTGTATTTCAATATCTATAGTATTTCTGGTTTAGAATTTATATCTGTTGTTAGTTTTAGCATCCTAGTGAGGACGAATTAACATGCTATTAATTTGGTAGGCTAATTAGCAATTTCATAAAAATCATGTAGAAATTCGCGTTTTAGCAACCAAACGGAACTTAGTCAGAAGCTTTTGTAATTTTGAAGTTTCACTCGTGAAGTTATGAATTAGCTGTGTAGAAAGTTTTAGAGACTGTTTATGAGTTTTGAAAACTCGTGGGGGGGGGGGGGGGGGGGTAAACACAATTTTAGAAAATGTTGCCTATATATAGAAAGTTATGACTTTCATAATTTTCATAACTTCTAACCTAAAACTCAAAAGGAGGCCAAAGGGAGATATAGTTGCTTCGAGCTTTTCGACGCCAAACGACGACCTTCTGTTAGTCTGTTTTCTCCCAAATTTCATATTCGAGCTCCTTGAGGTAAGAGCTTCGTTTTGATACCTATTAGGCCTTGTTTGGCCAAGTTTTTCGAAAAGCATTTTTCTAGAATTTTCATAAAAGCTGATATTCGGACTTTTGATCCATAGGAACTGTACTAGAAGCTTTTTTTGCACGTTCTTTGTGCACGGGTTTTCCTTGGATTGTAGTCTAAGAGCGTTATTCAGAGGTGAGTGATTCAACTATGTTTTTGGAATAATTTCTTGACATGTATTCATGTTTTGTATGAATAGCATGTGTTAGTTTATAGATATATTGTGTAGTTCATATTGGGCAATTATATTGATAACTAGACCCAATAACACGGTGAAATGCTTTGTTTACCGCGAGCATGGTGTTATGTATTTAGGCATGTTGAGTAGCTTATTTGGGTCAGAAGGAGCACGTGGTCACTGAGCCTATTTGTGGAGCCGATATAGGCATTAAGGTCGCACGATTGAAGAGAAGAATCGTGGGTCTTACCCTTTCGTATGGACTTATTGGCGAGGAGTCACAGATTGGGAGTATGGACGGGCATGTGAGTCTCTAGTGACTAGTATGAAATGTATAGATGTGAATACGAGCATGTTTTTCATTCATATGCATATGTTGTTTTATTCACTAAGCGTTAGCTTAAATAAATCAAAATATGTGTGGTTATTTAAATATCCATTGTAGGTATTAATGTCGGTGAGGAATTGGAGGAGTGATTGCGGGGTGTTGGGAGTTCACTTAGATAGCGGCTCATCGTGCTTATCCCGTAATTTTGAAATAAAGAACGTTTGTTACCTTGCTTTCATAAGGAAGTTGTAATTGAATTGAATAGTAGATTATATTGGAATCTGTAGATTAGAAGCTCTGGATATGTTTTGAAACGTTATTATATATCGTGTATGTCTTTTCATATGTTAGAGTCGTGAAAGAAATCATGAGCTTGGATTTAAGTACGTAAAGGAGTTGATAGTTCATGTTTATGCAAGTCTTGGTGCATGTTTGAGATTTTTCCAAACACGTCCTTAACGTGTTCAGTAAACGTTTTCCTTCAAGTGGCATTTTGATATATATATATATATATATGTTTAAATAACTTTCATAAAGTTTCGGAAGAATTGGAATTGGATATGGCACTTTTTGTTGCGTCAAAAGTTGGACAGAAACAAGTGGCTTTGCTGCCAAAGGACTTTCGACCGGTGGAAGGGACCCATTCGAACGATCGAATGCCCCTCTGCTTGAAACTTCAGTAAAGGCACTTGGTCGAGGGACTTTCGACCGGTCGAGAGGGACGTTCGACCGGTCGAGATGGCCCCTGTCAGCTTGTTTGTTCTTCTACTTCCAAATATTTTCAAAAGTTCTAATTACAAACTTAAGCTTCTTTTGGGACCCTTTTAAGGGAAAATTTGTCGGATTAAATTTTGAAGCCTCCAGGCGACAAGTATATTTTCGGTTAGCTCCGGTACGTACTAGAACGAGAGTTATGTTTCTTTTCTGCTGCGTATGTTCTTAAAACTAATGTTTTGGGAACGTTAATGAATTGGTTTAGCTTCTGTGGCGTGCCACGGGCTTCGGTTCCGCTATTATGGGATCGGGCTGTGACAAATACATACTGGTTTAGAATGAACTATTTTAGTTTGGTCAGAACATTCGTGAATTTTTATAATTCATTGAATTTAATGGCATTACGATTACACAATCACAGACACAATTGATAAAAGTGTGGAAATCCATAAGTCACGAGATTATGAAACATATCCCAGTAATAAGCAAAATATTCTGCTTCTAGTTCTATCTCAAGACCTAAGTTCCTGGCTTGCAATGCCAATTTATCTTCACTTCGAAGGGTGAGATAAGCCTCCTTGAGTTGTTCTTCATATTGAGTTAACCGAGAATTGATCTTGACCAAGGCTTTGCGAAGACCTCGAAGCTCTTTGGCTAATGGAGTTTTACCTCGAAGAGATATGCTGATAGCTTTAGCTTCATCCTTAAGATATGCAATTCAACCTTCGAGGTCAGGCTTCGAGTAATGCAAAACATTGCTCTCTTCATCAGAACTTCCACACCCATATATGTATTTGTCTTTGAATTCTGATACTTCATCAAGGAGTGCATTGGGACCTTCCTTGAGACTTTCATAAAGGTCCATTAGATAATTTAAGTGATGAACACTTTCTTAGTGATGTGAATACTACTTTGCATAAGTAGGTAAGGTTCGAAGGGTGAAATCAATTTGGGTTCGAACAAGTGTTGAAATACTCCACTCATGGCATAAGATGTGACAACTCCATTCAAAGTTGATTCGAGCCTTTGGTTCTTGCAGAATGGAGAATGGGAGATGTGAGAAGGCAACTAGAAGCCTTTGTGTTTGGATAATTAATCATGAGGAAGGTGATAAAACAGGAGGAATATGTTCAAATATGGGACCATTCCTACACAATTGGTCTAACTTTAAGAAAGGATCACTAATATCCTCAGTTGGGTCAATCACTTGAACCTTTGTGTCTGGAAAACTTACTAAAGAGTAATCAAAGAGAAACACTCTCTCCTTGTAATCTTTTTCGAAAAGTTTACACTTGGTAAAGAAAATGATGAATAGTGCTCATTGGAAAAATTTTCATGGGATGCCCTTATATATGCATGGATAGGGGGTCTGCCTTGGGGAACTAAAATGCTACCTCTTTGAAGTCTTTCACCAGGAGGACTGGTTGAAGAGATTAACCAGGCATTCAACAGGTTTTGTTCCTGAGAAAGACGATTCAAAAATGGATAATATGGTTTTATTATCCTGCTTCGAATGATTCCTTCAATTTCAGGATATTCAAAGTTTGGATGAATAACTAAAGGTGCTGTGGTTGGTGTTTTGAGATTCATACTTTGTAATATCCTACCCCATCACCATGGGAAATGGGTTGCTCCCAAGCAGGAGGGAAGGTTTGGTTGTTGTAGATTGATTTCAGAGGACTTGAAGATGAGCCTTGTCCTAATGAAGATGTACTTGGCTGGTTTAGCATGTTGTACCATTTTCCCCACTTCGAGTAGGTAAATGGTTCAGGAGGAGTCTCAGGAGGATCCCAATTGGTTCGATGAGGAATTTCAGGTCGTTTGGTAGACAACATCACCTCTTCAGGAAGGTCTAAAGGGAATTGATCACCAGTATCGAACGAAGATTGAGAAGATCGAAGACATGATTAATGGGATAGTTTGGAGGCGACATGCAGAGTTGGAGATACAAGGACTAAATGAATAAACAGTCAATGTGAAGGTAATGCAGAATTGGATCTTCAATTTAACCATGCTCAGGAGGTTGCATAAAAGTCTCAACTGCCCAACATGATCTTGCCACGATCGCCATTATCTTTTTCGAATAAAAAAGAGAATGGCGCGGGGGTAATGTTTGTGATGAAATTATCTAGCCAATAAGGAAGTGCCACGCAGGATTCGACATGGCAAGGCAGTTAAACTGAGTGAAAGTTAACGTGGGGACAGTTATTGGCAATTTTTCCATTTCATTATGTTTAAAACATGAACTGCTAAGGGACACGTGTTGAATATTGGAGAATAACTAAAAAAACAGGTGTCAATTCAAGACAATGCCATGTGGATTGACATTTATCAGTTTGAAAAAGAAGAGAGAACATTCAAACAAGACTACTGTGAAGCCTCGATGACTAAATATAGAAGGAGTTTGTGTTCGAAAGAGGATCATTCGATCAACATCAACTTATACACTTTTATTCCTTACAAATATTGTACTTTTTATCATTACCTTTAGAGTTCGAATTAGGACACCTTCGAAGTTATCTTCAAGGTTAGATTGTAGTCTATTTTACTCAAAAAAATAGCTTGTTACTTACTGTTTTTCATTTACTGTTCTTAATTAGGAGTAGTGATACATTAGCCAGTTCGAAGTTCTTCAATTAGTCATATCTTTACACGTTTGAAGTCCTTGTTAAGGCATCGAACGTCACCACAATCTGTCTGGTGAGGCGCAGTTTGGGTATCAATCACATCACACACATTGGCAATTTGCTTGCCTGTCACGCTCGCATTTATATAATTTCATTTATATCCTTAGAGGAATTTTCCAACCAAACATATATGGACATAAATTATAACGACTTATAATTTTAGATAACAGATTATCTATCTATTACTACTCATAAACAAAATTTTCATTTTACGCACATTAGTTTTTATTTTATTTTTTTTACACCTAAAGACGATAATTATCATATTCAATTTAAATCACTTCTTCATATCAAACAGATTTTAAAAGTGGTATTCAAAAATACTGTTCAAAATTATGGATAAGATCAGAATTTATTATAGTTTATTTGAAATTTAAGTTTTATGCAGATTATACACACATCTATTACAACTATACAAATTAGGATTATATGTCTCTTATCCAATAAGTTGAAATTTAAAAAAAAAAATAAAAAAAAATTTGGTTAAGATATCTCTTTTATATTATAATTATTAGTCAATAAAAATTTTCATATCCAATATCTTTTCGTTTAGTTTCATTAACCTCCATTTCTTTTTTCTTTTCTTTTTTTGATAGAACACTGAACTTCCATCTCTAACCCTTTCATTTATGAGAAATGATTGGAGCACAGAAAAAATGCACCGAAATGGTACACCGAATCATCAGTGCCCTCCATTTTGGTGGGACCCATACCCTACACACGTAGGTCCCACCAAAATGGACGGCATCGATGATTCGGTGCGTTTTTCGGTGACTGTAGCAATGTTGTTCATTTATTTGACATTCAAGGATGGCTTAATATACATTCATTCCTCTTGTATGCTTTCTTTTGCGATACAATCACAAATAACTATTTTTAGCTAAAAGTTGTTTCAGTTATTTTTGGCTATAACTGCAAATTTTTGGACTAATCTCTAATGCAATTTTCATCAATCCACATAATTTTTAATGATTATTGCACAAACACATATATTTTCACAAATGCTAAACTCTTACAATTTTTTGAAATGATGCTATAGATACTTTCATAACTTTCTCCTAATGAAGTTCTTTTGTTTAACTAAAAGATAGAATCAGTTATTGTTGCTGTTGTACCAAAAATGACATGGGGATACACTTAATAATAACAATTATGTTCATTGGTCGTACATTTTCATGTTTAATATATATATACTTGATGCTCAACTTTTATTTTATTTGTAAACAATTTTTAACATTCTAAATATCACTCAACTTTTAATTAATTTTAATCAATTTCTCCTGCGCATTGCACGAGTTTAAAAGTTAGTGCTTTATGAATTTGCAATCTAAGTTCTTAGTTACCACGTATACAAGAATTTTTGAAAGAATATAATCAGGCAAACAATTTATATATCAGTAAACAAAAACTCAAGAACAACATTTTTCTTCATTTGTTTGTTCATATTGTGCATGCCCTAGCCTCCTGGATTCTAAGCAAGCACTCCAAGGTTTCAATTATTTATTTATTGCAATGGTAACATCATCAATTTTAGTTTAGAAAAAAGACAACCTTATCCTCATACAACTAGAAAACCATTAAAATGATGAATGTTATAGTGGGGGGTCGATGGTAATTTTACCATTATGGTTAACGACTTTCAGTGGACAATTCTGATTAAGAGAAGTCAATGAAGCAGTTTCATAAACAACAAGGGTATGAGTCTGGATGTCAAATATTTATCTAAACAAAAAGGGAGGTTATTGTAATTTAACAAAAATAAGTGCGGTTGGGTCCCACCTTTTAGTGTTTTTAGTTTTTACATAGCATAATCAATCAATCTTGGCATATATTGGGAATTGTCCATCCATATACTGTTGGAATAGAGAGGTCTATATCACTATATGTGGATAAAAAATTGACCACAGAGTGGTCTAGTGATAAAAGCTTTCTTGATCTTGTATATTATATTACAACTGGTAGGCAAATGGATCTATCTAACAGAGTGCTTTTGTTGTGAAAAATGTAGCCTGGACCCAGTCTTTAAAATATTTTACATAGGGGTGAGCTGGATCATCATTTACATTTTCTATATGCTTTTATGTAGTAGTATTTAAGTCATTTAACCAAAATCTGGTCTATCTCTTTGCATGTGTGTGTGCGCATGTGTATAGATATTGTATGTATATCTAGTCCTTAGCAAAAAAAAAAAAAATGTATATCTAGTCTTCGGCCAACTTGGCTTTGACATGTCCAGATTGGAGATATGTATGGTCTGTGGGTTAGATAAGTGGTCTCAGATATACTACAAGAATAGGCAGAATCCTTCAAGGGACAGGGACTGCATATTTGACTTTCCCAACTTTTGCAAGTTTAGTATTAGACTTTAAGCTATGTTTGGTTTATGTTTGGTTTGAGGGAGGAGGATCACCATGGACAGCGTAGCTAGAGGGAAAAGAGGGGGAAAGATGTAAAAATCATTTGTTCAGTAAAATGGAAGAGAGAGAGAAGGGAAGAGGAGAAGGGATGTTATACTCTTTCGAACCATAAATTTCAATCCTTACAAAAGTGTACGAATTAAGAGAGAGAAAAGACTTCTCTTATCTATTACTCTCTCCGTCACGGATTTATTGTTACACTTTGGAAATCTAACTTTTTTTTTTTAAGCAAACACAGTTTTTGCATATGTATAATTTTGACTTTTCAAAATTACCACTCAAATTTTTTGCCATTAACTCAAAGAAAGGATAAAAGATAAAATCTCGACAAAAGCCTTTCTCTTTTTTTTTTTACTTTGCAAATATTTAGCTCAAACTTTTCAAAGATGACAATTGTTTTGGGATATCTCAAAATGAAAAGTGTGACAATAATTTTGGGACGGATGAAGTTATTTTTTGTCCTTGAAAATAATGACATTTGATGTAATGTAAGGATGTAGTAGTTAGGAGAAATTGGTGAAAAGGGCATTAAGATAAGCTAAATTGGAATGACGGACACTCAATAAAACAACTTAACTTTTACTCCTAGTTTTTTTTGGACCAAAACATTTTCATCTTCATCATCTAACCTTACTATCAAACCTAGCCACCATTGCCACTACCCATGCCTAGCCTTCGGCCACCACCGCTTCCACCTCCGGCGACCACCACTACCATCTCCGGCGTCCTCCGACGGCCGCCACTAGCACCTCTGGCGACCATCCACCATTGACACCACCCATGCCTAACCTCCGGCCACCATCACTTCCACCTTCGGCGACCTCATACGACCGCCACTAGCACCTCCGGCGACCATATCCCACCTTCATTCAACAGTTCTGATCTTAAGAGAAATTTCTCTTATGATCAGTCATCTTAAGAGAAATTTCTCTTAAGATGACTGATCATAAGAGAAATTTCTCTTAAAATTGGTTGGCCGTGGAGATTTGTTTTGGTGGTGGTGGCATTGGAGGGGGAGGAGAGAGAGAGATGGTGGTGGTGGTGCTGGCGGCTATAGAAGGGGAGGATAGAGAAAGTTAGAGAGAGAAGGTTGGTGGTAGTTGCGATGGCAACGACGACGATGGCTCTGGTGGTGGTGGTGGTTGTGATGGTGGTGGCTATGGAGGGAGAATGAAAGAAAGTTAGAGAGAGAAGAGAGATGGTGGTAGTGGTGGTGGCTATGGAGGGGGAGGAGAGAGAAAGTTAGAGAGAGAAGAAAGTTGGTGGTAGTGGCGAAGGCTCCGGCGACTGCTTCGACAACGACGGCTCCGGTGGTGGTGGTTGTGATGGTGATGGCTATGGAGGGAGGAGGAGAGAAGATGGTGGTGGTGGTGGCTATGGAGGGGGAGGAGAGAAGATGGTGGAGGGAGAAGGACAGAAGATGGTGGCTAAGGTGGTGGTGGTTGTGATGGTGGTGGAGGAGAGAGAGAGATGGTGGTGGTGGTGGTGGCTATGGAGGGGGAGGAGAAAGAGATGGTGGTGGTGGCTATGGAGGGGGAGGAGAAAGAGATGGTGGTGGTGGTGGCTATGGAGGGGGAGGAGAGAGAAAGTTAGAGAGAGAAGAGAGATGCTAGTGGTGGTCTCTTAGGGTTCCATGGGCAATTTTGCCATTTAGGGTGAAATTTAAAATTTTATAGGACTAAAAGGGAAAGTTCAAATTTTAGAAGACTTTGGGATAGAAAGTTTTTTTAGAGTGTGTCCTTGTATGGGTTTTTGATTATGGCTTGTCCTTTAGTCCAACTTAGCTCAACCTTAGGGGCCTTACACTAAGTTTCCCTAGTAATAAAATATATAAAATTCAAATGTTTCCTTCCTCACTACTTGTTAAACCAAACAAAAGGATGAAATTAATGCTCCATTACTAAGATTACTTTCCCCAAGTATACCTCTTCTATCAGTCATATTTTTCTTTTCTTTCACTTTTCCATCCCTCCTAGCTAGTACCAAATATATCATGAGAAGGGTTAAGAGTTTGGTGCTTGGATTGATGGGTTTGAGTCTTAAGGTTTTTTCTATTTTATTTTTTTTTTGTTTTTATTTTTTATCCCTCCTAGCAAACATAGCATGATAAGTGATCAGCGCAAAAATAATGTCTATGTCGCATCTTAATTTACATTTTCTAGATCATTCAAGTCTTCATTGTATCCCTTTTAGGGATATATTTTTTTGTGTTGTGTAGGATCAAAGACCATTTGGAAGTGTTTGGAGGAAAAAAAAATTGAAAAAGAATTAAATTGAAAAATGCTGAAATTAAATTGACGTTTCGACCAGGGCAAATTTGGTCTGGTTAATGTTGAAAGTCAAGATTTGGACAAGGTTGAAATGGTCCCATCCTTGGGATCTTGATTTCCACGGCTCCGTGGGGATAAACTTTATATACCATCTAAGGGCCAATCCAACGGGATTGCAACTTACCCGGGAAAATGTGAAGCCGTGAATCGTACAATAGCACTTTGTTACCGACAACAAATTGTTTCCGGACAATCCGTTTATCGTGAAAAGTTTTGACACGTGCTTTGTATGCTTTAGAACTCTCGTAGAGTTCTCCTCGAATTTCGTCGAACTCATTGAGTTGAAGCTTTCTCCTCTCACCACTCTCATTCACATTGAAGTTGAGCTTCTTAATGGCCCAATTAGCACGGAGCTCAAGCTCGACGGGTAAGTGACATGCTTTCCCGTAAACTAGCCGGTAGGGGGACATACCTAAATTTATCTTATAGGCCGTCCTATACGCCCAAAGTGCATCGGTTAGCCTAGAAGACCAATCCTTTTTTGACGGATCTACCGTCTTTTCTATAATCCCCTTAATTTCACGATTAGCCAATTCGGCTTGGCCATTTGTTTGCGGGTGATAAGTGGTGGAAACCTTATGGGCGACACCATATTGCTCCATTAACCGGGTGAATGGGGAGTTGCAAAAGTGCACTCCTTGATCGCTAATCAAAGCTTTGGGAGTCCCGAACAACAATAAAATATGTTCTTTTAAAAATTTCAAAAGCACCTTGTGGTCATTGGTTCGAGTTGCTATGGCTTCCACTCACTTGGAGACGTAATCAACCGCCACCAATATGTACTCAAAGCTATTGGATATAGGGAAAGGACCCATGAAATCTATCCCCCAACAATCAAAAACTTTTATGGTAAGAATGGGGTTTAGAGGCATGGAGTTCCTCTTGGTGACTCTACCGAGTAATTGGCATCGAGGGCATGCCTTGCAATTAGCATGCGCATCTTTGAAGATCGTGGGTCAATAAAAACCACTATGGAGAAATTTAAATGCGGTCTTTTGTGAAGAGAAATGATCCCCACATGCTTGGTCATGGAAAAAAGACAATATACTCGGTATCTCATCATTAGGCACACATCGCCTAACTATTTGATCGGCACAATATTTGAAAATATAAGGATCATCATAAATGAACGATCGTGCCATCAACATTAGCCTCTCTCGGTCTTTAGTAGACCAATCTTGAGGCAACACTGCTGTGACAAGAAAATTCACCATGCCCGCATACCACGGGAGAGTAGAGACCTTGAGCAATTGCTCATCCGAAAAGCATTCTTGGATAGGAACGGGGGTCTATATGATTGTGATCAAATGTCAAACGTGACAAATGATCGGCGACAACATTTTCTACCCCTTTCTTGTCCTTTATGAAAAGGCAAACTCTTGTAGTAGTTGGATCCAACGAATAAGTCGCGCTTTAGCATCCTTCTTGGAGAAAAGATACTTAAGAGCGGCATGATCGGTAAAATAATTAATCGGCAATCCTACTACATAAGACCAAAATTTCTCGAGGGAAAATACTATGGTGAGCAACTCTTTCTCCATCATGGAATAGTTGGATTGCGCGTTATCTAATGTGCGACTCGCATAGTAAATGACATGGGGCTTATTGTCTCTCCTTTGCCCCAAAACGGCTCCGATGGCGTAATCACTCGCATCGCACATCAATTCAAATGGAAGACTCCAATCGGGAGGTTGCATAATTGGTGCGAAAGTGAGTAATGCCTTGAGCTTCTCAAATGCCTCTTGGAAATATTGGGACCACTCAAATGGGACGTCCTTAGCTAAGAGGAGACACAACGGTCTAGAGATAGCGCTAAAGTCCTTTATAAATCTACGATAGAAGCCTGCGTGGCCCAAAAATGACCTAATGTCTTTGAGGTTCCTTGGAGGAGGAAGGTTGGAAATGACATCTATTTTGGCTTTGTCAACTTGCATTCCCTCACTAGAGACAATGTGGCCTAGCACAATCCCTTATGCCACCATGAAGTGGCGCTTCTCCCAGTTAAGAACGAGATTCTTTTTCTATACATCTCTTGAGAATCTTTTCAAGATTCCCAAGGCATTCATCGAACGAATCTCCAAAGACTGTGAAGTCATCCATGAAGACTTCCAAAAACTTCTCTACCATATCACTGAAGATACTAAGCATGTACCTTTGAAAGGTCGTCGGTGCATTGCAAAGTTTGAACGGCATCCTCCGATAGGCAAACGTGCCAAAGGGGCAAGTGAAGGTGGTTTTTTCTTGGTCCTCGGGGGCTATTTCTATTTGATTGTACCCCGAGTACCCATCTAGGAAGCAGTAGTGCTTATGGCCAGCTACTCTTTCTAGGACTTGATTAAGGAAGGGAAAAGGGATATGGTCCTTTCGATCTAGTGACCGAATTCAGCTTCCTATAATCAATACAAACACGCCACTCCGTGGTGGCTCTGGTAGGAACCAACTCTCCACTCTCATTCTCAATGACGGTGATCCCCGACTTCTTAGGGACCACTTGGGTAGGGCTCACCCACTCACTATCGAAAATGGGATAGATTATCCCCACGTCCAATAACTTGATGACCTCGGTTATTACCACCTCTTTCATATTAGGATTGAGCTTCCTTTGCATTTGACGTGAAGGCTTGGCTTCATAAATCTTATGGGTGCAAATCTTTGGAAAAATGCCCCTCAAGGCTGCTATACACCACCTAATAGCACTTTTGTGCTCCTTCAAAACCTTCATCAATTTCCCTTCTTGACAAGGGTCAAGTTGGGAAGACACCACCACCGGAAAACTCTCGTTCTCTCCCAAAAAGGCATACTTGAGCTCAAGTTTTAGTGTGACAAGGTTTTGAGCTCAAGTTTTAGTGTGACAACATTGGATGGAAGAGGGAAAGTATCCCTCGGAGGTAGTCTTTCAAAATTAGAGGACCACATGGCCTCTCCTAGGATTCCTTCAACATCCAAATCTTCCTCAACCACAATTTCCTCCTCACTCATCTCTTTTTCCCTCCCAAACTCATGATCATACCCAACAATGGTGTTATCAATAGCTAAGCATTTTTCAACATGTTCAAGAATAGCTATATTATCATCAAGTACACAAGTATGATTAAGAGAAGGAATGGTGTACGAATCATTAGCACTTGTAGTACCAGAAATGTCAAAAAAATTCTGTACCAAAGAGTCAAGAAGGGAGATTGCATAAATATCATCACCATTTTCCTCGTCAAGATTCGGTTGCTTAAAGAGCGAGAAAATATTCACATCCACAGTCATATTTCCAAAAGTTAAGTGTATGAGACCATTCCTACAATTAATTAAGGCATTAATAGTAGCAAGGAACGGCCGCCCTAAGATGATTGGAATTTGTGATTGCTCATTGACAACGGGTTGCGTGTCAAGCATAATAAAAGTCCACCGAATAGTAGAAATTACCCACTTGGACTATAACATCTTCTATAATGCCTTGTGGCATCTTAACGGACCTATCGGCCATTTGTAAAGTGACACAGGTCTCCTTAAGCTCTCCTAGGCCTAGTTAGATATACACCGAATACGGGAGAAGATTCACACTAACACCCAAATCAAGGAGTGCTCTATCAATGTGGTGTTGTCCGATCACACATGCTATAGTAGGACAACCGGGGTCTTTGTATTTGGGTGGAACCTTGTTAAGGATAACGGAGCTCGCATGTGCGGCCATGTAGGCACTCTTTTTGACATTAAACTTTCTTTTAACAGTGTAAAGATCTTTGAGGAATTTAGCATAGGCCAAAACTTGTTTAATTGCCTCTAAAAGGGGAACATTGATTTCAACTTAGTTAAACAATTCAAAAAATTTGTTATATTTGGTGTTCTCGACCTTCTTTTCATCCTTTGAGGAAATGGTGGGGTGGGGTTCAAGAATTCTTAGTCCATGAAGTCGGGGGCTTTAGAAAAGTCCCCATCCAAGTCGACCACATTCGGGATTAAAGTGTCCCCACTATCAAGTTTGGCCTCCTCTCCAACCAGATTGTGGTTAATTGGTGGTTCTTGGGGAGGCTTTTGAACCTTGTTGTCCACGACCGTACCACTTCGAAGAGTGGTAATTCCTTTTAAGTGCTCAATGGGGCCATTAAAATTTGAGGCCCTACCATTCGTTTGTGCCTTGGGATTTTAGAATGGTTGTGCGGGAAGTTTTCCCTTGTCCACGACTTATTGATTTTGAAGCAATTGGGCCAACTGAGCTTGTAAAGCTTGCATTGATTGAGCATGTGATGATTTCATCACTTGTATGGACTGCTCAAGTTGGCTCATTCTTTGGGCCAAGCCATGGTTAGGATCCTCAAAGTGTTTCTTGTGAGGGGGAACATAAGGTGGTGGAGATTGTTGTGCCCCTTGATTTTGGGCGAAAGGTGGTCCTTGAGGTTGAAGTGTGGGTGGACCAAAGTTCTAAGGTGCATAAGATGGTGAGGATGGTTGATGCAGGTAGTATGGTTGTTAGGGAACATGGAGAGCTATAACCACCCCTTTGTTGCTATGGTAGTTAAGTCCCGGTGCACTCCACCTCTCGGGAGGATTGTAGGCATTATTTTGGGAAGGATTATACCTAGGCCTGATATTCATCCCAAGAGCACACGCTTGTTCCAAGGCTTGTTTTTGGAGGATAGGAAGAGCGGGGCACTCGTTGGTTGAGTACTCCGGGTCATAACAAAGGTAACAATGAGACGGATTGCTCGAGGCAATAATTAGGAGAAGGGGTGATGGGGATAGTGCTCTTTTGTGATTCCAAGGATTCCACTTTTCTAGTGAGTTCAAAAATGGAATCGGCCTCACTTGACACTTGATAGAGATTATGATTCAATGGAGCTACAGTGGCCAGCAAAGTTCGGTCATGGGGGTTAGATGTACCCCAACCGCGAGAAGTCTCATAAGCATATTCCAAATGAACTTCGGCTTGCTCGGCCTCAAGAGTCAAGAAACTCCTGACACACATGGTTTCGATTAACTGTTTGGTATTGGGTTGTAACCCCCCATAACAAATGGAAATTTGATGGAATTTGTTAAAACCATGGTGCGGGCATTTCCTAAGGAGATCCTTGAATCTCAACCAACACTCAACAAAAGATTCGTGTTCTCCTTGAGAGAAGTTTTGAATTTGTTTGACTAATGCTTGTGTTTTGTGCATGAGGAAAAATTCCTTATAGAATTGCTTCTGGAGTTCTGGCCATAAACCTATAGAATTTGGAGGAAGAGTCATTAACCAATCCTTGGCCCTATCTTTGAGTGAGAATGTGAATAACTTGAGCCTTATGAGCTCGGAAGTGCATCTTTGTTGTTCAAATGTCCCATATATATCATTTTACTCCCTAATATGCTTGTAGGGATCCTCATTCTCTCGTCCATGGAAATTGGGTAAGAAATTGATCATCCCGAGCTTGAAACGGAACACTCCCGCATTATACGGGAATGTTATGCAAGATGGAAAAGACACAGTCTAGGGTTGGAGATAATCCCCAATTGTTCTCTCGAAATGTTGATCCATGGGTGGGGTTGGAGGAGGGTAACAATGTTGGAAAGGTGGTGGTGCATGTGGTGGGTATGCTTGATGAATGGGAGGGGGTATGGGGTTATGTTGACCCCATTGCTCCCGAGGGAATCCATTGGGATTCACACTAGCAGTGGCGAAAGTCACACGGTCCGTGGGTGTGTCCCAATCAAGGTCTTGGTGACCAAACGTGGAGGAATTTGGAGAATTTGAGCGTGAAAGGTCATGCGGGTAAGGGCTTGTTTGGGACGGCGGAGGCCGCCAAAATGAACCACTACCACTACCACTCGAGCTCGAACTAGCATTATTTGGATTAGAGAAGGGATTAGTCATACCTTAATTGCTCTGATTAGACATCTTAGAAGATTGTCGATTCTTAACTGAAGGCTATTCCTTCAAAGGGAACCAACAAGAAAGAAAAAAAGATTAAAAGCAAAAGCACAATAATTAGAAACTAAGCGATCGAAGGTTGTTGCCAATGCCAATCCCCGGCAACGATGCCATTTTGATGGTGTCAAAATCAAGTTCTTATTTAACCCTATTAAAATGTAGTTCAATGAAAATAGGGTGTCGAGTCCACAGGGATTGGAATGCAACAATGCTTGGATGGCGCTTAATGACCAATTATAATGCGAGGAGTAAATAATAAACTAAGAAATAAAATTGAGTCTTTTCGACTTTGGGTTTGATTCAATTTGTGTTAAATTATACTACAATGAATATTTAGAAAATGGGAAGTAACTTTGAACAAAACTAAGTTTAATAAAAAATTGGGGATTTTGCAAATAGAGAAATTGAGGTTGGGGAGCATTCCCCCACCTTGCTCCAAACAACATATGGATTCCATGCTTGTAGCATCTTCTAAAGTAGAAAATTCCATTGAGACAAACCATCAAACATGTGGTAGTCAACCTACATGCTAAATAGAGGTTTCAATGAAATACATGAGGCTAGGTTTGAAATCCAAGGATTTAACAACTTATAATGCTTGACATTGTAAGTGGGGTCCTAGAAAATCAAACCTTGCACACATGAACTCTATAAATGCTACAACACATGAGAATCCAAATTTAAAGAACACATGGGTCCAATTTTGGGTTTATGATCCCCAACCTACATGATTTAGCTACTTATAACTACAATGACATTATTAAAGAGAGGGAGAGAGAGATTATACCAACTAGAGAAATCCACAATAAATGCCATAGATAATCCAAGAAAATCTTCAATAAATACTTCAACCAAAAGCTTCCAAGTATTCAATACATGCACACCCTTCTCTCTCTAACACTAAATGGAAGTAAATGAGGGTAGATGAGGAGTAATGGGGGAGAGAGATGAGGGGATTAGAGAGAGAGAGTTGACAACCTCAAAATACAAGTAAAATAAAAGCTAACCCTAACCAAAATCTATCTCTATCTATTTATACTATATACACATAATGGCAAAGTTGTAATAAAAAGAAGGAGAAATCAGCAGGAGCGGATCGATCCCTTCATAATGGCGGATCCATCCGCCATTCATCTGGGCTGTTAATATCTTCTCGAGAAACCACAGATCGATCCCTTCAAATGGGCGGATCGATCCATTTCGGGAGTTCTGTCACAGAATGTTATTAAGGAATCGCGGATCAATCCCATCTAAAGTGCGGATCGATCTGCCTATTTTAGAACTGATAGTAGCTTTTTAAGACACACGTGGATCGATCCCCTCTAAAGGGCGGATTGATCCGCCATTCCTGAAATCTCTTCTTTGCCCCTTTTTACTTCATGAATGCTACAAGGGCTGGGTTTTACTTCACTCAAGCTTACATAACCTACAAGAAAGAAATCTTTATTAGCTCAAAGAGAGTAACAACAAGAACAATCAAGAGCATAATTTATCCATTAAATCTTCAGATTAAGTAATAATTCGTGTCCAATATGAGTAAAATCATGAAGTTAAGAATGCATTATCAGACACGAATCACTAATCTGACTGAAACTGCTATAAGTCACTTTAGGGACGCATTCAGCCAATTCAGTTCGCACAGGGCTCTTCGGTACCTCGAAATACGCAACTTTGGTTTCTTACATATGTCACACCCGTTCTGGGAAAATCATGATTTTAACTTGCATATTCAAAATTCATGAATTATCCATGTTGTTTGATAATTGGTGTTGAGGTTGACTATGAGTCAACAGTAAGGTGTCAGTAAGGACACGAGAATTCGGTAACTGAGATTTCATTGGCATGGTTAAATGGCATTTATGTGATTTAAATGTTATTTGACTATCTGGTACTTTCATAAATAGTGAATTATACCTGTGTAGTATAATTTTAGGTATTCTTGTTATCGTTGTAGAACATTTTGAGAACTGTGGTGAGAACGTGAGTGCCACGTTATATAAAACGTAGGTTGTGTAGAGATTCCACATAATTTAATTTTCGGACGTAATTTTGGACCCAAACGAGACTTAGTCAAAAACTTTTGTAAATTTTAGTTTTCACTTATAAATGCATAAAATAGACGTGTGCGACGTTTCATGAGTTAATTAGAAGTTTTGAGAACTCGTGGGGAGGTAAACGCAATTTTTGAAGAGTTTTTCTATAAATAGGTGAGCGTGAGATTTCATTTTTTTCACAAACATTTAAAAATATCTTGAAAGAGGAGAGAGAAAGGAGATTTGTTACCACGGGCTTTGCGACGACAATCGACGACCCTTTGTCCGTCAGATTTTATCCAAATTCAAGATTTGAACTCGTGAAGGTAAGACCTACGTTTTGATAGTCATTAGGCCATGTTTGGAAAACTTTTATAAAAATCTAAATTCTAGACTTTTGGAAAAAACCCAGTAAAACTTGTAGGAATCGCTTGAGATTTGAGATCTGACGTTTAATCAGCCATCTAGTCGATCCTTCAAAGTTTGAAAAAGAATCGCACGAGGTATGAAGTTCTAACTTGTGAAATATAGAGAAATACATGTTTTATATTTCGACGACGAAATTGTGATCCAAGCAAAATTCATGTGTTAATAGTAGGCCTGTTAATTATGCACACGCTTAAATGTGAAAAGCATGTCTAAATTTACGCGAGCACGTTGAGTTGTCTATGTGGGTCAAAGGGGGGACTTATACAAATTCATGCGAGAGTAAGCTTCTCGATGTTTGAGAATTATAGTAGCGACGACTATTATGCATGGTTTAAGGCTTTTTCTTGCCAGGGCACTTGGGTATGTAATGGTTGTAGGCTTATACTAGCCATTGACATCGCGGTTTAAGGCTTGGACTTGTCGCTACTAGATGAATGCGTATTTCTCTCCCTAGAGACTATTCATGTGATTTATGAGATTAAAGCATGATTTGTCATATATTGCATATGCTAGAACTTGGGCACTCAGCATATAGCTGAGCAGTGGAGATTTACTCCATTGCAGGTAAGAAGAAAGATAAGAAGAAGCGGGAGGAGTAAGGCGATGAGACGACGGGAATCACTCTTGTTTATATGTTGTTTCTTTCCTAAACTTGTATAAGATGTTAGGAAGTGAAATTATGTTGTAATAGAAGTTTAGACTATTTCTGTAGTGTTGTACTTGCTAGTAAACTCTTGTAGATATTTTGTAAATCGTTGGTATACAATCGTGTTTTTATTGGTTTTGAATCAGAGGAGTGTAGCTTGGAATGGTGAAGAGAATTAGTGTGCTAATGCAGATCAGTTGACTGGTTTCTTATTCAGTCAACTGGATCGCTGGTTTGAACTAATCTCTGCTTTGAGATGATAGGGGATCAGTCGAATGAGTTGATAAAACAGTTGACTGGATCATGTCCAAGAGTACCACTTTCTGCTAGAATAGAGTACCAGTTAACCAGACAATTTCAATCGACTGATAAATTTAGGCCCTGGGTCCAATTGACTGGACGGGCTGGTGAATTTTGAAAACCATTCTGCTTTAAGTCTTTAGTCGACTGGACTCCCGATTCAGTCGAATGGACCTCTGTTTTCTTCAAAATGTATTCTTTTAGAAGTGTTCCAATTGGCAAAACTTTTTATAACTCTGATTTTAAAGGATTTTACTTATGTCTTTCCGCTGCGGTTTACTTTAATGGAACTGGATAAGCCTTGATGGAGTGACACGTGTCCTATTTTCGCGTGTAGTAGGATGGATCATGACATTTATTGGTATCAGAGCAATAGGTAACAAAACTTTAGGAGCGATCGACGTCGAGTGGAGTGTTGAGTGAATTAACATATATTCTAGAATGCATCCACATATTGTTGGGATGTTTGATGCATATGGTATGTTGTTATACATACATGATTATGTTATTGTCATACATGCATAGTATTTATGCATTCATGAATCAATGGAATCATACGGACATAGAGCTATGTGATGAGTTGAGGCTTACCGTGTATTATCATAGACCTTGTGAAGGGACACAAGGGAGAGATGATATCTTGGTAGTGATGAACAGTGGGATTTCTAAACGAAACTAAAATGACTTTTGGATTGAATCGATGGATGTTTTCAACGATAGTGACGAGTGTCCTTTGGGGGATCTAACCGAGAATAGAGTTTGAGTAGTGAATGTCAGAAGAAATTTCCTTATAGTTCACATGGAGAATGAAAAATGATTGTTCACAGTTAAGTTCTTCAGACATGGGTTAGATGCTGTGACGTGAGAGAATAGAGATGAACAGTTGGGTTTTATGACAGAAAGATGGTCTAACAGCATGTATTGCTTGTGTATGGGATAGGTGAGGAATCTCTCACCTTATCTTATGGTGTTAGCCTACGGTATGATCGTACGGGGTTATCTTATGATGGTACCTTGTGGTATATACGGTGTATGTCAGGTAGTTAAAGAATCTTTCAACTTATTGTATAGTATTGAGACGATTGGATGGTTGAGGAATCTCTAAACCTATCTTACGGTATGAATTGGACGATTGATGAATCCCTCAACCTATCTTGTGGTATGTATTGGGAATTAAGAAATATCTTAACGAGTTATGAGTGTTGTGGTTATTAAGGAATCTCTCAACTGAACCTAGTTCCAAATGTTCGTGGTACCATGGTGGATTCAGATATAGTATAAAGGTCAGTAAGGAAAGCTACTAGATTGATTGTATAAGTGGGAAGTGGTATTTAAGGATTAACCTAGGATGAGGGATTAAGAACAGAAATGATAGAGTATGCTTTGATGGTTTGAAACTACAGTTAGTAAAAGTAGCGGGTTTCAGTCAAGTATCGGAAATGGCACTGTATGAAGCGTTGTATAGGTGTAAGTATCGATCGCTAATTTGTTGGATCGAGGTTGGAGAAAGAAAGTTGTTAAGACCTAAGATGATATAGTTGACTACGGAGAAGGTAAAGCTAATCCAGGAGCAACTTTTAGAGGAGGCTCACAATACTAAATATTCAATTCATCCGGGGAGTGATAAGATGTACCGGAACTCGCGATAAACTTTTGGTGGAGAGGTATAAAGCAAGAAGTTGCCAAGTTTGTGTCTGAGTGTTCAGTATGTTAGCAAGTCAAGGCAGAGAGACAAGTACCTGCGGGGCTATTACAACCATTACCAGTGTGAGAGTGAAATGGGATGGAATAAATATGGATTTTTTTTGGGGATTTACACGATCGTTTAATAAGAATGATAAGATTTGGGTTATGGTTAATAGATTGACGAAATCAGCGCATTATCTACCGATCAATACGACTAAACCTTCAAGGTTGGCAGAATTGTATGTGAAAGAGGTTGTAAGACTACACGGAGTTCCAACAGTGATTATATCGGATTGTGATAGTAGTTTTACATCGAGGTTTTGGGGAAGTCTGCAGGAAGCCACTGGTACTAAACTGAGTTTCAGTACTACACTTCATCCTCAGTCCGACGGACAGTTAGAACGGACGATTCAGACATTGGAAGACATGCTTAGACTTTGCGTACTAGACTTTGGGTAAGTCATTATAGATTAAGAAGAGGAAATATATATTGGAAAGACAAGCTTTAATGAGTACGTGACCAGAAACGACAAGAATGGGAGGAAGACATGGTAGTACGTTGAGTACATTATCGAATATGCTAGTAGAAATGTAAAATGGTTGGAGGACAATAGTGGATGCAATGAAATACGATCTCAGTGTCCTAGATTCCAACAAGGTTGGAGAGTTTTGAGAATGTTGAATTTCACCCTAAGAAAATTTTAAAGTGTTTAAAATGTTTTAAAATAAAACTTTTGTTGAGTAAGAAAATTTGTTTTAAATGCTTGTGATTAGGTATCAAGTAGACCTTGGAAGACAGGTATCGTGGAAGGATATGGTATACTTAGTGCTTAGGACAAAATGGTGATTGTCAAATGAATGAGTTCTATGCGGTCAGATTGTGAACTTAGGAATTCTAAAGGAGTTAGTGAAATGTTGTGGACCTGAATTTGGCTAATTGGAAGTTATGACCTTAAAGGAGTGGTCGTGAATATTGTTCCAAAGGGAGCTCGACTTCGATTTAAGAATTGGAGTAACTTGAGGTAATAAATGATTTGAGGCTTTGATCAATCAAGAACTTGATGAGATCCGCAAAGTGTGAAGCACTTGAAAGATGACAGTTAGGAATCGGTTGACATTAGTGACCGGAGTAAGAATTTACCTTGGGGTATTATCGTGAAAGGTATGTGAATTGGAAGCTGGTATGGAATTTATTGAACACAGTGAGGCTATAGTACTTTGTGAGAAGATTTAATTACCGACTTATCCTCAGATTGTACGTGGGGATTGTATTAATGTTGTGAGCAATAGGTTATTCAGAAATAATGGATTAGAAACTCGGATAGCATAAATAAAGGACTAGAGAGTTTAAATTAGAAGTTGAGTCAGATTCGACTACGGTTATGAAACATTGAATGTCAGAATAAGGTATGGTGCCTTGAGATGTTATATGAAGAATATACGCTTAGTGTGAACGGTTGTCAGGAACTCGGTGAGAGTTGAGATATAGAAGTGTGATCGATATGGACTTGTGCGAAGGTAAAAGTGAAACACCAGAGATGTATAGAGTTGTAAGCTACATAAATGGTAGTGGATCTATCTGGAATGATATGAGAATGGACTACATTACAGTTGAGATCTTCGATAGAAAAGTGATTGGCTCAGGGTGTGAGTACACTAGGTAACACATGATGGATTGTGAATGATCAACGGTTTGGGACAGGAACAAGGTATGTTCTGAACAAGAGGATATGTTTTGATAAACTCTGTGGTACGTGCATGATTGGCTAAGTCAAATTTTGATTAACAATGCTATGCGTTACGATGGATATTGGGGTGGTGGTGTTGAGAAAGATATGAGGTATTATATGAGATTTCAAAATAATTGTTTTAAAACCTGAATGAGAAATGTATTGGACTTTGTTAAACATGCTAAAGTAAAAAATGGTAGGGGTAACCTTCTATGTTAATTGACGGTAGTTCGAGTACAAACTTGGGAGCGATAAACGACGAATGTGTTTGACCTCACTATAGGTGATTTGGGACATGTGTAGACTCGAATAAGTAGAATGGTATGAAATTTTCAATAGAGAATCTGATTGATACCTTACGAGGCACGAGTGATAGGAGCATAGTATGAGGTTGGTAAAACTTAAATGGAATGATAAGAATTAGTACAGATAGAGGGAGAGTACTGATGTGACGCACTATCGACTATATGATAGTCATTTCAACTGAAGTTGCCGTGATATAGATTTATTAGGAAAGAAGGATTGGAAATTGATAAGAACTAGAGTCGCTTGAAATGCGTTATAATGCTACAAGTGGGTTGGTGATTAGCAGAGTAAGAGATTGAATCTATAGTATGTGAAACAGTTGATTGAAGCATTGACTTATTGACGGGGTATATATGCGTGATAGTACTCAGTTTGGTTCACTTCGAAATGAAGAATCGTGTATAGATGTTAACCAGTTGAGACGTAATGTCAACGACTTTTAGTCGAAAAGAAAGATGGGTGAATGTGAGATGAGTTACTTCCTTCATTTTAGTGATTCGGATATAACCTTTGGGTTTCAAAAAGTATATGTGATAAGTACAATAAAAGGATGTGTGAGTGGACGTTGTGATGTCGTGATGTGATTTAATGTCAAATGTGACTATTGAGTAAATTCAACTTAGATATTGATGTTCTTATTTATCGGGATGCTTCGGGATATTGCTAGGATTCGGTTGAATCTTCTATCGGATTAAGACGGGAGCTCTGAGGATTTATTTTCCTTAAGAGCCTGAGGATTTACTTTCCTCGTGAGACTGTAACTTCTCAGTAAAGTGATTGGGTTGTGTATGAGGCAAATGTTGGAAGTACTTGTGTGAAGTAGGGGTGAAATCGGTTCGGTTCGGTCGGTTTTGGTGGAGGGGGTTTCCACTGACCGATCGGTTCGGTTTCAGTCAGTTTTTTCGGTTTTAGGCTTAATTTTTGGTTCGGTTTTCGGTTTTATACTGCACCTACCTCATGAAAACCGACTGAACTGATCGGATCGGTTCGGTTCGGTGGTTCAGTTTATTCGGTTTTGCTTTCACCCCTAGTGTGAAGTCTCGGTGACTTGAGAAGATGGTTTAAGTTTGGGGACAAACTTCCTTTTTAGAGGGGAGAGTTGTCACACTCGTTCCGAGAAAATCATGATTTTAACTTGCATATTCGAAATTCGTGAATTATTAATATTGTTTGATAATTGGTGTTTGAGTTTACTATGAGTCAACGGTAAGGTATCAGTAAGGACACGAGAATTCGGTAACCGAGATTTCATTGGCATAGTTAAATGACATTTATGTGATTTAAATGTTATTTGACTATCTGGTATTTTCATGAATAATGAATTATACCTGTGTAGTATAATTTCTGGTATTCTTGTTATCGTTGTAGCTTGTTATCGCTATAGAACATTTTGAGAACTGTGGTGAGAACGTGAGTGTCACGTTATATAAAAGGTAGGTTGTGTATAAATTCCATAGAATTTAGTTTTTGGACGTAATTTTGGACCCAAATGAGACTTAGTCGAAAACTTTTGTAAATTTTAATTTTCACTTGTAAAGGCATAAAATGGACGTGTGCGACATTTCATAAGTTAATTAGAAGTTTTGAGAACTCGTGGGGAGGTAAGGGTGATTTCTGAAGAGTTTTTCTATGAATAGGTGAGGGTGAGATTTCATTTTTTTCACAAATATTTAAAAATATCTTGAGAGAGGAGAGAGAAAGGAGATTTGTTGCCACGGACTTTGCGACGACGATCGGCGACCCTTTGTCTGTCAGATTTTCTCCAAATTTGAGATTTGAACTCGTGGAGGTAAGACTTATGTTTTGATAGTAATTAGGCCATGTTTGGAAAACTTTTGTAAAAAACTAAATTCTAGACTTTTGAGAAAAACCCAGTAAAACTTGTAGGAATCGCTTGAGATTTGAAATCCGACGTTTAATCGACCATCTAGTCGATCCTTCAAAGTTTGAAGAGGAGGTATGAAGTTCTAACTTTTGAAATATAGAGAAATACATGTTTTATATTTTGACGACGAAATTGTGATCCGGGCAAAATTCATGTGTTAGTAGTAGGCCCGTTAATTATGCACGCGCTTAATTGTGAAAATCATGTATAAATTTACGCGAGCACGTTGAGTTATCTATGTGGGTCATAAGGGGGGACTTATACAAATTCATGCCAGAGTAAGCTTCTCGATGTTTGAGAATTATAGTAGCGACGACTACTGTGCATGGTTTAAGGCTTGGACTTGCCAGGGCCCTTGGAGATGTAAAGGTTGTAGGCTTGGACTAGCCATTGACATCACAGTTTAAGGCTTGGATTTGCCACTACCGGATGAATGCGTATTTCTCTCCCTAGAGACTATTGATGTGACTTATGATATTAAAGCATGATTTGTCATATATTGCATATGCTAGAACTTATGCACTCAACATATAGCTGAGCAGTGAAGATTTACTCCATTGCAGGTAAGAAGAAAGATAAGAAGAAGCGGGAGGAGTGAGGCCGATGAGACGACGGGAATCACTCTTGTTTATATGTTGTTCCTTTCCTAAACTTGTATAAGATGTTGGGAAGTGAAATTATGTTGTAATAGAAGTTTGGACTATTTCTGTAGTGTTGTACTTGCTAGTAAACTCTTGTAGATATGTTGTAAATCGTTGGTATACAATCGTGTTTTTGTTGGTTTTGAATCGGAGGAGTGTAGCTTGGAATGGTGCAGAGAATTAGTGAGCCGATGCAGATCAGTCGACTGGATCGTGGTTTGAACTGATCTCTGCTTTGAGATGTTAGGGGATCAGTCGACTAGGCTGATAAAGCAATCGACTAGATCATGTCCAAGAACACCACTTTCTGCAAGACTAGAGTACTAGTTGATCGGACAATTTCAGTCGACTGATAAATTTAGGCCCCAATCGACTAAACTGGGGTTCAGTCGACTGGACTGGCTGGTGAATTTTGAAAACCTTACTGCTTTAAGTCTTCAGTCGACTGGACTCCCGATTTAGTCGATTGGTGTCACAGCCTGGTCCCACAATAGCGGAACTGGAGTCCGTGGCACACCACCGAGGCTAAACCAATTCATTAATGTTCCCAAAAATTAGTTTGAAGAACACACGCAGCGGAAAAGTCCAGTCGACTGCACCTCATGCCCAGTCACTAAGGTTGGTCCAGTAGAAAGTTTGGTCTTGAGACCCCATCCAGTCGACTGTTTTCTAATCCCAGTCGACTGGGGTGCCAAATGTTCAGTTGACAGGTACGGTCCGGTCGACTGAAGTCCAGCCTGGATACAAAAATATCTGATTTCAAACACGACCCAGTTGACTGTGTCGGGGACCCAGTCGACTGATCCTCTATAAAAAGATGCAGCGAGTTACTGCAAAAGAGGCTCCAATCGGCTGCTCCACAAACCAGTCGACTGGTTTATGGCAGCAACATATATTCTGCAGATTTTCCAAGTTAAAAGCTTTCTCAAATCATTTAAGGATTAAACACACATACCAACTCACTCCAAAGTGATCCTAACTGTATTGAAACATTACTAAAACATAATTACAACATGTTACAAACTATTACAACCTTTTAGATCCATTCTAATATGCTAAGCTAAACATAACCAAAAGTTATACAAATTCTAATTATAACACTTCCATTTCCAAAATTGCGAAATAAACATGATGTGACGCCTTTTAAGTGAACTCCCAAACCCACGTGCTCACTTCTGCGATTCCACGCCAGCATTAATACATGCAATGGTTATTTAAATAACCACACATATTTCGATTTGTTTAAGCTAACGCTTAGTGAATAAAACAACATATGCACGTGAATGACAAACATGCTCGCATTCACATCTCTACGTTTCATACTAGTCGCGGGAGACTCACGTGCACATTCCATGCTCCCAATCCGCAACTCCTCACCAATAAGTCCATGCGAAAGGGTAAGACCCACGATTCTTCTCTTCAATCGTGCGACCTTAATGCCTATATCAGTTCCATAAAATTGTTTAGTGACCACGTGCTCCTTCTGACCAAAATAAACAACTCAACATGCTCAACCACCATGCTCTCGGTAATCAAAACATTTCACCGTGCAATTGGGCCTACTTGTCGATATAATCGCCCAATATGAACTACACAATATATATCTCTAAACTAATACATGCTTTTCATATCAAACATGAATACATGTCAAGAAATCATTCCAATAACATAGTTGAATCACTCACCTCCGAATAATGCTCCTATAATACAATCCAAGGAAAATACGTGCACAAAGAACGTGTAGAAAATCTCCTTGTACAATTCCTATGGATCAAAAGTCCAAATATCAACTTTTATGAAAAATTATAGAAAATAACTTTTTGGAAAACTAGCCAAACAGGCCCTAGTAGGTATCAAAATGAAGCTCTTACCTCAAGGAGCTCGAATATAAAATTTGGGAGAAAACAGATGGACAGAAGGTCGTCGTTTGGCGTCGAGAAGCTCGAAGCAACTAAATCACCCCTTTGGCCTCCTCTTGAAACTTAGGTTAGAAGCTTTGAAGAAATATCTAAAGTCATCTTTATCTATATATAGGCAACACTTCTGGAAATTGTGTTTACCTCCCCACAAGTTTTCAAAACTCCTAATTAGTCTCTGAAACTTTCTACACAGCTAATTCATAGCTTTACAAGCAAAACTTCAAAATTATAAAAGTTTCCGACTAAGTTCCGTTTGGTTGCTAAAACGCAATTTTCTACATGACTTTTTCGAAGTTGCTAATTAGCCTACCAAATTAATAGCATGTTAATTCGTCCTTACCAGGATACTAAATTCTAAACTAGAAAATAATACAGATAATGAATTACACAGGTAAATATTTATTTCAGATAAACATTTAAGTATTCCACAGTGACTGTGTTATACTCGGAGAGACGTCACAATCACAAAACACTCATTCACATAGTCTCAGAGGGTTCTCTAACACAGACACCCAAATCGACTTGTGAGTCAAAAATCACTCTCACAGGTGTCATAAGACACAACACATCACATTATCATGAATGACAATGTAATGAGATGCAATAACATAAATGCAAATGTTACAATTCTCTCCTCCTTAAAAGAAGTTTGTCCCCAAACTTACGCTGTCTCTTAGCTTGACTTCCCCCACATACTTCCCAATACTTGTCCTTTTGTTTACAATTTCCATCTCTCCACTACGATGTTACAACTCATGAGGAAAATAAATCCTTAAGTTCGTAAAGAAAATAACTCCCCTGAATTCCGTCTATATCCACTTAAAGTGTCAAATTGAACACATGCAACCAATCAACATTTCTTCCGAGTAAGAATATCAAGACTCAAGTAGAACACGCTCATTCTTTTCTGATAATAGATTACACTACAATGCCATACTCATTCTATTGTACCTTTTTTGAAATTGCAAACTTCAATACGCAAACCGAGAAGATGAGTCATCTCCCCTAACTTTTCTTTCTTTCCGACCTACAGTCATTTACAATCATCTCGGACCGTTTATCAATTTTTTCTGATCCCATATTTCGAACGGAACTATCATCGAGTACGAACATCCGTACATACTACATTAATACATTGATTCTTCAACCAATTGTTGGATACCTTCAGAATTCAATCTCTTATCTTTTCCAACCATGAAACCTTTGTGTAATACTTACACGCTCAAACTTCTTTCTATTTCTCACCATATGTCAACGCTTCCCTTCCAAGCTATTCCACAACGGTAACCCTCGATATCCATAACTATCATTGTGTCGCCTCTGTTTCTTTCGACTTCAACAACCAACTCATCAATATATTCCCCATTCATTCAATATTCTGGATTCCATCTGTAACTCTTTGCTATAACCAACCTTCCACAACTAACACCCTATTTACTCAAGCAAAGTCAAAATGTCGTAACATCTTTATCCTACAATTATCTTTCCACTTGAACAAGCCATCAGTTTACAAACAAAGAACGATAAGAATTTTATTCTTAAACTTTCACTAAAATAAATATGTTTTCTTCTTTTTGTTTTAAAACAAACTTCTCAAATTTCTCGTAAGCTTTTATTCTATATCACCTCACTACCACTCCAACAACGTCAATTGTAACAACCACCACTGTTAACAAAACTTGATTCATCAGTTACTCAACACTCCCCGTAATTCCTTCAACCCATGCTCTTCCTTGTAACATATTCAAGATTACAATACGATCTTTGATATTCTGTCCCTCTTATCGGTGACAATTTGAATCCGTCCTAGCTATGTCCGAGCTGTTTTCCCTTCTATCAAGGACCGTTACATAAATCTCAATACCTCAGTTCATTTTTTTTATCTCATAACTCATGGAAATCATTCTTGACTAATCTTATCCCATCTTTCAAATTCATGCATCTAAATTAAATACCGATATAGCTATAATAGTCTCACATTCTCCAATCCTTCCCTCTACTGAAATCAACATCACACACCGCCCCTGTTCTTCTCAATTCTTTATAAGTATCTCAAAACCAATTCGTTTGCATTTTAAACAAAAACAAAACTTTTATTTCGAATCCACTTCCAGTAGCGATTTTGATCATTACCAAAAATATTTTAAAAGTTTGAAACTTGTGTCCTTTAGACAACAAATCTGTACTCCAGCTAACCATTTCATTCTCCATTTCCTCCTGCACCATCTCCTCACATAAACCAATCTCCATTCTCGAAATCCTAATAGTCACTTCCTAGTTTCTTTCCCATCATTCTCATTTCCTCATCAGTCATTTTCCAACATTAATTCCAATATTCCATCGGTAACTTTCTAACAAGACATTTACCCTCAGTCAAGGCCATTACAGTCTCCTCTCTGATTCAATCATTTCCTTCACATCCATTCTTGTTCTGTATCTTTCTTCCAATTATTGCCTTCACGACATCGTACAAAAATAAAGTTTTCATGCACATTTTTTTTCTTTAAAACAAATTCATTTAACCATAATCGAGATCGTAATTAAGTTCACGTACCACCAGCGTCCATTATACTCATGCTGTTCACTTAACATTCACGTCCTTATAAATCGCCTTTTTTTCGTCCTCCTCTCCACAGAACTTGGTAAACACATTATTGATCAACATCTTCTACTTACTACTTCGTCCATTCACTTTCTAAAATGTATTCTCAATTCAATATCCACTTACCACATCAATGCCTCAAGTGACAATGCGACAATTGTCCCACTACGCACCACTTGCCTCACCTCTAACCAATCTCGTAAATTGTTAAACTTCCTGTCTCTCATATTCATTCCTTTGCTCTCTTCATCGTGGTAAAGGTCAAAACCCCAAATAATGTTTACATACACTTATCTCATTCTCATTCACTGCTACTCCACCAATATTAAATCTATGTTCACGTGAAACTTAGATATACTTAGGAACATCACAAGAGTCAGGTCTGCACCGTACCCATCACAAGTTCCGTCTGGATTGAGCTGTTGGCTTCTGATATGAGCTCACTATCCATGCACCCAATAGTTCTATCTATTCCACATTCAATCTAAATCTTGAAATTCACACAAAAAATTTCATACTTTAGACTCAACCCTCTTTTCTCTACGTTCGTTCTGGCGTCATTTTACTTCCAAGACCACTTGACGTCGCATAAGTCATTAAATCTACGATTGTATTCTCATTGCGGCTATTCCTAAACACATATCGACCACTCATAGGAAAAATCGTCTTACAACTCAGAGATAATAGATTCAGTTTAGACATTCCTCAACATTCCACAATACTGACCATAAGATAGGTTGAAAGATTCCTCAACCGTCTATTACTCCAATACCGTATTCAACTCTCAATACTTACTGTAATATAGGTTGAGAGATTCCTCAACCATTTGATACCCACCGTGAGATAGGTTGAGAGATTCCTCAACCATCCCATACTTCAATACCTTACCATACACAAAAATATCTATATGTATACATACTTTCTGATGCTTGCTATTCAATCAATTCTATCGCCATCCCTGATATACTCATGTCACAATCTCATACACTTACGTCACAATCGTTAAACCAATCCCAAAAGGATAACTTTCCACAATCACTCGCACTACCTGTATACGGAAGGTACTTCTCTCAACATGTGAATAACCATCAAACTTCTTCTATTGTTTACCATCCAAATTCCATCTCCACCTTGTACTCAAAGAAAACTCATTCCCATCGATTTTGAAAACTTGTTATGATTTAAGATTTTGAAAATCATATAGTTACCAAGATGATATCATCTATCACCTTCGGCAACTTTACAGTGTCTACGGTATACACAGTAATCTTACCATCATCCCATCTCATCCCATATCATTTATGTAACTATTCTATAATCGTTTGGTACCAGTAGTGCATTGATATATTGAACTTCAACTGGTGGAGCCTGAACTTTCATCTGATCTTGTTCACTTACGACGTGAATAAAATTTCCCACCATGTTCACTAATTGGTCCATTCGCTAATGCGGTGACAAATTTCTTGCCGGCTCAGTCATAATGTTATCACGTATTCTCCCGGTTGAGTACAATGCATAAAGACAATGCATGCTATGCCACAAGATATATATGTGCACAGTTCATCGTCACAATCAACCGATGCTAATATATGGTCATTTCTATAATGATAACAATATTATTATTATGATTACTCACTCCACTTGACGTCACTCAGCATATAACGTCACTCATTCTCAAGGCTCTAAACCTATAGCTCTGATACCACTAAATGTCACAGCCCGGTCCCATAATAGCAAAATTGGAGTCCGTGGCACGCCACCGAGGCTAAACAAATTCATTAACGTTCACAAAAATTAGTTTGAAGAACATACGCAGCGGAAAGAAACAACCCATTCAAAAACTAGCAGTCCAGTCGACTGCACCTCGTACCCAGTCGATTGAGGTTGGTCCAGTAGAAAGTTTGGTCTTGAGCCCCATCCAGTCGACTGTTTTCTAATCCCAGTCGACTGGGGTGCCAAATGTTCAGTCGATTGGTATGGTCCGGTCGATTGAAGCCCAACCTAGATAAAAAAATATCTGATTTCAAACACGACTCAGTCGACTGTGTCGGGTACCCAATCGACTGATCCTCTATAAGAAGATGCAGTGAGTTACTGTAAAAGAGGCTCTAGTCGACTGCTCCACAAACCAGTCGACTGGTTTATGGCAGTAACACACATTCTCCAGATTTTCCAAGTTAAAAGCTTTCTCAAATCGTTTAGGGATTAAACACATATACCAACTCACTCCAAAGTGATCCTAATTGTATTGAAACATTACTAAAACATAATTACAACATGTTACAAACTATTACAACCTCTTAGATCCATTCTAATCTGCTAAGTTAAACATAACCAAAAGTTATACAAATTTTTATTACAATACTTCCATTTCCAAAACTACGAAATAAACATGATGTGACGCCTTCTAAGTGAACTCCCAAACCCACGTGCTCACTTTTGCAATTCCATGCCATCATTAATACCTGCAATGGTTATTTAAATAATCACACATATTTTGATTTGTTTAAGCTAACGCTTAGTGAATAAAATAACATATGCACGTGAATGACAAACATGCTCGCATTCACATCTCTACATTTCATACTAGTCGCGAGAGACTCACATGAACATTCCATACTCCCAATCTGTGACTCCTCCCCAATAAGTCCATGCGAAAGGGTAAGACCCATGGTTCTTCTCTTCAATCGTGAGACCTTAATGCCTATATCGACTCCACAAAATGTTTTAGTGACCACGTGCTCCTTCTGACCCAAATGAGCAACTCAACATGCTCAAATACATATCACCATGCTCTCGGTAATCAAAACATTTTACGGTGCAATTGGGCCTACTTATCGATATGATCGCCCAATATGAACTACACAATATATATCTCTAAACTAATACATGATTTTCATATCAAACATGAATACATGTCAAGAAATTATTCCAATAACATAGTTGAATCACTCACCTCCGAATAACGCTCCTATAATACGATCCAAGGAAAACCCGTGCACAAAGAACGTGTAAAAAATCTCCTTGTACAATTCCTATGGATCAAAAGTCCAAATATCAACTTTTATGAAAAATTATAGAAAATAACTTTTTGGAAAACTTAGCCAAACATGCCCTAGTAGGTATCAAAATGAAGCTCTTACCTCAAAGAGCTCGAATATGAAATCTGGGAGAAAACAGATGGACAAAAGGTCATCGTTTGGCGTCGAGAAGCTCGAAGCAACTAAATCACCCCTTTGGCCTCCTCTTGAAACTTAGGTTAGAAGCTTTGAAAAAATATCCAAAGTCATCTCTATCTATATATAGGCAATACTTCTGGAAATTGTGTTTACCTCCTCGCAAGTTTTCAAAACTCCTAATTAGTCTCTGAAACTTTCTACACAGCTAATTCATAGCTTTACAAGCAAAACTTCAAAATTATAAAAGTTTCCGACTAAGTTTTGTTTGGTTGCTAAAATGCAATTTTCTACATGACTTTTTCAAAATTGCTAATTAGCCTACCAAATTAATAGCGTGTTAATTCGTCCTCACTAGGATACTAAATTCTAAACTAGAAAATAATACAGATAGTGAAATACACAGGTAAACATTTATTTTCAGATAAACATTTAAGTTTTCCATAGAGACCATCTTATACTCGGAGAGACGTCTTAACCACAAAACACTCATTCACATCGTCTTAGAGGGTTCTCTAACACAGACACCCAAATTGACTTGTGACTCAAAACTTACTCTCATAGGTGTCATGAGATACAACACATCACATTATATCATGAATGATAATGTAATGAGATACAATAACACAAATGCAGATGTTATAACTGGACCTCTGTTTTCTTCAAAATATATCCTATTAGAAGTGTTCCAATTGGCAAAACTTTTTATAACTTTGATTTGAAAGGATTTTACTTATGTTTTTCCGCTGCGATTTTACTTTAATGGAACTGGATAAGCCTTGATAGCGTGCTACGTGTCCTATTTCCGTGCATAGCAGGATGGGTCGTGACAACATAGGTCACGTGAGTGCGATTTTGGGAGGTCACTCTAGCGAGGTTCTAGTCTGTCGTGCGAACGGGCTGCTCACGCGATGTGACTTTTTCTGCTTCTTTCAGTCTATTTTTACACCCTTTTTAGCCTGGATTCTTATTTTCCTCCAAAACCTAACAGGAAACGAAAAACGGAATAAAAATACAATAAAACATGACAAAAAGTACTAACAAATGTGAATTATGGCGTGTAAATAGGACTTGTTCACTCTCGATCACATATAAAAAGGTTTTGTATCGTCTTAACTCTTCTATTTTTCTACTGATCTCGGCTACTTGTGATTTCTGTGATTTTGTGAATAATTTTCATGCAATAGTTTTCATAAATCTTTGATTTTAATTCATCCATGGTACATGCTTAGAGAAGACGGATTGTGCTAGCATCCTAGTTCAGTGTAGACAATTCGTGCTCATCAAAGATGAATCATGCTTAGAGTTAGGTCAAAAAATCCTTCTCTAATGGTAGAATTTTGTTTGTAATCGCAATTTATCCTCATCATCCTTATATATGAGATTTCTAATTACTACAACAAAATAGTTCTTTAAAGACAAAAAAAGTACTATAATAGGCCACAAAATATGTCACTAGTTGTTATATTAACATTTACCTAAGTGTCATAATAGGTGCTGTCGCTAAGCCTTGTTGAGACACTTACCCAAGTATTGGTAAAATCGCCAGTAAAGGTTACTTTGTAACAACAAAGAAAAGGTGTCATTAAAAGTGTCGTTAAATGTTACTTTTGAAGTGACATATATTTGTGAGTAATGATAAAACGAAAGTGTTATTAGATTTATCACTAGAAGCTACTTTTATTAACACACACACACACACACACACACACACACACACATATATATATATGCTTGTGTTGGTATGAGTGTCACTAGAAATTGCACCAATTTTTTTCCTAATAGTCTATCTAGTTTTGAACTTAAGACCTCATTGAATGTGCAGCAGTCTTGAATCTGCTTGATCAAATAGCCAACTTTCAACTACAAGTATGAAAATCATTTATTTGTATATAATAAAAATATGTACTATTAACATATATTTAAAGTATTAAACACCATTAGTAATATATTTTATATTACTAAAATATTTTCTTATTTTTATATTATATATTACTATAGTTATTATTATCGAATACATTTATTTAATTTATTATTTATGTAATTAATTTATGGAGTACTAACAAAATTACAATGTATCCAATACTAATAAAATATCAATACAGTCCAGGGAATAATTTTTTTTAACATTTAAAATCACCTTATATTTATGTCATGAAATACCTATTTAATATATGATGATGCTAAAAATTGGTAAGAGTAAAGTAGAGCAGATTAAGGAAAAAGAGAGAGAGACTGATTTTTTTGTATGTGGTTCGGCCCTGTTAATGAAGGTACCTATGTCTACGTGTGTGTCTGAGCACGTTTACTATACTATAAAAGAACCGGGGGCCTGCGGTGAACCAACAAGTCTGGAGCTACCGTAGGTCGGCCGGGCATGTTGATGAATGCTATAGAGGTGCTGTATAGATTGAAAAGTCGGCCCCTTCAATGGGGGGTGAGAGGTCGCTTTTATAGATGTAAGAGACCTACTCATACAAGGAAAATGAAACATAATCCAATTGATATAGATTGGCATTAATTGTAGGGGTTTCCTAATTGGATTAGGAAATAGTTTGCACTTTCCATTAGTCTTCTAGCTTGAGTAGGAAACTGCCCAGAATGCTCGGGATCATGCCTGTGGGCCCAGATGAGTAGTTCCCACGGTGGGATGTGCCTGTGCGGTCTTCCTGACCTGTTGGCTGGGTCATGGATGAACCGCTCGGAAGGCATCCGGTGGATCAAACCGCTCGGGATGATGCTTGTCAGTAGTTGCAGAATAGAATCGCTCGGGCATAGGCTGATTTTGGGTGTATCAGTTGTCCCCCATTTCCAAGGTTGGCTTGATGCTATATCGGGGCAAGTTTGAAAATTTTCCTGATACCTGTCTGAGTGCTCGGTGAAGCTGCCTCGGGGCTTCTGAGCCTGGTGAGTCCTCAAGAACTGGCTGAGAGTTGAGACCCAGCCTAGCTCGGAACCTTTAAGTGCTCGGGGACTGACCGGGAGTTGAGACCCGGCCTAATTCGGAGTCTTTTTGCTTGAGTTAGCTTCCAGGATGGTTATCTTCTACCCGTGAACCTTCGTCAAGGTTGTGGGTAGAAGAATTTTACCATGTTGGAAAAGCCGACCTAAAGCGTATTGCTTTAGGGTCCTTTTATGTTAACTCCCCAGAATGGTTTTTTTCCACTCAGCCAGCCTTCGTCAAGACTGTTGGGAGAAGAGCTTGACCATGTTAGTGGAGCCAACCCAGAGCACATCGCTGTAGGGTCCTTTTTGCTCCTCTATCGTGGGCCAACTTAAGAGATTTTAGTTACCTCTATTGTCGGTTTAGACCTAAGTGGAGTTAATGCCTTTTGACTTGGTTATCCGTGAGGCCTGTCGATACTCGGTGTGATTGCTTGTTTAGTTCACTGCGCCGTCTTGCCCCCCAAGCTATCGCTAAGATGAGGGTCTTATAGAGGCTATGACTGTAGGTAACCGACCTAGAACATGGTGGTTGCAGGGTCTTTTGAAGCTTGCCATCATCAGCCACTTAGGGGGTTTGCCCCCATCGTCGGTTGGACCTAAGCAAAGCTTGTGCCTCGGGGTTAGGCCCGAGGTCTTTGAATGCCTCGGGGTTAGGCCCGAGGTCTTTGAATGCCTCGGGGTTAGGCCCGAGGTCTTTGTATGGGCTCTCTGACAATCGGTGGAGCCTCATGTGGTGATCAAGCAAGTACCACTATAGTCGGGCTCATCTAGACCGATGGAGACAGGGGGTCGGATCAGGATCGTCGGGCTCCTAATTTCTCTGTACTGGAGACAAAGTTGGAACTACTTGATCCTGACCAATGTGAACTAGAGATCGGGTCAGGGCTGCCAGACTCAGACCACCGTGAACTGGAGGTCGGGTCAGGGCAGTCGGACTCAGACCATTGTGAACTGGAGGTTGGGTCAGGGCTATCTGACCCGGACTACTGTGAACTGAAAGAACTGTCAGAACTCTCGGGCTGATCTCGCTTTCGCTTACTTCTGAAAGACTCGTCGCTTTCTTGCCCGGGGTCTTTGATCTTTAGAAATTCTTCAGTGTCAATGTATTTTCCAACCTTCTCTGCGAGTTCAACCAAGGTTACCGGTCGGTTTCTATGAAATGACATGGCGCACTTGGTGTATTGAACTCCTGAGCAGAAGGCTATAATAGCGGCGGTTTCATCAAGATCATAGATGCCGAGCTTCTCTTGATTAAATCGGTCGGTAAATTCCTTGAGAGTCTCATTATTCCTTTATATGATCGTCAATAGATGTATGTCAGGCTTTGGCCGTTCATGCATATCGGCGAACTAGTTGATGAACTACTTGCTGAGTTGCTTAAAATTGCGGACCGATTGGGGTTTCAAGGAGCAGAACCATTGGGCGGCTGGGCCTTTCAAAGTGCTGGGGAAGGCCAGGCAGTACGGCTCATCGGCTTGGGTGGCCAGGGCCATCCGAGTCCTGTAGGTCCGGATATGGTCGATCGGGCTCCTCGAGCCATTGTATGAATCCAGGCAAGACTGGTTGAATTTGTGCGGGATGGAGAATCTCGTGATCTGGCTGGAGAACGGTGACTCTGTCTCGGTATTGGCTTGATTCTGAGCAAGGTTTTGACCAAGCTTTTTGGCCACTCCATCAATCTGCTTCTGCAAGTCCTTGATTCAGGCTTCCACTCCTTCTCGACCGGTGTCTGAAGGGTTGGTTGGGTCGGTGGAAGAGGCTTCTTCTTTATGGCGGTGTACTGTCCTCTGGGATCGAGCTTGGCTATGACTCCGGTTCATCGTGTGCCTAGGGACAACTCGGCTCTTGACCGAGTGACCCTGGACTGATTTCCAGGTCATATGCTCCTACCTTTCCTCTCGGGCAGTACGCCTACTGTTGATGTCTCTGGCATCCTCAACGAGGGATGGGTTGGCTCGGGCACGTTGTCTAGTTAAGATCGGTTCCCGACCGTGTGCAATGTTCCCGGGTCGTTTCCCAGCCACTGGAGGACTGCTTTTGTAATACTCTGTATTCTTGTAATGTATTATATAACTAAGACATTGTATGTTTCTTTTAATACTTTTATGAGCTTGGCCTTACCCTTGGTATATTTTACATACCAATCGATTGAACTTTATCTCAATCGATTGATTGTTCCAATCGATTAAACTTTATACCAATCGATTGATTGTATCAATCGATTGACACTTATGTCAATCGATTGGAGGCAGCTGGGCAGATTCTTTTGCTCTGGCTGGGGAGAGGCCACGTGAACACTCCCTCTCTATATATACCAGCCCATTTTGGGCGTATTTCTGTTTACAGAAATCAGAGAGAGTGAAGGGGAGGGTTTTGTGTGTGTTATATATATATATACACTCATATATATATATACTCACATATATACATACATACACTCACACACACACAGAGATGGACTGAGACAAGAAGAAGAAGAAGAAGAAGACCAGAAAGAAGAAGAGAAGAAGGAGAAGAAAGAGAAGAGAGAAGGCAGAGAACTAGAGAGAGAGAGAGGAAGACCACCATTGAAGCTCAAGCTTCAAAACACAACCAAACACGCCTTAACGCCTAAGGTGAGTTCTAAACTCACTTGGTAGCTTGATATTGATGTTAGAACATGTTTTGAATGAAGAAATGGAGAAGAAACCATGTTTCCCGTTTATATGTTGCTGGGCAGTCTTCTCTGCGAAGAAGACGAAGTGTCAATCGATTGACACTATACCAATCGATTGACATCTTTCATGTTCCAATCGATTGACACTATATCAATCGATTTACATCTTTCATGTCTCAACCGATTGACATTTTATGCAATCGATTGACATGGATTGTGATCCAATCGATTGAACTTTGTTCCAATCGATTGACACTATACCAATCGATTGACATCTGTATCAATCGATTGGATGTTGCAGTTTACTGTTTTACTTGTTTAGTTAATGTAATAACTGTTTAGTTGTTTATTTACTGTTCAGTACTTCCCAGCATGCTTTACTATTGTAATACAGACATGATAACGAGTTAATGCAGCATAGGATCGTAGTAATAACAAGACTATCGAATAACGTTTATAATGTTAGATAACGGAATAGTTGTGAATCCTTTGGAGTTAACGTTCATTTCATTCAGAGTAGTCGGGCCACATTGGGATTGTCATGTATCGAAAATAGAGTTGAACTTAAGTAGGTTTGCTAAGATTCGGGAACCTTGCGTGGGCGGGCTTTGGTCGATCATATGTTCTTAAAAGCGGTAGACAGACGAAGGTGTCTATGACTTGCGGTGAACCGGACCATTTGCCCTAAGATAGCCAGATGATCTAATCATATGTTCTTAAAAGCGGTAGACAGACGAAGGTGTCTATGACATGCGGTGGACCGTGATCACTGGTAGACGTCGCTAAGTCGTGGCATAGAATGATGTACTGTTGTTTAAAGCGTTATATCCCTGACATGCGGTGGACTGTGCATATGTTCTTAAAAGCGGGGGATGGACTAACGTGGTATCCATGACATGCGGTGAACTGTGCATATGTTCTTAAAAGCGGTGGATGAGCAATGGTATGTTATAGAGTTGAACTACTGTCGAGTCTGTTCCCCTATCTAGACGTGTTATCGGTCTTATAATGAGTAAAACATTAGAAATCGGATAATCGGTTTGATGTAAAGAAGTTACCCTCACAGAACTCTAACTTGTTGCGGCTTATAACTTGTAATAACTTCAATAGTTGATACCCTGTTAGTATCTAACTCACTCGGCTTTCATTAAGCTGACGGCGTTTATGCCGCTGGACATTTCTACGTTCCAGCGCATCCTGGTTATGACTATACAGGTGAAGGGCCTGCAGAAGAAGACTACTATGCCGGTGACGGAGTTCCTGTGGAGAACTTCCCCGACGGAGGTCAGATCGAAGAAGACTACTACGCCGAGGACTACCCTTATGCCAACTGAAGACTAGACTAGAATTGTAGCTAATTGCCCTTACCGTTTTAGAACTTTTTGTAGTCAGGCATATGTTGCCTTGGCATTTGTACTTCCGCTGCTTTATATTTGATTCGAGACTCTGATATGTAATAGTTAGTAACTTCTGTTAACTTTATGTTACGTTGTGATTAGAACCTAGACTTCATTCTTGTTACACTATTACTTCTTGTTGCTTAGTACTGCGTGGTGTGGACAATCATGTGACTTCACCCGTCATTCCCTATGGACCCATAAAGGAAATTTATTTTTCTCTATTTATGCCGTTCCGGGGCGTGACAGGATTTTTGGTATCAGAGCCTAGGTTGTATACCTTTTTCGCTCACAGATTGTCCCACACCATCTGGTCCTAGAACCTTGAGATTCTATAGATGAGTATTAAGATTAGTTCTGACTTAAGGTAGTCCCTTTTCAGGTAGCATGGTACCGCCGCTGTTCGTTCCAGACGAGTTCGGAGGACACTATGTGTATGAGAGTAGTATTGCGCCAGCCGATCCAGAGTACTATGCCTGGAAGGTTAGACAGAGAGCTATTGCATAGACAGAGCGAGACATGCAGATCGAGCAGCAGAGATTTGGGACCCAGGACCCAGAAGTGATACGTCAGGAGATGATCTACCGCAAGGAGACCTTCAAACGCATCGAGGAGGATTCTCTACTAATGTTACGAGACCGTTCTTCGTACCAGGTTCTACTTGCACAGGTTAGAGCCGCACCTCCACCCCCACCGGAGGAAGACATGGCTGATGCACCCCCAGCAGATGAGGATCCGGAGGATGATGATGAGAGCGATGACGACGATGAGCCAGAGGATGACGACGAGGAGATGGAGGATGAAGAGGAAGAGGACACCGATGACGAGGAGCCGGAGTATGATCCAGAGGAGGAGGACCCCGTGGACCCAGCCGGTATAGACGTGCCAGTTGGCGTAGACATTGTGGTTGCAGAGGGTTATCCGATAGAGGAAGAGGAGGTAGCCGCAGGTGATGACGCAGGTGATGATGCAGTAGTACCAGTCTTACCAGGAGGTGTTATAGCACAGCTAGCAGCTGAGTGGGCCGCAGAGATGGCTGCACATCCCCATGGATTTGAGATCGGAGCACCGGAGTTAGCACAGGCTATGGTACAGGCTGAGGCACTTGCAGCCGCATTTGATGCAGCCCAGGCTGACATGGCAGCTGATGCAGGAGATTTGGGAGCTGTTGTGGAGCATGATGGACCCGAGCTGATCGAGGATGTTGTGATAGAGGATGAGGACATGATGGATGACGATGACATGGATGAGGATGATGTTTTGTCTGAGGTTGCCCCAGAGGACGAGGCTTCCATCTATGGATCCGATGTGGACAACTTTTGAGTCCAGTACCTTTAGGACTTAGACTTTTTCGTCTGACTTTAGGACATGTTGTCCACTTACTTTTGACGCTTACATAGACAGCTATTAACCATAGCCTTTTTGTATAGGTAGCCACCAGTAGTGGTTTTGTATATATCTTTCTTTTGTTTAGATCTTGTATAGGATCATGTACTACGCGGTACACAGATGATCCATTGTGTACTCCGCTGTACATCTTTTGGGTATATATATATATATATGGCAGATCGTTTCTCTTGATTATTTCTGTTATCATCTCATTATTATGTTATGGTTGTGATGTTGATTCATGTTATGCTTCCTGTTATTTTAATATGATCATTTCCCCGAGAAGATTGTCAGCTAATCGTTAGATCCTTCATAGGTACACCTCACACGGATCACTATGGTGGGACCCACAAGGAACCAAGCACGACTGGGAGCACCCATTCCCGAGGGTATGGACCCAACTGGAGTCTTCGAAGCTTTCATGCAACGGATGGAACACATCGGCGATACCTACAATCATGCCACCAACGACAATGGCAACAACCACTTTGTCCCTCCAAGGCAGACAGGCGATAAACTGTTGGAACGATTTCGTGGCTTACGACCTGAGAAGTTCGACGGCATGGCAGAGTCCTGGAAAGCAGAGCAATGGATACGAGAGTTGGAGCTAATCTTTGAAGCCCTGGAGTGCAGTGAGCTGGACAAGAGACGTCTAGCCGCATTTCAACTGACTTACTCTGCCGCAGACTGGTGGGAGGCCGAGAGAGCCGCGATTGGGATTGACGCTGCAAGGAGAATGCCTTGGGAAGCATTCAAGACTCGATTTCTCGAGAAGTACTTCCCTGAGGATGAAAGAGACCAACAAGAGAGGAATTTCCTGAGTCTAACCCAAAGAAACTGGACAGTCAGAGAGTATACTACACAATTTGAGCGACTTTTCCGTTTCGCTCCACATATGATAGACACCTCCGTCAAGAAGGTCAAGCGATTCCACCAAGGACTCAACCCACACCTCCGGCACATGATGATAGGCCATCTGGGCCAGTCGTTTGAAGGGATTGTCCGTCTTGCTTCAAGTTTGGAAAAGGATGCTTACCCTGTGCAAGGACCACCAGTGAATCGACCTCCACCCAGGACCTTCCAACCAAGGAACTTTCCCGTGCAATCATCAAGGAACAATCAAGGATGGAAACCCCAGACCAACAACTATCAGGGAACTAAGCGCACATGGGATGGGACAAGGAAGCCCCAAGCAAATTTTCCTCGACAACAGAATCAACAGCGAGGACCACCTCAGGCACAGCCCGTCGCCCAGCGACAAAACACTGATGGATGTTTTAACTGTGGAGTGCCCGGACATATTGCAAGGTATTGCACAGCCCCCAAGACCAACCGGCGTAATGACCTCGTTTGCCGCAACTGTAACAAGCCTGGTCACATAAGCAAGGATTGTCGAGCACCACGTGGAGGCTACTATGGAGTGCCTGCTCAAGGACAGCAAGGACAAGTTAGGGTGAATGCCATCATCCCTGACAATGCAGGGTATAATGCAGAGGAACAGCAAAACTTGGAAGGTACACTCATTTTATTTCACTGTCAAGTTAGAGCTTTGTTTGATACCGGTGCCGCCCGTTCTTTCATAGCTATTAAGATGGTACGTGATTTGGGATTGTTACCCCTAACACTTGAGCCGACCCTTAATGCCGTTTCGCCCTTGGGAGTATCCGTTAAGTTAGGTAAGGTGTGCAAGGATTGTCCCTTGACACTAGAGGATAGGAATCTCCCAGCAGACTTGATAGTCCTGTCAATGTCTGAGTTTGACGTGATCCTAGGAATGGATTGGCTTACTAAGTATGGCGCTAACCTGGATTGTGTTAGTCGGACCGTTGTCTTTTCGACGCCTGGTTGCCCGCAGATCAGATTTCAGTGCCAACCGTTGAGCGACATGTTTATCACAAGCTGCCTAGCCACGATCAAGACTTCAAGCACGGAGCTTACTATCAAGCAGATCCCCGTTATTCAAGACTTTGAAGATGTGTTCCGAAGTATCTCAGGACTTCCGCCGAAGAGAGAGATAGACTTCTGCATCGAGTTAGCACCCGGAACATTGCCGATTTCCAAGACCCCGTATCGGATGGCGCCAATAGAAATGCTAGAACTGAAGAAGCAAGTTCAGGAACTCGAAGATTTAGGTTTTGTTCGCCCCAGTACATCGCCTTGGGGAGCACCAGTTCTATTTGTGAAGAAGAAAGACGGAGAGCTACGACTCTGTATCGACTACAGGGAGCTAAATAAGGTCACGATCAAGAATAGGTATCCACTTCCCCGGATAGACGACCTGTTCGATCAACTACAAGGATCAAGGATATTCTCAAAAAATTGATTTGCGTTCAGGATACCATCAATTGTTAGTTCGACCGAAGGATATACCGAAAACTGCCTTCAGGACGAGATATGGACACTACGAATTTCTAGTGATGTCTTTTGGATTGACTAATGCCCCGGCAGTATTCATGGACCTAATGAATAGAGTATTCAGACCCTATCTGGATCAATTCATTATAGTATTTATCGACGACATTCTAATTTATTCAAGGACGGAAGAAGAACATAAGAAGCATCTATAAATTGCTCTACAGACCCTTAGAGACAACAGTCTGTATGCGAAATTCAGTAAATGTGAATTCTGGCTTCAGGAAGTTAAATTCCTGGGACATGTGATATCACAGGATGGGATTTCTGTAGACTCATCTAAGATCGATGCAGTCTTGAGCTGGAACAGGCCAACCAACGCGACCGAAGTTAGGAGTTTTCTTGGATTGGCTGGATATTACCGGAAATTTGTGGAAGGATTCTCTAGAATCGCAGGACCATTGACAAGCCTGACTAAGAAGGAGACGAAGTACGAATGGACTGATAAACATGAGGATGCATTTCGGGAATTGAAAGAGAGACTAACCTCAGCACCCGTGCTTGCAATACCTAAGAGTGGTGAACAATTCATAATCTATAGTGATGCATCACACCAAGGACTTGGTTGTGTACTAATGCAAGAGGGGAATGTCATCGCATACGGATCGAGACAATTGAAGCCGCATGAGAAGAACTATCCGACGCATGACTTAGAACTAGCTGCAATCGTGTTCGCCTTGAAGATTTGGAGACACTATTTGTATGGAGAAAAGTTCGACCTGTTCTCAGATCATAAGAGTTTAAGATACCTGTTCTCTCAAAAGGAGTTGAACATGCGACAACGGAGATGGATGGAACTACTCAAGGACTACGACTTCTCTTTGCAATACCACCCGGGTAAAGCAAATGTTGTAGCCGACGCTCTGAGCCGGAGGCCGCGCCTTTCGGTTTCTTTGATTTTGATTAGAGAATGGCGAGCATTGGAGACGTTAGCCGAATTCGACCTTCAACCAGTGGAATCAGGAGAAGGACAACACTTTGGATGTCTTGTCGTGCAACCGACTCTCATCAGCCGCATCTTGGAAGCTCAACAGTCAAACGAGGATTTAAAGTTATGGTTTGCCAAGATGTCCGCAAGGGAACCCGAGATATGGAGTATTAGTACGGACGGAGCACTGAGATGCAAAGGTAGACTCTGCGTGCCAAATGACGATGGACTCAGGAAGAACATTCTGGACGAAGCACACAAGTCAAGGATGACTATCCACCCAGGAGGAAACAAGATGTATAAGGACTTGAAGAGAAACTTCTGGTGGCAAGGAATGAAGCGAGAAGTGGCCGAGTATGTATCGCAATGTCTTATTTGCAAACAAGTAAAGGCAGAGCATCAGAAACCACCTGGACTCCTACAACCGCTACCAATTCCCCAATGGAAATGGGAGCATATCACCATGGATTTTGTGGTTGGATTGCCGAAGTCTCAGCAAAACCACGACGCTATTTGGGTAATAGTAGATCGACTCACCAAGTCAGCACATTTTATCGCCTACAGCATGACGCACCCTGTTGAAAGATTGAGCCGGATGTATCTAGAGCAAGTTGTGCGACTGCACGGTGTACCCGTCTCAATAGTTTCAGATCGAGATTCACGCTTTACCGTAGAATTCTGGAAGAGCCTTCAAACAGCAATGGGAACTTCATTGAATTTGAGTTCAGCCTTTCATCCACAGACAGACGGTCAGACAGAACGAGTCAATCAAGTGATGGAGGATATGTTGCGAGCCTGTGTCATTGAATTCGAGAGTTCATGGGAGACACATCTACCTTTGATCGAGTTTGCCTACAACAACAGCTACCACACGAGCATAGGGATGGCACCGTATGAAGCCTTGTATGGAAGACCTTGCCGATCGCCGCTGTGTTGGACCGAAGTCGGAGATACTCAACTACTTGGGCCCGAGATGATTCGAGAAACCAACGAGAAGATCCAGATTGTACGAGAAAAGATGAAGACAGCGCAATCCAGATACAAGAGCTATGCCGACAAGCGACGGAAAGATCTAGAGTTTGCAGTTGGAGATCATGTGTTACTTAAAGTCTCGCCAGTTCGAGGTATCGTCAGATTCGGACAGAAAAGAGGCAAGTTGTCGCCGCGATTCATCGGACCGTTCGAGATCCTAGAACGTGTTGGGAAGGTTGCTTATCGACTTGCGTTGCCGCCAAAGATGTCAGGAGTGCACAACGTTTTCCACATCAGCATGTTGAGGAAGTGTGCCCATAACCCAGCGCACGAGATCAGTTTGGAAGATATCGAGGTGAACGAGAACGTGACCTACAACGAAGGACCAGTGCGTATTCTAGACCGAGGAGTGAAGAAGCTCAGAAACAAGGATATTCCACTAGTGAAGGTTCAGTGGAAGCACCACGACGAAGGAGAAGCTTCATGGGAGCTGGAGTCGGAGATGCGAGAGAAGTTTCCATTTTTGTTTTAACCCAGTTTATTTCGGATTTCGGGGACGAAATCTTTTGTGAGTGGTGGATGATGTAATACCCTGTATTCTTGTAATGTATTATATAACTAAGACATTGTATGTTTCTTTTAATACTTTTATGAGCTTGGCCTTACCCTTGGTATATTTTACATACCAATCGATTGAACTTTATCTCAATCGATTGATTGTTCCAATCGATTGAACTTTATACCAATCGATTGATTGTATCAATCGATTGACACTTATGTCAATCGATTGGAGGCAGCTGGGCAGATTCTTTTGCTCTGGCTGGGGAGAGGCCACGTGAACACTCCCTCTCTATATATACCAGCCCATTTTGGGCGTATTTCTGTTTACAGAAATCAGAGAGAGTGAAGGGGAGGGTTTTGTGTGTGTTATATATATATATACACTCATATATATATATACTCACATATATACATACATACACTCACACACACACAGAGATGGACTGAGACGAGAAGAAGAAGAAGAAGAAGACCAGAAAGAAGAAGAGAAGAAGGAGAAGAAAGAGAAGAGAGAAGGCAGAGAACTAGAGAGAGAGAGAGGAAGACCACCATTGAAGCTCAAGCTTCAAAACACAACCAAACACGCCTTAACGCCTAAGGTGAGTTCTAAACTCACTTGGTAGCTTGATATTGATGTTAGAACATGTTTTGAATGAAGAAATGGAGAAGAAACCATGTTTCCCGTTTATATGTTGCTGGGCAGTCTTCTCTGCGAAGAAGACGAAGTGTCAATCGATTGACACTATACCAATCGATTGACATCTTTCATGTTCCAATCGATTGACACTATATCAATCGATTTACATCTTTCATGTCTCAACCGATTGACATTTTATGCAATCGATTGACATGGATTGTGATCCAATCGATTGAACTTTGTTCCAATCGATTGACACTATACCAATCGATTGACATCTATATCAATCGATTGGATGTTGCAGTTTACTGTTTTACTTGTTTAGTTAATGTAATAACTGTTTAGTTGTTTATTTACTGTTCAGTACTTCCCAGCATGCTTTACTATTGTAATACAGACATGATAACGAGTTAATGCAGCATAGGATCGTAGTAATAACAAGACTATCGAATAACGTTTATAATGTTAGATAACGGAATAGTTGTGAATCCTTTGGAGTTAACGTTCATTTCATTCAGAGTAGTCGGGCCACATTGGGATTGTCATGTATCGGAAATAGAGTTGAACTTAAGTAGGTTTGCTAAGATTCGGGAACCTTGCGTGGGCGGGCTTTGGTCGATCATATGTTCTTAAAAGCGGTAGACAGACGAAGGTGTCTATGACTTGCGGTGAACCGGACCATTTGCCCTAAGATAGCCAGATGATCTAATCATATGTTCTTAAAAGCGGTAGACAGACGAAGGTGTCTATGACATGCGGTGGACCGTGATCACTGGTAGACGTCGCTAAGTCGTGGTATAGAATGATGTACTGTTGTTTAAAGCGTTATATCCCTGACATGCGGTGGACTGTGCATATGTTCTTAAAAGCGGGGGATGGACTAACGTGGTATCCATGACATGCGGTGAACTGTGCATATGTTCTTAAAAGCGGTGGATGAGCAATGGTATGTTATAGAGTTGAACTACTGTCGAGTCTGTTCCCCTATCTAGACGTGTTATCGGTCTTATAATGAGTAAAACATTAGAAATCGGATAATCGGTTTGATGTAAAGAAGTTACCCTCACAGAACTCTAACTTGTTGCGGCTTATAACTTGTAATAACTTCAATAGTTGATACCCTGTTAGTATCTAACTCACTCGGCTTTCATTAAGCTGACGGCGTTTATGCCGCTGGACATTTCTACGTTCCAGCGCATCCTGGTTATGACTATACAGGTGAAGGGCCTGCAGAAGAAGACTACTATGCCGGTGACGGAGTTCCTGTGGAGAACTTCCCCGACGGAGGTCAGATCGAAGAAGACTACTACGCCGAGGACTACCCTTATGCCAACTGAAGACTAGACTAGAATTGTAGCTAATTGCCCTTACCGTTTTAGAACTTTTTGTAGTCAGGCATATGTTGCCTTGGCATTTGTACTTCCGCTGCTTTATATTTGATTCGAGACTCTGATATGTAATAGTTAGTAACTTCTGTTAACTTTATGTTACGTTGTGATTAGAACCTAAACTTCATTCTTGTTACACTATTACTTCTTGTTGCTTAGTACTGCGTGGTGTGGACAATCATGTGACTTCACCCGTCATTCCCTATGGACCCATAAAGGAAATTTATTTTTCTCTATTTATGCCGTTCCGGGGCGTGACAGCTTTTTTGGGCCAGCAGGGCTTCGATCTGTTGTTGGAATTGACGCTGGCCCTCCAAGAGTTGTGTGAGGGTTGCGGTGATCTGCTCAGATGTCATGACTGCTGCAACCGATGCTGGGGTCGAAGGAGCATCCCAGTTGGACTGCTGATCAGCCTTCTTACCCTTCTTTGGTGGCATGACGATCAGTCAAGAGATTTGTTGATGAAAAGACTTGTCGCTTCCCACAAACGGCGCCAAGCTGATGATGCTAAAAATTGGTAAGAGTAAAGTAGAGCAGATTAAGGTGAAAGAGTGAGAGACTGGTTTTTTGGTATGTGGTTCGGCCCTGTTAATGAAGGTACCTACGTCCACGTGTGTGTCTGAGCACGTTCACTATACTGTAAAAGAGCCAGGGGCCTGTAGTGAACCAACAAGTCTGGAGCTACCGTAGGCCGGCCGGGCATGTTGATGAATGCTATAGAGGTACTGTGTAGACTGAAAAGTTGGCCCCTTCAATGGGGGGTGAGAGGTCTCTTTTATAGATGTAAGAGACCTACTCGTACAAGGAAAAGGAAACATAATCCAATTGATATAGATTGGCATTAATTGTAGGGGTTTCCTAATTGGATTAGGAAATAGTTTTCACTTTCCATTAGTCTTCTAGCTTGAGTAGGAAACTGCCCGGAATGCTTGGGATCATGCATGTGGGCCCGGATGAGCTGTTCCCGCGGTGGGATGTGCCTGTGCGGTCTTCCCGACCTGTTGGCTGGGTCATGGATGAACCGCTCAGGAGGCATCAAGTGGACCAAACCGCTCGGGATGATGCTTGTCAGTAGTTGCAGAATAGAACCGCTCAGGCATGGGCTGATTTTGGGTGTATCAATATATTCTTCCACCATAACTACTTTTACAATATATCACTCAAACGCCACAACTATTATAATCTATTCTGACAAAAGCAATTTTAAAATTGTCGCAATCGCAAAGCGGAAGCTACCCTAAATTGGGCTGTAAATTTTCCCTTGTATTTTCCTTCATACTTAAATAACATTAAAGATAAAAAAAAATTTAGACAGAATTACTGATGTCATTTTATTAGAGTAGGACAAAGGGCAAACGTTTAAATTTCAAACGTCGTTAGTTAACGACATTGGTTTACAAACGTCGTTAATTATCAGTGTTTTGTATGAAAATGATGTTAAGTATCAGTATTTAACTACCAAGTGTTGGTATTTGCGAGCGCTCTTTAAAATTTTGGTAATTAACAACACTTTTTTTCTTTTATTTTTTTTTAAATGTTGGTAATTAACGGTATTTTTTTTAAACGTTGGGACATGCCATTTTCTTGTTATGTTATTTTTTTTTAATTGAGACAATTCTCTGTTTATAAAGAAAAAAATTAATAAGTGTTGTTATTTTGTACTTTTGAATACACTCATTTTCTTTTGTAGAGACAGAAAATTATGTGTTTTTTTAAGTAATTTCTAAAGCCACGTTTTTTTTAAGAGAGACAATTATGTGTTCTTACAATTAACTTCTAAAGACAATTATTTTCTTTTATAGAGACCAAAAATCATATATCCTTACATGTAACTTCTGAAGACAATTATTTTCTTTTGTAGAGACCAAAATTATGTGTCGTTACAAGTAACTTTTAAAGACAATTATTTTCTTTTGTAGAGACAAAAAATTATGTGTCATTACAAGTAACTTCTAAAGATATGCACCTTTATTTTTTGTCTCAAAATAAATGTCTGTGTAGGCCATTTTTATTGTAGTGATATAGAATCTAAGAAACACTAATTGTATTGTTAGCGGTGGATTTGAAAACCCTAAAATTCACTCTCATTGATTTCAAAACTTTTTATTGCTTCCTTAGTTTAAATAGCATTATTTATATTTTTTTGTTTATTTTAGATGAAATTGCATTATTTTTAATTAATTTAGAAAATCCCCAAAATAAACTAGTATAAAACTAGTCGATACCCGTGCAAATGGTGCAAATGCACGGTATATCAAATAGATAATGTTTATTCTAAAATAAAAAATTGAAATTGAAATTGAAATGAAATAAAATATCATGTGACGCAATACGCAAAATTCTTGCTGAAGTTGCAGCAACCTTTGTAATCTTTTCTTCGGCAAACCAACGCCCATATACAGTAACCATACAACTCAAACTTATAACCAACAACTAAGCTAGTGATACCTAATGACATGATTTTTTTTAAAAGAAAAAGAAAGAGAGAGAGAGAGAGAGAGAGAGAGAGAGAGAGAGAGGCAAAAACCAACAAAGCTAGTGATAGAAGCATCATACGTGGAGAGAGGTATGCACTTAAAGAAGGGTCATCCACCCGACCTCAAATTTTTTATCGTTGATATTTCAGATAACTTGACTAAGTAGGGCCTCTCAAACTTTCTTCAAAAAAAATTTAGACACAGAAAAGAAGGTTCTTTTAATAAGTTCACTACATTCGTGTAATATTGTTGTATGTAGAGACATATTAAGGAAATTATGCTAAGAAGTTGAACTTTGCTTAATTATTTAAAAATTAGAAGCAAATTTATAAGATCCATGCAGTTGACTGTGATATAGAAGCCACGGAAGTAGAGATGGCCAAGGTAGTTTGTAAATGGCCTATCGTTTGCTCCGCTATGAGTAAATCTATTGCATGCACATTGGAAGCAAAGAAGTTAACCTTTGAGGCTGGTAGAAATTGTACCGTTGACTTCTTTAAGACTGATCAAATTTTGATGCCTTATTGGCCGAAAAGTGATCAAGCTTAATGAGGGACATAGAATCTCTAAGGTTGATGATATCAAAGGCAAAGAATATTGTAAGTGGCACAATTCCTGGCGGCATACTACTAATATTTGTGTTATTTTCGTAATGTGATACAGGATAACGTGAAGAAAGGAGTCTTTAAGTTTTTAGACAAGATCATGGGCATAGACGCCAATCCCTGACCTAACAAAGCTAACAAGGCCTAGACCCAAGATTGACTTATTGAATGGCTTGAGAGAAGTTTGTACAACGTCCTACTGACAAACAGATCGCTGTTGAGGCCGATCCTGTTGTTGGTCGGCGAAAGGTTACTATCCACGATCTGCAAAAGACCTACCAAGACATGCAGGTAAAGGAAACTGAAGCAACGTTTGACAAGATAAGTTTGGCACTGGATGGGATCGAACGATTAATATCGAAATTGAGACACCAGCTTGAGTTTTTGGAAAAGGGGCTTTGCCTAAAGTGTAAGGTCGGAGTGAAAGCGAGAGTGGTCAAGTCAGGAAAAAGAACCAATAGATATAGAGGTAAGGGACCGAAGCCAAGATGATCTGTCCATAGAAGAATTATGCTACCAGATCAGCCCCCACCTCAGTTCGGAGCTGTCAGAAGGATGTCTCATGTCCATTAGTATAGAGGGTATGAAGGTCAAATATGGCCTGAGAGGAAGAAATCACCGCGGAGGTGGCAACCTATTGGTTTTGCTCCATTAGTCGATCACTCCAGGATGGTAATGACACCAATCGTCCAGCCTGGGCAATGGCATCAGGTTGAACATTTGAAATTCCCAAGATGGCCCGAATATACTAGGACCCAAAAACGAATGTATAAAGGGCAAAACAAGCGGCAAGGGATGGGAAGTAAAGTACTCGCGCGCAAGAGATGAAATGGACCGAAGACCATTCGGTCCATATAGAAGTCAAAAAACCAACAGCATATGAACCCAAGGAAAAAGAGAATGTCAGATGATATTCGACAAGAATTCGGGCAAGGGGGCAACGCTAACCATAGAGCATTTTAGGCAGCAGTTTGCAAAGTATTAAATGTCGATAGTACAAACTGAAGAAATAGAGAAGTTTGACGGTCTGTCAGATTCTTTTAACATCGAAGAAGAGGTTACAAAGATTTAATTTGGCACAATGCTGACGGCAATGTCCACCAACATGGCATTTACCCTACCACTGTCATTCATGACAAGGGCAGATCAACATTACTCACCACTCCACTCATCGTCGGATGTTCCCAAAGTTTTGTTACCTATAGCTCTGATACCAATAAATGTCACGACCCATCTCACTACGGGTGAAAATAAGACACGTGGCACTCTACCAATGCTCATCCAATTAGATTAAAGTAAACTAGTAGCGAAAATCATAAGTACAATCCATAAAATTAGAGTCATAAAAAGGTTTTGCTCAATTGAAACACTTCCAGAAATAATCCATTTTTGAAAACAGAGATCTAGTCAACTGCGACGGTGACCCAGTCGACTGCTTTGAAACTACAGAGAGCAGAAACATCTCAGTAATCCAATCAAGTCGACTAAACTCTTTTTAGGTCGACTGTGGGGTCAAAGTCTTAGTTGACTGGTACCTGCCCGGTTGATTGGTACCCTATCTAGGTAGAACCTCCTACTCTGAAACACAATCCAGTCAACTGTCTTATCGACTCAGTCGACTATTTTTTTCACAGAATGAAAATAACAATCTCACCCAAGGGCTCCAGTTGACTACGTCGGGAACCCAGTCGACTGGTTTTTTTTCCTAGCAGCACATTATGCAGAATTTCTACCTCTAAGACTATCCCAACACATTCATGGACCCATTTACACAAATTAAACCTATTCTAAAGTAGTTATAGTTGTATTACAACATTACCAAAACATAATTATAGGAGTTTTATTGTAAAACAACTAATCCATCCCGAGTTTGACAAGTTAAAACATGCGTCTAATCCATATTACATCATTAGAATTGAATTACAAAAATATATACAAGAGATGCTCCCCGGCAATCCTACGGTCTCACTCTTCACGTTTCTTCTTTCTTTTCTTCTTGTCAATTGCAATGGAGTAGAGCTCCACTGGTCAGCTATATGCTGAGTACACAATTCTAAATATATGCTCATATGACAATTTATGCTTTAAGACATCAAAACACATCAAATTAGTCTCTAGGGAGAGTGGCACATTTTCATCCAATAAATGAGATTGATGTCGTGGAAGGCCTTCCTCTTCCACTCACCCAGTGCCCTGGCTGGGCCTTCCTCCAAACCAACCACAACAACTATTAATATCACAATCCTTAAACTTCGAGGAGCTTACCCTCGGATGGAATTGCACCAAACTCCCCTTTGACCTAAGTAGACACATAGCATGATCACATAAACATTTATACGTGCTTTCATTGCATTTTTATGTGCATAATTAACAAGCCTAATTAATACGTAAATTTTGCCCGGATCCAAAACGTCAAGTTTGATATTTAACATGCAATTCCCTATAATTCATAGGCTTAGAATTCATACCTCGTGCGATCACCCTATAACTTTGAAAGATTAACTAGAGGCCCGATTAAATGTCGGATCTCAGATTCCAAGTGATTCCTACAAGTATTAACATGTTTTCTCCAAAATTCCAATATTAGGATTTTCGTAAAAAGTTTCCAAACGAGGCCTAAGAGACATCAAAACGTAGCTTTTAGCTCGAGGAGTTCAAATATAAAGTTCAGAGAAAAACTGACGATCGGAAGGTCATCAATTTGCGTCATGAAGCTCGTGGGAATAAAATCTCCCTTTTCTCTTTCTCTCCAAGATATTTTATTTTTGGATATTTTATGAAAAATATATTGAGTTTACTATATATAGGCAAAATTCTCAAAAATTACGTTTACCTCCCCCACGAGTTCTCAAATCTTCTAATTATCATCCGAAACGTCGTACACGTCCAATTTATCACCTCACGAGTGAAAACCATATATTATAACAGTTTTCGCTTAAGTTCCATTTGTCGTTGTAATCATGTTCAGAAAACTAATTTCGTGGAATCTTTAGATAACCTACCTTTTATGCAACGCATCCTAATGGTTATCATTAAAACCATCAAATGATCCTATACAGGATTAAAACTATCAGAAATTACACTACACAAGAAATTTCACTATTCACATTTACCAGATAAAACAAATAACATCTAATCACATAAATGCCATTTAAATCGTGTTACTTCCTCATGATTTTTCTGACTACCGTGTCCTCCACTGACACTTCCCATTGACTTCGTCAACCACTTCCACAATTATTAATTGACATTAATAATTTTTCAAAAATCAAATATGTAATTTAGAACAATATGATTTTCCTGGGACGGGTGTGACAGTGGCCAAGGGTTTATAGGGGCACATTCTAAAACCAAAGGGATTCTGCTTGTGGAGTTGACGATTAGAACCAAGATGACACTTGTCGCTTTCTTTATAGTGGAAACAACGACCACTTACAACGCATTTTTAGGTCGAGACTGGATCCACCCAAACTTCTACATACCTTATACTCTTCATCAACTCCTTATCTTTTGGAACGGTAAAGAAATAAAGGTAGTAGGGGCATCTAATAAGCCATTCGTGGCTAAAGTACAAGCGGCCAATGCGGTGTTATATTAAGATAACATCGGTCCAGTAAAGCTGCTAGGCCGCCATAGCATGACAAGTAGGCCTAATTCGACTACTTGTGTAAAGGATTCAGTTTCAAATCTCAAGGCATAATATGAGAACCTCAGTTAGGCTAAAGAAGTAAGGTCGATTGAGACAGATGAACAAAAGGTCCTCCATGAATACATAATTGAATGAACTCTAGAGATAGCTAGCCTTTAAGACCAGCATGGCCAGGTTGTATGCGTATAGGGCCGAAAGAAGATTGCAGTTCGGCATTACTGATGAATCAATAAATCTGACCGAATATGTGTACGAAGTCATAAGGGAAGACTTCGTACAGATAGAAGAGTTAGAGACGATTATTGCTAAGTTAGACGATTTATAGGCCGACGTCCAAGACCCTTTATTAGAGGTAAATTTGGGGAATGAATGTGAACATAAACCTACTTATGTAATCCAGTTACTTGAGACAGAGTTGCTAATTATCCCGCTCAGAAAGAATAAAGACTGCTTTGCATAGGATTATAATAAGATGCCAGGTCTATCCAGAGAGTTGGTTGAACATCGGCTCCCTATTAAGCAAATGAGGATGTCACCAGAAGTCACCTTGAAGGTAAAGGAGGAAATTGAGAGACTCCTTAGTGCAGGGTTCATAAGAATGACCAGATATATAAAATGGTTATCTAATGTAGTGTTGATGGTCAAGAAGAACGACAAACTGAGGGTTTGTATTGAGTTCAGAAATATGAATATGGCAACCCCAAAGGATGAATACTAGATGCCCATGGCCGATCAGTTATTCGATTCGGCCTCAAAGCACCAAATCCTATCATTCATGGATGGGCATTCGGGCTATAACCATATTTTTTTATCATCGAAGAGGATGTTTCCAAAAAGGCTTTCAGGTGCCCAGGTGCCATTGGGACCTTTGAATGTGTGGTTATTCTATTCGGTTTGAAGAACGCATGAGTGACTTACCAATGGGCTATGAACTCGATCTTCTATGACATGATCGGTTAATTCATGGAGGTTTACATAGACGACGTAGAGGTAAAGTCTAATGAAAAAACAGAGCATTTGAAGGACCTAGAAAGGGCCTTTGAATGAATAAATGCACGCAAGCTTAAGATGAATTCGCTGAAGTGTGCGATCAACATGTCGACTGGGGACTTTTTGGGATTCTTGGTGCAACAAATGGGGATAGAGATAGACAAGAATAAAGCTTGGGCCATCCAATCAGCCAAACCCCCAATAAACAAGAAGGAACTACAGAGGCTGCTCGGGCAAATAAATTTCCTAAGGAAGTTTATCTCTAACTGTGCCGGAAAACACATGTGTGGTCCCCATTTCTGAAGAAAAGGGGAAGAATCCTGAGCAGTGGAGAAGGGAAGGTACTGCTCGGGCAGAAGAATAGTTCGTTCATACAAGAAAGAAAAACACTTATTGAATGTGTGGTTAAGGAATAAGATCGGCGTATGAGAAGGTAGCGGCTTAACGCATAGTATGATTTGTAAAACTGGTATCAATTTGGGTTGTGCTACACTATGCATTAAAACTGGTTTTAACGGATAGTCTTCATAACAATGTTAAGAACAAAATTTGTTTACTACAATTAATTTAAGGAGAAACATATAGTTTTGAATTGGGTGAGAAACAAGGGTGGAGCCAGGAAATTATTTTATTTTATTTTATTTTTTTTGGTGAGGGTGCTGAGGAGCTGCCCCGAATATTTTTTTTTTGGGTCTATTTATATATATTTAATAATAAGATATGGTGCTAAATTGGGTTTTTTTTTTAACAATATTATCTTTTGGGTTTATATTTGTACATTTTGATGTCTATTTATCAATAAGGTATGGTGTCAAATTGAGTTTGAAACACTTAATTGGTGTGGGCTAGACTACAATGGAGCTGAAATATCACATGTACTAAAAAATTCTCAAATTTTGGGGTGGGGTAAACTATATTTGGGTTAAAATATCACCTGCACTATTTTTTATTTTTTATTTTTCAAATTTGGAGTGGGATAAACTACAATTCGGCTAGAATATCAAATGTACTAAAACAATTTCCCCAGATTTTAGGGGGAAGCTGCAGCCCGGCCGAGCCTACACTTGGCTCCGCCCTTGGTGAGAAAAAATATTGAACATTTTTTAAAATTTTCTTGATATAGGTCATGTGCTTGATCTAAAGAAAATGATCTCTGACTTATTTTCCATTTAATATGACTTCCAAAGGCAAAAGAGTCATTTTATTTTTCAAATTATGACTCCCAAATGTAAAACCATTAATTTAGATAGAAAAGATCACGGTTGCACTTTAATCCGTACCACTACGGGTACTAGTGACAAAATTTAAAGCACGACAGGTAAATACAAATCGGCCAATCCACAAGGGGTGTAAATGTATTTAACCCTAATAACTAGGGAGGGATAGCATAATGAACAGGGAAACTGAAGAACTCGGCAAACTCAAACTCTCTCGATCGCGATTACTAACCACGCCGTACATCTCTAAATCAGCTCCTCTTGAGCCGAGCCACCACAAGCGGAGCCGCAACCATTGCTTGTTTGTACTTTACAACTCCCAAAACCATCACTATCAAACTGTCTATAACCGGCAGTTGCCGGTGGGTGAAAATTGAATTTGGATGAAATTTGGGTTTCATTTCATTTCATTTGCTTAAAATTTGCAAGTGGAGTACCTAACCTAACCCCAGTCAGATCCTAACCCTCCTCACTTTACCCAAATTTGATTATTTAAGGGGAGAGAGATTGTATAAGTCCAGCCAGCTGGGTTGTGACTTATGAAGTGAACTGATTCCCCCAATTCCCACTCCATTCCTCCTCCCCCCCTCTCTCTCTCTCTCTCTCTCTCCATCTTTTACCTCTTAAATTGATCGGTGGGTTGTTTTTATTTGGGATTGGGTAACTCCTTTTTAAGTATTTTGATGGGTTGTTCAGAAGGGGAAGAAATATTGAAAATGGAGAAAGATGAGGAACCCAAAATACATACTAGGTTGTACAATGAATCAATTTGCATAGTACAAAACAGCACAAATTGGGGTTGTTTTAGGCATCAGAGACTTTACTTCCATGTCTGATTAACACTCCTTTAGCTCTCTGACTCTCTCTTTCTCTCTGTCTCTGCACATTTATAACTCACAAATCAAAAACAAGTGCAAGTGAAGGGTGGACTAATATATATATATATATATATATAGAGATCTGATTTAGAGTACTATCCCTTCCTCATGAAGAGACTTGGCAGCTCAGAGTCTTTGGGTGCTTTGATATCAATCTGTCAAACTACAGGTTTAATTTTTTTTTTTTTTAACAATTATTATTCCCTGTTACTTACTAAACACTTTCAATTGTATTTTTATTTTTGGAAAGGATCAAACATCTTTTTAGGCAAGGTGGAATGATCAAACATGTTATATGCCCACTTTATGTTTTGTTGTCCCTACCCTTTTACATGAACAATCGCCTTGGGATTCTTTAAATTTATGATTGATTTCAGTACAATCAACCCAATTCTTTCCTTTTTTAGTACTTACATGCTTTAAACTCCATTTCCAAGTTTTTCTTTTCAGCTTTGTTTTGGCTTTTGAGTTCATTACAAAGAAAAAGATTAAGAAATACAAGAATTTAGATTAGTTCTTTTCTTTTGTGTTTTTTTTTTTCCCTTATGTTTTTCTTGATGCTTAAACAAAATTAAAAGTTAAATTTTTTAAAAATATTATTGTAGTGGAAGAAAACTAGGAAGAAGTTGAGTCATAAATTTGAATTTTATTTTTTCAGTGTATTTTTTATTTTTTTTTACTATTTTACTTACTTTTTTTTTTGTTAATCAAACAAAGAAAACATTTTTACTTCAGCTCTTTTGGTTCAAGGATTCTTGAATGAAAAAAAAAAAAGAGAAAGGGAAAGGAAAACTAGTTATCTAATTTTTTTTTTAATACTTTTAAATAACATTATTTTTTTTAATAACATATAAATAATAAAAATAATTTTTCACTAAAAAAAAAAAAAAGAATAACAATAAAGGAAAGAGAAATAATTCTTTTAATATTCAAAATGTATAATTTATTTCTCAAAGTTAATTATTCTCTTATCGCGTCTATTTGTGCAACGCTTTCGTTATTAACCTACTAAAGAAAAAAATATATATATATTTTTTCTTTTACCTCATTAAATCTAAGAAAACAAAGCAAGCCATGGATAATTGTTTACATTCTCTAACTCACTCTCACAGCTGTTTAATTTACTGATTCAGATGAACATAGCCCCCCCGGAACAAACCATGTGTATGATCATATGGAGTTTCAATCCATGTATGAAGGCCTAGATGAAGAAGGTGTTATAGAAGAGTCTGGCCAAAGGACCCAAAAAAAGAGGCGATTAAACGTGAATCAAGTCAAGGCATTGGAGAAGAATTTTGAGGTTGAAAACAAGCTCGAACCGGAGAGAAAAGTGAAGCTAGCCCAAGAACTTGGGTTGCAACCCAGACAGGTCGCTGTTTGGTTCCAAAACCGCCGTGCACGGTGGAAAACCAAGAATTTGGAGAGAGATTATGGAATTCTAAAAGCAAATTACGATGCTCTTAAGCGCAATTATGAGACAATCCAACATGACAATCAAGCTCTACTCAAAGAGGTAGTAGTAGTGTCTTTTAAAATATATAGTTTCTCTGTGTGTTGTGAGTGCAATTTGTGAACAGATCACTTATTTCTTTTGTTAGAACAACAATGACAGGTATTAACAAATCTCACAAACACTTACACCCACACATAGGGTGTGTTTGATAAAACTAAAAATTAAGTATTGAAAATGAAAGTGCTGAATTTTAAGAATCGATTGAATTTATAGTACTAAAAATAGTTTTTCATGTACTGAAATAGATTGCATTCAGTGATTATTTTCGGTAAAAAATTTTCACTTACAGTTTTCAGTAGTTTTTTGACTGATTTTTCAATTAAGTGATACGTTATCAAACACACTGAAACAAAATAAGTACTAAATATTTTTATTTTCTCCACTTAATTGTGTTATCAAACACACCGTTACTCTTTGTTTTGAAATTGGGGAGTTAGTAAATAGGTGAAACAAATTCTCTCTACACCCAAAGTGCACAGCAAAAAGATTGATGTTGCATATACTTTTCTATGGGTGAAGAAAAATAAAGTTTGAGTAGTTCAGTAGTTGTAGTTAACTAGTCCTAAAGTCTTAGACTAAATATGACAAACTCCTAATTGAGGTATTTCTTTATGAGTAATGCCTATGCTATCCCACATTTTTTATTTATAAAGTGTTTTTCAACACATGTGGTAGGGTTCTCTTTTTATTAATGGTAGAACTACCTCAACAACAACCCATCAAAATCAACTGGACCGTTATCACATGTGTTTGAGAAATACTTTTGAAAAACAAATTTAGAAAGCATAACATTACTCTTTCTTTATTTTTTTCTTTTTGTCAATATTTCAGTTATAGACTTAAAAAATGTCACCAATATATTATAGACATTTATAACTCAAAAATGAATAAAAGACGGATATAGCCCCATATTTTTTGGGAGTTTTGTTTTGTTTTTTTTTTTAATAAATATTTTAAGAAATGGTCGAGTGGACTGTAGCTCAATTGATATAACGATTCTCTTTCTAATAGAGAGGGAGAGAGTTTAAATCCCCACGAAAGATTCTAGTTATTTGTCCCCTCAATTATTTTTTAATTAAAATGAGTGGTTGGTCTTATTGGGCTTTGCTGTGAACTACTATAAGACTTTGATATTGAGTTTGAGTTGAATGTTTGTATCCCATCCGGAATTCAGGTAAAAAAAAAAAAATGGATACACGACTTTAAGGCCCACCCTTCAAGGCCAGCTTCATATTTATATTTATTTGTATTTATATATATATTTTTTTATTTATATAATAACAATTGATATCCATGTAATCAACTGGTGTAGATAGGAGATTTGAAGTCAAAGTTGGATGAAGAGAACTCAGAGAGCAATCGGTGTGTGAAAGAAGAGAGAACAATGTCTGAATCTGACAACAAAGTGATTGAACAGAGCAAACAAGCAGCACCCATTAATCCTTCAGTAGGTGGATCTGATTCAACAGAATTGAACTTGGAGAACAACACTAGCAATGGACTGTTTGGGAACTCAGTAGTTTTTCCAGATCTCAAAGATGGGTCCTCTGATAGTGATTCAAGCGCGATTCTGAACGAAGAAAACAATATTAATCCCAGCTTCAAATTCAACTGCTCTTCTTCTTCGTCACAGTCACAGTCACAGTCACAGAGTTCGATCATTAATTGGTTTCAGTTCTCTGAATCAAAATCGATTTTGGGTGAGAAGGGGTATCATCATCATCATGATCAGCAGCTTCCATTTGTGAAGATTGAAGAGCACAATTTTTTGGGTGGGGATGATGAGTCCTGTAATTTCTTCTCGGAAGAACAAGCTCCGACCCTTCAATGGTACTGTAATGATGATCAGTGGAATTAAGATACAACCCAGATCGAATAAAACAGGTGGAGAGAGGGGGTACGGTGGTAATTTGGGGAACTGAACATATATGTGAATATTTTGTGAAATGGAAATGTTTTGGGGGGGTTTGCTCTGCTCTTAAGGCGGACGGTAGTGATTGGGTCATAATTGACTCATGTAAACTACTCTTTCTAAAAGCTTCCAATTCCATAAGAAAATCCTGTAATGGTGAATAATTATGGGCACGCATTAACGCATTTCATGTAGTAATCTTTTTCCATGTATAGTGAAGTTATCATTGTACATTTCTCCAAGCTTTTTTTTTTTTTTTTTTTTTTTTTTAATACTGCTTTTAGTGCATGAAAAACCACTTTTTTTTTGTCAATTCTTTGTCTAGTAGACTCGCTATTAGACTAGTCATTTTAACAATCCTCCATGCATAGGAATTTGCGAGTTTTGGAGATTTTGTTTAGGATTTAAAAATAGGAAGGGTGAGCGCTGTTCATTGGGGGTGGTAGATGGTCTTCGGTGGTGGTAGTGGTTGGTGGCATAAAGAGCTTGTAAAAGACAACATTTTGTTTTGGAATAAAGATTGGGGCACAAATAAAATTCACCAACACTTTGTGGATTTTGTTTGTGCCTGTGGAACTACCCTTTGTTTCGTGGGTTGAATTCATTAAAGATTTATTATATTTTTTGAATTACAAGGAGAAGAGGTCGTGTTGAACACCCACTCTATGCAATTAAGGGGCGTAAGACTTAGTTCGGCGCCAAATGTCACGCTCCGGGACCAACAAGGTAGTCACATGTCACGTGGCACGCCATCAAAGCTTATCAACGATAATTAAAATTCCCCAAAATGACCTTAATAAAAGTTTTGTTCCAAGATAACCAACTTTCAAATAGTTTTTCAAAGATTATATTAAAAGCGTGCCCAAACACGCATTACTGAGTTTTCATTTCAAAAGTAACAGTTTCGTTGTTCAAAGGGTGCTCAAAGGTACCCCTATACCTAATTAGAAGTTATTCCGAACATTGGAAGAGGGAGTTCCAAGTTTCTTGCAGGGGTATTTCAACCGGTCGAATGAGGTATGGGTAGAACCCAACCTCCAAAAGACCGTATTCACTAGGGGTGTCATTTGGAACGGAAATTCCGATTCCGACCGATTCTGATTCGAAAAATTCCGATTTTGGCAACTAAATATGCATTCCGAATTCCGATTTTCCGAATTCCGAAAATTCCGAAAAAAATCGGATCGGATCGGAATCGGAATTATTTTTAGAATTCCGAAAATATTCCGAAATTGCATTTTCCGAAACTTTTCCGAAAATATTCCGAAAAATTCCGAAAAATTTCCGAACATATTCCGAAATTGTATTTTCCGAAACTTTTCCGAAAATATTCCGAAATATTCCGAAAATTGTGTTCATCCCACATCGAAAAAACATAAAAGAGGGGGTGTGATGTGCTTCTATAAAAGGCCTACAAGTCTCAAGTGAAATCCCATTAAGCTTGAATTACGAATATTCCGAAAAATTCCGAAAATATTCCGAATATTCCGAAAAATTCCGAATCTGATGAATTCCGAAAAATTCCGAAAATTTCAAAAATTCTGAAATTTCGAAATCAGAACTAATTTTGGAATTTCCGAAATTTCGGAACGGAATTCGGAATGCATTTTTGGCTTCCGAAAATTTCGGAATTTTTTCCGAAAGGGGTGTTTCCGATCCGTTCCGGCCGAAACACACCCCTAGTATTCACAATTGCTGACATTTTTTCGCAAACGCCGTTAATTGCCGACACTTCTCTAATAAACGTCGTTAATTCCCGGTGCTTTGCGAGAAACGCTGCTAATAAAACAATAACCATTTTACCAGAAGAAACCGAACCAAACAAAACCATTTCAAAACAAGTCCTAAAATTAACCAAATCATTTCAAAACAAGTCAATTCAAAAGCTTTATTAAACATTCTAAGGACTTGCAAAACATACACAACATTTATACAACAACCACAAATCCTTCCCGGATTACAAGTACCAAAAGTATAAACTCCACACGTCTCGGTAAACTAGATCCTAAGGTGAACCAAGTGTCGTACTCGCCTATATAGCAAGTCTTATTATAAGCCGCACGGTTATACAACCGGCATAAGTTAAACATATATTACAAACATGATATAAGTTCTAAAAACATAAGGAGCTTCCGGTCCCTCTTGCCTCATTACCCGCGATTCTCTCCTCCAGTCCTTGCCTCTAAATGGTTATTTATGTAACCACAGATATATGGATTTGTTTAAGCTAACGCTTAGTGAATATTATAAATCAAGCACACGGATGACAATTATGTTTCAATCCATCATAGCATATAACTATTCGGTCTCTAGGGAATAAATGCACATTCACCGATCCAAAGTCTTAAGACTCAATCACAACTTATGCCCCTTCGACATGTCGCGTTAATGTCTTTTTTGGCACGTGATTGTCGTCACTACTAATCCCCCCCCCCCCTTCGAGAGGATGTCTCACGGTGAATTAGCACAAATCTCCCTTTAACCCACATAGGCACATAAACATGCTCATTTAACACATATTACTTTGAGCCTACTTTACATATGAGTTTTGCCCAATATGAACTACACATGGTATCTATATAAAAGTCCCTAGCATATCAAATGCATTAAACCATAGAACCATCCAAAAATCAAGATTAATATCACTCACCTCAACCGATTTCCTTAAGAATGTGAAATAGAAGTTCACTGCAACACCGGGTTCAAGTCCTACACAAAATCGGCCAATTTTGGTTATGGGTCCCACATGGGCCCGCCAAGAACCTATCGATTAAACTCGATATGAAAGATAGATTTACGTAGGCCTTACCTCCACGAGTCCAAAACCGGTTTCGTATCGAAAATTGAAGATCGTTTGATACTCGGATCATCGAGAAATCCGCCAAAGCTCAAGAACTCCCAAGCGCTCTCTCTCTCTCTCTCTCTCTCTATGATATTTGAAGAACAGAAGAATGAGACTTCTTTTTCTTTCTCCTCTATATAATATATAACCCTATTATAGGTATTTCTAGTGAAACCCCCACTAGTTTTGATTCATTTTAATTACACCCCCACTAGTAATTAAACTAACTAGTTAACTACCCAAAAGTATTTGAGTATTCATCTAAGTCCCGTGTGGGTCCCACATGTGGTCCCACATATAAATTTCACGAAGTTACTAATTAGCCTACTAATTATGTAGCGTGTTCAATTTCGTCCTCACTAAGTATCTAATGTGCCCAAAGAGGCGCTATCAACAATTTAATAATCAATTATATTCACTTATACCTAAATAAACATTTAAGAACACAATTATGAGTTATTACTCATTTTTTCAACCGTAGGGATTTCTCATATGTCCAACTTCTGGACTACTTTCAAAGTCAAATACTGGGTTCTCAAAAGACACCCCCAAATAGCAAGTGATTTATCACTCACTTCACACGTGTTAATTAACACAACAGTGAGCATATCATGCATGCTAAAATAATATAATTAAATACCGCGGGAGCGGGTATGACATCCTCTCCCCCTTAAAAGAAGTTTATCCCCCAAACTTTCAATACCTCATGCCTCAAACAGAAAAAGATACTTTGCCTGCATCTCATCCTCTCTTTCCTACGTGGCTTCTTCCACTGAGTGATTTCGCCACAAGACCATTACTAATGGAACCGTTTTGTTTCGTAAGACCTTATCCTTTCTATCTAGGATTCTCACCCGACGTTCAACATACGTCAAGTCTTCTCTGACTCCCAATGGTTCTGGAGTAATCACATGACTTGAATCAGACATAACTATTCTCAACATTGACACATGAAATACATCGTGTACATTAGCCAACACTTGTGGTAACTCTAGCCGATAAGCTACTGGTCCAATATATCGAGAATTCAACTTCGTAATCCCCTTGGAAGGTGAAACCTTCAAGAATATACGGTCACCCACTTCAAATTCTAGTGGGCTTCGTCCCCTATCTGCGTACCTTTTGTAACGACTTTGAGCCATTTTCAACCGTTGTTATATTACAGTTACTTCATCTGCTGCCAACTGAACCATCTCAAGTCCTTCTAGCCGTCGTTCCCCTACCTCAGTCCAACAAATCAATGATCGACACTTACGCCCATACAGTGCTTCATACTGTGCCATCACAATACTAGATTGAAAATTGTTATTGTAGGCAAATTTAATCAATGGTATATACCTTTCCCAGTCACCCTTAAAATATAAAACACATAGTCGAAGCATGTCCTCCAGTATCTGAATCACATGCTCGGACTGTCCATCCGTTTGTGGGTGAAAAGATGTACTAAAGCTTAACTTTGTACCCATAGTGGCTTGTAGTCCTCTTCAAAATCTAGATAAAAAAACTGCTATCCCTGTCTGAAACTATAGACATTGGCACTCCATGTAGTCTCACAATCTCTTTAACGTACAATCTGCGAGTTTCATCGGTTCCTTTGTCTTAATCGGCAAGAAATGTGCAGACTTAGTCAATCGATCTACAATTACCTAAACACTATCGTTTGATCTTGTAGACCTTGGAAAACCTGATACAAAATCCATTGTAATCTTTTCCTATTTCCATTCTGGTACATCCAAAGGTTGCAATAAACCTGCAGGCCTTTGATGTTCCGCTTTGACTTACTGACAAACCAAGCATTTGGCCACGTGCTCAACTACTTCTCTTTTCATTCCAGACCACCAGTACACCTCTCGCAAATCTCGATACATCTTGGTACTACCTGGATGAACTGTATACTTGGTGTTATGAGATTCTTCTAGTATTAACTCTTTAATCCCATCTCCATTAGGTACACATACTCAATTTTTGAATTTTAGAATATTGTCCATAAAGGTAAACTCTGGTTGTTTATCTAGCAGTATTTCATTGTTGATCTTCTTCAAAATTGGGTCTTGAAGTTGTTTCATCTTTATATCATCTATCAATGTCGTTTGTGCTACAATAGCTGCAAGCAAACCTCCCTTAGTTGTTGAAATCACCTCCACTTCCAACCTTTCCATTTCCCTAATAAGTTGTTTATGTGAAGTCAAATCATAGGACAAATTATTAGTGGACTTTCTGCTTAATGCGTCAACAACTACGTTTGCTTTCCCTAGATGGCAGTGAATCGACAAGTTGTAATCTTTCATCAATTCTAACCATCGCATGTGCCTCATATTTAGTTCTTTATGAGTAAACAGGTACTTCAAGCTCTTATGATTTGTATAGATATCACACTTTTTCCCGTAAAGATAGTGCCTCTAGATTTTCAATGCAAAGATCACTTATGGTAACTCAAGATCATGAGTTGGATAATTCACTTCATGTACCTTTAACTGACATGAACCATAAGCAATCACCTTGCCATTCTACATCAGAACACATCCTAGTCCTCTATGTGAAGCATCACTGTAGATTACAAACCCCTTCGTACCAGACAGAATCATCAAGATTGGTGCTGACATAAGTCAAGTCTTTAGCTCTTTGAAGCACTTGTCACATTCTGAGTCCCAATTAAATACTGCATTCTTTCTCATCAGCTGAGTCATTGGCATCGCTATCTTGGAGAAATTCTCACCAACCTTCTATTGTAACCAGCCAATCCCGAGAAACTTCGAATTTCTGACACATTTGTTGGTTTTGGCCAATTAGCTATAGCCTCAATCTTCTACGGGTCCACTGAAAGTCCATCTTTAGAAATTACATGCCCCAAGAAAGCTACCTCAGTCAACCAAAACTCACACTTCTTCAATTTCTCAAATAATTTTCTCTCTCACAGTCTTTGTAATACCAATCGTAAATGCCTTTCATGTTCGTCAACACTTTTGGAATACACCAAGATGTCATCTATGAATACAATCACAAACTTATCTAGATATTCATTGAATACCCTGCTCATCAAATCCATAAATGCCACTAGTGCATTTGTTACTCCAAATGGCATGACCAAAAACTCATAATGGCCATATCTAGTCCGAAACGCCGTCTTCTCAACATCCTCTACCTTGACTTTTAATTGGTGATAACCGATCTCAAGTCAATCTTTGAAAATATCTGGACCCCTTTTAATTGATCAAACAAGTTATCAATTCGTGGTAGTGTATATTTGTTCTTGATCGTCAACTTGTTCAACTCTCTATAATCTATGCATATTCGCATTGTCCCGTCTTTCTTCTTAACAAAAAATACTTGTGCTCCCCACGGTGAGATACTTGGTTGTATAAACCCTTTATCAAGTAGCTCTTATAGTTGGATTTTCAGTTCCTTCAATTCCACTGGTGCCATTCGGTAATGTGCCTTTGATATCAGTTTTGCTCCAGGAATCGTATCGATGGTAAATTCAATCTCCCTTTTAATTAGAGTATCAGGTGATTCCTTAGGAAACACATTAGGAAATTCCCTCACTGTTGAAATATTTTTAATCCCCATTTCCGATGACTCCTGTATCAAGAATACTACATAAGAATCCTTGACAACCCTTCGTCACTAGTCGAAAAGCTCGCGCAGCCGACACAATATACGGTGGCGACGTGATCCCTACCCCATGGAAATAAAACTCTTCCTGGTCCGGTATTTGAAATACAACTCTTTTCCTTACACAATCAATTGAAGCACAATTCGCCGATAGCCAATCCATTCTCAAAATTACATCAAAGTGATGAATAATTAATGGTACTAAATCAACAACTAAGGTCTTTTCATTTACCTTTAATGTCACATGCTTTGTATACCAATGAACGTATTATAGGATTTCCTAATGGGATTAAAACGGACAAATCAAATCCCAACGGTTCTGATATGACATCCAATCATTTAGCAAATTCATTTGACACAAATGAGTGTGTGGATCCTGAATCCATAAGTACACGTGTAGGGCGTAAGCAGATAAATAGTGTACCTGACACCACAGAGTCCGTGCTGGCCGTCTCTCCTGGCAAGAGGTTAAATGCTCACCCCTCTCTTTGTTCCTTCTTTCCTTTGTCGGGTTGTTGCACTGTTCTCGCTCCACTAGAAGCCACAGAACCTGCCCCACGTTGCCGTTTTTTCGGGCAATCCCTCTCTCGATGACCCGGCATTCATAACATTTACTCCTCATATCCACGTTCACACTTTAGGTTCTTGTCTGCGTACAATTCTTGGCAACATGTCCCGATTGATTACAAATATGACCAATCGTATTTACCATATAACAAACACCCCAAAGTCTACAGTTGCAAATAGTACACACCGATTTATCTCCTCCAGAGAATGAACTTCCCCCCTTGATTTTGTGAACCAGCCCCAGATGTTCTTGAATAGGATTTTTTAAAGTTACCCTGGTTCTTTCATTGATTCTCATTTTTCCTCTTCCCTTGTTGGCTAATAAGCTTATAGTTCCCAATATCTCTTTCCGTGATTAGGGCCACATCTAGAACTTCAATAAATGTTGGAAGACAAAATGTATCCACGAGACTATGGATATTTTTCCTCAGACCTTCTTCGAACTGCCTGGCTCTATCCACCTCTTCCAAAACTATACCAGGTGCAAATCGACCCAACCCATTAAATGCAGTCGCATACTCGTTTATTATCATATCCCATTGTTTCAAGTTCATGAACTCTCGCTTCTTTTGGGTTTTCACTGAGTCCAGAAAGTATCGCTTATCAAATTCCTCTATGAAACCTGCCCAAGTAGTCAGTCTTTACTTGCGAGAATACTTACCCACCAATTCTGAGCTCCCTCTTTCAACGTATTAGTGGCATTGTCTATTTTTTCTCTATCAGTGCATGTCAGGTTTCAGAATATGCGTTCCATATCCATTTTCCAAAAATCTGCCACGTCTAGATCTGATCCCCCAGTGAATATTGTCGGGTTCTTCTTTGCGAACTTTTCAGCAATTGTTTGCCCAACCCTCGGTACCAAATTTGGATATTTCGGCTCCATTCCCCTGGGTGGCACTCTGTCATCCACTATAATAAATTCCTTAATAGCAGCCTCTATTCGCTCCATTTGCAAATTCGATGCACTGTCATTATTTATATCCATACTTTCGACCACTTATTCCTGTTAACCATCAACATAATGATATCATGCATGTCATGACATATATCTAGTATGCATGTAAGATATAGCGCATACAACCATTATTCATATGCATATGTAATGCAATAATCTAAATTCCGCACACATTATTCAATGTCCAAACTCATGACGCCGTCTCTATTACCCAAGGCTCTAAACCTAAACCCAGAGTTCAAGATCGAAAACCTTTTGCTCTGATACCTCTACATGTCACGCTTCGGGACCAACAAGGTAGTCCCAGGTCACATGGTACGCCATCAAGGCTTACCAACGACAATTAAAGTTCCCAAAATGACCTTAATAAAAGTTTTGCTCCAAGATAACCAACTTCTAAATAGTTTTTCAAAGGTTATATTAAACACGTGCCCAAACACACCTTATCGAGTTTCATAGGTCAAAGGGTCCCCAAAGGTACCCCTATACCTAAATAGAAGTTGTTCCGAACATTGGAAGAAAGAGTTCAAAGTTTCTTGTAGGGGTATTTTGATCGATCGAACTACCCCGTTCGACCAGTCGAATAGGGTCTGGGTAGAACCCAACCTCCAAAAGACCGTATTCACAATTACCGGCATTTTTTTGCAAACGCCGTTATTTGCTGGCACTTCTCTAATAAACGTCGTTAATTCTCCGCACTTTGCGAGAAATGCCGCTAATAAAATAATACCCATTTTACCAGAAGAAGCCAAACCAAACAATACCATTTCAAAACAAGTCCTAAAATTAACCAATTCATTTCAAAACAAGTTAATTCGAAAGCTTTATTAAACATTCTAAGAACTTGCAAAACATATACAACATTTATACAACAACCCCAAACCCTTCCCGTATTACAAGTACCAAAAGTATAAACTCCACACGTCTTGGTAAACTAGGTCCTAAGGTGAACCAAGTGTTGTACTCGCCTATATAGTAAGTCTTATTACAAGTCGCACGGTTAAACAATCGGCATAAGTTAAACATATATTACAAACATGATATAAGTTCTAAGAACATAAGGAGCTTCCAGTCCCTCTTGCCTCATTACCTGCAATTCTCTCCTCCAGTCCTTGCCTCTGAATGGTTATTTATATAACCACAGATATATGGATTTATTTAAGCTAACGCGTAGTGAATAATATAAATCAAGCACACGGATGACAATTATGTTTCAATCCATCATAACATATAACTATTCAGTCTCTAGGGAATAAGTGCACATTCACTGATCCAAAGTCTTAAGACTCAATCACGACATATTCCCCTAAGACATGTCGCTGTGGATATCGGCATTTGGGCCCACTTATAATCTTAAAACAATTTTCAAATTTCAAATACAAAGAGTCGCCACTTAATATTTTTAACGAAAAATTAAAAAAACCATTTTAAAAGCAAAGCGATCTTTTGCGAAACCAAAGATAAACTAGGTCCGGGGATTATGGAATGAAAGGGGAAGGAGCCCGGCGGACTAAAACACCCCCTTTCATCATATCTCGTGATAGGCCTCTACTCAATATCCTTTTCAATCAAATTATTAATCTAAGCATGCCCTCAGCTAGTACATATGTATAAATAATAAATTACACAAGCATGTTGAAAATGGTACAAAATTGCTAACGACAAAATATCATTCATAAGCCACGTAATTCAAGTAGCAAGCAATATGATATGCAAATAGGGAACTAGGAAACATACCCGGGATCCCACCGCGAATATTAAACGTGTGATGCATGCAAGAAAATAGAACCTAAGAAAAGGTCTCTAATCACATATACACATAAAGCAAGACCTAATCTAAGGTGTCGCACATGGAGTCGAAAATCAATTAAAATAAAAAAAGTAAATTAAACTAGAGAAGGGGTTGAGAAATTGTACCTCGAATGCGCTACAAAACAAAGGTTAGTACACATGACTTAATCAAAAGATATCAAATAATCAAACCTAAGATTCTAGCTTAAATCTATCAAGCATGGAAAGAATTGACCTATTTGTGGATTCCTTTTAATTAGTTGAGAGCATATCACCTTTATAGATATGCAAGTCTCAACTAGGAGCCAATGAAATGTCCATATAAAGGTAGCATGATCCCAACATTATTACAATAAACTCACAACTAGGTTTAATTAGGGATAAGATAACCTAGAGCTAGATCCTAAATACAAGCTTCAATATGCATGGATGAATGCATGGATGTAAACATGAATGAGGATGAACTATGAACTCTTCACTAATTTGGGCCACTTAGCCTCTAGATTTAGACTTAATTATCATTATTCAAAACATGATTTGAGTCCCAAAGCACTAGGAAACCATTTAAGTTAAAATCAATGAGATTAGACCAAAAAAGTGACTGTTTCTCATGAAATACAGAGAGCAGACCAGATTTTAAAAGATAGAAAAACCATACTTGGAACGGTTGGATCTTAATTATTTTTGGATATGATATGCCTCTGTAAGTCTAGTTTCTAAACCAAGAAGAAAATCAAAGATTGAACGGTTAGATCTCTGAGAATATGGAAAACACTAGACATCACTCAGGAATCTGCAACTCTCTGTCCAGAGATCTTGTACGATTTTCTAAAAATAATAAACAAATGAGAAACACTTAGATCTTTTTAGGGTACCTTCCTAACACATTAAGCTACTTAGAAAACTCTATTAGAGGCCAAGGAAGTTTGGTTAAGGTTCTGATTTATTAATTTTAATACGGACTTACTGTTCTGGAATTTTGGACAGAGAGTTGCTTGTTTTGAAATCACAAGACCAAACCATCTTAACCATGGACTTTCATCAAAACAAAAATCACAGAGGTACTTGGGTGAGTTATGAACATCTTCCAATTGGTCTCATCCCATTCCAATGGACCACGATTTAATGAAAAATCTTTGATCACAGTGGGTTTATGGATTCACTGCACCAATATCAACACCATGAGTTATGAAAATTGTCAAGTCAATCCCCCTCCCAAATTTGAGGGATGTAAACTTGATATATCTTAATCTTCTCTCAAATCAATGATCCTTGGAGGCTAAGATATGACCCAAAAATCATATGAACCTTCATAAGGTATAGAAATATCTCTATGAAATTCAATTTGGAGGACCTAAGTCATGAATTAAGACTTAATTCCATCAAACAAAACATGGATATAACAATGACCCACTTTAATCTTCATATAAGCCATAAGACCGTAGGAGAGTAATGGATCAACCTAAAGAGGATCCAATGAGATATTAAAGATCTCATGGATTTTTAAGAGGTAATGAAGACAAGGAGAAGTAAAATCAAAGTTTACATGAAACCCAAATAAAAAAATGCTTTCATAACTTGTATATGTTTTAAAACCAAGGCTATTTCTAGATCCAAACTGATGAAGACAACTTATGAAACTTCAATCAGAAACTCTATGTGGTGTGTGATGAAATGAGGTAGGAAGAGAGATTTTGAAAATGTATAAAAGTCCTAGATCTATGAGTTTGTGATTGAATTATATATAATAAGTATAGGAATAAGGATTTAACCTCTAGATCTTCTCAGGATTTGATTGATTTGAAGAGATCCAAGCCTTACAAGCAATGCTCTTCTTCTTCTTCCTTGAAGCTTCAAGGTTCTTCAATGGAGATTTGAGGAATTGGGTGAATTGGGTAAGATTTCTATGGGGTTTTTGGGTTTCTCTCTCTATGTTTCTCTAAGAACAAACTCCATCTTCAAAATTCAGCTTCTCTCTTCAAGATTCAAGTCTCTCTCTCAAGATTCAAGTCTCCAATCTCACAAAATGAGAGAAAATGTGGTTTTTATAGACTTTCATTAGCTTAGGGGCTAAGATAAGGGTAGATAGGTCAATTAGGGATGGTGGGAGCATGGTTTGCATGACCTAAGAGTAGTAAACACGTACACAAAAAACAGCATCGTTTGGTTCATTCATTTGATCAAAGATTGAAAAAGAATTTTGTCTTAAAAATGCAAATTAGCCCTGGCCAGCACTCAATGAATATGAAACGGCACTCGCTGAGTGCCGCAACGGCATTCACTGATTGCTGTTCGGGCACTCTGAGTGCTGCTACACAGCAGTTCAGCACTATTCACAGCAATTCAGCACATCAGTTCAACACTATTCACAGCAATTCAGCACCTTAATTTCATTTCATGTCATCTAAGTAAATGTCGTTTAATTTATGTATTTACTTAAGACATTAAATGTAATTAAGAAAATACCCCCCATCTGGATTCAATAAAAATATTAAAAAAATCAAAATCCTTAAGGAAAAAAAGTCAACTTTCCCTCCGAAGGCAAAATTTCCAATTTCCTGCACAATTCTTCTTAAAGACCTTTCGATTTCTCAATGTCCCTTTCATTTAAAAATTCTTAAAAATCATTTCTAGCATAAGGGAGACCCAATGAACAATTACCGGGACTTTTCATCCTGAAATTCAAAAATTTTACGATTGACCCCCGCTGACTTTTCATTGGGTCAATTGTTGACTTTTTCAGGGTTCATGCTGAATTTCTCTCTTTTTCAAAATGGTTTTAAGATGCTCCGAAGACAATGCCGTGTTTCTATACGTATTCAAAACTCATAGTCCACAAGGTGATAGGTAAATGAAAATTTTGGTATTTTTGGCTGAAAAGGGCGATTTTGGACCGAGATTCTTCTTGGAATAGAATCAGATTGCTTGTAAGAGTCTTAATTTCGACGAGACATATTCATCATTGATCTCCAGAGGTAAATCCCCCTAAGTTTAATAGTTTGGTCAAAATTGGGGTGTCTATAGTTTGCCCCACTTCGACAGAGCTTGTGAAGCAACGCTTATTGCAAGTGAATGTCGAAGCCTGTGTGAAGACAAGCCTTTGACCGGGCTATTGAACTTAGGAAAACAAAATGCGTTGCAAAAACATTGCGGAGACAGTCGGCACTGGTCGTGCTCAACAGTGGGCTACCTACGTATCCTTGGAAGAATCAGACTAGAACGTAGTTCGGGTGAGGGGCAAAACTTAAACACAAACAATCACACAGATGAATGCACCTATCCTATCGTGATGGACGTGCTCATGGAATAACGACTGTCAATGCAATTTCATGCTTCATGCTATGTAGATGCGATTATCTAAGATCGTGCTCTTTCTGGAGATATGAATGCATTCTATGCCTTACACCGATATGAATTGCCTCAACTTAGATGACTTCAACAAGGATTTTCCTCAATCTAGAGGACTTCAACAGATTTGCCTCAATCTAGAGGACTTCAACAGATTTGCCTCAATTTAGAGGACTTAAACAGGGATTTGCCTCAATCTAGAGGACTTTAACAGGGATTTGCCTCAATCTAGAGGACTTCATCAAAGATTGCCATCGAGGACTAATATCGACCAAAAAGATGCTGCCATCGAGGACTAACGCAAGTTCAAAAAGATTGCCATTGAGGAGTGACGAGGATTGCCATTGAGGCCTAAAAAAGATCGTCATTGAGTACTAACGCAAATGATGCTGCCATTGAAGACTAACACAAATGATGCTGCCACTGAGGACTAATGCAAAGTTGCCATTGAGGACTAACACAAGGTTGCCATTGAGGACTAATGCAAGGTTGCCATTGAGGACTAACACAAATGATGCTGCCATTGAGGACTAATGCAAGGTTGCCATTGAGGACTAACACAAATGATGCTGCCATTGAGGACTAATGCAAGATTACCATTGAGGACTAACACCGATAATGCTGCCATTGAGGACTAACGCAAGGTTGCCATTGAAGACTAATACCATGATGCTACCATTGAGGACTAATGCAAGGTTGCCATTAAGGACTAACGCAAGGTTGCCATTGAGGACTAATGCAAAGCTTCCATTGAGGACTAACACAAGGTTGCCATTAAGGACTAATGCAAGGTTGCCATTGAGGACTAACACAAATGATGCTGCCATTGAGGACTAATGCAAGGTTGTCATTGAGGACTAACACCGATAATCCTGCCATTGAGAACTAATGCAAGGTTGCCATTGAGGACTAACACTGATAGTACTGCCATTGAGGACTAACGTAAGGTTGCCCTTGAGGACTAACACCGATAATGCTGCCATTGAGGACTAACGCAAGGTTTCCATTGAGGACTAATACCAATAATGCTGCCATTGTGGACTAACACCGATAATGCTGCCATTGAGGACTAACACAAGGTTGCCATTGAGGACTAACACCGATAATGCTGCCATTGAGGACTAATGCAAGGTTTCCATTGAGGACTAACACGGATAATGCTGCCATTGAGGACTAATGCAAGGTTGCCATTAAGGACTAACACCAATAATGCTGCCATTATGAACTAATGTAAGGTTGCGATTGAGGACTAATACCGATAATGCTGCCATTGAGGACTAATGCAAGGAAGAGAAGCTGCCATTGAGGACTAATGCTTATGAAGAAAAGATATTGGTCAATAACCACTCATTATATTACAAAAATGATGGTCAAAATCTACTCAAGGACTTACATTGCAAGAACGATGGTCAACAGCCTTGTAAGGACTTATGTTGCAAAAGTGGAGATCAATAGCCTCGTAAGGACTTATGTTGCAAAAGTAGCAATCAACAGCCCTTTTTGGGACTTATGTTGCAAAAGCAGAGATCAACAGCCTCGCAAGGACTTATGTTGCAAAAGCGATAATCAACAGCCCTTTGGGGGACTTATGTTGCAAAAGCAGACAATCAACAGCCTCACAAAGACTTATGTTGCAAATTAATTAAAAAAACAAATCAAAAGTCGGTCATATTCAAATCAATTCAATTCAGTTCAATTTCTTAAATCTGGAGCCAATCAGACTCAAATCAATTTAACTTTTTCAAAATCAGGAGTTTATCAGACTCCATTCAACTCAAATTTTCAAAATCAAGAATCAATCAAACTCTATTTATTTCACTTTTTTACATCAGGAGTCAGTCAGACTCAAACAAATTCAATTTCACCAAATTCAGAGTCATTTTGGCTCAAATTGAGTTCGAATTCCACTTATCAAGAGTCAATCAAACTCAATTCAATTTATTTTCTAAACGAGACTCAAGGAATTTGAACGAAGCTGATAAAAAGAATGATTTTCTGCATTTGTGGACCTTTGGAAGAAACATATCGATTATGTCAAAAGAGGGAAGTCGCATTTGCCCCTAGTCTTGGACTCTTCTTATATTGCCACTTTATGCTGTGATAGTGTTCGAAACCTCCACTCGTATTGCACTTGGGATGCTCATGAAGACTTTTTAAATCTTTATTCATCATCTTAAACCCATACATTTGAGACCATTTATTGACTCATCAAAGGAGGACAGACCTGACAAAGCCAGTTACTCAAGATGACTGACTCAAACGCTATATTCATGATGAATGAATGTGCTTTCATCGTGAATAATGTATCAACTTATCTTTTATTTATTCATTATCTTACAAATGGTAGTGCTTTTGCTGATAAATCTAAACTTTGAAAACTTCCCCTTTTCGATTTAGCAAATTCTTTGCCCATCTAGAATGTGCTTCAAATTAGTGCTTTAGCTTATAGAATGAAAAGTACTCTATTTCAATCCTTTTAAAATATACTTGATTACTTGAGAACTTGCCTCTGACATAGAGGGATTTCGGCAAACGAAGTTTGCCCCTAGTTTGAATGGGACTCGGAGGCATTGCTTTCAGGATTAAATGAGCTGTTAAGCAAACGAAGTTTGCCCCTAGTTTAGCGATATATATGTGGCTCCAAGCAAACGTAAGTTTGCCCCTAGTCTGAAGGAAGGAAACCAAAGGTGCAAAAGGGTGATGCTTATAGTTTTTGGGATGGTTATGGACCGAGAACCTTGGGAGGTTCGCCTACTTATTCCCGAGCGGGAATCAGGTCCAAAGTAGTTCGTCCAAGGGCTGAATGAAAGATAGCATGAGATGATGGGATGATGATCGAACCGAGCAGGTTGCCTACGTATCCCCAAGTGGGAATCAGGTCAAAACGTAGTTCATCGAATCTGGAAGTCTCGAAAGAAAAAGGCTTCAAGAATTGGTGGACTTTTCGAGCCATGTTTTCATTTGGGTCCAATGAGTGCTTTTTCTGAAATGGGTCGCTTGTGGTAGCCTTTGAACAGGAACATGAACTACTTTTCCCTTTTATTTTCTTCGTTTCTTTTCTTTTCTTTTTTGTTTGTGGCGGTTGATTCTTTTCACCTTTTCACTACCCAGTCAATCTTTACAACTTTTATAACACATCGTGTTTTAATCATACTCTATTATACTCACAAAGTAATATCAGCCCTCCAAATCACTCTTTGTCTTTCTCAAAGATATTTTTGCATTGTTTTAGGCCCACTTATCACTTATCCATTGAGTCTCTCACAAAAATTTAATTGATATTTTTAAATCTCTCTTTTCATTTCCAATTTCTTTTCTTTGTTGAGAACAACACAAAGCCTTGGGATAATTCATGTACCAATGATGTACTTTGAAGTGCTCAAGAATTCTCAATCTTATTTATTCTCTGCTTTTTCCTTTCTTTTTACTACCTCACTCTCTCTTATTCTCTTCATGATTTTGACTGGCTAGGATTCAGATTTTGAAATCAACACACATCTTATTTTTGCTCTAACTTTTGCCTAGGTGCCCTTTTGGGTTTTCATCCTAGTGAGCTCGTTCTCTTTTTTATTCTTCTTCTCTCTTTTTTATTTTCTCATTTTTTGTGCTGTCACTTTTGCCTAGTCGCCCTTTCGGGTTTTCATCCTAGCGAGCTCTTTCTTTTCTCTTTTTTTTTTGGAAGAAGAAGTTCATTTAAAATATTTGGCTATCATCAAGGATCAAGTTATGGCTTTGGACTGGTTGGGCTCATCTTTTAGGCTTGGTATTTAAGAAAAAAAGGGATGGTGAGCAAGCTTCAAGTTCTGAGTTCATCTTTTCAAGATTGATCAAGAGCATCTTTAAATTCTTAAAGTAAAGCTAATCAATTCTCTACTCCTTCTTAGTTTTGGCACAAAATTTGCTTTGATCACTTGGGGATCCTTTTCTACGCAAAGATTTATTACATAGTTTTTTTTTCATGAATGTTTGAAAAAAGTGACTTTTTCTTTTCTTTTTTCTCTTTTTTTTGCTTGCTCTTTTTTTTTGGCTTAATGATCCACTCATTCACGACTTAGCACATTGAATCAAGCAAAATGAGATTTTATTCAACTAGGGTAGAAGGAGGATTACATCACTCGACTCGATAAAAAGACTTGAAAATAAACTTGATACAGACTGACTCGAAAACTCGACTGGACTTGACACTTGACTTCTACTTGACCTGACTCGATTATAGGACTAGACTTGACATGATCTCAACTGGAGTGTCACAGATGATTTTCAATTTATTAAATATCCAAGAGCATCCACATTTACTTTAGCAGTAGTAGTTCCAAACACAATCACCTCACTGGCATCATTTGAACCTTTGAGTTCACTACTCCCCAACAACATATGTCATAAATCCTTTCTCAACCAGGCTTCGAATTTCATGCTTCAATCTCATACAATGGTCAATATCATGACCCAACATCTGGTGATAAGCACAATACTGGTCATTGTTATATCCCTTTGGCACGAGTTGTGGATCCAACTTTTTCAAGTATCCTTTCTCTACTGCCTGTTCTAATGCCACACTCAACGGTATTCCGAATCTAGCGGTCTCTCCATATCGTCCCTGATTAGAACTCGATCGATTACCTTTTTGATAATGGCCCTTCCGTTGAAGTGGTTGTGCCAAAGTGTTAACATCGAATTCTGGCTCTACATATTTGTTCACCTGATTCTCTCTTTTGATTACCCCTTCGTGGATAGCGTCTTCAATTCTTGTCCCCACATCAAAAATCTCAGCAAAAGTGTTAATTGATTGGAACCTCATCTTCTCTTGGTAAATCGACTGTAAATTTTTCATTAGCATTCTGACCTGCTCTTTTTCAAATGGCCTTTGAACCATTTTGGCTGCTTTACCCCTCCATCGGCTTAAAAACTCAGCAAATGATTCTTTATAATCCTGCCTGGTGGTCTCCAAATCTTGGACTGTCACATCTATCTCTTGGTTGTATTCATATTGGGCCACGAACAACTTCACAACTTCTTCCCAGATCCTAGTTTTACTTGGCTCGATCGTGAGGTACTATGCTAGGGGCCATCATCGTAGTGCTCAAACCATTGGGTTGGAAAGCCCCAATGCACATTCGTACATGACTCCGAGGATTACCGGTACCATCAAACTTGTCAAAAATCAGCATCTTGAAACCGACAGGCAATGTTTCATGCACCCCTTCATACAATCCCCCCTAGTTCAAGCAAATAAGTGTCAACTCCTTGAGCCTTGCCGACAACCCTTTCAAGTTTCTCTACTTTTTCAATCATTATTTTCTCTTTCTCAGCTATTTCCTTCTCTATCCTCTCTTTCTCTGTTCTTGACACTTCAGCTCTTTGAACTGCTGGGTCATCAAACCAATCTTCTTCCCCTGCGGCTGGAGGAGGGTCAACATCTTGCGGATTTGCAGGTGGTGGCTGTCGCACCATGGTTTCCAACATAGCCATCATGTGGTTCATGTTTCGGCATGTTGTTCCACAATTACCCTTAACTCTGCTACTTCCCCAGAATTCCCTTTGTGTGCCATTTTAACTAAAATCAAGGAAAAAGAACCCAAGAAGGTTAGAAGTGTCCTTACTAGGGGATCTAGTTGTTCCATTCTTTCAACATAGATAGGTAAAAGGTCCGTATGCAGAATTGATTTTCAGGAGGCAAGGAATTTTGAAGAACAATTGGATTAGTTTGATCTTGACTGGAAAAAAATGGTGTAAATTTGTATTCTACATGCATGCAATGCTTTGATGATTTGATGTGGCTAAATGCAAGCACCGCACACATGGCACACAGATGAAATGCATGTGTGTGTGCCTACTCTAAATGCCAAAAGAAAAGAAAATCCTAATCCTAACACATAACACATAAACACATAAAATCTTCAACTATATCGAGTGCGCCAATTCCTTTTTTCATTGTGATCCTCGTTACCCTTTGGAAGGTTGGATATTCCTTCGGGAAGTATATTAGATGATAAAATCTTTGGAAAACAATTCTCGTGAATTCTTTTGAGAACGAGGATGTTAAACATTCCTCAACCAAGATGATTGGATTGAAATTTTACTTTGAAATTCATTTGAAAGCAATTTTCTAAAAACAATTTCTATGATTTTTGGGTTCTTCCTTCAAAGATGAGAATGTGAAAATATACCTCAACAAGGGTTGACTTGAAATTTTATTCAAAAAGTAAACTCCAAAGGTTTTTTTTTGAAAGAGCAATTGAAAACTTTGGAATAAAGATGACAAAAGTCCATTTACTTTCAAATATGGATTTAAAATTCTTTGGGTAAGAGGATCACATTATCGGATTATTGCCGTACTCTTCATGAACTTGGATGCATACAAGGTCAATGATGCTTAGCTAAACATGATATAAGAGATGTTAATCTTATAATCAAGATTTGGCATGTTCTCAAATGTCATATGACATGAAGAGGATTGCTCAAAAGTGATTAAGGGGTTACACATCTTTCATCAAGCAAACATCGTCATCATCTCTATTAATCCCTTTCGGGCATACAAAACTCCCTATCACATAATCCTAATCAAGAATTAATTTTCTAAGATCGAAGGGTTCTATAGAAGCTATCATGCAAAGGCCGGGTTTTGGTCAAAAAAGGGACCCTTGACACACATCCGATAGGATGCTTCATATACCAAAGCATGGTACGAGATCAAGGGTGATCACACGGTCCCATGATGACTTGACCGACCAGGTTGCTCCGAGCCTCCAAGGTCATAGTTCCATGCAATCGACTGGCGAAACATACAAGTGCAATGCAACGGGCACACAAAAATTAATTAATTCAATTAAAAGGATGCTTTCAAGTCTAATCCTCGAGTAAACCCAAAATCAAAAATTCTGGTCTGCGAAACCAGAGATTCTGGGTTCGATCCCCAGCAGAGTCGCTAGATTGTGGATACCGGCATTTGGGCCCACTTTTAATCTTAAAACAATTTTCAAATTTCAAATACAAAGAGTCGCCACTTAATTTTTTTAAAGGAAAATTAAGAAACCATTTTAAAAGAAAAGCGATCTTTTGCGAAACCAAAGATAAACTGGGTCCGGGGATTATGGAATGAAAAGGGAAGGAGCCCGGCGGACTAAAACACCCCCTTTCATCCTATCTCATGATAGGCCTCTACTTAACATCCTTTTCAATCAAATTATTAATCTAAGCATGCCCTCAGCTAGTACATATGTATAAATAATAAATTACACAAGCATGTTGAAAATGGTGCAAAATTGCTAACGACAAAATATCATTCATAAGCCACGTAATTCAAGTAGCAAGCAATATGATATGCAAATAGGGAACTAGGAAACATACCCGGGATCCCGCCACGAATATTAAACGTGTGATGCATGCAAGAAAATAAAACTTAAGAAAAGGTCTCTAATCACATATACACATAAAGCAAGATCTAATCTAAGGTGTCACACATGGAGTCGAAAATCAATTAAAATAAAAAAAAAAGTAAATTAAACTAGAGAAGGGGTTGAGAAATGTACCTCGAATGCGCTACAAAACAAAGGTTAGTACACACGCCTTATTCAAAAGATATCAAATAATCGAACCTAAGATTCTAGCTTAAATCTATCAAGCGTGGAAAGAATTGACCTATTTGTGGATTCCTTCTAATTAGTTGAGAGCATATCACCTTTATAGATATGCAAGTCTCAACTAGGAGCCAATGCAATGTCCATATAAAGGTAGCATGATCCCAACATTATTACAAGAAACTCACACCTAGGTTCAATTAGGGATAAGATAACCTAGAGCTAGATCCTAACTACAAACATCAATATATATGGATGAATGGATGGATGTAAACATGAATGAGGATGAACTATGAACTCTTCACTTATTTGGACCACTTAGCCTCTGGATTTAGACTTATTTATCATTATTCAAAACATGATTTGAGCCCCAAAGCACTAGGAAACCATTTAAGTTAAAATCAACGAGATTAGACCAAAACAGTGACTGTTTCTCATGAATTACAGAGAGCCGACCAGATTTTAAAAGATAGAAAAACCATACTTCCAACGGTTGGATCTTAATGATATTTGGATATGACATGCCTCTGTAAGTCTAGTTTCTAACCCAAGAAGAAAATCAAAGATTGAACGGTTAGATCTCTAGGAATATGGAAAACGCTAGACATCACTCAGGAATCTGCAACTCTCTGTACAGAGATCTTGTACGATTTTCTAAAAATAGTAAACAAATGAGAAACACTTATATCTTTTTATGGTACCTTTCTAACACATTAAGCTTTTTAGAAAAATCTATTAGAGGCCAAGGAAGTTTGGTTAAGGTTCTGATTTATTAATTTTAATACGGACTTACTGTTCTGGAATTTTGGACAGAGAGTTGCTTGTTTTGAAATCACAAGACCAAACCATCTTAACCATGGACTTTCATCAAAACAAAAATCACAGAGGTACTTGGGTGAGTTATGAACATCCTCTAATTGGTCTCATCCCATTCCAATGGATCATGATTTAATGAAAAATCTTTGATCACAGTGGTTTTATGGATTCACTGCACCAATATCAACACCATGAGTTATGAAAATTGTCAAGTCAACCCCCCTCCCAAATTGATGATCCTTGAGGGATGTAAACTTGATATATCTTAATCTCCTTTCAAATCAATGGTCCTTGGAGGCTAAGATATGACCCAAAAATCATATGAACCTTCATAAGGTATAGAAATAGCTCTATGAAATTCAATTTGGAGGACCTAAGTCATGAATTAAGACTTAATTCTATCAAACAAAACATGGATATAACAATGACCCACTTGAATCTCCATATAAGCCATAAGATCGTAGGAGACTAATGGATCAACATAAAGAGGATCCAATGAGATATTAAAGATCTCATGGATTTCCAAGAGGGAATGAAGACAAGGAGAAGTAAAATCAAAGTTTACATGAAGCCCAAATAAAAAAAATGCTTTCATAACTTGTTTTTGTTTTAAAATCCAAGGCTATTTCTAGATCCAAACTGATGAAGACAACTTATGAAACATCAATCACAAACTCTATGTGGAGTGTGATGAAATGAGGTAGGAAGAGAGGTTTTGAAAATGTATAAAAGTCCTAGATCTATAAGTTTGTGATTGAATTATATATAATAAGTATAGGAATAAGGATTTAACCTCTAGATCTTCTCAGGATTTGATTGGTTTGAAGAGATCCAAGCCTTACAAGCAATGCTCTTCTTCTTCTTCCTTGAAGCTTCAAGGTTCTTCAATGGAGATTTGAAAAATTGGGTGAATTGGGTAAGATTTCTATGGGGGTTTTGGGTTTCTCTCTCTATATTTCTCTAAGAACAAACTCCATCTTCAAAATTCAGCTTCTCTCTTCAAGATTCAAGTCTCTCTCTCAAGATTCAAGTCTCCAACCTCGCAAAATAAGAGAAAATGGGGGGTTTTTATAGACTTTCATTATCTTAGGGGCTAAGATAAGGGTAGATAGGTCAATAAGGTATGGTGGGAGCATGGTTTGTATGACCTAAGAATAGTAAAAACGTACACAAAAAACGGCATCGTTTGGTGCATTCATTTGATCAAAGATTGAAAAAGAATTTTGTCTTAAAAATGCAAATTAGCCCAAGCCGGCACTCAATGAAGATGAAACGACACTCGCTAAGTGCTGCAGCGACATTCACTGACTGCCATTTGGGCACTCTGAGTGCCGCTGCACAGCAGTTCAGCACTATTCACAGCAATTCAGCACCTTAATTTCATTTCATGTAATTTGAGTAAATGTCATTTAATTTATGTATTTAAATGTAATTAAGGAAATACCCCCCATTTGGATTCAATAAAAATATCTAAAAAATCAAAATCCTTAAGGAAAAAAAGTCAACTCTCCCTCCGAATGCAAAATTTCCAATTTCCTGCACAATTCTTCTTAAAGACCTTTCAATTTCTCAATGTCCCTTTCATTTTAAAAATTCTTAAAAATCATTTCTAGCATAAGGGAGACCCAATGAACAATTACCGGGACTTTTCATCTTGAAATTTGGAAATTTTACGATTGACCCCCTTTTGACCCGTTGACTTTTCACTGGGTCAACTGTTGACTTTTTCGGGGTTCATGCTGAATTTCTCTCTTTTTTCAAAATGGTTTTAAGATGCTCCGAAGACAATGATGTGTTTCTATACGTATTCAAAGCTCATAGTCCACAAGGTGATAGGTAACTAAAAATTTTGGTATTTTTGGCTGAGAAGGGCGATTTTGGACTGAGATTCTTCTTGGAATAGAATCAGATTACTTGTAAGAGTCTTGATTTCGACGAGACATATTCATCATTAATCTCTAGAGGTAAATCCCTCTAAGTTTAATAGTTCGGTCAAAATTGGGGTGCCTACAGTCGCGTTAATGCCTTTTTTGGCAAGTGACCGTCATTACTACTAATCCTCCCCCTTCGAGAGGATGTCTCATGATAAATTAGCACAAATTCCCCTTTAACCCACATAGGCACATAAACATGCTCATTTAGCACATATCACCATGCTTTTCATTCCAACATACTTTGGGCCTACTTTACACATGAGTTTTGCCCAATATGAACTACACATGGTATCTATATAAAGTCTCTAGAATATCAAATGCATTAAACCATAGAACCATCCAAAAATCAAGATTAATATCACTCACCTTAATTGATTTCCTTAAGAATGTGAAATAGAAGTTTACTTCAACACCGGGTTCAATTACTACACAAAATTGGTCAATTTTGGTTATGGGTCCCACATGGGCCCGCCAAGAACCTATCGATTAAACTCGATATAAAAGATAGATTTACGTAGGCCTTACCTCCACAAGTCCAAAACCGGACTCGTATCGAAGATTGAAGATCGTTTGATACTCAGACCATCGAGAAATCCGCCAAAGCTCAAGAAGTTCCAAGCTCTCTCCCTGTATATGATATTTGAAGAACAGAAGAATGGATCTTCTCTTTCTCTCTCCTCTATATAATATCTAACCCTATTATGGGTATTTTTAGTGAAACCCCCACTAGTTTTGATTCATTTTAATTAAACCCCCACAAATTATTAAACTAACTAGTTAACTACCCAAAAGTATTTGAGTATTCATCTTAGTCCCGTGTGAAGTTCCACACGTGGTCCCACATACAAATTTCAAGAAATTACTAATTAGTCTACTAGTTATGTAACGTGTTCAATTTCATCATCACCGGGTATCTAATGACCCCAAAGAGTCGCTATCAATAATATAATAATTAATTATATTCACATATGCCTAAATAAACATTTGAGCACACAATTATGAGTTATTACTCTTTTTTTTTTATAGAGAATTCTCATATGTCCAACTTCTGGACTGCTTTGAAAGCCAAATACTGGATTCTCAAACGACACCCCCAAACAACTAGTGAGTCATAACTCACTTCACACGTGTTAATTAACACAACAGTGAGCACACCATGCATGCTAAAATAATATAATTAAATACTGCGGGAGCGGGTATGACACCAAACAAGCTATAGTCGATTTGGGAATTCATTATTAACTTAAGATGTTTATTATTATGGATTTGGTATAGAATGAGTTGGCATAATTAATTTCTAATCTATTGTTATTAAAATAGAAAGACTAAAATTTTTAACTAAAAATATTAAAAAATTATTTCTATAAAAAAATATCTAGTCAAAATACACACTAACACAATGCCAAAGGCAAAGAGGAAAGGGGAAAGAAAAGTAATGATGCCAAAAACTGGTAAGAGAAATTTAAGGAGAGAGATACAGTGACAAGACAATTGTATGTGGTTCGGCCCCATTAATAAGGTGACCTACGTCCACGGGTGCATCAGTGCGCTTCACTAGCAGATCACCGGCGGGCCTGGTGAGCCAACAATTGGGGCGGCACTACCAGTAATACCGGTCGGGTGTATGCGTATTGGATGAATGTGTATGCTATTCTGTAAGATAAGAATGCGATCCCCTTGATGGGGATGAGTGGCCCCTTTTATAGGTGCAAGAGACCACCCGCAATAGGTAGTTAATTAGAATAAGGAAGCCTATTCTAATTATAAGTTGATGAGCACAAATCATGGGAGGTTTCCTAAATGGATTAGGAAACTATCTACACCTTCCATTAGTCTTCTGATCGATTTAGGAAACTGCTGAACAGCTTGGCTGTTATACCGCACTTCGTGGAGAGCTGCTGAGTCGCATTCCCGGGCTGTGCGTGCATCCCGAGCGGTTACACTCAATAGACCTCGGCAACGGTGGGCCATCAGCTTCCCTCCCGGATAATCCGGGTCCTTTGCTGTTGACGTGGAGGTTTGACTGTAGAAGAATATTTCTGGGCGTATCAGCTACTCCCCATTTTTGGAGTTGATGTGATGTCCCATCAGATGGAGTTTGAAAATTAAGACTTCTTCCTAGGTACAGTCCGATAAGAGGTCGGGGCTTAACGCGGGATGGGACCGGTCGCTGTGATCAGCCGGGGTATGGACCGAGCGGTGGCCCTGTGGGCCCGAGTCCTACTAGTGCCACATGTCAGCTTGTGACTGGCCTAGTCAGGATCAAACGATGCCAGCGTGGATGTAACTGAACCGCTTCCACGGTAACCGAACCGTCTCGTCATGCATTTAATGCGCGCAACTTTTGAGGCGACGCTCCACATGCCCGAGGGGATAGCTGTCAGTCACTTTGGGCAGGAAAATATATGAGCTGTTGGATCTGTTTTGATCTGAACCATCCGTGGTTCCTATATAAAGGAACACTTGTTCATTTCTTCAACTCTTTGCTACAAAGACATTCATTCCCGAGCGGTTTTGAGAGCAAACAATCCCTGGTCAAGATTTTCAAGCCCTTTCTTACGTTGATTTCTGTAAGTCCCTTTCCTTTTCGAGTTTCAATTTGTCTTTCTCTTCCTTCTATTTTCCTTTATCTTTTCTTTCCGCGGGGAGGCTGGAAGGAGCGAGCCCGGTAGGCTTTGAGCGGGAGTGGGATTTCTTCCTCCTTAGGTTTTGTTATTTCTTTAAGTCAGGTGGTACATTAGGGCGGTTGAACCGAGCGGCTGTTTCTGGGGTAGTCTTGAGAGAGTGCCATCTTGTGTTCAGGACCATCTACTTTCTGCCTTTTAGGTTAGTGACCTTGCCCCCCTTGTATACCAGGTTCAGGGTTCCTGACCCGTACCTTGGTCATTATCTTCTTCCCGTTCCAACTATTGAAACCCCAAGAATGTGCCACCCCAGTTTTAACTCATCCTCACAGTCGGAGGACGATCGGTCTGGGTCAGAGGAGCCGAACACAAGTCTGAGTCTGCCATCCGCGTCCCTTTCTGACTAGCACAGCGAGGGCAGAATCCCGGTCTGCATCTCCAAGGATGAATCAGACCAGGAAGCCCCCGTTGCTTCCGTGTCCGGGGATTCAGGCGACGGGACACCAGGGGAACCCAACCCCGAGGTGGCCTTTTTTTGCGAATTCATCCTGTCCACACTACGTATTGAGGATCTCGTACGCATTAGGGATAGATACGGCCTTCCAGACCACTGCTCCTTGGCGGTGAGTGTTGGTGGGTCCCAAATCTACCGGCAGGGTTTCACCACCCTATATGAGGACATCCTCATGGCTGGATTTCGCTTCCCCCTCCATCCGGTCGCTCGGGATGTCCTGATCTACTTGGGGATTGCCCTGGGCCAGTTGGCCCCGAACGGTTGGAGGTTCCTGATGGGGTCCATTTCTTTGTGGCCCCAAGTCTTCGGATATGAGCTCTCTGTCCAGGAGTTCCTCTAGACGCACCGCCCATTCCCCGTACATGGGGAGACCGGGTTCTTTTCCCTCGGGGCTCGCCAGGGAAAGAAGATTTTAGTCAATTGCCCGATCAACAACAAAGGGTGGAAGAACAGGTTCTTCCAAGTGTCCACCCTCGGGCTCTGCGAACCAGCCCCCGGGATCCAAATGAGGACTTCCTGGGAGGGAGAGTTGAGGGGTAAGCTCGTTTGGTTTCACCTGTCGCTTACTTCTTTGCTTTGCTTCCTGTTTCTGAGACTAACCATTTTGTACTTGGCCTTTGCAGCAGGATCGACCAGTCCACCGAGCATTCCCAACGAGTGCCAAGCCAGGATCCAGAGTTTGACAGACCGGCCGGTAAACATCTGGAACGTGTTGACCAGGACCGGTGAATTCCGAGCTACTGACGACCTGGCTCGGCCCATAGAAGCTCCGATATTCCCTGTTATTATTCCTGGTAAGTGCTCGGACTCTGCCTTCTCTCGTGGTAAGCATTCCCCCATCTTCTATATCGGTATTTAACTGTTCAATTTTTTTTCTCTTGCAGAGATGGCTCCGAAGAGGAATATGGAGCAACTGAGGGAGAGGCAGGTCACTGCCGCTGCTGCTGCTACCGCCCAGATGGCGGTGGCCCAAGGAAAGAGGCCCACCACCGAGGTCCCGCGTGGAGAGCGCCAGCTGAGGCGGATCGGGCATGGTGTAACAAACCGTTCGGAGTCAGTGGGGCTTCAACGCCCCACGTGATGATAGTTGAATAGAATGCCCCCGGGGGGGGGAGGGTGCTAGCCGTGGCAGCGATGTCCGCCTCGGTTGAGATCAGGGAGCGGGTGAAGCCCGGTCTGCTCCCCAGCCAAGTGGAGGCATGTGAAAACATGTCTCCTGAGGTCTTCTAGAGCTGGCTATACACCCTCTCTCACATGGTGAGTTCTGTTGCCTTTGTTTCCTTTTGTTCAATGTTTTTGTCAACTGTGCTTGTTCTCTGACCGGTCGGTTTTAACTTCTCGCAGGTCTGGTGCATGGCTGCCGAGGTCGAGTCCTTCTTGCCTTCCTTGGCCAAGAGGGGTGCTGCTGCTGAAGCCGCTTTGTCTGAGGAGCGGGTGATCTCAGAGACCAGGGGCACCGCTCTGGCCATGGAGAAGGACAAGGTAAAAGGTTTGGCCTTGAGCCTTGGCGCTGCCCAGGCCGAGCTGGTAGAACAGCTGGTCTTATCGCCCAGTGTGTCATAGGAACTTGTCATGCTTACTGTCCGGGATGGCCCGCGGGTGTGATAGGAAAATCCTGTTTCACCGTCCGGTTATCTCTGATCACCGTAAGTACTTAGGAATGTTAGGATTCCTAGTCCTTTTAATGACCGGTGTGATTTTCTATTTTAGCCCAGTCCCTGCCCCCTAAGCATTTTGCTAAGGCGGGTGTGCGGGAGTGAATGGCCATAGGAAACCGACCTGGAACATGGGTGGTTGCAGGGTCATTTGAGGCTTGCCATCATCAGCCACCTAGGGGGTTTGCCCCCGTCGCTGGTTGGGCCTAAATGGAGCCGTTACCTCGGGGTTAGGCCCGAGGTGTTTGTGCCTTGGTTTTGAACCTAAGTCTTTTGCCTCGGGGTTAGGCCCGAGATCTTTGTGCCCTGGTTTTGAGCCAAGGTCTTTTGCCTCGAGATTAGGCCCGAGGTCTTTGTGCCTTGGTTTTGAGCCAAGGTCTTTTGCCTCAGGGTTAGGCCCGAGGTCTTTGTGCCTTGGTTTTGAGCCAAGGTCTTTTGCCTCGAGGTTAGGCCCGAGGTCTTTCAATATTGGACGGGACTGTGATAGGAGTAATTTTGCAAAGTAAAGTCTTTTATTTTATTCAAAAATTTATAATGAATGCTCAAATAGAGCTACAAAAATTTCCTGACCAGTGCTAAACTGTCCTCGTCTCTGGGTTACTGATAATACTTGTGAAGGTGTTGCACATTCCAAGGGTGAGACAAATCACGTCCATCCAAGCTCCAAAGCCAGTATGTTCCCGAGTGCTTCACCCGAGTAACTAGGTACGGGCCTTCTCAGTTTGGCCCCAACTTTCCATGGCTCAGGACTCTTGAGGATTGATTGACAGCCTTAAGAACCAGATCCCCCACCAGGAAAGTGCGGTGCTTCACCCTGCTATTATAGTACCGGGACACCCTCTGCTTGTAGGCTGCAACTTTTAGATATGCCCGGTCTCTTTTCTCCTCTACCAAGTCTAGTTCTGTTCTGAGTGCGTCTTCATTGTTTGGCACGTTGTAATTTGACACCCGGTAAGTAGGTAACCCAAGCTCTATAGGGACCACTGCCTCGAACCCGTAGGTTAAAGAAAACGGCATCTCACCTGTTGCCGCCGCTCGGGGCATAGTTCGGTAGGCCCACAGGAGGGTTGGAAGTTCTTCAGCCCATAACCCTTTGGCGCTTTCGAGTCTTGTTTTGATCGATTACAAAATTGTCCGATTTGTCACCTCGGCTTGACCATTGTCTTGAGGGTGCTCAGGGGAGGAGTAGTGATTAAGTATCCCATAGCCCGAGCAGAACTGCCTGAACAATGGGGTGTCAAATTGCCTGCCATTGTCGCTGACCAGAGCCCAGGGAATGCCGAACCTACTGAGGATGTTCTTTTCCATGAAGCTTTCCATTTTCCGCTCGATTATTGTTGCCAAAGGCTCGGCCTCCACCTACTTAGTAAAGCAGTTCACGGCGATGACTGCGAACTTGACCTGTCCTTTTCCCGTCGGTAGGGGTCCGACGATGTAGATGCCCCACTGGGCAAAGGGCCAGGGACTTTGGATCGGTGTCTGAGGCTCTCTAGGTCGGTTGATCATGGGAGAGTATCTCTAACATTTGTCGCATCTTTTGACATACTCCTGAGAATCCCGGGCCATTGTTAGCCAGTAATATCCTTGCAGTTGTTAGGAAACTGTGTTCCCAGAATCCATTGACAGCGCGTATAAGTTGGTACTGCAAAACAAGTTACGTGAAAACTACAATAACCCTACAAGGGCGGAACTAGGGTTACCTTAAACTGCTAAAATGGATTGCTGTAGTAGACGAATCGAAAACACGGGCTCGATAACAGCTCACAATCTTCTATCGTATTCCTTTGCTGCCAGAATATCGAACTGAGTGTGGGCTCCTTCGAAATCCTTTATGTTTCTGCTCTCTCTTTTTATGCTCTCTTTTCTATTCCGAGTTATAATACTCTTGATGGAAAAATGCAAACTGAAGAGAGAGCCAAAGCAGCATATATATATAGGCTACGATAGGGACCATAAGAAGTCAATAAGGAATAGGCTTCCTTATGGAATTAGGAAGCCCTAATTCGAACTGAATTAGATTCCTATTTCCATAAATTATAATTCATACCACTAAAGAATTATAATTGCACTCCTACCCTTATCTCAAAAATATATTTCGAGCTCCATGTTATTAAATGCTTATTATCTCCCCATGTTAAGATTATAGATATCCATTAATTAAGTATAATTACTGACAATCATATTTAATTAATTTCTTAAAATTCCTTGAGATCCTCTGCTTAACTTATCTGATATGTCGGATACAAATCCACCTGCAGGGTTTGACATAATCAAAACTTAAAAGCTTTCTCAAGGGGATATCATCAATCCCAAAAATTGAGACATGGATTCCATCATTAATCAATATCCACCACACAATTAATATTGCCACCCAATCCAATGAGATGTTGACCCATTTAAGGATCTCACCCTTTTAGGGATCAAAGTGTAAATATCAAATGTACGTGTCTACAAATTAATTTAGGATTTAGAGCATAAGCACTCATAATAGCCATGAGGTATTAATTATCTTATAAGTCAGTATAAAGATAATTACCCCAAGTCAGTCCCGTTTAATACACAAAGTGTACCAGCATAGTGGGTTGAAACTATACCGTTTTCCGTAGTCAAGACAAACCTACTACAACACCATGCTGCAGTCTTACCGATGGTGTGTCCAATCCCATCTAAGACTGTAAACCAAAATATTACATTCTATAATATCTGATGGCCTGATCTTCCGTGTGTAAGCCGAACTCTACACACCAAACCACCTACTATATAGAATGAGAGACACACATGCATAATATTAAATAAATAATATAATACAAACATTGCCCACACAGATTCTCATAAAAAAAATGGATTAACTGATTTTATTAAATGAATAATAAATCAACTACATAAAGTATGGCTTTTATTATATATCCCTAACAATCTCCCACTTAGACTCAAAGCCATGATGCGACACACCTCACTCCTATCCCATCTACGTGACTATCAAAAGTCTTGGCCGGTAAGCTCTTGGTGAAAGGATCTGCCAGGTTATTTGCTGATGCTATCTTGGTCACTTCAACATCACCTATTTGCACGATCTCTCGTATCAGGTGATACTTACGCTCAATGTGTTTTCCCTTCTTATGGGCCCTTGGTTCCTTTGAGTTAGCAACCGCTCCGCTATTATCGCAATAAAGGGTAATAGCCGATTGTACCGTAGGTACTACTCTTAGATCCATAAGGAAGTTTCTGAGCCAAACGGCCTCCTTAGCGGCTTCCGAAGCAGCCACATACTCGGCTTCCATGGTGGAATCAGCAATACATGACTGCTTGATACTCCTCCAAGTAATGGCTCCACCTCCTAGGGTAAACACATATCCTGAGGTAGACTTTCTGTAATCCCTATCTGACATGAAATCAGAATCTGTGTACCCAATGGGTACAAGACTGTCTGCTTGGTAAACTAACATATAGTCTCGAGTCCTTTTCAGGTACTTGAGAATATTATTCACCGCAGTCCAATGTTCTTGCCCTGGATTAGATTGATATCTACTAACCATGCCAACAGCAAAGTAGATGTCAGGTCTAGTACATAGCATAGCATACATTAGGCTTCCTACTGCCGAGGCATAAGGAACTGCCTTCATCTTCTCTATCTCATTAGGTGTCTTAGGACACTGATCCTTAGATAGAGTAATTCCGTGTCTGAAGGGAAGGAATCCCTTCTTAGAATCTTGCATGCTAAACCTTGCATGAATATTGTCAATATAAGTGCCTTGTGACAAGCCCAACATCCTATTCTTGCGATCTCGCATAAGCTTGATCCCTAGGATGTGACCGGCTTCTCCCAAATCCTTCATATCGAATTGACTGGACAACCATACCCTTACAGAAGATAATACCCCCACATCATTTCCGATTAGCAAGATATCATCCACATATAGTACTAAGAACACCACCACTCTTCCATCATGTTTCTTGTACACACAAGATTCATCCGCACATTGATCAAAACCAAAAGACTTGATTGCTTGATCAAAGCGGATATTCCAAGACCTAGATGCCTGCTTAAGTCCATAAATGGACTTCTTAAGCTTGCACAACATGTGTTCTTGGCCCTTCGCAATGAACCCGTCTGGTTGCATCATATAGATGCACTCGTCAAGATTCCCATTTAGAAATGCTGTCTTGACATCCATTTGCCAAATTTCATAATCGAAATGTGCAGCAATGGATAAGAGAATCCGGATAGACTTTAGCATGGCCACCGGCGAAAAGGTTTCCTCATAATCGATTCCCTCTTTTTGAGTGAACCCTTTCGCAACAAGCCTTGCTTTAAAGCTTTCCACCTTACCGTCTGCTCCTCTCTTCTTCTTATAGATCCACTTACATCCAATGGGTTTTATTTCATTGGGTGGTTCTACAAGATCCCAGACTTGATTGGAGTACATGGACTCTATTTCAGACTTCATAGCCTTTTGCCAAAGATTTGTATCTTTATCTTGGAGTGCTTCATTGTAGTTACAGGGATCGATACCTTGTTCATCAGGGACCCGGTCATAAGACTCTCCCAAGAACATACACCGGTCAGGTTGAATAATAACCCTCCCACTACGACGAGGCACAACCCGTGTCTGTGTATCACTGATATTTCGTTGTGAAGATTCTGAACCTGATACACCATTATCTGTACGTTGTACTGGTTCATGAACCTACGTGTTAATGGTTGGTTCGGGGTCTACACGAGTTTCAATAATCCTCCCACTACGACACGGTAATGGAATATCGATAACTCTGTCTTGTGATGTTTTTTCTCGTACTGATGGTATCGAAGAAGTATGTGTCGGTGTCTCTCCTCTCATTTCCTCTAGAACAATACAACTTCTGGGCTTGTGGTCCATAACATAGTCCTCTTCTAACAATGTGGCATTGGTGCTAACAATAACCTTCTGATCCTTAGGACTATAAAACAGACCACCTTTAGTTCCTCTTGGATACCCAACAAAGAAACATACTTCTGTTCTTGATTCCAACTTTTCTGCGTTCCCTTTCAGCACATGTGCTGGACTACCCCAGATCCGAACATGCCGCTAGGGATGGCAATGGGGTGGGTTTTCCGGGTTCCCCGCCCCGCCCCGCCCCTAATAGGTAGGGTATGGGGGGGCTTAATAGGGTTAGGGGCGGGTATGGGGGAGATTTTCAAAACCCGGGTCGGGGTCGGGTCGGGGTCGGGGTAGGGTCAAAAAACCCGCCCCCGCCCCGAATATACTTGTATTTATATTTTTACCCCTCAATAGTTATGTGTATTACCATTTAAAAAAAAAACTGCACTATTAGGGAACTAATTGGGTAAGTTAAAAAAAAACTGCACTATTAGAGAAAAAAATGCATTAAAAAAATTGCTTTTTTAATTTGTGTACCAAAAAAAAAAAAAAAAACATAATCGGGGCGGGGCGGGGCGGGGGCGGGGAGAGCACTATGCGGGGCGGGGCGGGGCGGGGGCGGGGGCGGGGTATGGGAGCCCCGTCCCATACCCGCCCCGTTGCCATCCCTACATGCCGCAGACTAGGCTTTCGCCCAGTCCATAATTCCGTAGGAGTAGTAGGTACTGACTTAGATGGTACCAAGTTTAGAATGTATGCAGCTGTCTCTAACGCGTGTCCCCAAAAGGAAATTGGTAAATCCGAGTACCTCATCATAGATCTTACCATATCCATGAGAGTTCTGTTCCTTCTTTCTGCTACACCATTCTGCTGAGGCATACGGGGTGCAGACAATTGGGATGTAATCCCTTGCTCCAATAAGTATTCCCTAAACTCTCCCAAGAGGTACTCTCCACCACGATCAGATCGTAGTGTCTTGATACATTTATCTAGACGCTTCTCCGTTTCAGCCTTGAAGTCTTTGAATTTCTCAAAGCATTCAGACTTACGCCGCATCAAATAAATGTACCCATACCTTGAGTAATCATCGATGAAAGTGACAAAGTACTCAAATCCCCCTCTTGCTTGGACAGTCATAGGACCACACAAATCAGAGTGAACCAGTTCCAACGACTCTTTTGCTCTATAGCCCTTGGCCGAGAATGGCCTCTTGGTCATTTTACCTTCCAAGCAGGATTCACAAACTGGAAGTGCCTCCACTTCCAATGAGCCTAATGGCCCATTTTGAACCAGTCTTTGAATCCTTTTCAAATTAATATGACCAAGGCGTAAGTGCCAAAGATGTGTTTGGTTCATCCTCGAAGGCTCTTTTATCTTAAATGGCAAACTATTTGTGTTATTCAATTCATTAAGTTGCAGTATAGGAGAGATAGGGTTTATAATATAAAGAACATCCACCAATTGACCAGAACAAATAAAACGTTTATTTTCTTTAATAACTACTACTTTATTAAAATGAACTGAATATCCATTCTTTACTAAACTAGAAACTAAAACTAAATTCCTTCTAATAGAAGGTACATAAAAGCAATTTCTTAATATTAAAATCCTATCTCTACCAAAACTAAGATGTAGATCTCCTACTGCAACTGCTGCTACTTTCATAGCATTTCCCATATATAGATAAATCTCTCCATCACTGAGCTGCCTGGTTCCCTGGAACCCCTGCAAAAAATTGCATACATGATCAGTGGCTCCTGTATCTATACACCAGGTACCGGTAGATCGGACTGCTAAACACGATTCAACAACTAGTAAATGAGATTTACCTTGATTGTTCTGTCTGGCGAGATAAATTGGACATTGCTTCTTCCAGTGTCCTGGCTGCTTGCAAACAAAACATTTGCCTTTAGGCTTTCCCGATTGTCCTCGTGGCCTTTGGATTGGAGGAGGACCCGCGACCTTCTTTTGAGCTTTTTTCATTTTCTTCTTGCCTTTCGCCTTTGAAGCAGAACCTTTCTCAAACACAAGAGCACTCCCTAACTTTCTGTTGAGACCCTCAGCTGCCTGGAGTTCTTTAAGCAGCTCCGCCAAAGTATATTTAAATTTATTCATGTTGTAATTGAGGCGGAATTGCTTAAAAGACTCTGGTAGTGACTGTAGTACGATATCGACCTGGGTTTCCCCATCGATTGTAGCTCCAAGGATCTCTAGTTCATTAAGAAGAGATATCATCTTAAGAACATGATCCCTTACAGGCGTCCCCTCAGCCATGGTTGTGTTCATCAAGTCTTTCATGGCAACTTGCCTAGCAACACGACTTTGATCCCCGAACATCTCTCGGAGGCTCTCCATCATGTCATAGGCACTGGCCATTGACTGATGCTGATGTTGCAGCACATTTGACATGGATGCCAAAATGTAACACCGCGCCATCTCATCAGCCTTGACCCATTTCTTGTGAGCCTGGGTTTCCTCAGCGGTTGCCCCCTCACTAGGTTGCTCAGGACATTCTTGAGTAAGCACAAACTTGTACTCTTCGGCAGTTAACACAATATCCAAATTCCTTTTCCAGTCTATATAGTTTGGTCCAGTAAGTTTGTTTTCTTTAAGTATAACGGCAAGTGGATTGAAAGTACCCATTTAAAAGCTTGAGAATCACATAACATAAATAATTACGTTTGGGCAAAAATTACTATGCATTCGAGTTGAAAATATTGGTTCCCTCTACCATATTTGAAAGGAATCCGTCAGCAACCTGATACACCGTGAATAGTATGACTCGATGGGAAGCCATATACTATCCATCATTTGTTCAGATAGACAATTGCCTTTTAATTTTACTATCCAGGCAATGTACTTTGCCTAATAAAATTAAACTGCTGACTTGCTTTGGTCCTATAAATAATAACAGTGACTCAGCTAGAGAGGATATTATTATTTATAGCTAAGTGTATACCATCACTTAATTCTAGGTCAAGAGTTCCATGAGGAACACCTTTGATGGAGAGGTGACCCACACCAACAATCACCCAAAATATTCTTTTAAAGAAGTTTGTACTGATGATTCCATGATCAACTACATCCGATAGGGAGGATGACACTAGAGCCATCACACAAAATTAATCATATCATCTACAAACTAGTGATGGAGACCATGGGATTTATACCTGATAAATTCCCTCTCCCACTCAAGAATCTTAAAAAAAATTTGAGGGTTATAATTTTTTAGAAAAACTTTTAATTTAATTAATAAAAAATAATGGAATACTTGACAAGGATTAATTCATCCTTACTTGTGAAACCCACATGTGAGGATAATAAAATTATTCTATTCTCATGATTTTATAAAATAAGTACTTATGTTTTCAAATTATAGAATTAGTTTTATTTCTAAATGCACGTGTAGTTGTCCATCATTTTAAATTAATATAAATTAAATATGCAGCTAGACATCTGAAATAGGTCTAGGAATAATTATCCATGTTGTCTTATTCATTAAACATGAAACAATAATAATCATTCAATCTCACATAAATAAGGAAACCACAATAAAACAGGAATCCCACAATTATGGTCAAGTTGCAACTCTTGTGAAGAAATCTTCATTGAACCCGATTAGCTCTATGTCGCCACTACACAACGGGGGTCGAGCTGCCCGGTCACGAACTGTCTTCACGTATTTACTTGAGATATATTACACAAACCCTATGCCTCCATGAAGGAGTTCACATGCTATTCTTTGCAGTAAATTAACCACACATCAATCAAGCGTGGGATCCAATACACACAGATCCTATGCCTCCATAAAGGAGTTCACATGCTATATTAAAATAGCGAAATTAACCACGGATAAAACTATCGTGGGATCCAATCACACAAAATCAGTGACCATAATAGTGGAATAAGAACGCTGCAAAACAAGGGTTAGCACAGTTCTACGTTCTATCCATCCATCAAAACACGCATAAGATCTGTTTTATTGGACAACATGGTTGCGTCCAACCCATATGCAGAATCAACGTTGCTCTGATACCACTGTTAGGAAACTGTGTTCCCAGAATCCATTGACAGCGCGTATAAGTTAGTACTGCAAAACAAGTTACGTGAAAACTACAATAACCCTACAAGGGCGGAACTAGGGTTACCTTAAACTGCTAAAATGGATTGCTGTAGTAGACGAATCGAGAACACGGGCTCGATAATAGCTCACAATCTTTTACCGTATTCCTTTGCTGCCAGAATATCGAACTGAGTGTGGGCTCCTTCGAAATCCTTTATGTTTCTGCTCTCTCTTTTTACGCTCTCTTTTCTATTCCGAGTTATAATACTCTTGATGGAAAAATGCAAACTGAAGAGAGAGCCAAAACAGCATATATATATAGGCTACGATAGGGACCATAAGAAGTCAATAAGGAATAGGCTTCCTTATGGAATTAGGAAGCCCTAATTCGAACTGAATCAGATTCCTATTTCCATAAATTATAATTCATACCACTAAAGAATTATAATTGCACTCCTACCCTTATCTCAAAAATATATTTCGAGCTCCATGTTATTAAATGGTTATTATCTCCCCATGTTAAGATTACAGATATCCATTAATTAAGTATAATTACTGACAATCATATTTAATTAATTTCTTAAAATTCCTTGAGATCCTCTGCTTAACTTGTCTGATATGTCGGATACAAAATCCACCTGCAGGGTTTGACATAATCAAAACTTATAAGCTTTCTCAAGGGGACATCATCAATCCCAAAATTGAGACATGGATTCCATCGTTAATTAATATCCACCACACAATTAATATTGCCACCCAATCCAATGAGATATTGACCCATTTAAGGATCTCACCCTTTTAGGGATCAAAGTGTAAATATCAAATGTACGTGTCTACAAATTAACTTAGGATTTAGAGCATAAGCACTCATAATAGCCATGAGGTATTAATTATCTTATAAGTCAGTATAAAGATAATTACCCCAAGTCAGTCCCGTTTAATACATGAAGTGTACCAGCATAGTGAGTTGAAACTATACCGTTTTCCGTAGTCAAGACAAACCTACTACAACACCATGCTGCAGTCCTACCGATGGTGTGTCCAATCCCATCTAAGACTGTAAACCAAAATCTTACATTCTATAATATCTGATGGCCTGATCTTCCGTGTGTAAGCCGAACTTTACACACCAAACCACCTACTATACAGAATGAGAGACACACATGCATAATATTAAATAAATAATATAATACAAACATTGCCCACACAGATTCTCATAAAAAATGGATTAACTGATTTTATTAAATGAATAATAAATCAACTACATAAAGTATGGCTTTTAGTATATATCCCTAACAGCAGTAAGGCCTTTCTAGAGAGTGCCCGGCCTCCGATGTGATTCCCCCACACTCCTTCATGGATTTTGTACAACACTGATTGGACCTGTGCGAGATGGACGCAGTGTAGATAAGATACGAAGAATCCCCTTTTGTAGAGGATGCTGTCTATAAGATGATATCGGGCCGCCCGGTACCTGACCCAGCTGGACTCCTCTTTTTTGTTAGGTAGCTCGCCCGTTGTCAGGAATGCCACGATCGGATCCATCCAGCTGGGTCCCAAGGCGTCTGGTCCCACTTCCATGCACTCTGAGTTGATCATACTTGGCTCGGACAGGTATTCTACCCTTATCCTGGGCAAGTCTGACTTAGAAGATGAAGCGAGGCGAGCTAACCGGTCGGCCCTGGTGTTTTTCTCTCTGGGTATATGTGTGATACAGAAACCCTGAAACTTCTTCAAAGCCGCTCGAACAAGGGCCAGATAAGCTACTATGTTGTCTCCCCAGGCTTCGTACTCCAGATTGACTTGGTTGACCACGAGCTGAGAGTCACTGTAACCTTGGACCTGTTGCGCACCCATAGAAGTGGCCAACTGCAATCCGACCAGAAGGGCTTTATACTCAACTTCATTGTTGGAAGCACGGAACCCAAACCTTAGGGCATACTCGAGCTCGATGCCGTCGAGAGTAGTTAAGATGATTCTTGCCCCACTGTCTTGCTAGTTTGAGGATCTGTCTACATACAGTACCCAGGTAGGGATGTCAGCTTATAACCCGGGCGGTAGCACCGGTGGGTCGAGCTCTTCAGCTGGGTCTTCCGGATATGTGAACTCCACCAGAAAGTCCGCTACTGCTTGCCCTTTGATTGCTGTCCGGGGGCGATAGGCCACTTCAAATTCCTCTAACTCCACGGCCCACTTAACGAGTCTCCTGGACATGTCTGGCCTGTTTAGGATCCTACAGAGAGGTTGGTCAGTAAGGACCATAATGACATGGGCCAGAAAGTATGGATGGAGTCTCCGAACGGAGGTGATGAGAGCGAATGCAAGTTTTTCGATGCGGGAGTGTTTATTCTCCGCGCTTTGGAGTGCCCAGCTTGTATAGTACACTGGGAACTGTATCTCGTGTTCTTCCCTAATGAGTGCTGAGCTGTCCGCTGAAGGTGATATTGCCAGGTATAGGAACAATTCTTCCCCCGATACGGTGTTGAGAGTAGAGGGGGAGATGCCAGGTACTTCTTGAGTTCCTGAAACGCCTCCTCACACTTCTCAGACCACTGAAATGCCCTACGGAGGATCTTGAAGAATGGCAGACACCGATCGGTAGTTCTGGAGACAAATCTGTTCAGTGCGACAACCCACCCGGCCAGACTTTGTACTTCTTTGGTCAACCTGGGCGACCGTATGTTGATAACGGCTTGAATTTTCTCAGGGTTTGCCTCAATTCCCCGCCTGCTGACTAGGTGCCCTAAGAACTTTCTGGATAAGATGCCAAATGTGCACTTAGCCGGGTTCAACCTCATCAAGAACTTCCTCAAAATGCTGAAGGCCCCAGCCAAATGTTCCAGATGGTCAGACTCATCCCGGCTTTTGACCAATAGATTGTCGACATACACCTCCATTGATTTTTCGATCAGATCTTTGAACATGTGATTGACCAGGCGTTGGTAAGTTACCCGGACGTTTTTGAGGCCAAAAGGCATGACTTTATAGCAGTAGGTCCCCTGGTCCATGATGAACGAGGTCTTTTCTTCTTCCCTGGGGTACATGCTGATCTGATTGTACCTGAAGTAAGCGTCCATAAACGAGAGGAGCGAGTGGCCAGCCGTGGAATCCACAAGGAGGTCTATCCTGGGTAGCGGATAGCAGTCCTTGGGACAGGCCTTGTTCAGGTCGGTGAAGTCCACGCACATCCTCCACTTCCCACTGCTTTTCTTGACGAGCACTACATTGGCTAGCCAGTCGGGGTAGTGGACTTCCTGTATGGAGTGGGCTTTGAGGAGCTTCTCGACCTCTTCACCTACTGCTTTCTGTCTCTCGGGGGCCATGCCCTGTCTCTTCTACTTTAAAGGTTGGGAGTCTGGGTCGACGTTGAACCGGTGAGACATTACTCGGGGATCAATTTCAGGCATATCTTTATGGCACCAGGTGAACACATCCTGATTCTGCTGCAAGAATTGAATCAGCTTCTCCCTAAGGCAGGGCTCCAATAAGGTGTCGATGCTTACCGTTCGGTCTAAGAGTTGTGGGTTCAACACCACTTACTCCAATTCTTCAATCGGGCCCAATCTATCATTCTGTTCCCTTGGGTCCATCTCCTGGACATTCAATGTCTTTGTGATAAGCTCCCGATAAAGGGAGCTGACATAGCAACTCCGGGCGGTTGCCTGGTCTCCATGTAGGCTCCCGGGTCCCTGAGGGGTCGGGAACTTTACTATCAGGCTATGAGTGAAGACGACAACCCTGACTCTATTGAGTGTAGGCCTCCCAAGAATGACGTTGTAGGCAAATGGAGCCTCCACTATTACAAAATTTGACAGTAGAGAGACCTGCTGAGGTATGTTCCCATAAGCACGGGGAGCTCTAGGGTACCGAGCAGCTGGGTGCTGGATCCGTTAAAACCCACCAGGGGAGTAGCAACTAGGCGGAGCCGGTCCTGGGACATCCCGAGCTGATCGAATGCTAACACAAACATGATGTTGGTCGAGCTGCCTGTGTCCACCAACACCCTCTTGACCACGTAATTGGCTATGGAAAGTGTCACAACCAATGGATCATCATGGGGGCAGTGGACGCCTTGTAGGTCATTAGAGGTGAACGTCAGTATATCTGTTGGTGGGGAGACGGTGAATTGGAACTGCTAAACATCCGCCTAGGATGCCCGAGCATGCCTCTTCCTTGTCGACTATGAATCCCCGCCGCCCGCCGCTACACCGGAGATCACGTTGATCTGACCGAGAGGCTAGATTTGACCGGGAGCTCAGGCTCCTTGCGCAGGTCATCCATCCATTGCGACGTACTTTTCTAGATGACCCTGCTCGATCAATTTTTCTATGGCTATCTTTAGCTTGAAATAATCCTCTGTGTCATGGCCGTGGTCTCTATGGAAGCGGCAAAACTTATCCTGATTCCTCTTCCCGGGCGGGGCTTTTAGTTTTGCCGATTGTTGAAGTAACCTTTGTGCCTCGGCGGTGGTCATGACCTTATGGATTGGTTGAGACAAAGGCGTGAAAGCGATCTGGGCTGATCCCTAGCTCCTCTCTGTTGGTCCTGCCTGGGCTTCTTTACCGGGCCCTTCTCAGAGCTCTCACGCCTCCACTTGGCTTTCGGGGACTCGTCTCCCGCAAAGTCGGTGCGTTTGAACTTCAAGAATTCTTCTGTTTCTATATATTTCCTGACCCTCTCTAAGAGCTCCACCAAGGTTGCCGGCCGGTCTTGATGAAATGACATGGCAACTTTGGTGTGTTGAACTCGCGAGCAGAAGGCCATGATGGCTGCTGTTTCATTCAAATTGCGGATCTGGAGCCTCTGCTGATTGAAGTGATCCACATACTCCCTTAGGGATTCACCCTTGTGCTGCTTGATGGTCAATAGCTGAGTGTCCGACTGCGACCGGTCGAGCATCCTTACGAACTGGCTAATGAACAGCTTACTCAGCGTCTTGAAGTCATCAACCATTTGGGGCTTGAGGGCATGGAACCACTACACGGCTAGCCCCTTTAGAGTGCTAGGAAAGGCCAGGCACAGTAATTCATCGACAGTGGTGACCAACGCCATCTGGGCCCTATAGGTGCAGATGTGGTCCACTAGCTCCCGATCCCGTCATAAGAACTGAGATGCGGTGGCTTGAACTTCTGTGGGATGGGGAAGCCGGTGACCTGAATAGTGTAGGGCGACTCGGTCTCCGTGTTGGTATGGTCAGGGCGCTGCATGAAGCTCAATTGCTCGATCTGTTTTTGCAAACCCTGGATTTGAGCATTCACGTCTTCCCGCTCGGTCTTCCTGTCAATGTCCGAGCGGTAAGTTGGATCAGATGACGAGGCTTCCTCCTCAAAGTGTGCTGACTTTGGGGATAGAACCCAGCTCTGGCTCTGGGTACTCGTGTGCCTAAGATCCCCCCAGCTCCGAGCTGGAGGGTCTCTAGCTGATTCCCGGGGCTTTGGCCCTGATCCCTCCCCCTCGTGGCGCGGCGCTAGTTGATGATGTCTCTGGCATCTTCCACCCGACGAGGATTGGTACGAGCTCGTCGCCTGGGGTACCTGGGCGCTTTGCGACGGTCACCATCTCGAGTGTGTTCCCAATCCGACGGGGATACCACGCCGAGTGGGTATGGTTTCGAACTCTTGCGTGCTCCCGGTCGAGGGCACTCTTCCCGGTCTGGTTCTCTGATTGAGGGCGCTTCTCCTGCAAGGCCAACAGTACTTGGATTTTTTGCTGGGTCTGCCGCTGGCCTTCCAGGAGTTGCACGAGCGCTGCCGTCATCTGCTCAGAGGTCATGAAGGCGGCCTGCTACTCGAGCTGCAAGTTCTCCTGACCGACCAGAGCAGTGTTCTTCTTACCCGTCTTCGGTGGCATATTGATCAGTCAAGAATATTGTTGATGAGAAGACTTGTCGCTTCCCACAGACGGTGCCAAATTGATGATGCCAAAAACTAGTAAGAGAAATTTAAAGAGAGAGATACGATGGCAAGATAATTGTATGTGGTTCGGCCCCATTAATAAGGTGACCTACGTCTACGGGTGCGTCAGTGTGCTTCACTAGCAGATCACCAGCGGGCTTAGTGAGCCAACAATTGGGGCGGCACTACCAGTAATATCGGTCGGGTGTATGCGTATTGGATGAATGTGTATCCTATTCTGTAAGATACGAATGCGATCCCCTTGATGGAGATGAGTGGCCCCTTTTATAGGTGCAAGAGACCACCCTCAATAGATAATTAATTAGAATAAGGAAGCCTATTCTAATTACAAGTTGATGAGCACAAATCATGGGAGGTTTCCTAAATGTCTTAGGAAACTATCTACACCTTCCATTAGTCTTCTGATCGATTTAGGAAACTGCTGAGCAGCTTGGCTGTTATACCGCACTTCGTGGAGAGCTGATGAGTCGCATTCCCGGGCTGTGCGTGCATCCCAAGCGGATACACTCAATAGACCTCGGCAACGGTAGGCCATCAGCTTCCCTCCTGGATAATCTGGGTCCTTTGCTGTTGACGTGGAGGTTTGACTGTAGAAGAATATTTCTGGGCGTATCAAAAAGTAAAGAAAGAAGAAGAAAAGAATTATCAAAAGTAATGCTTCATGTGACACCTGAACCCGCAGTTAATTATTTAATTATATTTAGCATATTAACACAATGCCAAAGGCAAAGAGGAAAGAGAGGGGGGGAATGTAAAGAAAGAAGAAGAAGAAAAAACATCAGTTATAATGGCTTCATGTGACACCCGCATCCCAAGTTAATTATTTAATCATATTTAGTATGCATTATTAATTATATAAGAATATTGGGAATACATAAGTGAAGTGGGTTTTGACCCACTAAGTTGATTATGGTTGTCCAGGTAGGAACCCAGATGTGACAGTCCCTAATTGGGACATGTGTTGAGAGGTTTCTGTGTGATGGGACAGTGATGTGCAATCACCTTATGTGTTTAAATGTTTATTACGGGTATGTGTGAAATATTTGAGTATTGTTTTAATATCATGTTGTTTGTTGGGGACTACCTTTGTGATCAGTTTGGGGTACCTTTGTGAGTGCGAATTAGACACGTTGCATAATTAGTAGGTTTATTAGCAACTTCATAATATTATATGGGACATTCATGGGACCCATACGTGACATAGATAAACACTCATTTAAGTTTAGGATAATTTAATACGGTTTCATAATTGAAAGAGGTATAGTTGCAATTAACTAAAACCTTGGGGATATAATAACAAATTACATAAAATGGGGTACATGTAACATGACACTTGAAGAGGTGACTCACCATCACCATCTTCATTCTTCTTCATTCAATTATAGCAGCCAAAATAGGAGAGATAGAGCATTCGTCGGAGCTCTTAATGATAATCACTGCATCGTTTGTCATTTAATTTCAATTCTGATTACATAATCGGACTCCTAGAGGTGAGTCTAGCATGTTGATACAAATTTGGTTGAGTTCTGTGATAGATTTTCTACGACTCATTTCGTTATTTTTGCTCATAATCTATAGTTTTTGTATATGATTTGTACCTGGAGGTTAGAAAAGCTATGATCTTGAATTAGGCGTGATTTCTAAGAGGTGGGTGATGTTAATTGGGAATTTCTGGGTTAATACTCTGTTTGAGTTCATTTGTATGTTAAACATATCTAATTGGTTGATTTAGTTTGTTTAGTTGATATTAGGCAAACCCATGTGGTTATTAGGCCCAATTCCATGTTAAAAACATGTTGTGATGTTCTTATGTGAGCATGTTAAGTTGTCCAATTGGGTCAATGGAATGCATGTGCTTGTCATCATGTGTGTTGGATTTTGAGCAGCTAAAGGCTTTTGGGTATTGCACGTCTAAAGGGAGAGATGTGGGTGCCTACCGATAGCATGGACTTTGTGGTGAAGTCGCAGGCTGGGTTGAAGGTGGAAGCACTTATATTTTCGGCGACTATAATTATGTGTAGTGTGATGAGTGTGGACTTGTTATTGATCCATGTTCTTGATTAATGTCTTTCACTAAGCATATAGCTTATATATTATAGTGACTATTATATAACCATTATAGGTGAGCATCTCGGAGAGGATCCGAAGAAGTTATTCGACGGTTTGGGCGAGAATGGGAATTGCGTTATAGTTTAATGCTCGAATTCCATGTTTAAATATTAGTTTTATTATGTACCATTCAACTAGAATAATGTTTGTAACTGGTTTCTTAATCCGGGTTATAATAGTTGGTAATCAAGACTTGTAATAGTTGTAGTTTAACTCGTGGATTGAAATTGTTAAATCGTTTGTTATATATCGAGCATGTTGTGTGTTTTAGAGTGGAATTCGTGGATGTATTTCATGTTAATGTGAATTAGTTAGGACGTGTGAACCTTGGGAGTTGTTTGCTATAGAATTGCCTCTATTAGTAGAAATAGTCGACTGTACCCTCGACCAGTCGATTGTAATCGTATGTTAAATGAAGTCAGGTTTGCATTCTTAAAACCAATTAGCTGGAAGTGTCTTTATAGTCGACTGGATCAAAATTTTTTAAACTAAGCTCATTGTTACTTATATCTAGTCAACCGGAAGGGTGTCAGTCGACCGACTTAGACACTACCCCCATGCAGACTTAGTTGACCGAATTAGAGTCAGTCGATTGGATTGGGGTTTGTTTTTTTTTTTTTTTTTTTTTCTGAATCCTGCTCTCTGTAACCTTAATGTACGTAGTCGATTGGGTTCTCGATTAGTCGACTAGATCTGAGCTTTCAAAAGGTGTTGTTTTTAAACATGTTTTAAATGGAATTCTTTTTAACCCAGTACTGAATGGTCTTTAATGATGGTGTAAGAGTTAAGTGTGAGCCTTGGTGGCATGCTACAAGTCCCAGAACTATAGGGTGGTTTCGGGGCATGACACTTCATTACAAAATACTCCCTTGGCATTTGGTCTTTGTCTCATATCAATTCCTGTAATTTCAATTCATCAGTTTGGTCCTCAACGTTTGGAATAGAAGCAATGTGGTCAAGAAAAATTAGCAACAGTCATCTATGTGTTATGTATGGTACGTTTTTCACAAGAAAAAAATGGTCCATCAATCTCCTAGCTCGCTTTTCCCCGCCCTCTTTTCAGCATAACTGTGTGTAACACTCTAATCCGAAAAGTAGTGGTATTAGCACTAATAATATATATTCTTTAGTGTTAAGTTAACGCTTATGATGAATTGAGGTGTGTTAAGTGTTCAGTTGGGAACACTAGTAGAAGTCCCATTACAGATGGGGTAGAAGTGAAAGTGGGACCCAATGGGGTCCAGTTTACATAAAATTTCATTTATATGCAATTATATGCTTAAATGCATAATTGTTTTAGTATTATATTAACTGTTATAATTATTTATAGGGCCAATTTGGGTACCCATGTGAGAGCACAAGTGGACACAGTTCATAATCAGTAAGTTAATTAGTGACTTTACAGAATATTTGGGACCACGTTTGGGATTCATATAAGATGTAGACAAACACCCATTAGAAATTGGGTAGTTAATATAGTATTCACGGGATGTTATAATAGAAAACAAAATCGTTGGGAATACCCTTGGAAGATTATAATGATATTGGAGGTTGACCATCCTCGGGTCAACCTCCCACTACGACGAGGTACTGGTGCGGAAATGGGTGAAGAAGTGGTATTTTATTGTCTTACATCGTTATCAACTGCGAGTAGGATTGAGGACTCTCCTTCTCTCTCTCTAAGATCTATCCTTCCCTTAGGTTTATGGTTCATAATATAATCATCCTCCAAGAAAACAACATTTGTACTAACAAACACTTTCTATTCTCTTGGATCATAAAAATACCATCCAAAAGTACCCTTTGGATACCCTACGAAATATTATAATTCTGATCTAGAATCCAGTTTGCTCATCTTTCCTTTCAACACATGTACCGGACACCCTCATATCCGGAGATGTTGCAAAGAAGGCTTACGCCCAATCCACATCTCTCGTGGTGTCCTAGGAACAAATTTGCTTGGTACTAGATTTAGTATATATGTAGCGATTTCCAAAGCATAACCCCAAAGGAATAAAGGTAACTCCGAATCAATCATCCATCGACCTAGTCATGTCTAAAAGAGTCCAATTCCTTCTCTCTGCTACACCGTTCAGCTAAGGCATACTAGGTTCAGTCAACTGCGATAGAATCCCATTCTGTACGAGGTGATCAATAAACTCATTAAAGAGGTACTCGCCACCCCGATCAGATCAAATGACCTTAATATGTGTCCCTAATTGCTTCTCTACTTCAGCCCTAAACTCTTTGAACTTTTTAAAGGTTTCAGACTTGTGCTGCATTAGGTACACATATCCATACCTAGAGTGGTCATCAGTAAATGTTATGAAATACTCATAACCATCCCGTGCTCTAATATTTATTGGTCCACACACATCAGTATGAATTAATTCCAACAACGCATTGGTCCTATTGTCCTTTGCTGGAAAGGGCCTTTTGGTCATCTTACCCTCTAAACAAGACTTGTAGACTTCCATTGGTTCAAGAACCAAATCGCCTAAGACCCTTCTTTGACTAATCTGCCAATCCTATTTAGATTGATATGGCCAAGCCTAATATGCCAAAGCTTTGTTGGATTAGTGGAAGGTTCCTTTCTTTTAGATGGTACAGTTACCACTGAGTTATTAAGTTCCATACAAGAGTCTTTAGAAATGTTAGGAGTAATCAAATACAAGCCATTAGTTTTAACACCAGAACATACAAAAGAACTATTTCTTTTAATGACAATTTCTGTTCCAAAATGAAAAGAATAACCATTATTCGATAAATTTGAAACTGAAATTAAATTACGTGTTATTAAAGGGACGTAAAGTACATCTGATAAAACTATTGTCTTATTGTCCAAAAAGCTCTAAAACTACTACTCCTATACAACCACAGAAATGGTTGCGCTAGAACCCAAAGTCAGCACGATCTCCCCATCACTACTTTCTGGTTGATCTGAACCCCTGCAATGAATTACAGATATGGTTAGTCGTACCAAAATTAATGCACCAAGTGTTTGAAGTATACGTTATAAAACTTGCTTCAATCACATGTAATTCAATCATACCTTGAACTCTTGTAGCTAAGAATTCTGGATAGTTCCTCTTCCAGTGGCCCTTCTCACCGCATTGGAAACACTTTCCTTTTCCTTGGCCACCCACCTTCCCTTTTCCCTTACCTTTTCCCTTAGATTTTGCAATCTTAGGGACCGGTCCAACACTTGGACCACCAGTGCCAGCCTTCTTCTTCCCTTTCTTTCATTTCGGCGTAGATCGGGATGAGGAAGAACTTTTCTCAACGTTCAAAACGTTTTCCCCAGGTTTGATCACCTCTTCCGCTGCCAATAAGGAAAATTAATTCGCTCATTGAAAAATCCATTTTATTCATATTATAGTTTAGTTTAAATTGAGCGAATGACGGCAACAACGTATTGAGGATCATATCAACTTGGGTCTGTGTGTCAATGTTGGCACCTGGGGTCTCCAGCTTGTTCAAATAACCAATTATATTTAAAATATGTTCTTTGACTGGAGTCCCTTCCGACATCTTAGCACTCATTATCTTCTGCATGGCTACCTGTTTGGCAGGCCTACCATGCTCCCCAAACATCTTTTTTAGGGATTCGATAGTGTCACTGGCAGAATTATTCGACTGGAATTGGTGTTGCAACGCACCAGCCATTGAGGCCAGAATGTAGCAACGGACCATTCCATTCAAATTCTTCCATTTATCAAACTCGCGTCTGGCAACTGCAAAAGCATTTGCTGCGGGTTCTTCGGGGCATGGGGTGGTGAGGACATATATGTGATCCTCCGTAGTTAATACGACATCAATTTTTCGTTCCCATTCAGTGTAGTTATTTTCAGTTAACTTGTTTTGAATAAGTATGGTGGCAAGTGGACTAAAAGTAGATCCAGACATTATGATTTACTGAAAAAATCAAAAGACAAAATAAACATGGATATCAGAATTTGACAATTTGAAATAAAAGAATCCTTAAAACTCTTACTTTAAAACAAAGCCGCCGGAATATCAAAACGAAAGAGGAAAGCCTCCGTGTGGTGGTCAATACTCGATCTTTTGATTAATCATGACTTGTCCGCTATGCAACTCTTGCAAAACAAGTTATGACTCCCGAACCTTTTTGATCTCTAAGTTTCTGAATAATACCCCGTGTGGGAACACTTATCCATAGCTTAGCTAGTGTGTACCATTAACTAGGATCCAATCACAACCGCCTCAAGTAGAGGCTCCGTATGGTGGTCACCCTCTAACACGTCTGATTGATCCTATCTATAGGAAGTTCACATCTAGTAACCATTGAGTAGTGTATCCTCTGTGTAGAATGATCACCCCTGCTGAGATGACACAGAATGCACTACTCACCTTACAATGAACCATTAATGGAAGATCGTGGGTGTTATTAATAAGACCCTCTCCCACTAGATTTGGTAGAAAAAGATTTTGCTTTTTAAAAATTATTTCTACTCATTACCCATTAACATCCAATGTTTACTAATGCGTTGAAAATGGTTTTTGATTTTTATTTTAGAAAACTTGTTTTTGTAATGCATGCAGTAACAACATATTTAATACTACAATCACAGACAAGCATATAAAAAAACTAAAATTGAAATAAAAACATCCAAACGATGCCTCATCTCCCATGGCTCTATCTCCATAGAACCTCCTTCTTGGTTTGATCGCCTCCAGCTCCATCTTCATGGACAATGGCTTGCTCTTCCATCTTCTTCCAATTCTATTACATTGGTCCTATGCTTCTTTTGAAGCTTACAATTTATCTAGAAATAGAAATCAACAACAAGAAAATAAAGAAGGCTAGAGAAACCGGTGCGACTTTCCTTTTCATAGGATTAAAGTCGTAGCGCCCTTTACACATGTCTTAAAACCAAATTAGCAATAAATACAATTTACAATCATCCACCAATCACAAACACTTAATATAAAATTAAAACTTTGAACTTGGTGCCAGGGGAGATAAAAGATTAATCTTGCTGTAAAAGGGTTAGTCTTACGCACATCCATGCATATATAACAAATATGTGTATCTATTGGAACCCTTAATTGATTCACACAGTGCATAAACTTTTTATGCACTGAATTAGAACTCAAAACAGCATCTCACTTCCCTGTCACACTTTGATCGATCGACAAAGGTTTGATCGATCGAACCTTCGATCGATTGAACATAGCTCAATCGATTGTACTTTCAGTTTCATAAAAAGGTTTAAAAATTTTTACAGAAAAATTAAAAAATTAAAGTATATATTTTAAAATCTTTAAAACTGTAAACTGAATACCTAGACAGCGAAGTGGTCGATCGATCTAACACTATTCAATCGATCGAACAAAATTAAAGTTCGATCGATCAAAACCCTTTCGATCGCTTGAGAACAGACGAAGTTCGATCGATCGAGACTACTTCGATCGATTGAATCCATCATACTTCCAATGTAATCACAGATTTGTATTCTGCTGTGTAAACACTACAGAAACAGATCTGTGATGATGCAGTTTCGAAACCAGTCCTAAAATCAACATGTAAATCAAAACTAGTGTTCCAGAACGAATCTATAGATCCAAACAAGTGAGGCTCTGATACCAATTGAAGGAAAAATAGGTTTAAAATATTTTAAACGCGCAGCAGAAAGATTGAGTTTCATAAACTTATTGGTATGCCTGGATCTACTACTCGTTAATTCTATAGATGCGTATAAGAAGGGGATAAGAAGTTATACCTCAGGTCTTGAACCCAATCCTGATTTTCTTTCTCCTTGATAGTGCAGTAGCTTCCACTAGGCTGTCTTCACTCTTATGTCTCCTATGAATGTTTCCCGGAGAGGGTAGAGATGGTGGGAACTTTAACAGAAGGATAAGAAGGCTTGGAAAAACCTTAAACAGTCTCTGTAGCTTTCGCATAGTAAAAATGACGATTATTACCTATACGCAGATGCCCTATTTATAGATTTCCAAAACTGACTTTAACCTTCGACCGATCGAAGTGGCTTCGATCGATCGAACCTTCGATCGATCGAACCACTTTCGATCGCTCGAAACTGCTTAGACTTCAATCGATTGAAACCTATTCGATTGATCGAACCTATCATGACAAGATGCTCTTGTGCGTTTCCAAGCATCCTAGCAGGGCTAAGAGTGGGACCTCCTAGTCTCTTTATTGTTGGCTCAGATCAATTGTTAATTCCCATGACCAAACTCTTTGATCAATAAACTAACCAACTGATCAGTTAACATTTATTCCACTATAAAACGATAACTGAACTCCAATCCAAAAGAACATATCCGAAGCGATAACTAGACTTGTATATTGTACTAATGTCCCTCTACCTTCAGCATTCGTAATCAAATTCAGGTAGTCTGATAACTGTTACTGTCAACCTGAATCATGAATACTTCTTGTATTCCTTGAGTCCCATTCACCTCTCATGATTACCAAACATGTTGATAACTACTTATCAACAAAATTGCAGTTCTTAGTAATCAACTTGGTGACATTCTCAAGGGAATGATTACTCTGAATCAGAGGGTAGATTCTATCTTGACAATACATGTTCACAACCCTATAACCATGACATACCCAAGATACCCATGTGTTGATCTTCTATAGACCTCACTGATTGGTAAGTCAAAGCAGCCATATCCATAGTTTGTGTTCATAATCGTCTCAAGATTGAGAACACGTACCTTATACAAGTTATGAGTTCCTATCGACTGTTTGATAGTCTTGAGTGTCAATAGGAAAGCTCAGGTCCGTCAATGCACTATAAACACTAGCATATCAACTAAGAGTCACACTCTAGTGATTGAGATTCATCACTCCATCCAATGGTAATTAATCATGCTACAGTGTATACCTGATGAGATATCCAGTCTCATCATCCACTATGACAAGTTTTAAGTATCAAAGAATAGTAATTCATATCTTACTTGTATTTATCTCTTACACACACGAATTACTTACTATGATACTTAAGGATTAACAATCATCTCATGAAAGAAACATACACAATGCAATGTAAAACTGATATCCATATATTAAAATGTTAATGTCTCATACATAAAGTAATGGTTTGAGGGCACAAACCCACCAATTCCTATGATATGTAGGACTAGTATAAAAGTGGGGGCCCAATGAGGGTCTAGTTAAAATAATTTGCATTTAGATATCATCATATGCTTATATAAATACCCGTTTAAATATTTAAAGATATTATTATTTTTTTATGATAGGTAAGGGGACCACTTTAGGTACCATGGGAGGGCGTATTTGAAAATGTTTCATAATTAGTAGGTTAATAGCAACCTCAAAATATATATGGGGCCATGCTTGGGATCCACACGGGACTTAGATTAAATCCATTTTGAAAAGGTGGGTAGTTAATGTAATTACATGGGGGTTTCAAAATAAAGCTTAAAGAAACTAGGGAGAGGTAAACAGAAATAATGCAAATTGTGCCAACACATATGCATGCAAGCATATGTGTCTCATGGACACTAAACACAACTGGGAATTTAAAGAATTGAGAGGACCAAGAGCTCTCAACAAAGACGACGGAGTTCTACACGACATTTCTTGCCGTTCCTTTAACGTTTGACGTCGAATTTGCGATCCGAGACCATTTTTGGACTTGTGGAGGAAAGAGGATCACATGCACGACCTTTGTTTTCATTTTCGGTAATGTTTTTCCAGTGACCGTTCTTGGTTGTTAACTTTCAGTGTATCAAAACTATGTAGGATTAACACTAGTAGGATTTAAGTTGGAAATTTGCAAAAGGTTGGGATATTCTAGGCTTATTCGCTAGTAAATTGAAGAGGTGAGTGTTCTAATCCCAAAATTGGGTGTTTAGATATGTTAATGTGATGATTATTAGCAGGGATTGCTTAATTTATGCCTATATGGTTATATGATGATTAGTTTGTTGAAAAGTATGTCAATTATGTGCAAACTATCATGTTATATGCTTAATTGCTTAATTACTTATATGATTGATGGAAAGTCAAGTAGTGGTCACCATTTATAGGTCTCATATGTAAAGGATAATAAGTCCTCAAGAGAAGGATGTGGTGATGACCATAATGATAATACGGTGACGCCTTCGGGGTCACAAGAGTGTGTGTGATACGCTATAGGCGTCCAAAAAGTGAGAAAGAGCTGGGGTGATAAGGACTCGGGGGTAGTGGCTGGAGTTACCTGACTTTCTGGAGATCATTTTGTTGATATTTATAATGATTATTGCATTTACATGTTAAGCATTCTAATAGCAAGATTAGTTCTCCCACTAAGCGAAAACTTGAATGAATATCATTTTCTGTGTGGTTATTGAATAACCACCGCAGGTACGGCACGGGAAGATGAGAGGAAATGATTCGCACGACGGGTTGGGTATTGGGGTTGTAATAGGTGTTGACATGTTCATATGTATAGATGTTTGGGTTAAGTTGTAATCTTTGTACTATAAGTGTTGTAAACAACTTGTAATTTGAAGATGTTGGATCAACTTGTGTTTTGGGAAGTTTTGTAACATATCAACTTGATTTAGTGCAGTTTACATATCTTGTGATGTGAGTTGTATTTGTACCTCACAAGTTATGTCTGTTGGAGGAATTGGAAATAAATTAAGTAACTTTTGAATGTAATAAACTTGACTTCTCCTCGTTGAGGGATTTTGCAAGTGTTGGGAAAAATATGAATTTTGATGCAAGTTCATGATAGCAATGAATTTATGAATTTGATGGTTGTATTATGCTTAGATATCTTGTGTTAATGTTTGGGAAGTGTTTGGTTATTTTTGAAATGTTCGATTTTAAAGTCCCATGAAGTTTGGCCAAGTTTAGGAATGATTTGAACATGTAATTACAAAGTTTTTAGCAGCAGGAAGCATCCTCTGCAGAACCGAATCGATCCGGGCTTTAAGGGGGATCAATCTGGACTTTTTCGGGGCCATTTTGCTCAAATATGCCATAAATCGGATCGATCCACCATAGCCTCGGATCTATCCGCCTCTGTATTTCACAACCCTCGACTTTTATGGAAATGAACATAACTCCTTCTAGAAAATTTGGATTCGCGCGCTATTTTTTTTGCGTTAAACTGAAACTCAAAGATCTATCTTTTGGTGTAAAATTTGATTATACTTTATTAATGACCATTTTGACCTTCGGATTATTTTGTGTCAAGGAAGTTATTTTATGTTGTCTAATTCGTGTTTTCTTAGTTATTTGAAGTGGATTTGGTGTCTTGGCTCTGTTATACGTTGTAATACCCTGTAATTTCATTGTATTTGGTATTTCTATATATATAATAAGACCCTTTGTTTTATTTCTTATCTTTGTTGAATTTTTTGTCCTAATCGATTGGCCTTTATACCAATCGGTTGCCATCTTTTGAGTACCAATCGATTGCCATCTTTCCAATCGATTGGAATGCTGCCGACCTGAATTCATTACATGACACTATCCCAATCGATTGCCCTTTTATCCAATCGATTGCCTCTGGTCCCAATTGATTGGCACCAACACAAACAAGTTTTCTTCTTTGCTTTATGTTTTGACGTGTGGCACTCTTCCCTCTCTATATAAACTTGTTCATTTAGTCCCTTGGGACCGTTTTTACAGTCTAGAGAGAGATCATTATTATATATACACTCAAACACACACATATATATATATACATATATACATATACATATATACACATGCATACACACACTATTAAGTGCAGAGGAGAAAGAGAAGAAAGAGAAGGAGAGAAGGAAAAACAGAAGAAAGAAGAAAGAAGAAAGAGAAGAGAGACTGAGGCAGAGAAGGAGAGAGGAAGAGAAACCTTGAGGTTTCAAGCTCCACAAGCCAAACACACACCCAAACGCACCCTTAGATGAGTCCAACTCACTTGGTTACCTTCATATGATGTTTCTATACGTTTTAAGGAAGATTAGACGTAGTTAATGCGTCCTATTTATGTTATATATGCTGGACTGAAGACGAAGATGAAGTCCCAATCGATTGGTATGTTCTTCAATCGATCGCCAATTATTGTAACCCAATCGATTGCCAAAGTTTGTAATCGATTGACATTGTTTTGGATCCAATCGATTGCCATGTTTCCCAATCGATTATTATGATTTTTATCCCAATCGATTGAACCTGTATCCCAATCGATTGGAAGTTACAGATCATGGATATTTCCTTTTTTATTTTAATGATGGTTTGATTGCTCTGGAATTATTTCCCGTTTCTATTATGCGACTATGGGATAGTAAGGGATAATGTGATACAGTATTGGAATAATACATACGTTGAATAATTGACTAATGTATTGAATAGTGGAACTAATTGTATAATGAGGATATAATGTTAATCAGAATGAAAAGCCGATGTGCATAGTAGTAGGTCTATCGACCACATAGGTCGATGCTATTTATGATTGGTGTGTGGGAATGCGATCATGAAGATCATACGATGGGGGTTGCGGTAAGCATATGTCACCTTAGTCCACGAGACAGACTTAGGGATATACGTTTGACATTGCCTTAGTCCACGAGGGAGGCTAAGGGATACATATTTGCAAGAACGGTAATGTGGCTAGCACCCTGGTTTGATAGAGGCTAACGGAATGTTGCCTTGCCCATGACCAAGACATGAGAGATCCGATAGAGACAAGGGCATGGTTACGTTAGTCTAAGACCGAGACAGAGGGTTATGCCGATGTTATCATCTTAATCCAACAGAGGCTAAAGGAATATTACCTTAGTCCATGACTGGGATGAGAAGTCCGAATAGAGGCTATAGGAATATGTCACTTTAGTCTATGACCGAGATTAAGAGGGATGCATCATGAACCTAGTCCAATAGAGACTAAAGGAATATCGCTTTAGTCCATGAGAGAGACTAAAGGATATGTCACTTTAATCAATGAGAGAGACTAGGAGGAATGCAAGTGGGAAAGAGATGGGAATTGGGCATATTGACCGGAAGGTTGTCAAAACTTAGTCCAATAGAAACTGAAGGAATATCGCTTTAGTCCATGAGATAGACTAAAGGATATGTCACTTTAATCCATGACCGAGACTAAGAGCTATACGTTATGAAAGAAAATGTGAATGGGGCATTATGGCTAGAGCGTGGGACTTCGTGTTAGGTGTGACAGACCGTAGGTATGGGATTACGTGTCTGATTAATGTGGACCCAAGAGTCTATGTTATGTTTGGGTTGGATTGGGACGATGTCCGTCTAGATATATTAAGTTGGTGCATCATGCATGTGAACGATGAGATTGATCCTGTTAATATTACTTATATATGCTGCATATCTATAGATACTCTGTTAGTGTTTGCACTCATTTGGCTTTCGTAGCTTATGGCGTTTACGCCGCTGGATATTCGACGTCCAGCTGGCCAGAGTTATGAGTATGCAGGAGATGCATACATGGATAGGGGCTACGAGGATGGAGCCTATGATGACAGAGGCTATGATGGAGATGACTACTACATGAACTGAAGACTTGGAGCTTGTTGTTGATAGTTTATGCTTATGTTTTTAGAGACCGTTGTAATAGTTAAGTTTGTAATCGGCATATGTTGCCGTAATATTTTATTTATATATTCTGCAAACACTTATAATAGTTAGTATTGAACTCTCCAATGCGTGGTTTGAATCATTTTTTGATGGTTTAACTTGGGTTGCAGACAATATGTTGACTTTCAACTGTCATGGCTTACGGGTCCAAAAAGGAATTTTTTTTCACTATTTTTACGACTGTGGGGCATGACAGGTTTTTTGGTATCAGAGCCTAGGTTTGGTAGTCCTGTTTACCAAATTGTCCAACATTACTTGAGTTTGAAACTTAATATTCCGTGAGATAGAGGTTGACTCTAAGTTTGTGTTTTGGAGATCGTCCCTATGGAGTTCTCCATGCTATTAATGTGATAATAATTATAACTATTATGTTTACTTTCAAATTACTTTCTATTACTATTTTGGGGTTGACGACTAATCGACAAATGTCTGTATAGGTACCCAACCTTATTGCATCGATGGCAGGAATGCCTACTCGGAATCGTCCCATTCAGATTGAAGATATCCCCCAGGCACCCCAAGCTACTGATCCAACTGGACTGTTTGAAGCCTTTTTATTTGTAGGATGGAACGGATCAACAATCCCAACGGGAATAACGGAAATAATCATGGACCACCCTGAGGCCAGTTGAGGATAGAATCGTGGAGAGTTTTCATCATTTTTGCCTAAAAAAGTTTGACGGGAATACAAAGTCGTGGCAAGCAGAACAGTGGCTCGAGAGATGGAAGCAATCTTTGATACCCTTGGATGTAACGAGATCGTGAAGTGTCGGCTGGCGACATTCCAGTTGACTTATGTGGCTACCGATTGGTGGGAATCGGAGAAGGCGACCGTAAGAGAAAACGCGGCTGGAAGGATGCCTTTGGATTACATTCAAAGGGCTATTTTTGGAGAACTACTTTCCTCAAACAGAGAGGAACATAAAGGAGAGAGAATGTATCGAGCTCATATAAGGGAACCGGACCGTAAGAGAATATACAGTGTAGTTTAAACGGCTATCTCGTTTTGCCCTACATATGATTGATACCCCAGAGAAGAAGAACATGTAGTATCACCAGGGTCTTTCGTTGCCACTACAATGGATGACGTTGAATCATCAGGGTCAGACATTTAAGGCCATGGTAGGAATGGCAGTCGGTCATGAGGATATTAATGGTCGGGAACAAGGACGTTTTGGAAATCGACCACCACCTAGAGGTAACCAAGGACCGAGACCTCCGATGCGGTTCCATGGGAATAAGTGTAACTGGACTGGTGAGAGAAAGCCACAACTTGCATTTTCCCAGAACTGATATGCTACACCCCAAGCACCTCATCTGCAAGGACTCCCTGCTGCTACTGGAGGCAGTACTAGTGGATGTTTTAACTGCGAAAAACCTGGTCATTTGACGAAGTATTGCCAAGCTGCGAGGAACCAAAATCGTCCGGAGGTTGTCTGCTACAACTGTGGCAAGCGCGGCCACATGAGTAGGAACTGCAGAGCACCCCGTAGGACATACAATGGACCAGTTGCTCAGGGCCCAGTCGGATAGGTTCATTTTAATGCGATCATCCCAGAGGATGCAGGATTTGATGAGACTGAATAGTAGAACATGGAAGGTACTCTTACGTTATTCAGCACTCGAGTTAAAGTTCTATTTGATACTGGTGCTTCGAATTCATTTATTGCTATCGGGATTGTTGAACTTTTAGGTTTAGTACCCCAGGTGCTTAATGTAGCCCTGAATGTGGTATCACCTTTGGAAGTAACCGTAAGATTAGGGAAAGTGTGCAAGGACTGCACTTTAACACTTGAAGATGGAATTCTTCCCACAAATCTAATCGTGTTGTTAATGAAAGAATTTGACATCATATTAGGATTTGATTAGCTTACGAGGTATCGTGCCAAGTTGGATTGTGCCAATAAGATGATTACCTTTTTGGTACCATAAAGTCAACCATTTGATTTTTAATGCAACCTCTCTGGTGATGCTTTCCTCATTAATCGTCTAGAAACTATCGAGAGCTCGAGTTTGGAACTCACTGTGGCACAGATTTCTATAGTCCGAGACTTTGAGGATGTGTTTTAGAATATTTTGGGATTGCCACCTAAGTGTGTGATTGACTATATTGAGTTAGTACCTGGTACTTTACGATAATTGAAGGCTCCTTATCAGATGGCACTAACGGAGATGCAAGAATTGAAGAAGCAAGTCCAAGAGTTAGAAGATCTCAAGTTTGTTCGACCCAGCACATCACCTTGGGAAGTGCCGGTGCTATTTGTCAAGAAGAAGGACGGCACTCAGCGACTTTGTATCGACTATAGAGAGCTCAACAAGGTCACGAGTAAGAATAAGTACCCACTCCCTAGAATTGATGATCTGTTCGATCAGTTTCAAGGAGCAACGACTTTCACAAAGATCGATTTATGATCCAGATATCACCAATTGTTGGTTCGACCGAAAGATATTTCCAAGACTGCTTTCAGGACGAGGTACGGGCATTATAAATTCTTAGTTATATCTTTTGGATTAACCAATGCCCCAACACTATTCATGGACCTAATGAACAGAGTATTTAGGCCCTACTTAGATCAATTCATTATCGTGTTCATAAATGATATTCTGATCCATTCAAAATCTGAGGCTAAACATAAAGAACATGTAAGAATCGCACTATAAACCCTCCGAGATAATCAATTGTATGCGAAGTTTGGCAAGTGCGTGCTCTGGCTGAAGGAAGTCAAGTTCCTAGAAGATGTGGTCTCGTAGGATGGAATAGCTGTAGACTCATCAAAGATAGACGCAGTTCTAAATTGGAATGTACCAACCACCACAATGGAAGTCAGAAGTTTTCTTGGTCTTGCTGGATACTATCAGAGATTTGTGGAAGGATTTCTAAGATTGCAGCTCCTCTTACCGGACTAACGAAGAAGGACTTGAAGTTTGAATGAAGTAACAAGCATGAATATGCATTCCAAGAATTGAAGGAAAGATTGACCACTGCGCCAGTGCTTGCAATACCCAAGAACGGCGAACAGTTCACCATTTATAGCGATGCGTCACACCAAGGACTTGGATGTGTTTTGATGCAAGATGGGAAGGTAATCGCATATGGATCACGACAGTTGAAACCTCATGAGTTAAATTATCTGACGCATGACCTCGAGCTATCCGCGATTATTTTGCTCTCAAGATTTGGAGACATTATCTCTACAGCAAGAAGTTTGATCTATTTTCATATCACAAGAGTTTGAGATATTTGTTCTCTCAAAGGGAGTTGAACATGAGGAAACGACGTTGGATGGAATTGTTAAAGGACTACGATTTCACGTTGCAATATCACCCTAGAAAAGCGAATATAGTAGCCGATGCGTTGAGCCGGAAATCCCGGAGGATGGCAGTAGCTTCTCTTATGGTCAAAGAGTGGCAAGCATTGGAAACTTTGGCTGAATTCGGTATTCAAGCCTCAGATTCAAGTGAAGGACGACACTTTGGATGTCTCACGGTGCAACCAACCCTCATCAGTCTTATTTTGGAGGTACAGAAGAAGATGAAGGACTTCAGGAATGGTTCACAAGCAACGCAGTGAAAGAACCAGAGAATTGGAGTATTGGTTCGGATGGAGCACTCAGATGTAGAGGCAGACTTTGTGTGTCAGATGAAGGTGATCTTAGAAAGGATATACTAGACGAAGCTCACAAGTCGCGAATGACTATCCACCCAGGAGGTACGAAGATGTACAAAGATTTGAAGAGAAACTTCTGGTGGGAAAGAATGAAGCGAGAAGTTGCTGAGCACGTATCTCAATGTCTTACGTGTAAGAAAAAAAAGGTGGAACATCAGAAGCCTCCAGGACTTCTACGACCATTACCAATGCCCAAATAGAAGTGGGAACATATAACTATGGTCTTCGTGGTAGGATTGCCAAGGTGGCAACAAAACCACAACGCTATTTGGGTAGTTGTGTATCGACTTACCAAATTAGCGTATTTCATAGCATATAGTATGTTGTATCCAGTCGAACGTTTGAGTCGTATGTATATACAGCTTGTCGTGCGAGTGCACGGTGTACCAGTCTCTATTGTGTCCAACCGCGATTCGAGATTTACTGCAGAGTTTTGGAAAAGTCTACAGTCAGCTTTGGGAACTTCATTAAGTTTGAGTACAGCCTTTCATCCACAAACTGATAGACAGACTGAACGAGTTAACCAGGTGATGGAGGACATGCTGCGAGCTTGTGTTATTGATTTTGAGAGCTCATGTGCGACTCATCTACCACTGATAGAATTTGCGTACAATAAAAGTCACCATTCGACCATAGGAATGGCATCCTTTGAGGCATTGTATGGAAGACCGTGCCGATCACCTTTATGGTGGGAAAAGGTTGGAGATAAACAACTGCTTGGACCTGAATTAGTTCGAGAAACTAACGAGAAGATCCAGATCGTGAAAGAAAAGATACATACGGCACAGAGTAGACACAAGAGTTATGCATATAAACGTCGCAGAAGCCTGGAATTCAGTATTGGAGATCATGTGCTACTCAAGGTATCTCCGGTGCGAGGAATTGTCAGATTTGGACAGAAGGGAGGAAATCTAGCACCGCATTTTGACACGAGAATTTTCTTGTGCGCTCTTGTGCAGTACCCAAGTGTAGGTAGACGTGCAAGTAATATCTGGTAAGACCAGGTCGATCCCACAGGGAAGGTGTTGACCTAATGACTTAGACTAACCTCTAAAGAAAATAAAACAAAATGAATAAGTTTGAACGACGGTGCAGAACACGAAGTTCCACAAACTAGGATTACTACTGACAATAATTAAAATTAATTAAACAATTTAACTAGCTATTGAAAACAATATTCTAAATTAAGGTGTTTAACTTTTAAAAGAAAGTGTTGGGATTACACGAATCCGCAGTAACCTAGCCATCTACCATGCATTTACCTTGAAGCACAATGGAGCATATTACCTACAGTTTTCCGTATTCCTCAAAAGAAATAAAGATTCTATGGCCCTTTCATGACCGGGACCATATCATCACAGTTAATTTAAATACGTGAAAGCGGTTTAATTCAATAGTTAAGACTCGCATCCTCAATGGTGTTAGCATTGATGATGGTTTGCAAAATGTATTGAAAGAAAATGCCTTAGGGCCTTAGTTTTAAAACTGTTTTGACAGACTGAGCATTTATTTGGGACAGAATGATAACAAGTCCTAAAACAAAAAGTCCTGGAATACTGCAGGGAACATCCTCAAGAATCAGAGAGTTCGATCGATCGACGCGCCTTCGATCGATCGAAGACCTTCATCCCTCAATCGATCGAACTAACTTCGATCGCTTGACTGTCTCTGGTTCGATCGATCGAACTGACTTCGATCGATCGAACACAGCGATTATTCTGCTGCATGGCAGAGGCTGGAGATCACTGTTTCATCGTGATCTCCCAACCTGGGACTACTCAGACATCGTCTGGAGTGTCGAGGATTGATTTTTAACGTAAGAAAACTTTAATACCATGTTTGGTTGTGAGTTATTCATTAAAACTATGAAATCTATGGTTTTACCAATGTTTAGCATGCAATATCACAAGATGATTGATTAAACTACTCCTAATACGTGCAGAGTATGAATGAACAGTATATAGATAACCTGGAATAGAAGATACTTGTATAAACTTAGAAGAATCCAATCCACAATATGAGAAATCAATGAAAAACCTACAAAAACCAAACAAACTCTCTATCTCTCCTTCTAAACTGCTAAAATGTAAAAGTGGGCGTCCCAAAGGACGTGAACAAAACACATATATAAAGAAAAACCTAAAGCACTAGGGTTAAAACCCGCATTCTGCTGCGCACGCAAATGTTTCTGGAAATACCCCGTTCGATCGATCGAACTGCTTTCGATCGATCGAACCCTTGATCTTCAAGCGCTTCTACTCTGTTCGAGCGATCGAACTCTCGATCGATCGAACCTTCTACGATCGATCGAACTTCACTTTTCAGCTTTGACTTCTTTTGTTTGCATTCCAGCATTCCATTTATTCTGATACTCATCTGTTTAGTCCGCACAGCAGTGATCTGCATAAACAACAGCTAAAACAATACAACTTATCATAGATTAATCATACTGTATAAAAATTAGCCTTGCAATGCAAATTGCAGATAATACGGGAAGTTGTGATCAAAACTACTACAATTCTTCCTTTTAGCGCGGTTGTATTTTACAAATACCCCCGCTTTGCACAACCCCCAACTAGCTTATTGCTAGTCCCTAGCGATAAAGCGAAAATAAAAATAAACTAAACCAAACACTCCTAAACTAATACTACCTCAACTAAGAAACAAAGAAAAACTAAAAACAACCTAAACTAAGATAGAGAGAAAAAAAATCCTAACTCACTTTCGCAGGAATCGCGATTGCATTTAGCGAATGCAACAAGCCGTTAAACCCCTAGGCTCCCCCTAGTGGACGAGTGTTGTCTCGTGAGGGTTTGCAGTGAATATACCCACAAAATTCCAATTTTTAGCTCAAAAAGAATTAGAATAACTTTGTAGAATTCCCCCTTCCATTAAACTGTTAATTCAACTCTACAAGAATATAATATCCTCTATCAACCCATGAAAAAGATCCACATACTCTCCTATATCACCAAGTACAATATACAAATGTATTACCATCATGCACCCGTGTGTGTGTGGAATTAACAACCATGCGTCCAACCCTTATTAAGAGTTATCTAGACTATTGTACTTTGGAAACTTGCAGTTTTAGCTCAATTCTCACATTGGTCACACTCAAAACGAACGTCTCTCAGAAACTTGCTTTACAATGATCGCACATAGTATGAAAGCTTTGAGAAGAATGATATTCTAAGTGCTAATGCTTTCATACTTGACTCTATGCAAAACGGACATTTAAGAGTGTAAAGTCTCATGAATGGAATACTACTTACTAGAGGAGCGAAATACCGTGGATAACTCAACTCACACTTTCATGTTCAAATCAATTGTTGAGAATCTTCAAGACTTTGAATTATGGCTTTTATTTAGTAGGTGGGGGTGTTGTAGAGAAGAGTGTGCTTTTTAGTATGTGATGGAATTTCCACTTCTCTTTTTATTCTTTATTCTTTTCTCCACCCAATCTCCCATTCATTTCTTACTTTTTTTTTTTTTTTTTTTTTTTTTTTTTAATAAATATATAACTCCTTCATTCATCATCACATTTTTTTTTTTTTTTTTTTTTTAACCTGGAATATCCCACAACAACTTCCTTCCATTTCACATACTTTGATGACTCATTCTCAATAAATTTATCAAACAGTTCGATGAGGTCAAAGTATAAATCAAGGATTTGGATTCTTGTGATTTTTATTGGAAATATTTATCTGAGGTGGGATCAGGGGTGAAACGATTCAATGAATGTAAGTAGGCTATGTTAGGTAAAGGAATGGGTAATACGATGGCTTGAATCATTTTCTCAACTTTCAATTTTTAGCACTTAAGTGTTCATTGAGTTTAATTGGTAAATCCTGAACATTCTCCTCTAACAAGCGGTCAAAACTTTTAAAGAAAACTGAGACTTAACAACGAATTCACAGGTATATGCAAGAAAAAACATTCGACAATGTATGAGAATCCCCTCAGAAATGATGATTGGCTCAAAAGCTCACAAAGGGTTATTAGCTTCCACTACTTGTTCTTTTCGTACAATATTCATTTTAACTCAATTTTCAGGTTTTCTACATGGCTGCTAATTAGTGTGCACAAGTATTGGGTACATACTAGCTTTACAGATGCAATTCATTTCAGTGATACAGAAAAACGCGTGGATTTAATCCATAAAAAGATAAGAATACTACAAATGTATCATTGTCTAATTAACAAGCAGGAGAAGTTATTCAGAGTTATTCTATCAATACTATTCAATAAAATTTTTTCAAATTTTAACAGACTGTGTGTTCATTAAATTTAAAACATATCTAAGTGCAAAACCTGATTATTACGGGTGTATACCTATCTATTGTCTCCTACCCCCAACTGAAAACAACAAAGTCCTCAGAAGTTGATTTTCAATAAATAAAAGAGATGGGTATCACCTGTATAGCGTCAGTACACTTGTGCTCAACTTCAGAGTGGAAATTCTCCAAGAACGGCTTCAATCTTTGGCCATTGACCTTGAAACACTCATCGTTCTTGGGATTGACAATCTCAACCGCTCCATGTGGAAAAACAGTTTTAACGATGAACGGGCCTGTCCACCGGGAACGGAGTTTTCCTGGGAAAAGATGGAGGCGAGAGTCATACAGCAACACTTTCTGCCCCGGCTCAAATGATTTACGAAAAATCGTACGATCGTGACGAGCCTTCAACTTTTCCTTATGCAACTTTGCAGAGTCATACGCATCTCGTCGTATTTCCTCTAACTCTGCAAGTTGGAGCTTGCGTAGCTGACCTCCCTCTTGAATATCAAAGTTCAATGAGCGTGTCGCCCAATAAGCTTTATGTTCAATTTCAACAGGAAGGTGGCAAGCTTTCCCGTAAACTAGTCTATACGGGGACATACCAAGATTCGTCTTATAGGCAGTACGGTATGCCCATAACGCGTCAGTCAATTTGTATGCCCAGTCTTTTCGATTGGAACTAACCGTTTTCTCGAGAATATGCTTGATTTCTCGGTTAGCCAATTCTGCTTGCCCATTTGACTGTGGATGATAAGCAAGAGCGATTTTATGATGGACTCCGTATTTCTTGAGAAGTGACTCCAAGGGCTTATTGCAGAAATGCTTGCCTTGATCACTTAGTAAAGCTTTCGGAGTACCAAAACGAGACAGAATATGCTCTCTGAGAAATGACATGACTGTTCTGTGATCATTTCGTCTCGTTGGTATCGCTTCTACCCATTTCGATACATACTCCACAGCAAGGAGTATGTACTCACAGTTATTCGACTTGGGAAATGGGCCCATAAAATCTATGCCCCAACAATCAAATATCTCAATTGTGATGATAGGGGTTAGAGGCATAGAATTCCTTTTAGAAATGGTTCCAAGCTTTTGACAGCGTTGGCATGTCTTACAAAAGGAATAAGCATCTTTGAAGACTGTGGGCCAGTAAAAACCGCTTTGCAACACTTTTTGTGCGGTCTTCTGTGACGCAAAATGGCCACCGCATGCCTCAGAATGGCATGACGCTAAGATAACGGTTATATCCTCGTTGGGTACGCAACGCCTGATGACCTGATCAGCACAGTATTTGAAAAGGTATGGGTCATCAAAGAAAAAATGGCGTGCAAACGAGAGGAACCGTTTCCTATCTTGATTTGACCAATGAGTCGGTGTCTCACCCGTGACCAGGTAGTTTACCACATCAGCATACCAAGGCAGACTACTTACTGCCAGTAGCTGTTCATCTGGGAACTCATCTTTGATGGATTGGGATTCAGTGTTATCGGTAAAAGTCAACCGGGATAAATGATCCGCAACCACATTCTCTACTCCTTTCTTGTCCTTGATTGTTAAATCAAACTCTTGGAGTAAGAGTATCCAGCGGATAAGCCGTTGTTTAGCGTCTTTCTTTGACAAAAGATACTTGAGGGCCGAATGATCTGTAAAACAGACGATTGGTGACCCTATCAGGTAAGACCTAAACTTGTCCAGAGCGAATACTACGGCCAGCAGCTCCTTTTCAGTAGTAGTGTAATTCATTTGAGCTTCATTTAAGGTTCGGCTGGCATAGTATATCACATGCGGCTTATTGTCCTTCCTCTGGCCTAGGACTGCGCCAATGGCGTAATCACTAGCATCGCACATTAATTCAAAAGGCAAACTCCAGTCGGGTGCCTGTATTATAGGTGCGGAGGTGAGGAGATCTTTTAAATCCTCGAAGGACTTCTGGCAACTCTCTGACCACTCGAAAGGTGCATCTTTGACAAGAAGTTGACAAAGGGGTCGAGAGATTGCACTGAAATTCTGGATAAATCGACGATAAAAACCCGCATGCCCCAAAAATGAACGAATGTCTCGCACTGTACGGGGGACAGGTAGATTTGAGATTATGTCGATCTTAGCCTTATCCACTTGGATTCCTTCATCGGATATTATGTGGCCTAAAACTATACCCTTGGTCACCATAAAGTGACACTTCTCCCAATTCAAGACTAGGTGTTTGTCCTCACACCTCATTAAAACCTGTTCGAGATTGCTGAGGCAATCCTCGAAGCTATGGCCGAAAACTGAAAAGTCATCCATGAAGACTTCAAGGATGTTTTCGACCATGTCACTAAAAATGCTTAACATGCACCGCTGAAAGGTAGCCGGTGCATTACATAAGCCAAATGGCATTCGTCGGTAGGCGAAAGTACCGAATGGACACGTGAACGTGGTTTTCTCCTGATCTTCAGGAGCAATCTCAATTTGATTATACCCACTATATCCATCCAAGAAGCAGTAATACTTATGACCCGCCACCCGTTCTAGCATTTGATCCATGAATGGCAAAGGAAAATGATCCTTTCGGGTCACAGTATTTAGCTTCCTGTAGTCGATACACATTCTCCATCCAGTGGGGACTCGTGTCGGTACTAATTCACCCTCTTTGTTCGGAATGACCGTTATGCCAGCTTTCTTTGGAACTACTTGGGTAGGACTAACCCAAGGACTGTCAGATATTGGATATATCATCCCAACATCAAGCAGTTTAAGCACTTCCTTCTTAACCACTTCTTGCATGTTGGGATTCAGACGCCTTTGCATTTGCCTTGAGGGTTTAGCGTCTTCCTCCAGATATATCTTATGCGTGCATATGGATGGGCTTATGCCTTTGAGGTCAGCAATTGTCCATCCCATAGCATCTTTATGCTTTTTCAGCATGTCCACTAGCTTACTTTCCTGTTCATGAGTTAAAGCAGATGAAATGATTACAGGATAAGTTTTTCCAGTTCCTAGGAATGCATATTTCAGCTCTTTTGGGAGCTCCTTCAATTCTAACTCTGGGAACTGGAAACTAGAGGGCATTACCAATTTGGTTTTAGGAGGCAGTTGTTCATATGGCATTACCCACATGCAATCGGCTCTATCCTCCTCTATCGTATCCATCATAAGACACGTCTGGTTTAGGTCAGCATCCAATGGAGTTGACTCTTCAGGCTGATAAATATCGCCAAATTGAGTCATCACAACTTCCAAAGGATCTTTATAGTCGACCAAGTCAACTTCATCTTCAATGACCGTGTCTATATAATGTATTTCTTCCTCATCATCGTATTCTTCAGGTCGGGGATTAGAGAAGATCTTGATATTCAACGTCATGTTCCCGAATACGATAGTCATGATACCAGTTCTAATCTTGATTGTGGCATCAATGGTGTTGAGGAACGGCCGTCCAAAGATAACCGGAATATGTGCACCAGGATTAGACACAGGTTCTGTGTCCAATATCACAAAATCTACCGGAAATACAAACGAGTCTATTTGGACCAGGACGTCCTCTAATACCCCTCTAGGGTACTTCACGGATCTGTCTGCCAACTGCAAAGCAACTCGAGTGGGTTTGAGTTCACCCAACCCTAGCTGTTTATAGACTGAATATGGCAGCAGATTAACGCTTGCTCCTAAATCAAGGAGTGCATTGTCTATCTTTTGATTCCCAATTCTGCATGAGACAGTAGGTGTACCGGGATCTTTGAGTTTTGGAGGCAACTCGTTTTGAATGATCGCGCTAGCTTGGCACGCGACATAAGCATGTTTCTTCACGCTTTGCCTCCTCTTGACCGTGCATAGATCTTTGAGATACTTTGCATAGGCCGGCACCTGCTTGATAGCATCTAGGAGTGGAAGGTTAATCTTAACTTGCTTAAACAATTCCAAAAACTCCTGATTCTTCGTCTCATTCTTGGGTTTCTTCAACCGTTGAGGATAAGGTGCAGGAAAGGGGCATTTCGGTGGTTCCTCCTTAACAGATTCCTTTCCCGGCCTTCGCTCAACTTCTTCATCTACTCTAGGAGCTGCAATGTTTGCCTTTATTGGTTCGTCATTAGTAGACGGCTCCTCCTCTCGAGTAGATGGTAGCTCAACTTCTTCATCCAACACTTCCCCCTCCTTGTACACTTCGGGAGTGGACAGAGGTATGCCTTTTTCTATGACTTTTCCACTTCTCAGTGTGATCACAGCTTTAGCATGTTCTTGATTATTAGGACCATTGTTATGTCCCTTGGGGTTCTGAAGTGGTTGGGCAGGGAATATTCCTCCTGAACTCTCTTGCCGTGCATCTATCCTCTCTAACGTGGCAGACATTTTACTCATCATTTGGATGAGTTGTTGCGTTAGATTGGCATTAGCAAGTGGCTCCTCCTCTTGTACCTTCTTGTGCGGGGGCACATAGGCATTGGTTTGTGGTGCATTGGAGGGTTGAGCTTGATTGTAATTATTAGTTCTGTTTTGATTGTAATGCTGGGGCTGCCTATTGTTTTGCCCTTGATACTGATTATTGTTGTAGGGCTGCTGTTGATATTGATTTTGGGCCCCAGCGTTATTTCTCTAATCAAAACCGGGGTGATTCCATCTATTGTTATTTTGAAAATTATTATTGGAATTCCCCGCCCCTCGAAAACCTTGCATGGCATTCATTTCTACAGGGGCTTGCTCTTGAAAATATGGCACATTAGGACAATACTGAGTTGTATGTCCCAACATGTTGCATGTGCCACATGGTTCTTCAGGCATGACTTGCCTAGAACTCTCTCCTTTCATGCTTAACTCTTCCACCTTCTTTGCTAGCTCTGCATACTTAGTCATGAGGCGATCTTCATTGGTTAGCTGATATAAGCTTTTCTCTTCTACACAGGATATCTGTGATCGTGAGATATTGTCAGAATTTGACCATTCATGAGCGTATTCAGCTAACCATTCGAAATGGGCTTCGGCCTCTTCAGTATTTTTTCGCAGAAATGGTCCAGAGCTCATTGTTTCCACCAACTTCTTTGTTTCACCATTTAATCCCTGATAAAAGAAGCTGATCGTTCGCCATTTCTCAAACCCATGGTGTGGGCATGAGAGAAGCAAATCTTTGAAACGCTCCCACGCTTGTGTGAAGGTTTCATTGCTCTTTTGTTTATAGGAATTAATTTGACGCTGAAGATCTGTGGTCATGCGAGTAGGATAGAATTTCTTCAGAAATGCGGTGCTCATCGCATGCCAGGTGAAAATGGAATTAGGCTTTAGAGAGTGGAGCCACGCCTTCGCTTTATCTTTCAAAGTGAAGGGGAATAGCATTAAATGCGTCACCTCCCTAGGACAATTTTGCGAGAATGTTTTGCAAACATCCTTAAAATCGGTGACATGTAAATACGCCTTCTCGCTGTCCATCCCATGAAAAGTGGGAAGCAATTGAATCATCCCATTGCGAAACTGAAATTCGCCATTGTGTGGTGGGATTTGAATGCAAGAGGGCGTAGGTGCATGTTCTGGTTGCATAAGATCGCAAAGAGGACGGAGTGCCTCATCGATTGGCACCACAACATTGTCACCGTTTTCACTCTGATGATCATCCATTGATGCAGTTGGAGTGATAATCGGGTTGATGGAACTATCCGAGTCAGAGCAGTAGAATGGGTTTCCAAAGAATCCTTCGATAGAATTCTCGGACATGAACTAGGAGAGTCCCTAGGGTGAGAACTTACCCAAAAGAACCGAAAAGAAAAGAAAGGAAAAATAGAAAGAGATGAAGAGAGACTGAGGTAATCTAAAGAATTGATCGTCGCCTTCCCCGGCAACGGCGCCAAAAACTTGACACGAGAATTTTCTTGTGCGCTCTTGTGCAGTACCCAAGTGTAGGTAGACGTGCAAGTAATATCTGGTAAGACCAGGTCGATCCCACAGGGAAGGTGTTGACCTAATGACTTAGACTAACCTCTAAAGAAAATAAAACAAAATGAATAAGTTTGAACGACGGTGCAGAACACGAAGTTCCACAAACTAGGATTACTACTGACAATAATTAAAATTAATTAAACAATTTAACTAGCTATTGAAAACAATATTCTAAATTAAGGTGTTTAACTTTTAAAAGAAAGTGTTGGGATTACACGAATCCGCAGTAACCTAGCCATCTACCATGCATTTACCTTGAAGCACAATGGAGCATATTACCTACAGTTTTCCGTATTCCTCAAAAGAAATAAAGATTCTATGGCCCTTTCATGACCGGGACCATATCATCACAGTTAATTTAAATACGTGAAAGCGGTTTAATTCAATAGTTAAGACTCGCATCCTCAATGGTGTTAGCATTGATGATGGTTTGCAAAATGTATTGAAAGAAAATGCCTTAGGGCCTTAGTTTTAAAACTGTTTTGACAGACTGAGCATTTATTTGGGACAGAATGATAACAAGTCCTAAAACAAAAAGTCCTGGAATACTGCAGGGAACATCCTCAAGAATCAGAGAGTTCGATCGATCGACGCGCCTTCGATCGATCGAAGACCTTCATCCCTCAATCGATCGAACTAACTTCGATCGCTTGACTGTCTCTGGTTCGATCGATCGAACTGACTTCGATCGATCGAACACAGCGATTATTCTGCTGCATGGCAGAGGCTGGAGATCACTGTTTCATCGTGATCTCCCAACCTGGGACTACTCAGACATCGTCTGGAGTGTCGAGGATTGATTTTTAACGTAAGAAAACTTTAATACCATGTTTGGTTGTGAGTTATTCATTAAAACTATGAAATCTATGGTTTTACCAATGTTTAGCATGCAATATCACAAGATGATTGATTAAACTACTCCTAATACGTGCAGAGTATGAATGAACAGTATATAGATAACCTGGAATAGAAGATACTTGTATAAACTTAGAAGAATCCAATCCACAATATGAGAAATCAATGAAAAACCTACAAAAACCAAACAAACTCTCTATCTCTCCTTCTAAACTGCTAAAATGTAAAAGTGGGAGTCCCAAAGGACGTGAACAAAACACATATATAAAGAAAAACCTAAAGCACTAGGGTTAAAACCCGCATTCTGCTGCGCACGCAAATGTTTCTGGAAATACCCCGTTCGATCGATCGAACTGCTTTCGATCGATCGAACCCTTGATCTTCAAGCGCTTCTACTCTGTTCGAGCGATCGAACTCTCGATCGATCGAACCTTCTACGATCGATCGAACTTCACTTTTCAGCTTTGACTTCTTTTGTTTGCATTCCAGCATTCCATTTATTCTGATACTCATCTGTTTAGTCCGCACAGCAGTGATCTGCATAAACAACAGCTAAAACAATACAACTTATCATAGATTAATCATACTGTATAAAAATTAGCCTTGCAATGCAAATTGCAGATAATACGGGAAGTTGTGATCAAAACTACTACAATTCTTCCTTTTAGCGCGGTTGTATTTTACAAATACCCCCGCTTTGCACATTTCATTGGACCATTTAAGATCCTCGAACGCGTAAGAAAGGTTGCCTACTGACTCGCGTTGCCGCCTAAGATGTCGGGAGTACACAACGTGTTTCAAGTCAGCATGTTGAGAAAGTCTGCTCACAATCCGAGTCATGAGATCAACTTTGAAGACATCGAGGTAAAACAACAATATGTCATTTCATGAAGGACCAGTACAAATTTTTGATTGGGGAATTAAGAAGCTGAGGAACAAGGAAATTCCATTGGTGAAGATCCAATAGAAGCTTTGCGACGAAGGAGAGGCTTCATGGGAATTGGAATCTAGGATGCTTGAAAAGTGTCCAGAGTTGTTCAACGACGCTTAGTTCAGATTTCAGGGACAAAATCTTCATTTAGAGGGGGATGATGTAATACCTTGTAATTTCATTGTATTTTGGGATTTCTGTCTATAGAATAAGACCCTTTGTTTTATTTCTTGTCTTTGTTGAATTTTTGGTCCCAATCGATTGGCCTTTTTACCAATCGATTACCATTTTTCCAATCGATTGGAATGCTGTTGACCTGAATTCATTACGTGGCACTATCCCAATCAATTGCCTTTTTATCCAATTGATTGCCATCAAATATTTGTGCCCAATCAATTGCCTCTGGTTCCAATTGATTGGCACCAGCAGAGACAAGTTTTCTTCTTTGCTTCATGTTTTGACGTGTGGCACTCTTCCCTCTTTCTATATACTTGTTCATTTCATCCCTTGGGACTATTTTTATAGTCTAGAGAGAGAGATCATTGTTATATATATACACATATACACATATATATACATATATATATATACATACACACACTATCAAGTATAGAGGAGAGAGAGAAAAAAGAGAAGGGGAGAAGGAGAAACAGAAGAAAGAAGAAAGAGAAGAGAGACTAAGGCAGAGAAGGAGAGAGGAAGAGAAACGTTGAGGTTTCAAGCTCCACAAGCCAAACACACACCCAAACGCATCCTTAGGTGAGTCCAACTCACGTGGTTACCTTCATATGATGTTTCTATACGTTTCCAGGAAGATTAGACGTAGTTAATACGTCCTATTTACGTTATAAGTGCTGGACTGAAATTATGTTGGAGAAGACGAAGTCCCAATCGATTGGTATGTTTTCCAATCGATTGCTAATTGTCTTAGTTTTTGAAGTGGATTTGGTGTCTTGGCTCTGTTACACGTTGTAACACCCTGTAATTTCATTGTATTTTGGTATTTCTATATATATAATAAGACCCTTTGTTTTATATCTTGTCTTTGTTGAATTTTTGGTCCCAATCGATTGGCCTTTATACCAATCAGTTGCCATCTTTTGAATACCAATCGATTGCCATCTTTCCAATCGATTGGAATGCTGCCGACCTGAATTCATCACGTGGCACTATCCTAATTAATTGCCTTTTTTATCCAATCGATTGCCTCTGATCCCAATCGATTGGCACCAGCACAGACAAGTTTTCTTCTTTGCTTCATGTTTTGACGTGTGACACTCTTCCTTCTCTCTCTATATACTTGTTCATTTAGTCCCTTAGGACTATTTTTATAGTTTAGAGAGAGATCATTGTTATATATATACACTCAAACACACACATATATATTTACATATATACACATATATACACATACTATTAAGGGCAGAGGGGAGAGAGAAGAAAGAGAAGGAGAAACAGAAGAAAGAAGAAAGAGAAGAGAGACTGAGGCAGAGAAGGAGAGAGGAAGAGAAACCTTGAGGTTTCAAGCTCCACAAGCCAAACACACACCCAAATGCACCCTTAGATGAGTCCAACTCACTTGGTTACCTTCATATGATGTTTCTATACGTTTTAAGGAAGATTAGACGTAGTTAATTCGTCCTATTTATGATATATATGTTGGACTGAAATTCTGCTGGAGAAGACGAAGTCCCAATCGATTGGTATGTCTTCAAATTGATTGCCAATTGTTGTAACCCAATCGATTGCCAAAGTTTGCAATCGATTGACAGTGTTTTGGATTCAATCGATTGCCATGTTTCCCAATCGATTGTTATGATTTTTATCCCAATCGTTTGAACCTTTATCCCAATCGATTGGAAGTTACAAATCATGGATAGTTTCTCTTGTTTATTATAATATAATAAGGGTTTGATTGCTCCAAAATTGTTTCCGTTTCTATTATGTGACTATGGGATAATAAGGGATAATGTGATACAGTATTGGAATAATACATACGTTGAATAATTGACTAATGCATTGAACATTGGAACTAATTATATAATCAGGATATAATGTTAATCAAAATGAAAAGCCAACGTGCATAGTAGTGGGTCTATCGACCACAGAGGTCGATACTATTTATGATTGGTGCATGGGAATGCGATCATGAAGATCATACGATGGGGGTTACGGTAAGCGTATGTCACCTTAGTCCACGAGAGAGACTAAGGGATATACAGTTGACATCGCCTTAGTCCACGAGAGAGGCTAAGGGATACATATTTGCAAGAACGGTAATGTGGCTAGCACCATGGTCCGATAGAGGCTAACAGATTGTCACCTTGCCCATGACCGAGACATAAGAGATCCGATAGAGACAAGGGCATGGTCACGTTAGTCCAAGACCGAGACAGAGGGTTATGTCGATGTTATCATCTTAATCCAACAGAGGCTAAAAGAATATTACCTTAATCCATGACTGGGACGAGAAGTCCGAATAGTGGCTATAGGAATATGTCACTTTAGTCCATGACCGAGATTAAGAGGGATGCATCATGAACCTAGTCCGATAGAGACTAAAGGAATATCACTTTAGTCCATGAGAGAGACTAAAGGATATGTCACTTTAATCCATGACCGAGACTAGGAGGAATACAAGTGGGAAAGAAATGTGAATTGGGCGTATTGGCTGGAAGGTTGTCGAAACTTAGTCCGATAGAGACTAAAGGAATATCGCTTTAGTCCATGAGAGATACTAAAGGATATGTCACTTTAGTCCATGACCGAGACTATGAGGTATACGTTATGAAAGAAAATGTGAATGGGGCATTATGGCTAGAGCGTGGGACTTCGTGTTAGGTGTGACAGACCGTAGGTATGGGATTACGTGTCTAATTAATGTGGACCCAAGAGTCTATGTTCTGTTTGGGTTGGATTGGGACGATGTCCATCGAGATATATTAAGTTGGTGCATGCATGCATGTGAACGATGAGATTGATCCTGTTAATATTACTTATATATGCTGCATATCTATAGATACTCTGTTAGTGTTTGCACTCACTCGGCTTTCGTAGCTGACGGCGTTTATGCCGCTGGATATTCGACGTCCAGCTGGCCAGGGTTATGAGTATGCAGGAGATGTATAGATGGATAGGGGCTACGAGGATGGAGCCTATGATGACGGAGGCTATGCTGGAGAAAACTATTACGCGAGAAGCTTGTTGTTGATAGTTTATGCTTATGTTTTTAGAGACCGTTGTAATAGTTAAGTTTGTAATCAGCATATGTTGTCGTAATGTTTTATTTATATATTCTGCAAACACTTATAATAGTTAGTATTGAACTCTGATTATATATATCAACCTTAGAACTTTCCAATGCGTGGTTTGAATCATTAATATGATGGTTTGACTTGGGTTGTGGACAATATGGTGACTTTCAACTGTCATGGCCTACGGGTCCAAAAAGGAATTTATTTTCTCTATTTTTGCTACTGCGGGGCGTGACACTCGTGTCCTAATCCGCCCGAGGCGGGTTTGGGTATGACATTGATCTTTAAAATTTTTCTATTATTTACCCAAATTCGTATAAATACAAAATTCATTTCGAGTCGAACTCTTGGAGTAAAACTCCGAGTTCGTTGTCCAAACCAAACAAGTTTAAGAAAGTTGCAACATTCCCAAAACTAAACAAGACGATTGAAACCATATATTACCCAAGACAAACTTGCTAACCAACTACCATAAGACCCATGATATCCCAAATTTACATAAACCCCCAACAAACTTGCATAGTCTTGAGCCATACACAAAAACATAAGTTAAGAGTTAACAATTTACAAGTGTTCTCCCAAATACAAACTGAACTAACATATTACAAGATCTAGTTTCAAAGTATAATATTAGTAACATCTCATCTTGCCATCCTGTGGGTATCGCAGTTTTCTTTCTTTTTACCCACAGCTTTTCAAAATCAATTTAAAAAATAAATGAGTCGCCACTTAATTTTTAAAAGGAAAAATTAAGAAACTATTTTAAAAGCAAACTAATCTTTTAGAAACCAGAGATTAACTAGGTCCGGGGATTATGGAATGAGAGAGGAAGGAGCCCGTCGGACTAAAACACCCTCTCTCATCCTATCTTGCGATAGGCCTCTACTCAATATCCTTCTAATCGAATTATTAATTTAAATGTGCCCTCAACTAATATATATGTATAGATATACGTTACAAAAAGTATGTCCAAAGGGGTGCAAAATTGCAATTGATAAAATATCATTCAAAAATCACATATTTCAAGTAGCAAGCAACATGATATGCACTAGGGAACAAGAGAACTTACCCGGGATCCAGCAGCGATATTAAACGTGCAATGCATACAAACAAAAGAAAATCCTAAGAAAGAGTCTCTAATCACATATACATATAAGGCAAGATCCTAATTCTAATGTGTCGCGCATGAGGTTGAAAAATCGATAAAATCAAGAAATTAAAATAAATTAAAGGGGGTCCTAGAAATCATACCTTAATAGCGCTACAAAACAAAAAGGTTAGTCCACATGATATACAAGATGTGAAGCCAGAAATAACAATCCTAAATTCCTAGCTTAAACCTATCAAGCATGAAATTCAACTTTATTCAATAGCTAGTTCTAATCATGAGCAAATAAATGTACATGGATGAATGAATGCGAACAAGAATAAAACATGAACTTATTCACTAATTTCGATCACTTAGCCTCTGGATTTAAGCTAAATTATCATTATTCAAAACAAGATTTGGATCCCAAGACATTAGGAGACCATTTGAGTTGAAATAAATAAGATTAGACAAAAAAATAGTAGCAGTTTTTCTGAATTACAGAGAGTAGACCAGATCTTAAAAAATAGAAAAACCATGCTTCCAACGGTTGGATCTTAATGATTTTTGGATATGATATGCCTTTGTGAGTCTAGTTTATAACCCAAAAAGAAAATCAAGTTTTGAATGGTTAGATCTCTGGGAATATGGAAAACACTAGACGCCACTCAGGAATCTGCAACTCTCTGTCCAGAGATCTTGTACGATTTATTAAAAACAGCAAACAAATGAGAAACACTTAGATCCTTTTAAGGGATCTCCTTACCACATTAAGGTACCTAGAAAAAATTATTAGAGACCTCGGAAACTCCGTTAAAATTCTGATTTATTAGTTTCAAAATAGATTTACTATTCTAAAACTTCTGACAGAGAGCTGCATGTATCAAAAATCACAAGACCAAACCATCTTAGGCATGAGATCACCTTAAAACAAAAATTACAGTGGTAGAGTATTGTGTTATTGACACTTTCCCGTTGGTTTCACTTGATTTCAACGGTTAGATTTTGAACTAAAAATCTTTGATCAAAATCAGTTTGTGAACTCACTGTTTTCATTTGTCAAGTTCAACTTTATTTGTTAACCCCAACTATTAAACCATGAAGTTGGACTTAAACTAAACCATTTTCTCCTACCATTTGATGGTCATTGGAGGCTAAAGACCTTCATATTTGTAGATTTCAAATGAAGTATGAATAGACTTCATGAAATCTCAAGATGAGGACTCTAAACCATGGAGATGAGCTTAGACTCAAAACCACTTCCTCCTATCATTTGATGGTCATTGGAGATGAAGACATGACTAATATTTCATGAGTCTCAAAGGAATATAGAAAGGATTCCATGAGACATCAAGTTTGGAGGACTCAAGTCATGAGTATGGACTTGGATCCAATCTATTTGCTTATAAAATGAAATGATGATTAAAATTTGACTCCCATGTAAAGCATAAGCTTACATGAGATTCAAAGGATCATACTCAAGAGATGTCAAGAGATATTGAAGATCTCCAAGAATCTCAAGAGAAAAACATAAACAAATGAAATAGAAGAAAGACCAAGGAATTAGAAACAAGGACTTCCAAGTTTACTTAACAAACTCTAAAACTTAATCAAGAAAAACTAAAAATGACTTGAAGATTAGAAGCTCAAAAGAAAGAAAATACAACTAAGATTAGAATGTCACCTCCAAACTATCCTCAAAGTTCTTTTTCTTTGAAGATCTTCCAAGCTCTTCTCCTTAGTTTTCTAAACTCTCTCTTTTCTCTCCCAAAGAAAGTTGGTATGTGGTGGTTTTTTCCTTGTATATTGTGTTGTATGTCTCACCCTCTTCTTGTTCTCTCTTGTTCTTCCTCCTCAAGGAAGATCCTCCCTATTTTTATAGACAAAAATTACCAAGTATTTTCATTTAATTTGGAGTAAAAGACAGGTGTAATCATCCCATTTGGTGGTACAATATGTACTTCCTGAAATTAGACAGACTACTGCCCAGGGCGGCATTCAAATGTTATTCGCGGCAGTCCGTGGCTGCCGCAGCGGCACTCCGCGACTGTCGTCGCGGCATTCCGTGACTGCCGCGCGGCTCTCAGGGAGTGCCGCGGCAAATTATTGATTGCCGTATTTTCGTCAACCATACTTTGTCAGATTTTTGTTTTTATCCGCCTACATATACGTATTGTACCACAAAATACGTACTTTAAAAGCAAATGGCAGTCAGAAAATGTCGGCGGCACTCAGTGAGTACCAGGCCGGCACTCACCGGATACCGTTCGGCACTCACCGAATGCCGCTCGGCACTCACTGAGTGCCGCAGTATACTGCCGTGGCCGTTTTCTGTTGAATTTCCCTTTTTAGGTCTTTTCTCTCTTCCTTTTTTCTAAAAAAAAACTTATTTTTGAAGATCTTTTTTCAAAAATGGTGTTTTATACCTGAATTCTCCTAAATACCTGGTATTTTCTTCTTTCTGTGAAATTTTATCGCGTTTGGAGAATTTTCTGAAGAGCTTGGAATGCTTTGAATCTTTTCGGTCCTTATCATCATCGGACGTGGAGGTGACGCTCTCCTAAATTTGACGATCGGTCAAAATTGGGGTGTCTACACATCCCCAAAACCCCACATCGTCTCACCGATTCTATTTCCTCATTTCTTTGATGCTCCATCTTTATCACCTACAATAGTTATTTAATAACCATTACACTATATAAGTTTTATGCTTGCGAATAACAACAATCATGTACATGAATAATAAATATGTTCAATCTCATCTTTTACAGATAACTATGGTTTCTAGGAATGCAAGTACCAACCACCCTTTCACACTAGTCCGCGACTACTCCATTAGTCCGTGCGACTAGCCGAGACCCACACTTCTCTCATTCAGACATGCGACCTCCATGTCCAATTTGGCACCTAGTCACAATTTTGATGGCAAGTACAAGTTCCCCTTTGACCTAATTTGACAACTCAACATGCTTAAGTAATTATTTCACCGTGTAATTTCACAATTTATACATGAGCTATCAAAATTACTCTAGACATGTGAATATTAAGCTAACTAAACATGCTTTTCATCACAAAGATAATCTCAAACATCCGAATACCCAAATTCTATAATTATTGTCACTCACCTCTTAGTTTCCCTCCTACTTGTAGAATTAAGATCCTAGTAAGTTCCTCGTATAAATCCTATACAAAATTTACAAGCTATGAGTTAAGCCCCCGAATTGAGTCGCAAAAAAACTATCTAAAAAATCAATAAGAATAGTACCATCGCATTAGACTCACCTTCAGGAGTCCGAATATGTAACATGTTTCAAAAACCGATGTTAAACGGCACGTCATTTGGTATCGTGAACGTCGTCGAGTTTCCGTCGCAATTTTTGTACGAATTCTCTCCTGTAAATCTAACTTAGGAAATGAAGGAGATGACTCTTAGTAGGGGTGCAACTCGGGCGGGACCCAAAGGGTTTTGGCTTTGCCCAGGTCCGAGCCCGAATTCAAATAGTTTGCCCAAGCCTAAGCACGAGTCCGACCTAAACCCGAACTTTTCAACCCAAGCCCGGTTTGTGATTTAGTATTAAAACCCGAGCCGGAGACCGAGACCGAGACCGAGCCGGAATTGAGCCCGAATTGCAATTTTTTTATGTACAAACCGATTTTAGTATGTAAACAATAATATGTAGTATCAAATCTTTTTAATTTTTTGTAATTTTTTTAAATTTGGGAAAAAACATTGCTCTATTAATTTCGTGCTTGAATAATAGTGTATTCTTGTCACTAAAAAAATACTATAATCTAACATAAAAAAAAAAAATAATACATAAATATAATTCGGGCTCGGGCTCAGGCTTGGGCTCGAGTTCCACGGGTTAGCAAAATTTTGTCCAAGTCTGGCCCAAATTGAATTTGTGCTTGCATTTTTCTGCTCAAACACGTCCATGGTGAAAGTACCGCAAGCCCAATCCCAGAAATTTTTGGGCCGGGCCCGGACTGAACACGGGTTGGCCCACCTGAGTTGCACCCCTAACTCTTAGTGAGTCATGAGACACATGTCTTTTAACATGCAACTCTCATGTTTTGGTTTCTATATTTGCCTCCCCAAAGTTTCATAAGTTTTGCAATTATACCCCACTATTAATAAAACTTATCCAAACTATCCCAAACCTAAATAAGTGTTTATCTATGTCTCGTATGGGTCCCATAAGTAGCCCAATATAATATTATGAAGTTGCTAATTAATCTACTAATTATGCAACGTATCCATTTCGCTCTCACAAATGTATCCCTAACGGACTACAAAAGTGATCTCTAATAACTAACATATTATTAAAATAATATAATACTATAATCACATATGCCTTAATTAGCATTTAAGCACATAAGAATTATTTCTCGTATCTGTCCCATCACACGGGAACCTCACATAACTGTCCCAAAATGGGACTGCCACATTAACCAATTTCGGGTTTTCAACTGGACACCCCTAATCATCTTAGTAAATTAAAACTCACTTAACACATATAACTACATCTTTAATATAATACTAATATATAATACATGCTAACTCAATTAAGTATAGCCCGCAGAAGCAGGTGTTACACGATCACACAACTAAAAACCTATAAATCAAAACTTATAATATATCTCCACCCAAAAATATTCGTGTCGGGCAGCTCAAGGTAGAGGTGTCAAACGAGTCGGGTTGGCCCGGCTCGGTCCGCTTTTTCCGGACCAAAAGCCTGGCCCAGCCCGCTAGGCCCTGTCCACTACATCCGGTCTGGGGCGGACACCTTCAATGGTGTCCACGGCCCGGCCCGCTACCTAGCCCAAAGCCCGGCCCAGCCCAGCCCGAGGCCCGATCCTAAACCCCAAAAACTAGTGTTTTTTTTACATTAAAGGTGGCTAAAATACTCAATCCCGGTCCCTAGCCCGCCCCCTAGCCCTAAGCCCAACCCTAATAGGCCCGGGCCACCGGTCCAGGGCGAACAACCCCCCTCCCCTCCCAAGCCCGACTCGGCCCGGCCCGCTTTGACCGAGTCCGGCCCGACCCGATTGACACCTCTAGCTCGAGGGTGTTGCCCCGAACCCGTATACATTTGTGCCCTAAAACAAAATCCTGACTGCAACCCCCACGTATGTATACACATCTATATCACACCGCTCACCACTGTGTTAGCTTCACGTTTTGGTGCAAGAATTTAGCAACCGCACCCATTTTTGTGATCAGTCACTGAGGTGCACATGCCACACATTTTACTCCTGATGTCTCTGCTTTTGTGTGTTTCTATGTGCAGTTGGATACAATTTTGTTAGTGCCCTGTGATTGTACCCATATCAACTTTCATGTCTTTGTCCCCAAGGCTGGCCTGAGCCAATTTTGCGAACCAATCGTATGGGGCCTAAATTTTAGGCTTTATTTTTAGGCATGTTTTTCTCCTAATTTCTTTCTCATTTTTATGAAACTTATCATTTTTTGGCTTATTTTCTTCTAATTTCTTCCCAATTTCTATGAAACTTATCATTTTTAGGCCTATTTTCGTCTATATTCTTCCTAATTTCAATGAAACTTAGTATAAAGGCCTCATTTTTTTGGCCCCTTTAAAAATTCGCTTGAAGCCTCAGACAATTTTTGTCATCTCAGGGCCGGCCTTGTTTCTCCCACAACCAAATGGGTGTCCCTTGTGATGAAAACCCAGTGATTTATGAGGCATTCAGGTTCATGGTTTTATCTAAGAGTGGTAATGTTTGGGACACAAAAAAGTCACAAAGAGATCGATGCTTATAAAAGGATATGGCATCCCATAGATTAATTAGTTGAGTGTGGTGGCTCCTACTGTCACATAGGTGACATATGTGATGCCACATTCTTTTGTAAGTATCTCTTTGTGGAGTAAATATTAGGTATCATGGGATACCATGTACGATTTTGTAAACTCTCACATCTTTCAAATTTTTGCTGAGGTGGAGATTTTTTAAGCCGAGTTAGAGAAGGATTCCCTTGGAAATAGAGGACCGGATGGATTAATACATGCTCCTTATTGACTTGTTATACAATGTAGGATTATACAACGGTTGTAATGAATGTTTTCTCCTCTTTGTGACCCTTTTGTGTCCCAAACATTGCCCACCTAAGAGAGCTACTAAATGTACCAACTAATGATTTGTTTGGTTCATGGATTTAGTGAGGAAAAAGAGAGGGGAAAAGAAAACCGGATAGAAAACTAATTCATTTTACCTTACAAATGGGACTAGTTTCCACCTTGTTTTCCTTTCCCTCCTCTTTTCTATCACGAAATCTATGAATCAAGCAAAGCCTAAATGTCTCTCTACATCTACATTACGCAATATGCTATTTGGCAGGAGTGTATATAGTGTGGGATCTTCTGTGATACAATCATACTGGCTTAGTTCTATCATACATCCCAATTTAGTGTCAAAGTATAGTAAGTTTATCCCAAAGTGTTACAAATAGGTCATAACAAGTAACTTTGAAGAAGGATGTATCATAGGATTTTCCAAGTAGCATATTTTGTTTATATATATATATATATATACAGAGATTCTATAAAGAGGGCGCCCTTTTTTTATTAAAGAGCGGACCCTTTTTTTTGCCGTGTAAAAAGTGAGAATTTTTCACAAAAAAATGAGAATTTCTCACATCTTTAATTATGTGAGAAATTCTCACTTTTTTATGAGAAATTCTCACTTTTTACACAGCCAAAAAAAGGTCCGCTCTTTAATAAAAAAAGGGCGCCCTCTTTATAGACTGACTGTATATATATATGTATAGTAAAAACTTTAATGGATATATTTAACAAGAATAATGCTAGACACACAACCATATTTAAATGTATGTATCTTATGCTTTTCAAAAAAGTATGACTCTGTGTGTAAAATTCACACAGCACAAAGTACATATATTTAAAACATGTATTATGACTGATATTGTGTGTCTAACATTATTGGTTTACCAAGTCTCTTTCTTGACGGCTCTACAAAGATAATCCTTGCAGTTGATTTTATGGAATAAATGATTTAGCTAGGATGACTGGCACAATACTATGTCACCGTGCTAGCTAATGTATAGTATGACGCTTCAATCGTATCTAAATTTTTTTTTTTGACCACTTATTTGATTCAGACTGGACACACATATACTCAATGCACACATATAATTCAGCTCAAACCCAACTCCAAATCCTACATTAGCCCACTATAAAGTCTAATAAAAGCCACTCGTTTCGACTGACAATCACACGAGACAAGTACGTGAAAGTTTTATCTACTTTATCATTTTCTCCCAAAATTAATAACTTGTAATATACTCCTTGATATAAGTAAGGAGTGGTTACCGAGAGTAGTTATATTTTACCACGATAATATAGGACAGTCACCCTAAATTACCTCTCTTTTATGGTGGTGCGCGGCATGCGCCTATTGGGGCCATTTAAAATAGTTCACTAAATCCCTTTTCTGCTTTGGTAATGCAGTAGTTATACATGAAACAATAGTACATATACATATATATATATATTATATTTATTTTGATTATGGCAGGACACACACCACACACACATATTCCACTCTAATTCAATCCAATCCAATCTAACTCAATTTCAAAGCTCAACAATGGCCCACAACAAAGTCCAATAAAGGTCACTCATTCCGACTGACGAACAACGTAGGGCAAGTAATGTTAGGAAATTATATTTCCTAATAAGAGTGGGTAACATATTAATATCAATTATATTATAAGGCTATTAATTAAATGGGCTTATATTATGTGGTCTAATTGTAGTAAGCCATGGACTTCTACTAGGTATGGGTTTAATGAGTGGATACCAAATACTGATCCTGTTAGGAATAATGGGAACCTAACATATCAGTATATAAAGACATATAGGTTATGGTCCCCAATATGTCAAATCATATATACTACTTCCTCCTCCATCCCATCTAGAGAAGGAACCCATTAAAGAACTCAAGAGATTTGACTGAGGAAGACATAACTGATCATCATCGTTCTCCTAAGATTTGGTAATTGCTACAATGGATACAGGTATGTATTCTATTATATATTATATCCTAATAATCTAACATGATCTGATCCTAGGGCTGTGATTTTACTACTCTAGGGTTCTATAGTTTTATAGATTAAAGATTCTAACAAGTGGTATTAGAGCAGTTATCATGTTGATTATTAAAATTGTTGTGTATAAAGTTTCAACCGAATTGTATTGAGGATCATCAAATTTTCTGCCTAATCTGTTTCGATTGATTGATGATATATTTGCCATTAACAAGGACTTATGTGCTGTCATGGATACAGTGAATAGGTTCAAAATTGAGATATCCGTGCAACTCAATAACTATTCTTCATCATTACGATTATACCTCTATATATATATATATATATATATATATGCTGACAAAAGAAAAGGAAATTAAAGAATAAGGAATCTTAGGAATATTTTTTAATATTAAAGTCTCTGAATTGTGGTGATTGATTGTTTCAAAAGGAATTATTATTATTATTATTATTTTTGGTAACAATTTCAAAAGGAAATCAGTTGGTAAAATTAATCTGTTTTTGGCCGATCAAGAAATAAAGGCACCAAGTGGGTCGGTGGCGCCAATACTCATGATAGTTTTTTGATCAAGATCTGACAGACATAGACCTTTTTTGTGTATGTTAGTATATGTGATTTTAATTCATAATATGATATAGTTTTCTATAGCACTTTAGAATATTTGGATTCATTCGTGATATGAATGATTTTTATTAGTATCATAAAATCTTGGTTGTTCATAACATGAATTAAAGTATTTTTTTTTATTGTGCTTTAGAATATTGGGTAATTCATAATATGAATTAAATTTTATGGTAACTTAAGATTTTGGAGTCTATTTTAGGCTTCAATACATATGTCTGATATTTTAAATAAATAGATTGAAATAACATGTTGCCAAAGTAACCTCTGTTGTGTAAATTTATTTATTTTAAAATATTAAGATGGTATATCTGTTATTTATGCGATTAACAATCGGCCCAAAGGAAGATTTTTAATTGGCTGAATGACGGGTGTACATGTGGTGGTAAATATGTGACAATTATTAAGTTAATTATCCATGTGGGCAGTGAGTCGGCCCAAAGGAAGGCCACTGTCTGACAGGACTTATTGTCAATATTTGATCACTACACGGGGAGTACCACTTACAGTTGATATTTCTGTCCAAAGACTAAATATCAATGTTGTTCTAGGTATCCTGTGATGGGCCCACCGTTAAGTAAATTATTTGATGTGTCGTGCATGCATATATATAAAGTATTTATGATATGTTTATGTTATGACATGTTATTAATTATGAGCATATTATTTTATTTTATTTTGTTCTCTATTCAGTTTCTGCTACAGCTACAAATGTTTCTGCTCAAATTAGTGCTATCCCAATGTTGAATGGGGGAAACTTTAAGGTCTGGAAAGAGAACGTGGAAATCGTTCTTGGATGTATGGATTTGGACCTTGCGCTAAGGACCGAACGACCCACTTCGACTACGGAAAACCCGAATGAGGGTAAAATTGAGAAGTGGGATCGCTCGAATCGCATGAGTCTAATGATTATGAAACGTTCCATTCCGGAAGCGTTTCGGGGCTCGATCACTGAGAGCACAAATGCTAAAAAGTTCCTCTCTGAATTGTAACAATATTTTGCTAAAAATGAAAAATCAGAAACGAGTACCGTTTTGGCTACTCTAATTTCCATGAGGTATAAAGGAAAGGGGAACATAAGGGAGTACATTATGGAAATGTCTCATCTCAGTGGGAAACTCAAGGCACTAAAGTTAGAGTTGTCTGAGGACATGCTCGTGCACTTGGTTCTCATATCTCTTCCTGCACAATTCAGTCAATTTAAAGTGAGTTACAATACCCAAAAGGACAAATGGACTCTTAATGAGCTCATATCTCACTGTGTGCAAGAAGAGGAAAGAATTCAGCGAGACAAGACTGAAAGTGCTCATTTAGCATCAACCTCTCAGAATAATTAAAGGAAGAGAGCTAAGGATGCTGCAGATGTGACACCTCAGCAGAAGGAACTAAAGAAGCAAAATGAGGAATTCCTTTGCTATTTCTGTAAGAAGAGAGGCCACATGAAGAGAGACTGTCCCAAATACGCTGCTTGGCGAGTTAATTTAGCTTCTGTACCTAAAGACACTTGGTGGGTAGATTTTGGTGCTACTACTCACATAAGTATGTCTATGCAGGGTTGCCAGTGAAGCCAACCCTGTGGGCGATGGCAAGAAAGTTCTAGTGGAAGCTTCAGGAAATTTTAGATTATTATTAAAGACTGGTGTTTATTTGGATTTGATTATGACTTTTGTTGTACCGTCTTTTAGACGGAATTTAGTTTCTATTTCTAATTTGGACAAATCTGGTTGTGCTTGTTCTTTTGGAAATAATAAAGTCAGTCCATTTCAAGATTCAAAACTTATTGGTACCGGTTCTTTGATTGATAATCTTTATATGCTAAACACTGTTACTTCCTATAATGAAATTCTGCATACTTATTCACGAGGTACAAAGCGAAAATTAAGTAAGAATTCCGCCACCTTATGGCACAAGCGATTAGGCCATATCTCTAAACAGAGAATTGATAAACTTGTGCGTGAAGGAATTCTTGGCCCCTTAGATTTGGCAGACTTTCAAGTCTGCATTGAGTGCATTAAGGGAAAACATACAAACATAAGGAAATTAGGTGCCAACAGGTGTACAGACGTCTTACAACTCATTCACACTGATATATGTGGTCCATTCCCTACAGCCTCTTGGAATGGACAACAATATTTTATTACATTCATAGACGACTGTTAAAGATTTGGGTACCTATATTTGATACATGAGAAGTCACAGTCCCTGGATGTTTTCAAGTCATTTAAAGCCGAAGTTGAACTTCAGCTTGGCAAGAAAATTAAGGCTGTCAAATCTGACCATGGTGGTAAGTACTATGGTAGATACGACGGATCAGGTGAACATCCAGGACCCTCTGCTAAACTCCTAGAGGAATGCGGTATCGTCCCTCAATACACAATGCCAGGCAAACCTAGCATGAATGGTGTAGCTGAGAGACGAAACAGAATGCTTAAGGACATGTTAAGAAGTATGATTAGTCATTCTTCTTTACCAGAATCACTCTGGGGAGAAGCTCTAAAGACTGCAGCATACATACTCAACAGGGTTCCAAGTAAAGTAGTAACCAAAACCCCTTATGAATTATGGACTGGAAAGAAGCCTAGCATTAAGCATTTACATATTTGGGGTTGTCCAGCTGAGGCACGGCCTTATAGGCCACATGAAAAGAAATTGGACTCTAGAACAGTCAGTTGCTACTTTGTTGGATACGCGGAACGCTCTCGGGGCCTTTAAGTTTTATGATCCCACTGCTAGGACATTTTTTTATGGGAAATGCAAGATTTCTTGAGGAAGTTGAGTTTGTGGGGGGAGATAAGGTTAGAGACATTGTCTTTGAAGAGGAATTTATTCCTAGTCATATTGCTATTGACAATGTTCAGATTTCTATTCCTGACATTGTTCAAGATGCAAATTCAGATATTCAAGACAATGTACAAGAGCTCCCTGTGCAAAATGAAGAAATTATACCTGAAGTACAAACTCAACAACCTCAAGAGGAGATGCCATTAAGAAGATCCACTAGGGAAAGGAGAAATGCAATTTCGGATGATTATATTGTATTCTTCCAAGAACATGAGTTTGACATAGGGTGTCACACCCGTTCCAAAAATTTCATGGTTTTTATATGCATATTCAGATTTTGTGGATTATCAATGTTAGTTGATAATGGTGGATTGAGGTTGACTGTGAGTCAACGGTAAGGTGTCAGTGAGGACACGGGAACATGGAAGTTCATATTGCATAATCATGAGTAAATGACATTTATATGATTTAAATGTTATTTGACCTTATCTGGTGTTTCTATGAATAGTAATTATACCTGTGTAGTATAATTCTGGTAAATTTGGATATGATAGTATCATTTCGAGAACTGTGGTGAGAACGTGAGAGATACGTTAATTAAAAAGGTAGGTTGTGTAGAGATTTCACAGAATATAGTTTTCGGACGTTATTTTGGACCTAACAAAACTTAGTCGAAAACTTTTGAAATTTATAGTTTTCACTCGTAAAGTTATAAAATGGATGTGCGCGAAGTTTCGAGAACTAATTAGAAGTTTTGAGAAACTTGCGGGGAGGTAAACACAATTTCCGAGAAGTTTGCCTATAAATAGAAGTGGATGAGATTTCATTCTCATCCACAACTTTTATAAATATCTAGAGAGAGGAGAGAGAATGGAGATTTGGAGCCAACGGGCTTTGCGATGCCGATCGACGACCGTTCGTCTGTCAGATTTTCTCCAGATTTCAGATTTGAACTCGTGGAGGTAAGATCTACGTTTTGATACCACTTAGGTCATGTTTGGCCAATTTTTGTTAAGATCTTAATTTTAGACTTTTGGGAAAAACAGGTATAAACTTGTAGGAATTTTCTCAAATTCGAAATCCGACGTTTATTTAGCCTCCTAGTTGATCCTTCAAAGTTTGGGGGAAATCGCACGAGGTATGAAGTTCTAACTTGTGAAATATAGGGAAATACATGTTTTATATTTCGACGACGAAATTGTGATCCGGGCGAAATCCATGTGTTAATTGTAGGCCCGTTAATTATGCACGCGCTAAATTGTGAAAAGCATGTCTAAATTTACGCGAGCACGTTAAGTTGTCTATGTGGGTCAAAGGGGAGCCTTATACAAATTCATGCCGGAGTAAGCTTCTCGATGTTTGAGAATTTAGTAGCGACGGCTACTGTGCATGGTTGATAGACTTGGACTTGCCATGGCACTTGTGGATACAATGGTTGATAGACTTGACTTGCCATTGGTATCGCGGTTTAAGGCTTGGACTTGCCGCTACCGGATGAATGCGTATTTTCCTCCCTAGAGACTATTGTATGATTTATGAGATTAAAGCATGGTTTATCATATATTGTACATGTTAGACTTGTACGCTCAGCATATAGCTGAGCAGTGGAGATGTACTCCATTGCAGGTAAAAAGAAAGACAAGAAGAAGCGCGATGAGTGAGGCCGATGAACGCCGGGGATATCACCTTTGTATATGTTTTTGTTTTAAATCCTAAACTTGTGTAAGGATTTGAATATTGTAGGATGTTGTAATAGAATCATAGATTAGTTCCGTAGTGCCGGAATCTTGTAATTGAACGTCTGTATTTATGTTTTGAATGTTGGAAATCAATTGTGGTTGGGATTGTAGTTGGTATTGAGAAGCATGTGTTAGTATATTTCATCACAGGGCAGCCAGCAGGGGAGCAGTCGACTGGACCCAGGGTCAGTCGACTGGATCTTGTGTGGTTGAGACACTGAAAGTGAATTATAGAAAAGCAGTCGACTGGACCCCTTCATCAGTCGACTGAACCACTGTTGATTTTGGCTACTGCTTCTAATAATAGAAAAGCAGTCGACTGGTTTCTCAAAGCAGTCGACGGGGCAGTCGACTGAACCTCTGTATTTTGAAATGGATTCATGTGAACACTTTTGATTGAAAAAAACTTTTTATAACTCTGATTTCAATGGATTTTACAAACTCAGAGGGTATGTTCCCTAAGTTTTATTATACCCAGTAATTGTTTTATAGTTCTTTCCGCTGCGTATCGTTAGATGAGGTTTGGATGAGCCTTGGTGGCGTGCCACGTGTCCTATTTCCACGCGTAGTGGGATGGGTCGTGACATAGGGATAGTGGAAGATGATCCAATCAACTTTCACCAAGTCAAATAAAGTTCCATCAGTGGTCTCAAGCAGGCTTCCCATCAATGGTATCACAAGTTCCATCAAGTAATCACCTCGTATGGTTTTGAGGCGAATGTGGTTGATGATTGTGTATATCACAAGTTCAGTGAGAGTATTGGGCAGATATTTGGGTAACCCACAAATGGATCATTGGAAAGCAGTCAAACGGGTTATGCGGTATTTACAGAGAACAAAGGACTACATGCTCACGTATCGAAGATCAGATCCTTTTGAGATCGTCAGGTATTCTGATTCCGATTTTGTTGGATGCCAAGACAGTAAGCGATCCATGTCAGGCTATGTTTATATGCTGGTTGGAGGAGCTATATCTTGGAAGAGTGCTAAGCAGACACTCATAGCCTCTTCAACCATGGCTGCGGAGTTCATAGCCTATTATGAGGCATCCAATCATGGGATATGATTGCGAAACTTTGTCACTGGACTGCGTTTGGTAGATGGCATTTAAAGGCCATTAAAGATATATTGTGACAATAAAAGTTTCTAGTTGTTAAGGAAAGAGTTCAGAGTTGTCAAATTTCAATAGAACATATAGGAACAAACTCCATGATTGCGGATCCGCTGACCAAGGGATTACCTTCCAAGGTCTTTCACGAGCACACTGCTCATATGGGTGTTAGGTTGTCTAACGATACTTTGGTTTAGTGGGAGTTAACTTTGGATGTTCTATTTTTGACATTTATGGTTTTATTTTCTGCAGAATAAAGTTGATGGTTTAAAGTTTATCTCTGAATCTAACTATTTTCTATATGCGGTTTTGCATTATTTTGGATTGATCTCAATAAAGACTAAATTAGGACCAGTTGGAAATAGGCATGTTTGAGATCACATTGCATGTAATTTCCATGCTACTCATCCATACTTAATCTATGTCATTGAATGTGTTGGTGTGGTGACCATTGAAGGCCTAGTTACGATTTTGTGTGACGAAAGCCGCCTTGATCCCATATTAATATAGGAAATGGACCAGATTGAAACTAAAGTGAAGTCCAAAGATAAATAGCACAGTTGCGCGTCTAAGGAACATGTAATATAGTTGTTTCAGGAATCATATGTAGCCCAAGTGGGAGATTGTTAGGAAATTATATTTCCTAATAAGAGTGGGTAACATATTAATATCAATTATATTATAAGGCTATTAATTAAATGGGCTTATATTATGTGGTCTAATTGTAGTAAGCCATGGACTTCTACTGAGTATGGGTTTAATGAGTGGATACCAAATACTGATCCTGTTAGGAATAATGGGAACCTAACATATCAGTATATAAAGACATATAGGTTATGGTCCCCAATATGTCAAATCATATATACTACTTCCTCCTCCATCCCATCTAGAGAAGGAACCCATTAAAGAACTCAAGAGATTTGACTGAGGAAGACATAACTGATCATCATCGTTCTCCCAAGATTTGGTAATTGCTACAATGGATACAGGTATGTATTCTATTATATATTATATCCTAATAATCTAACATGATCTGATCCTAGGGCTGTGATTTTACTACTCTAAGGTTCTATAGTTTTATAGATTAAAGATTCTAACGAGTAAATGAATCCCCCTAACGAGATTTGAACCCTCAATCTCTCCACTGGAAAGAGAGAGATATCATACCAATTGGTCTAAGCCCGCTTAATAATAGTACATATCAGTGTTACATTTGAGACATTGAATTCCAAGTGATTTAGTAGTAAGGTCAGATGCATTTAATTGTAGTGACAGCCATTCGACTTTTATTTTAAGTTGTTATGAATTGTGTTACTCATATCACTTGTTAATCTTTCAAATTCATTATATATTTTGCGAAACGATTTAATCTTTCAAAGCCTTCACTACTATTAGTTAAATCTAGATCTCATCATATGTTTTTTTTTTGTTCCATTGCTAAAAGAAGGGTGAGGTGGAACATATGCTTAATGTTACAATAGAGGGCTGAGACCCAGCTCGATATCAAAAGAGCTATACTTACTTTGCAATTTAAATCTCATGTTCAATAGTGATGTTTTACTCCCTCTATCTCGTGTTATCGAAGAAATTTTTGAAAATTGCTACTATTTAAGGAAGTTTAATTTATTGTGGTAAAATTTTTAACTTTTCATTAGTGCTCTTCTTTTGATTTTAAAATTTCAGTGTCTAACTCCTCTGAAAAGTAAGAGAGTTTACTTGATAAAGGTAGACTTGGAAAGTACTTAGGCAAATTGTATTGACTTTTGAAAGATGATTCTTAAAGTGAGACATTTCAAAATAAAATAAAGGACTCTTACTTTCGAACAGAGACAATAACTTCTTATATTAGATTGAACCAACTTTGTAGTAAAATGCGACAGATCCATCATTTTATTGCCTATGAGAGTGTTGGTAACAACTTTTAGAGTACATAAATTATTATGGAATTCTAAAGGATAAAAAATAAAAATAAAAATGATAAGTTAGATTACGAGAGTCAGCGGACACAAAAAAAATAGTAAAAAAATTAAATAAATAAATAAATTTATGATTGATCAAAATTTATTTTTCATATGTATTTTTGGATCAATAAAGCTATTCACACAAAATTTTACACTCAATACATCTTGACCTTTAATTCTATTGGGTCTCATGTTAAACCATATGAGAACCAACGAAATCAAGAACAAAAATTATTAGGTGAGAAATTTTGTATGAATCTAAAAGTTTGGATTGAATAACAAAAGCAAAGAGATGCTAAACAGTAACCCCTGTTACTGTATATGTGCGTGGAAAAAATAATAATACTCCTACTAAAGAACAAAAGATTCCAATTGCTTTTCCCATTCAAAAGCTTCACTCTTAGAGTGTAGGGGTAGGTGTTACCAAATGGTGTGGTCCTGTCCCTTTCATTTGTGGATCCCATTCTCTTCTCCCTTAATTTTTCTATAAAATTAGGGTGGGTTTAAATACACCATCGTTTCTGTTAAATATATTATTCTGTAGTGTTAAAAGATAAAAAAAATTATGAATGAAAGTGGTGTATTTAGCTAAAAAAGTGGTATATTTAACCCCACCCTAAAATTATTCAATTAAAAAAAAAATTCTGTAAAAATACGTTGGATGTGTGGGTGGGGCATGAGATGTGGGCACATGATGTGTATCAAACAAGTCACTGTCTGTCATTGTCCAAGGAAAAGGATACCATAGAGAGAAGAGATATGTATGTTGACATACCCTTGTTTACACCCTTTGATTGGTGCAACTTATCTACTACAATTGAAGTGGAAAAAAATAGTTTAAAACTAATATATATATATATATATATATATAATTTTTTTTTTCTAGAAACCCATAGAAGCCAACTGCCCAATATTTAATTTATATTTAGTCAAATCTATAAATAGTACTGTAGTCTAAGTGTGATGTGGACAGCTGTGATTACCATGGCCCATATTCCAGAAACAATAGTCTAGGATAGTAGGAATATATACGTCCAATGAAAATTGGAATACGAAAATAATGTATAAAATATTATACTAGCAAGTTGCGAAACATACTCCACTAAAATTTTCTCGTACACCAGACCTAATGGTACAAAATACAAATGAGACATTGCATATACTTGGCGTAAAGAAAATTTTGGTGTATTTCACAGCAGTCAAGATATTATATATTATTATATAATACAGTAACAATCAGTGAAATTTTCTCAGTACCCTCATTAAAAATTAGGATAAAGTACACTTTACTCCATTAAATTATACACATGTTTTTAATTGGATCTATAAATTATTATTATTTTTTTTAAATTGAGTTATTGAACTTCAAAAATTTATTCAATCAGACCCAAATTCTGACACTGTTAATGTAAATTATTAGAAATTGTTACGTATTTTGCGTGTAATGCTTACCTGTCACATGTTAGGTTAAGACAAGCACAAAAGATTGTGCATGACTAACAAATTATGCGATTTTGGGTATGATTGAATGCGATTTTTTTACACTATTCACAATCTCACAAGTTTGTCTTAACCTAACATGTAACATGTAACATGTAAACATTACACGCAACGTATGTGACAATTTCTAATAATTTAAGCTAATAGTGTCGGAATTTGGGTCTGATTGAATGAATTTTTGAAGTTCAATGACCCAATTGAAAAAAAAAAGTGTATGGACCCAATTGAAAATAGGTGTGTAGTTTAATGGACTAAAGTGTAATTTGCCCTAAAAAAAATACTTAGTAACTTTACTTTAACTAGTAATGACCCTTGCAGTGCATAAGAGAGTTAGCAAGATAAAGTATCACATGACAAAAAATAGTTTTAAACTAAAAAATAGAAGAAAGCTATTACAAATGATTTAAAATGATTAAAAAAATTGTACATTTATTGATGACGTGTGTAAATGTCTCATAAAAGATATATTTGTCCAACTAAAAAGTTTAAAAAAAATATTTTGAATAATATGATTTTTAGAGAAGTCACCAAATTACATCTATATTTTTCTTTTTTTCTTTTTTTTCCTTAGAAAAAAAAAAAAGAAGAAGAAAAAGAAGAAGCCAAAATGACTATATGCTCCAAAAAATTGTTTTTGGAAAAAAGCCAATAAAGTATATCTTTTTTTCTTTTCGTTTAATTTTTTTCAAAAGCCTGAACGAAAAAAGAAGAAGATACATTTTAATGTTTTTGTCTTGAAAAAGTTTTTAATGTACATGGTCCGACAATTTATCGTTCATCTTAAAATTTTAATACAATATATTTTAAGGAAAAAGATTATGTAAACCCTTCCCCGTTGGAGTTAGTCGTGCTTATTCGAGGGTACATTTGGAGTATCCATTGGTATCTACCATAATCATAGCAAAGCGAAAGAAGCCCCTAGCAAAATGGAATAATAGAAAGTATAGAAACAAAAATCTTACCTGTTGGATCGTTAGACCCTTCTTTTGTCTCATTGTAAAATAGTTTACTCTTTCTATCTCATTCAAGTAAAAATCAAAAGTCATAAAATACAATACACAATCTCTTAAGTTAAGTTAAACATGTACAAATTACACAAGTGTAATTTGTTTAAACATGTACAAATTACATACATATATTTATACATATATACACACATGCGGTCATATGAAAAAAGAGAATACCAAGGACCCTTTTGGCCCAATGGTATCACCTCCTCTCCCCCTTGTGGGAGGGGAGGGGTTCGAATCTCACCGATGGGTGAGTGGAGGAATTTTTTTAATTCCTCCTTTCTTTGTAGAATCCCCCTCGTGCTCCTGTCTGGCCGATCTCTTGGGTTCCCACTTGCTTGGATATGGGTGTGTGCGTGTGTGTGGCGTGTGTCATCCAGGTAAGTAATCTAAAAAAAAAAAAAAGAGAATACCAGTTAACTTAACTACAGTGAGAATGGCTAGTTAAGAAAAGGAATGAAAGTCATGTGACCTTTGTTCTTATTAAATTAGAAGGATAGCAATTACTCTGAAAATGTGTAACAAAAATGATAGAGATACACACCAAATGACACACTAAACGACACACCAGCTTTAAATACATGTACTCTGTGCTGTGTAAGTGATGTATAGAAAAGTGTGAAAAATTCAAATAACACAGAGTACATGCATTTAAAGCACAGTGTGTCGTTTAGTGTGTCGTTTGGTGTGTATCCCTATCATTGTTGAATATGTAATGCATTGGTTTCTAAATTCAAAGTTCCTATATACAATTATGTTATATATCATATCTAATTAAATTATAATACATACATATCCCGTATATCTCATATATAATTGATGGGTTAAATTGCGTTAAAAAAAATTCATATTAGTTTTTTTAAAGTGTGACGTGGTAGAAGCTAAAGCACAAATATAATTGTTAAGGGGAACACCCAAGCATCTATAATGTAAGACTAAAAACTTTGTGATAGTCCTCAACAATTCAGTACCAATTCTAATCCCGCTATGGCGATCGACTTGGATATTAGTGAGCACTTCTTCATCCATCAAAATTAATTAGGTTTGGGAACAACTTTTGTTTAGCCAAAATTGAAACGCCACTAATCATGTTGAAAACTTAGAAACACGCCCTCTAACCCCACCCGAAAAATAAAGGTTGCAAAGAGAAGCTCAAACCTGATATATCGAACATGTGCACTAACGCAAGTGGTCTAATAAACAAAATAATTGTTTCATTTGTCTTATATTGGAAAAAAATCATGTTTTTTTTTTTAAACAGATGAAGAAAAGAGAAAAACACAAATATAAATTTTATGCTCTGTCAACTCTGAAGGAAACCAAGTAATAATACCTAAATAGTATGAGTGAAAAGTAATGGGCTGAAAATCACAAAACTAATAAACAATGGCAGGGAAGAAAAATTATAAATAGCATGGTGAAAAGATTAAAATAAATAAATTTCATTTTCATGCATCTTTACCTTTGGTTGGGAAATCTAGACCCAGTACAGAAGATACACAAGGACAATCCACACATGAACTGCTTGATAGAACAATTCCCACATTTTGTTATTTAGGGAATTTATGTGATATATATTTCAAGGAGAAAGAGAGAGGCAATTAAGGGAAAGAGATCGAGAAGCAATATGGGCAATTCCCAAGTGATTATGTTTTAATATATTTATGATAGTTGACCAAATACACATACACGGACACTCCAGACATAAATTGCTTGATAGAACAATTCCCAAATTTTGTTATTTACGGAATTTATGTGATATAAATTTCATGGAAAAAGATAGAGGCAATTAAGGAAAAGAGAGAGTCAATTGTAGGTAATTCTGAAATCATTTTGTTTTCATATACTTATGATAGTTGACCAATAAAACAGGAATATTCTAAATAGGAAAATTTAATAGAATGTGCTACGTGGCAAAATCAAAATTCTTTGTTTTCATATAGATGTATTAGATATATACGCTCAAACTCTTAAGTGAATTGGGTCGAGTGAATTTATCCAATGAACTGGCTTTTAAGCCTAACAGAACCCGCGGGTTAGCAAGGCTTGCAAGTCAACGGTGAAACCCGTGAGTTCTTTTTAAATCCCAAAAATGCATAAAAAATCAAAGAAATTGGCATTTGCCAAATTGACTGGAATATAAAATGTCTAAGATATTTAATTCATACCATATCCTACAAATACGTTTGGAAAAAAAATGAATATAAAATGACATTAATCTATATGTACATAACATATACATGTAGATATGTATGTGTATTTTTTATTTAAATTTCATTTGCATTAATCTCAAATTATAATTCAAATTAATTGCAATTTGGAGAGAGAAGAGAGAAACAAAGGGGGAGATGAAGGAGTACCACATGGCAGAAGCTTTGGCTTTTGTTTTCATATATATATATATATATATATAAATATATATATTAGATAAGATGACAATAATCTGATTTACCATTTAAGAATACCATGTGTGGATACCGGCATTTGGGCCCACTTTTTTTTAAAATAATTTTCAAAACAAATACCAAGAGTCGCCACTTAATCTAAGCGTGCCATCAACTAATACATATATATATATATATAAATAATACATTACACAAGCATGTTGAAAGGGGTGCAAAATTACTAATGACAAAATATCACTCACAAGCCACGTAATTCAAGTAGCAAGCAATGCAAATAGGGAACTAGAAAACATACACGGGATCCAGCCGCGAAATACAAACGTACAATGCGTACATATAAAATAAAACCTAAGAAAAGGTCTCTAACGCATATAAACACATAAGGCAAGAACATAGGCTAATGTGTCGCGCATGGAGTCGAAAATCAATAAAAATTAATAAAGTAAAATAAACTAGAGAAAATGTTGAAAAAATGTACCTCAAAAGTGCTACAAAACAAAGGGATAGTCCACATATTTTAAACAAAACATTATATCAAATAATCAATTTTAGACTTCTAGCTTAAATCTATCAAGTATGGAAAGAATTGACATATTCATGGATTCCTTCTAATTAGTTGAAAACATATCACCTCTATAGATATGCAAGTCTTAACTAGGAACCAATGTAATGTCCATATAGAGGTAGTATAATCTCAACATGATTATAAGGAATTCACAACTAGGTTCAATTAGGGACAAATCAAACTAGAATTAAATCCTAACTATAAGCATCAATATACATAGATGAATGCATGGATGTATACACGAATGAGGACGAACTATGTACTCTTCACTAATTTGGATCACTTAGCCTCTGGATTTAGACTTAATTATCATTATTCAAAACATGATTTGAGTCCCAAAGCACTTTGGAAACCATTTAAGTTAAGATCAATAAGATTAGACAAAAACAGTGACTGTTTCTCATGAATTACATAGAGCAGACCAGATTTTAAAAGGTAGAAAAACCATGCTTCCAACGGTTGGATCTTAATGATTTTTGGATGATACGCCTCTATGAGTCTAGTTTATAACCCAAGAAGAAAATCGAAGATTAAACGGTTAGATCTCAGGGAATAAGGAAAACATTAGGCATCACTCACGAATTTTCAACTCTCTGTCCAGAGATTTTGCGTGATTTTCTAAAAATAGTAAACAAATGAGAAACACTTAGATCTTTTTAGCGTATCTGCCTTACACATTAAACTACCTAGAAAATTTTATTGGAGGCCAAGAAAGTTCCGTTAAGGTTCTGATTTATTAATTTCAAAACGGACTTACTGTTTTGGAATTTTGGACAAAGAGTTGCTTGTTTTGAAATCATAAGACCAAACTATCTTAAATGTGGAATTTCATCAAAATAAAAATTCACAGAGGTATTTAAATGAGTTGTGAACATCCTCCAATTGGTCTCATCCCATTCCAATGAACCATGATTTTATAAAAAAATCTTTGATCACAGTTGCCTTATGGACTCACTGCACTTTTGTTGGATTAATGTTCATAGTTTGAATCAAACTTGACAAACACCTAATTCCTCTCCCAAATACATGGTCCGCGAGGGATATAGATTCAATTTGCTATTTCTCCTACCAAATTAATGGTCCTTGGAGGCTTAAGCAAGACCAAACCCATATGAACCGTCAAAGGACATAGAGAAGGTCCTATGAGATTCTCTAGTTGAAGGCTCCAAGTCATGAGTTAGGACCTTGAATTCATTCAAACTTGTGTGGGCACAATTATTATCAACTTAATCCCCACATAAATCATAAGATTATGGGAGACTAAGAGATCATTCTTAAGCAAACCTCTTGAGATATAGAAGATCTCATAGATTTCCAAAAGAAGTAATATCAAGAATGAAACAAAATCAAAAGTTATTTGAGAGGGTCCAAGATAACAAAATCTCTTTATGAATTAGTTTTAGTTTAAATCCAAGGCTTATTTAGATCGAAACTAATGAATTATCATGAGTTTCAATCACAAATTCTATGTGGTGTGTGATGAAATGAGGTAGGAAGAGATGTTTTGAAAATGTGTAAAGATCCTAGAACTATGAATTTGTGATTGAATTTGCCTAATTCTACCAAAGATTGAGAGGTTACCTCTATGACCTCAAGGATTTCTTCTATCTCTTGTGGATTTCTTTCAAAAATCTTCAAATTCTTCTCCAATTCTTCAAATTCTTCAAGAAAAACTCTATTCTCTTCTCTCAATTCTCTCTATTGTATATATATAACTCTTGTATATATCAATTTGATTCAAAAAGTCAAGTAAAGGTCTCCATAATAGAGATGAAGGTCTGTTTATATAGACCAACATTACAAGGTTGAATGGGTAAATTCGGGTGAAAACCCATGTGCAAAGTTTTCTTCTAGAACATGTAAGAAAAACAGTCTGTTACAGCACGCAACACTTGACGACTTGCCTGCAGCACTTGCTGAGTGTCGGGCGGCACTCACTGACTGCCGGCATGGCACTCAGCGAGTGCCGCCGGCTTCGCCACGTTCCGCCGCTAACAGAATTTCTGTCTTCTTTTTTAATTTTCAAAATATGTATTAACAAAAACTTAATTTTTGGTAAATTATATTAAAATACTTATAGTTGTAATATATTTCATTAAGAATACATGCATAGGATGTACTTTAATGTGTCATTTCTTTTTTTTCTCTTTTTTTTTCTTTTCTTTTCTTTTAAAAAAAAACTCCTTTTTTCAAAATTCCTTTTCTCCTTTTTATTTATTATTTTCTTTAAAACTTTCTTTCATATTTTATTTCTCAGGACGAATCCCCAGACTGATTTTCTCATATGTTCTTTAACGTTCGGGTCTCTGCCGAATACCCAATTTCTCTTTCTTTTATTTTTGATTTTTGAACTTGATTTAAAGAATCTTTGAAGAATTTGAATTCTCTGGAAAAACTTTGAATTTCACCGGTCATTGTCATCATCGGTATTTTAGAGGTAACCAATCCCTGGATTTGACGTTTGGTCAAAATCGGGGTGTCTACACCATGTAACACACTCCATGCAAATAAAACAAGATATTGTAATTTAGGGATTGTTTCGAGGTTGTATTCTTTGGCACCGTCTTAAAAGGATTAATTACTTCTTGATATATGGAAAAAAATAGCATAATTTTATGAGTAATGTTATACTTTCTAAATTTAAATCTCAAATTGGGTTCTCAAATGCTTTATCAATTTTAACATATATAGTGGCATATGAAATAACTAATTACTGTTATAGCATATGGTACAAACTATGTGCTATTGTACTTCTAGAGATGGATCATACTACATAAGCGAAGGACAGCATGGTGTCAACTTTTTAATGTACATCAAAAGCCTTTATTATCTCAGTCCACTTAAATAAAGGTACGTAGTTAACTTGTTTTACAATGAAAATTGAGAGTTCTAAGAAAATTTTGTTGATTAATAATTTGTTTGGTCATGTGCACATACTTATGGTTTTGTGCGAACTGATAGTATATGGACACTAAGATTTGTATCATTAGCAAAACACATGGTCGGAGCTAGCATAGGATCAAAGGGGGCCAGGCTCTCCCTGAGATTTTAAAAATTAAAATTTTATTTTATATTTTTTAGTATTTTACATTTAGACCCCCTCTCCATCCCCCCCCCCCCCCCCCCCCTAAACTTATATTTAGGCCCTCCAAAGGGGTCCAAGGATCAATTTAGTATCATCAGCTACATTTATATTGATATACAGGTATATACAACTCAAAAGGAAAGGTGCCTAGAATTTTAAAAATTACATTTTTAGTGTGAGAATTTTATACGTTTTAGAAATAGGCCCCATAGAATTTTGAAAGACACTATACAATATTTATGTGTCACCAAATAGATTCATATTATAAGCATATCCCAAAAAAATCGCAATTGTATACAAGCACATCCAAAAAAAAATCGCCAATTATGAATAAAAAGACCCCAACAAAAATTCGCCTCGGGGGCGCTGCCTCCGAACCCCCCTATAGCCTAGACCCCCTGACTAAAATTCATGGCTCCACCCCTAGCAAAACATATGGTGAGATATCATATGAGATCTAGAAGTGTGGCGTCCCACCCTGCCACGAGTCCCGGCAACGGGGTGCTAACTAGAATAATAGAGCGGAAGAACTAAACATACTTGTAATGCTCCAAGTCCTAGACCCAAAGCTTACCTGAAAAATTTTCTTTTTAGAAAAATGAACGTTTAAACTTTAAAATCAATTAAAATCCAAAGCTTTGAATTGAAATATTTAAACTTTGAAACCTCAAAACTTTGATACCATTTTACAATACCCCAAATCCTAGACTCTGAGGGTTACTGCGGAAGTATAGAATAGCCGTTTGAAAATCTTTGATGGGAAATCAAAATCCTTATAGACTAACGGATTTGAGTAAAACGATAGCGGAAGCATTAAACTAGTCTTTTGAAAAGCTTTGCACGCTTGTCAATTTAAAATACATTAATAGAAAATCCTTATCGGTTCATTAAATGAACAATAGTGCAGCGGTAAACATACAGATCTGATAAACATTTATCATAATTCTTCTCAAGCTTTATAATACAACTTTGAATTAAAAACTCAAGTTTGGTTCCACTTATCGAAAAGTAATACTATGATCTGCTTTCTTTTCTCAAACCTTAATTAGAAACTCTTAAAATAAAAACCCAAGATTTTTAAGGATATTCTGAAATTAATACAAAGTATCACGATCTCACAATTTCTTCACCAAACGGGGTCTTCACGAGTAAACTCTACTCCGAGCCTGGCCCTAACTCAAGTCACCTAAAAAAGGGGTTTAAATAATCCATAAGCCATGGAGGCTCGTATAGTCATATCACCACATAATAACATTTGTTTTATAATATGCGTGAGTGTAATGAATGCCAATGTTATGCATGAAAACCATTTTCATGCCCTTTCAAACACTCACCCTCGATCGTCAATATCATTACCCCGACCATGGGCTTCCCGTCCACGGATGCCTAGCCTTTTATGTGCGGGACTTTGGGCCTTACGAATACCTCGGTCAAAGAGTCCTCAGATTCACCTCATGGAGGCATAGCCTTCAACGTGCGGGCCGAGAATTCGAGTTCCTAGTGGTACCAATCTCACACGCCTATCCACAAATCCGGGATTTCTATCTTTTCAATACAAATCCATCCAAGAGGGTTTCATGCACGGAAGCCGCCAAGATCTTCCCTTTTTAAAACCTGGAAGTCTCTAAGATCTTCCTTTTCAAAATTGAAAGCCTCCAAGGTCTTTCATCCCAAAATCATTTTCATGATTTTCGTGTTCATGCTCATGCTAATGAAATGTTATGACATATGTAGCTTTAAGCACCAGGACATATTCAATATTTCATAAGTCACATATCAAGACATGCTATCGATTTAAAGCAACTCAATAGGCATGCTAAAATCAACCAAGTAAACACATAAAATACATCAATTCATATAAACATGTAAGCACACTATTTGCATATTATACAACTTTATTGAGGGTTACATGAAACTACCATTCACAGAAGACTGAATAAGTACTCAAAATTGAAACCAGAACTGCTCAATCTGTTATGACTATCTTCAATAGTAATACAAGTGTATTAGTAAGGTACAACACCTCTAAGCATATGCACAACAACTATTAGAGTAAAGTACAACTCACAATGCTTAGGGTACAAGGTCCCTTAGCATGATACTGACTAAAGTACAAAAAAACTGAAGTTTTTACCAAACTGCCTCAGATCGCTTGAGCGGACTCTCGCTCGCGTGGGTTGCGCTCACGCGAGTCGCTCAAATGAATATCATATAGAATGCTTACAGGTTCATTTTAAAACAGCTTTAAAAAATTTACACAGTTCACTCGCGCGATCGCGAACACAGTGTCATTGTTGTCTTCTCCGAAGCTCTGTTACTTTGACCATTTTCAAAACTTAACCAAAATAGGCTTTCTAATATATGAAACTCTTCATTTTTCTGCGTAGATTTCAATTATGAAATCAAAATTTCATGAATCAGATTGTAGCTCTTGGTTTAATTGAAAAACCGAAAGATGACAAAACCTTAAATCGACCGTTCGTTGCGATCGTAATGAATTAACTTCTAAAATTCAAAACAGAGCCTCGTGGGATCGAGACCTTTCATTTGATATAAAGAAATTGAGTTTCCCTTATAGTTTTTCTGCTTGCTATTTTTGGACCCTTAATGATATATATATAAATATATATATATAATTCTATAAATAAATATATATCTATATCTACAAAACCTAATATAAACTGAAACCAACTAAAAATTGGTATTGGAACCCTACCCAATTCAAATACAGAGGTATAAAGAGAATGCTAAGCTCTAGGCTTTGATTTTGCAAATACTCACTAGATTGAGTATAGAAAAATATGTATGTGTGATAGGCTGCGAGAGAGAAAGAGAGAACCACAGAGAGAGACTGAGAGTTGTTGAGAGATTGAGAGTGAGAGGTGTTACATATATATATATATATATAGGTTTGAAATGCTTGGCCCCCAAGCACAAACACACTTGCACACACTGCACAAATTTTTCTTTGGGCTCCAAGTAACATATGGGAGATTATCCCATGTGTTGAGCTCACACAATGTTGCACACACCATGTAAAAATTATACCGTACCAATTCCAAAACTGGTATATTTCTAATGAAATTATGATTATAATTTCTGGGTCATTACAAGAAGCGTATCAAGAGTTTTTGTCTCGTGGCTATACACAACCTTATGAATAATTTTGTGTAAACTGCTAGTATAGGACACTTATGACAGCTAAACTTATATCACTTTTGAAAAACATATGCCACAACAAAAATGGCATAACGATGTTTATATATTAGCTTCTATTGAAGATTGGCCTTTATTTCTCGAAGAAAGCATAAGGTTGGAATCCCGATTAAGCAAGCTGCTCAAGCGAGCTTGGCTGTTGCAATCTCGATTGAGCTAGCCACTGGAGCGAGAATGTTGAATTTTGAAAAAAAATCAAGTTTCCTAATCTAATTGAGATTTCGGAATTGGATAGTTTCTAAGGTATTGTTGGCTTCCTAATTAGTTAGCAACTTTGACAACATCTACAAATGGTGAAGATTTAACCCCAATTATTAATGTCGAGATTGTATCTTTCTATTTTGGTGATAATGATGCAGTTGTTGATGGTTAAAAATGGCATTCTCAGGTTTCATAGGTGATGTGAACTTGGGAATATTCAGTGAATAGATGGTGATGTAGCGAAGACGACAAAAGGTGATGTATGATTGAAGACCCTATAAACCAAAAAGATGTCGTAGTTGATGGTGACGCTATAGACGTAGTGCAGCTGAAGATAGTAAAGATCTAAAAAATAAATGCAAATGTAAAGATTGTTAAAAATTGTACTTGATTAATTTCTCAAAGAAATCAAAAGACTGGAATCCCCCTCGCGAGCAAGCTGCTGGAGCAAGCCCCCACTCGAGCAATTGATCTGCTCGGTCGAGCTTGGTTGGTGACTGCAATCTCAACCGAGCGAGCTACTAGAGCGATAACGTTGAATTGTGATGAAAAATTAGGTTTCCTAATCTAATTGAGATTCCAGAATTGGATCAATAACCTTAGGTGGTGTTAGCTTCCTAATTGCACGAGATTACTTGCTAGGGAGGTTTCTTAGTGTACACGAGTTACTATGTGGGTAAACCTACTAATTCTAGGATTAGGCAAGGTTTTATGCATAAATAGGAACCTATGGAGATGAACATGATGAGTCTTGAGTGAATTCAAGAGAGAACTCATAAAAGAGTTATATGGAGCTGTGTGATTGCAATGTGAGCGTATTCATAGTGTGTATTCTCAAGCAGTACATAGTATGTACGAGAGTTGTTGGTGATACATCTTTTGTGAGAGTTTGTATTGTTCAATCAATAAAATAGTCATTCTTTGCATTGTTGATTTTCCCAAATTGGGTGAACCACGCTAAATTCCTATGTGTTGATTATTATTATTTTCCTTTCTTTTTTCCGTGTGTTACTATTTGACTATTTTGTACTCATGCGCAACATTTTAAAAAAATGGTCCAAAATTTTTAACAATTTAAGAACAAATGTTGGTAATCAATGCCATTAATTACTGACGTTAGCTAAGTAATTGTTGCAAATTACTGGCATTAATAGAATATAGAAGGAAACATGCAATTTAATTGGGCTTGTATTTTGGGAAGTACATGGTATCGAGGTATTGATGTGCGGGCTTGTTGCGACCTTATGGACAATTTAACACAATTCAAAATGCTATTAGAATTAGTATTAAGTGGCTAATTGGAGATGTAATTTGTTTCTTTTCCTTGTAATCTTCAAATAACTTCTTTTATGTTTTGCTACTATTGTAATACCCTTCTTTGTTGCAAGGTGTATAACGATTATCGTAGAGATATCAAAGGATACATAAGAGATGAATTGGGTTATTTGAAGAATTTGTTTTTTGGAAATAGGATACATAAGAGATGAATTGGGTTATGTGAAGAATTTGTTTTTCTGAAATAGCTAATGTTTTACTGGTTTTGTTTGGGATTACATAATCTGAATGTACTTGATGCTAAAAATCTAGACTGTTTGAATATTTGAAATTTTGTTTTTCTTTTGACCCCTTTCCCTTTCCCTTTCCCTTTCATATTAAATAGAGTGCATTTGATTGGTGCACTGAGTTATTGTATGGGTACAACACAATGGTATAGATGAAAATGATTGGAATTTTATGCAAGAATACATGTTCATAGGTGTTTGCAGTGTTTTTGTGTTTGGGCGTGCCAGAACCAAAAGTGGTTCAAGAGTGCAAAACTAAAGTTTTCTAGCTACGTTAATGCAAGTGCTGCAAAAGGCTTAAAATAAATCTAACTTTTAACTAGGCGAATGTAATGGTAAAGCATACAAGCCAAAACTAGTGCATAATTTACTAAGCATGTCACACCCCAACCCGCCCCACACGAATTAGGATGTGTCACAATGGTGATATTAAAGTTCCAAAAATATTTTCTGATACGTCCAGAAATATTCTGTAACGGTCCGACCACCACGTGGTCAGCGGATAGCCCGGATAGTCCGGAATGGGAGCATGGAGCCACACTTTCGAGGTGTTCAACTGTAAACGTCCGGGATACTCGGCGCGCTCGGGGACGGGGCGTATTGACTCCCCAGTAGGCGCGGAGTAGATGGCGTCTCTCATCGTTTCCTTATACGGCCATGACTGTATCAAGAAAGAATCAATGGTTTCCTAAGCCACTTAGGAAACTCCCCTAATGTTGTGCAAATCTATTGTGATTAGATTAGGCTTCCTAATCTAATAAACTTACCATGTAAGGGTGGACTCTTACATCTATAAAAGAGCCCACCTATCCTCCTTAGAGGGATCCGAAAAATTACTTCTCTGAGCATATACTTACTCGCTAGAGAACTCACCACCCATACGCATATACCCAGCCGGTGTTACTGGTAGTTCCGCCCATCTTTGTTGGCTCACCAGGCCCGCCGGTGATCTGCTAGTGAGAAGCGCTGAGACGCACCCGTGGACGTAGGTCACCTCATTAACGGGGTCGAACCACATACAAACCTCTTTCTACTCCATCTTCCCGCATAAATCTTTCTTACCAATTTTGGCATCATCAGTTTGGCGCCGTCTGTGGGAAAGACACAGTCTTCTCATCAACAAAATCTTTGACTGATCGATATGCCGCCGAACAAGGGTAAGAAGACCGACAACCCCGCCGACTCAGCCGGTCAGGAAAACCTGCAGATCGAGCCGCGGGCCACCTCCATGACCACCGAACAGGTCACGGCGGCGTTGGAGCAGCTCCTGGAGGGCCAGCGTTGGGCACAACAGCAGATAGACGCGCTTATGGCCCAACATGAGAAGCGCTCCCGTCAGCCAGCCTGCTCGGCTGTAAGAGCATGCGCGATCCGCTCCGGTGTCCCCACCAAACCGGGAGCGTCCCGCAGGTGGAGAGCGCAGCCAGGCTACTAAGCGCTCTCAAAGGGTGCCTCGGTACATTCCTCGCCGAGCGCGCCGAGCGGATGACGCCAGAATCATCATTGATCGACGGCGCGCAGCAAGGGCAGAAAAATCCGGATGAAAAACCCGGGAATCGGTCGACGATCCTCCCGTCCTGAGCCGAGGGGACCTTAGGCACAGGCTTACCCGAACCAACAGTCGGGTACTATCTCCGAGGTCGATGCACTTTGAGGAGGAGGCCTCATCTTCTGACCCCACCTACCATTCGGACACAGAAAGGAGGACCGGGCGCACTGACGTCAAAGCCCACGTCGAGGAGCTGCAGCAGCAGATTGAGAGGCTGAACCGCAAGTCCGGTCACGACCTCACGAATACAGAAACAGAGTCGCCCTACACCACCCGGGTGACACGGTTTTCCATATCGCGGAAATTCAAACCCCCGCACCTTAGCTCATACGACGGCATGGGGAGTCCGGTGGACCACATCCGCACCTATAAGGTGCAGATGGCACTGGTCACCACGACAGACGAGCTGCTGTGCCTGGCTTTCCCCAGCACCCTAAAGGGATCGGCCGCACAGTGGTTCCATGCCTTGAAGCCCCGGACGGTTGACAACTTCAAAACCCTCGGCAAACTCTTCATCAGCCAGTTTGTCGGGATGCTAGACCGATTGCAACCGGACACCCAGCTGCTAGCTGTCAAGCAGTAGAAGGGTGAATCTTTAAGGGAGTATGTGGATCGTTTCAACCAGCAGAGGCTCCTGATCCGCAACCTCAACGAGACGGCCGCAATCATGGCCTTCTGTTCAGGAGTTCAACACACCAAGGTGGCCACGTCTTTTCATCGCAACTGACCGGCAACTCTGGTGGAACTCTCGGAAAGAGTCGGAAAGTATATAGATACCGAGGAGTTTTTGAAGGCAAAACGCGCCAGCCAGGCGAAAGACGAATCCCCAAAAGCCAAGCGCAAGCGCGAGGGATTCGAGAAGGGTCCGGGAAAGAAGCTGAAACAAGATCAAAGAGATGCTAGAGGCCAGCCCCTAACGGCTTTTACACCCCTTTCCCGACCCATACATGAGGTGATGGCCGCCGCAGAGGCACAGAGGCTGCTTCCGCAGCCAGCTAAACTCAGAGCCCCACCCGGTAAGAGAAACTGGGAGAAGTTTTGCCGTTATCACAGGGATCACGGCCACGAAACGGAGGATTGCTTCAAATTGAAGATAGCAATCGAAAAGCTGATCGAGCAGGGACATCTTGACGAGTTTGTCACAACGGACAGACGGCCCCGACAGGAAGCCCAAGCTCCCGGTCAGCCCCCTCCACCGCTCGGCCACATTAACGTGATCTCCGGAGGAACATCTGGCAGAGGTGATTCTCAGTCGGCACGGAAGAGGCATGCCCGAGCATCCCGAGCGGATGTATGGCAGGTCCAATCCACTGGCTCATCACCAAATGACGTTTTAACGTTCTCGTCCGACGATGTACAGGGCCTCCACTACCCCCATGACGACCCGCTAGTAGTGACGCTTTCTATAGCTAACTATATGGTCCAGTGGGTACTGGTTGACACGGGATCTCCCGGGATCGGCTTTGGCCGATTGCTACTCCCCTAGTCGGATTCAACGGCTCCAGCACTCAACCGCTCGGTACGATCGAGCTCCCAGTTCTCATGGGGACCTACCCGCATCAGGTTTCCATGCTGACTAATTTTGTGATAGTGGAGGCCCCCTCGGCCTACAACGTCATCCTCGGAAGGCCGACCCTCAACAGGGCCCGAGCAGTTGTCTCCACATACAGCTTAACCATGAAATTCCCAACTCCCCGGGGACCCGGATGTTTGCGAGGGGACCAGACCACGGCTCGAAGTTGTTATGTTAGCTCGTTACGCCGGGGGGCAATCACCGAAACACTGAACGTCCAAGAAATGGACCCCCGGGACCAGAGGGACGTGATAGGACCTATGGAGGAGTTGGAGCAAGTTGTGCTGGATCCAGAACACCCAGGTCGCACGGTTAACATAGGCGCACTACTGGAGCCTTCCTTGAAGGAAAAGTTAACCCAGTTCCTAAGGCAAAACCAGGACGTTTTCGCTTGGAGTCATGAGGACATGCCCGGGATTGATCCCCGGGTGATGTCCCATCGTCTCAACGTCAGCCCGGACTGCCGCCCAATGAAGCAGAAACGGAGGGGCATGGCCCTCGAGAGACAAATGGCAGTAAGTGAGGAGGTCGAGAAGCTCCTAAAGGCGAACTCTGTCCGGGAGGTCTACTATCCCGATTGGTTGGCTAATGTTGTCCTGGTCAAAAAGAGCAATGGGAAGTGGAGAATGTGCGTAGACTTCACCGACCTCAACAAGGCCTGTCCAAAGGACTGTTATCCGCTGCCCAGGATAGACCTCCTTGTCGACTCAACAGCGGGCCACTCACTCCTCTCATTCATGGACGCCTACTCGGGGTATAATCAGATCAGCATGTACCCCAGGGACGAAGAGAAGACGACGTTCATCACCGACCAAGGCACGTACTATTACAGAGTCATGCCCTTCGGCCTTAAGAACGCCGGGGCTACATATCAGCGCCTGGCCAATTTCATGTTCAAAGACCTCATCGGAAAGTCCATGGAAGTGTACGTGGACGATCTCCTGGTCAAGAGCCGGGATGAGCCCGACCACCTTGAGCATCTAGCCGGGGCCTTCAGCATTTTGAGAAATTTCAAGATGAGGTTGAACCCGGCCAAATGCACCTTTGGTGTCTCGTCGGGCAAGTTCCTCGGTCATGTAGTCAGCAGGCGGGGAATCGAAGCAAACCCCGATAAAATCCAAGCTATCATCAACATGCGGTCACCTAAATCAACAAAAGAAGCTCAAAGCCTAGCCGGACGGGTGGCCGCACTTAATAGATTCGTGTCCCGAGCTACCGATCGGTGCCTGCCGTTCTTCAAAATTCTTCGCAAAGCTTTTCAGTGGACCGAAGAGTGCGAGGAGGCATTCCAGGAACTCAAGAAATACCTGGCCTCACCTCCTCTACTGTCAACACCGGTATCCGGAGAGGAACTGTTCCTGTACCTGGCGGTGTCACCGTCGGCGGTTAGCTCGGCACTCATCCGGGAAGAGCACGGGATACAGTTCCCAGTGTACTACACCAGCCGGGCATTACAAGGTGCGGAAAGCCGATACTCCCGTATCGAGAAGTTGGCCTTCGCCCTCATCACCTCAGCCCAAAGGCTCCGCCCGTACTTCCAGGCCCATGCCATCATAGTGTTGACCGATCAGTCCCTCCGCAAAATTCTCTCTCGGCCGAACACATCCGGGAGGCTCGTCAAGTGGGCATTGGAATTGGAAGAGTTTGAAGTAACTTACCGACCTCGGACGGCCATCAAGGGACAAGCCGTCGCTGATTTCCTGGTCGAGTTTACATACCCAGAAGACCCGGTCGAAGAACCCGAGCCTCCGGCCTTACCACCCGGATTGCATTCCAGCATCCCAACCTGGGTGCTACATGTCGATGGCTCTTCCAACCAGCAAGGTAGTGGGGCCGGGATCATCCTGACTACCCCCGATGGCATCCAGCTTGAGTATGCTCTGAGGTTTGGGTTTCGTGCCTCCAACAACGAGGCCGAGTACGAAGCCCTCTTGGTCGGGTTACAGTTGGCCATCTCAATGAGTGCCCAACAAGTCCAGAGCTACAGCGACTCCCAGCTCGTAGTCAATCAGGTAAACCAAGAATACAAAGCGCGGGAGGACAGCATGATAGCCTACTTGGCCCTCGTCCGGACAATTTCCAATCAACTCCGAGGGTTCTCCATCACTCGGATACCTAGAGAAGGAAACGCCCGAGCTGACCGGCTGGCTCGCCTCGCCTCGCCTCGTCATCTGAGTCAGACTTGCCTTGGATAAGGATACAATTCCTACCCGAACCAAGTGTGATCAATTCAGAGGGCATGGAGCTTGACCCGGTCACTCCGGGACCTAGTTGGATGGATCCAATCGTGACATTTTTGACAACAGGAAGGCTGCCGGATGATAAAGAGGAAGCAAGGCGGGTCAAGTACCGGGCGGCACGATACCACATCCTTGACGGTGTCCTCTACAAGAGGGGGTTCACTATCCCGTACCTCCGCTGCGTTCACCCTACGCAAGTTCAAGCGATATTGTTTGAAATTCATGAAGGAGTGTGCGGGAACCACGTAGGAGGTCGGGCACTCTCCAGAAAGGCCCTCTTACAAGGCTACTATTGGCCAACCATGGCCCGAGATTCACAGGAGTATGTCCGAAGGTGTGACAAGTGCCAGCGATACTCTCCCATGTTCAACAGACCGGGAGAGCTCCAAACGCCAGTCCACAGTCCCTGGCCATTCGCCCAATGGGGAATTGACATCGTTGGTCCCCTACCGACAGGTAAAGGGCAGGTTAAGTTTGCCGTGATAACTGTTGACTACTTCACCAAATGGGCGGAGGCCGAGCCCCTGGCAACGATAACCGAGCGGAAAATGGAACACTTTGTGGAAAGAAATATCCTCAGCAGGTTTGGTATCCCACGAGTCCTGATCAGCGACAATGGAAGACAATTTGATACACCCATCTTTAAACAGTTCTGTTCGGGCTATGGGATACTAAATCATTACTCTTCTCCCGAGCATCTACAAGCTAATGGCCAGGCCGAGGTGACCAACCGCACAATCTTGCAGTCGATTAAGACAAGGCTTGAGAATGCCAAAGGCCTGTGGGCTGAAGAACTACCAGCCCTCCTGTGGGCCTACCGCACCACACCCCGGGCAGCTACGGGCGAAACCCCATTTTTCTTAACTTATGGTTTTGAGGCGGTAGTCCCCACAAAGCTCGGGCTGCCCTCATACCGGGTGGCTACCTTCAATGACCAAGACAATGGAGAAGCCCTCAGGACAGAACTAGACCTGGTGGAAGAAAAAAGAGACCAGGCCTATCTCAGGGTGGCAGCTTACAAGCAACGGGTCTCGCGGTATTATAATAGCAAGGTGAAGCATCGTAGCTTTCAAGTCGGGGACCTTGTCCTTAAGGCAGTGAACCAGTCTACCCGAGTTCCAAGCCATGGAAAGTTGGGAGCAAACTGGGAAGGACCGTATATAGTGACTCGGGTCAACCGACCGGGAACCTACTGGCTACAGAACATGGACGGGCACGATCTCAGTCATCCCTGGAACGTGCAACACCTCCGCAAGTATTATCAGTAGCATCTGGCTACGGGCTAGTAATATAGGACAAGTTCTTTTCATGTAGCCCTGGTTGGGCAACTATTACAGATTGTTATTTTTCAAATAAAATTGATAAAGCTTGCTTCGAAAATTCACCCCGGTCAATACACCGTGCAAAGCGTGAAAGACCTCGGGTCAAACCCCGGGGCAACAAAGACCTAGGGCTCCGAGACCAGGCACAAAAAAGACCTTGGGCCTAACCCCGAGGCAGAAAAGACCTCGGGCAATACCCCGAGGCAGAAAGGACCTCGGGCTCCGAACCCAGCCATCAAATGCTCCTGCAACCACCTATGTTCCAGGTCGATTTCCTATGGTCGCCCCTCTGTATGCCCCCGCCTTCGCAAGAAGGTCGGGGACAAAAGGGTACTAGACCTACAAACAGGAAATTAATTAAGTTTCGCCTAGGTCCAGCCGACGACGGGGCCAAGCCCCTAGGTGGCCGACGATGGCAAGCTTCAAATGCTCCTGCAACCACCCATGTTCCAGGTCGGTTTCCTATGGTCGCCCCTCTGCATGCCCCCGCCTTCGCAAGAAGGTCGGGGACAAAAGGGTACTAGACCTACAAACAGGAAATTAATTAAGTTTCGCCTAGGTCCAGCCGACGACGGGGCCAAGCCCCTAGGTGGCCGACGATGGCAAGCTTCAAAAGCCCCTGCAACCACCCATGTTCCAGGTCGGTTCCCTACGGCTACTTACTCCCGTACTCCCATACTCCCACCTTAGCAAAATGCTTGGGGGGCAGGGGGATAAGGGGAATGTTGAGGCTAAAACAGGGAATTACATCGTTCGACTAGGTGTTCCGTGGGTTACGGTCCTAAAGCATTTGCTAAGGCAGATGTTAGGTCGGCCAAAAACCGAACGGATACTAGCAAAAAGGCATAGTACAAAAACACTACAAAGTTGATGGAAAGCTGACCTCAGGGGTCTTTTCATTAATCAAAGAAAATGTACAAAGCCAGGGGGCAGTTGTAGTGGCCTCCCAAAAAAAAAACTAAAAACTACAAGCAATGAAATAAAAAACAACGAGGAGGAACCGGGGAGTCAGTCTTCCACATTGACCACATCCTCGGTCTCCCCGGTCTGCTCCCTTGATACGGCAAGTCCTTTGTCCCCCAAGTTCCCGCCTGGGGCGAGTTCTGTGGCCTCAGCAATGGCCGTCGGGTCTTCACCAACTGCAGGAGCTTCACCAGCTATGGGATCTTCACCGACATCCCAGTAATCCGAGTCAATCCCCTCGTAGGCCGAAAGGACCCATTCGGGGTGATCCCGGGCTACTCGCCGCTTCAGATCGTCATAACCTTGGAAGAAGCCGTCATCAAACGCGCCCTCCAAGGCCCCTGCGGCAAGTGTCTCGGCCGCCGCTTTCGCCCGGGCTTCAGCTGCCGCAGTAAGGGCCCGGGAAACCTCCAATTCGGCCAAAGCCGCTGCCAGGTCCGCCTGAGCCGCACCTAAACTCAAGGCCAATGACTTCGTCTTGCTTGTCTCGACGGCCAAGGCAGCTTTTGCTACTTGCAATTCTTTCTGCTCCTTCGAAAGGGCGGCGTCAGCAGCGGCGGCCTTCCCGGCCAGGGAAGACAGGAGGGACTCAGATCCCGCGGCCATACAGCCAACCTGCGGCAAGAGGATGGAGATCGTTTAGGCAAGTAAAAAGGAGTAGGCCAATATTTGAAGGGAGAAAGAACACTTACCAGATGGGAAAGGCTATACAACCATCCTTGGAAGTCCAGGGGAGACAGCCCGGCGCATACTTCAACCTGGCTCGGGATTAGGACAGACTTTAGCCTATCCCGAACCTCACCAGGCCCACCGATGGGCAGACCGGATGGAATATCAGCCCGGGGTGCGGGCTCCTCAACAACCAACCTTTGGGGAGCCGATGTCCCCGCAGGGTCCGGACGGTTGACCGTCCCATGGCGGATGCGTCGGAGCGGGCGCTCACCGCCCAAGGCCTCGGTGGCTGGCCTCTTCCCCTGGGCGATCGCCACCCGAGTACCAGCGGCGGCGGCGGCAGCAATCTGCCTCTCCCTCAGCTGCTCCAAATTGCGTTTGGGGGCTATTTCTGCGAAAGAGCAAGATAACACGGTCAGAAATGTGAGAAATAATACGGACAAGTGCAAGGCGAACCAGTAAGGCAACCTCGGAACTCACCGGGGATGAGGGGTGAAAAGCTGGGGGCTGGAACGGGCTCCTCAGGGGAATAGGTCTCGACAAAGTCCCCTGTTCGGGACAATACGTTCCAAACGCTAGTGGGCAACTCTGCTAGGTTCCAGATCCTGGCCTGGCACAGTTCGGAGATTTCGGGAGGTTCTGTCGAGCCAGCTGTGCACAGAGAAATGAAGTCAGTTAGCAAGCCATCGCGTTCCTAAAAACTGAAAGAACGGACGAACTCAGAAGGGTGGTCTTACCCCTCAACTCCCCAGCCCAGGATGTCCTCAGCTGGGTCCCCGGAGCCATGTCACAAAGGCGAATGGTGGACACCTAGAAGAACTTGCCCTTCCACCCCTTGTTGTTGCTGGGGCATCTGTCGATAATTTTCCTGCCCGGACGGGCAGAAAATGAGAAAAACCCCACTTCCCAATGCACAGGGAATGGTCAGTGGGCCCAAAGAAACTCATGGAGGGTAAGCTCGTACCCGAACACCTGAGGCCACAGCGATATACACCCCATCAGGAATCTCCATCCGTTAGGGGCTAATTGCCCAGGAGCGATATCGAGATAGATCAGGACATCCCGGGCAACGGGGTGAAGGGGAAGTCGGAGGCCCGCCATCATAGCATCCTCAAACAGGGTGACGAACCCAGGCTGATAGAGGTGCGCGCCGCCGGGGTTTACGGCTAGGGCGCAACCGTCAAGAAGAGAGTACCGCTCTCTGATCCGGAGAAGGTCTTGGGAACGCAACGTAGAAAGGGTGGACTCACAGGCAAACACTACGGGGTTAGTCTCCCTGGGCAGCTCGTCGCCCGAATCCCTCGAGACGGAGGCAATAGGGGCCTCCTGGGTAGACTCACTATCAGACAGATGAACGGGAATCCCGGCCCCACTCTGATGATCGGTCAGGAACGCAGGGAGCCGGTCTATACTGGCCCCGAGGGATTTTGACCAATACTGTTCACTCTCCGATCTCGACGCAGAGTTGAAGCCGGAGTGTTCCATTGCCGGTGCCCCAACAGCAAGGAACGGACACAAACTACGACCTGCGTATGGATCGAAAACCCCAAGCCTGATATACAGGGGGGGGCAGAGTCACTAACCTGAATGGTAACGAGTAGACACTCCTCAGCACCAGGTAACACTCTCCCAAAACAGCGCAAGAAATACCTGCTCGGTTCAGATGAGTTAAAGTTCCACCCGACTCGAAGAACGCACAGAATCTGAGGAGGAAGAAATCCCACTCCCGCTTGAACCCCACAAGATTCGTTCTCTCCAGCCTCGCTCCGAAATGAAGAAGGACGGGGGGAAGAGGGAAGAAAGCAGAAAATAGAAGATGAGGAAGGGATGCAAGAAATGAGGCAAGTACTCCTTATATAAAGACTCTGAACGGCCAAGATCAGAGCGGATCCAGCGGTCCAGGAGATTTCCCGCCCAAACTGTCGCTTCGGTCACATGAAGAGTCGCCTCAAAAGGCGCGCGCATTAATTGCGTGACGCGACGGTTCAGTTAGCCAGCAATTGGTTCGGTTACGACCACATCACCATTGTTAGGTTCTAACCTAACTAACGACTGGTTGGTACAGAGCAGCGGTGATCCGGGTCCGAGTTGCCGCAACCCGGGCACATTCATACACCGGTCGGATATTAGCTGCCCAGCGTAGCACAGAATTAGTAAACAGTTAAAGGAGCATAGTGAAAGAGAGATATGGCCTCAAGGACCTTTTTATTGCTATAAAAGGTGAACTGTACAGAGATCGGGGGCATTTATAATAGCCTCCCAAAAAAAAAAAATAGGATGAGGCCTTCAAGTCCCTTTGTCCTTCAGAGCCTTGACCTCCTCCTCCAGGGCCGCCAACCTCGCCACCAGCTCCTTCACAGTAAGCTCGATGGTGTGGGTATCCACTTCCTGCATCACCGAGCCTGTCTGCAGATGAGCGGTCTGTTTTTCCACCTCCTGAAGACGACCCTCCAGGTTAGCAAGGGAGAGGCCGGTCCAAGAGCTAGGCACGACCAGGGGATCCATCCGACTTTTCTTTGGTGGAGGTGGAGACCCCTCACCAACTTCTTTCTCTTTTCCCTTCCTGGACGGTCCAGGTGGCGGGCTTGCATCCCCGGACGAGGAGGAGTCACTGCTGGTGGGAAGAGAAATTGGCCCCTCGGGTGATTCGGCCCTATATGTGGCGCGCGGGCCGGTGGCCATGGATCGAGTATAGCGGCGCGACCCAGAAGCCGCAGCGGCGTGGGTTGTGGAGGAAGAACCGGCGCTTGCATCACCCGCATGCCCACCGACCAAATCAGAGAACGACAGGCCGGCCTCGACGGCTCTGTCAATCGCCTCCGTCTCATCAGCAGTAGGGGCCGCGCCGTGGGAGGCAGCAAAAGATTGTTTGCAGAGGTCGGGATCAAAAACTGCAGGGGGCAGAGAATGGCGTCCTCTAGCCAGTTACCGGATACCACGACCCAAGGGTACCGCCGCCAGTTTTTGTTCGGGAAGTCCAGACCTTGGACAAGGTCCCTCCCTTCGGCCCTGGGGCGCAAGTAAGGACCCCTGTAGTCGATGCCTAGGATGTAACACCTGGCGACGTCGACGGAACGGAGGAACAACCCGAGTCGCTCATTCAGCACTGATATGCCCCAGAGGAGGCGAGCGACGTTCGGACGGCACTTGCAGAGCGGGATGCGCAATCCCTCAAGCAGGTCACAAAAGGAGACCGGGAGGGGAAAGCGTAGTCCCACAATAAGCAGCAGATAGCTGCTGATGAGGACGAAAGGGAAGGCTACTTCCTCCCCCTCAATGTACGGACGGACTTCAACGTCGTCCGAAATGTGACAATCCTCTCGAAAGGCTTTGAGCCCTTCATCAGATGACAGATCAATATGTGAGGCCATTTGAGGGAAGTTTGGAAAACGAAAATAGCAGAGAAGAAGGAGCTCGGAGTGTTTTGCTCGAGCGATTTTTGTTGATGATTTGCAGTGAGAAGCAGATTGAACAGGTGCTCCTTATATAGGCATCGCGAACGGTTAGGATCAAATTTGATCAGATGGCTCACATGCTCTCCCGCCAAAACTGTCATTTCGGGCACGTGGGGCGTCGTCTCAAAAAGCGTGAGCATTGAATGCACGATGTGATGGTTCGGTTGCCACCTAGACGATTCGGTTACTTCCAAACTGGCAGCTTTGGATCCGAACCAGTCCAGTAACCAGTGGACACGTGGCGCCGGGGGGCCCGGTCCTGCAGGGTCACCGCTCGATTGATACACCAGCGGGTCATTACAAACCAGCCCTGTTCCGACGAGGGTCCCGGTCTTTTCCCGGTCGGTATCTGGGAGACATTCTTAATTTTCAAATTTCATCTGGCAAGGCGTCATCTCAACTTTGAAAATGAGGGGCAGCTGATACGTCCAGAAATATTCTGTAACGGTCCGACCACCACGTGGTCAGCGGATAGCCCGGATAGTCCGGAATGGGAGCATGGAGCCCACACTTTCGAGGTGTTCAGCTGTAACCGTCTGGGATACTCGGCGCGCTCGGGGACGGGGCATATTGACTCCCCGGTAGGCGCGGAGTAGATGGCGTCTCTCACCGTTTCCTTATACGGCCATGACTCTATCAAGAATGAATCAATGGTTTCCTAAGCCACTTAGGAAACTCCCCTAATGTTGTGCAAATCTATTGTGATTAGATTAGGCTTCCTAATCTAATAAACTTACCATGTAAGGGTGGACTCTTACATCTATAAAAGAGCCCACCTATCCTCCTTAGAGGGATCCGAAAAATTACTTCTCTGAGCATATACTTACTCGCTAGAGAACTCACCACCCATACGCATATACCCGGCCGGTGTTACTGGTAGTGCCGCCCATCTTTGTTGGCTCACCAGGCCCGCCGGTGATCAGCTAGTGAGAAGCGCTGAGACGCACCCGTGGACGTAGGTCACCTCATTAACGGGGCCGAACCACATACAAACCTCTTTCTACTCCATCTTCCCGCATAAATCTTTCTTACCAATTTTTGGCATCATCATTTTCTAAGTTCAAACCACAAAATATAGTTATTTGGCAAAACATACCATGTCGATTGAATGAATAGAGGCCTTAAAAATATTTGGTCGACCAGATAGCACACTTAAAAAATGTATTTGGTCGACTGAACTACACACTTTAAAATATCTAGTCGAACCGACAGCCCTGCTGCAGAATTATTCTGCAGCAACCTCATTTTAACATGTTTTTCATAAGTCAAAATACCAAAACATTCCCAAGTCACTTAAAAACACTTCCAAAACCTCATGAACATGTCCCTAATACATATTCAAGCAATCCCAAACATTTACAACATGATTGCAACCTTACTTGAATCAAAACAAGTAACCAAAAACTAAAGTTTTCACTAAAACAAGCATTTACATAAAAACTTTCCGAGAAGGATTTCAAAACCTTACATAACACTTGGTTACAAAACAGAACTTGTCCAAAATGGTTACAACACATATCCGGACTTGCCGGAATGGTTCAACTCAACCAACATACACAACCCATAGTTTTAACACAAGAAAATACATAGAGTTCTCAAGTTAACCTCAAATCCTTCAACTACACATATTACAAGTTAATGAACATATATAACAAGTCCCAAATCTCTCCCATTCCCGAGCACACGTCACCTTCTCTCCAAGTCTTGTTCTGAACTTGTAGTGGTTGTTATTTACCACAACAGGAAAGGAAAAGATTTTCTTAAGCATTACGCTTAGTGAGCAATCTAAATATGATTGAATGCTTAACGTGCAATGCTACAATTTAACACATAACTCATATACGTGATCGCTGAACTACCGGTTTAACCCGAAGACCTTCTCTTGGCCTTGTGGTCATTTCGATTCCTTGGACATCCGTTCTCAAACGGATTTCTTCTCCTCTCATCCCTTATTACTCCCAACAATGAATCATCTTCCCAAGTATTCAATGATCACTACATAATCACATAAGCACATAAGGATGACATTTTCACATATTGACATGTTATTCTCAATATAGCATGTTCATGGCTTCTAAGCATGAATTTACCAATTCTATATATCATTGAAGCATTCAACACATTAAACCACAATCGATTTTAGTTTGAAGATGTAATACCCGCTCCCGCGGTTTATCTTTAATATTGCTTTAGCATGCATAATCATGAGTTAATGATAATTATAGTGTTATGTGGCGCATATTGAAAGTGGGTTTAACTCACTAAGTTGTTTTTGGGTGTTCAATTGGGAACCCAAATTTGGCCAGTATGGCAATCCCAAGTTGGGATATGTGTTGATGGGTCCCACTTGAGATGGGACAGTAATATGTGGAACACCCTATGTACCTAAATGTTTATTAAGGCTTAAATGATTTATTATTTGATTGTTAATAATATCATGTTATTAGGTAGTGACCACTTTTGGGGTCAATTAGGGGTACCTTTGTGAGCACGAATTGAACACATTTCATAATTAGTAGGCTAATTATCAACTTCATATAATTATATGGGACCACTTATGGGACCCATGCGAGACATAGACAAATACTCATTTAGGTTTGGGATAGTTTTAATACAGTTTAATAATTAGTAGGGGCGTAATCGCAAAACTAGCAAACTAGTGGGGGTTTTATAATAGAATAGGAAACTTGTACATATATGACACCTAGAGATGACTAATCATCTCCATATACAGCATTTGGTTGAAGATTACAGAGAGGTATACGAGAGTTGTGAAAACGTTTACGGTGACGTTCTCGACGCCGATTAACGCGCCAAACGACATCGGTTTTCAAAATAATTAAGCTATATATTCGAACTCTTGGAGGTGAGTTTAAGCTATTGGTACTAATTTTATTGAGTTCTGTGATAGTTTTTTCGTGACCCTTTTTGGAGTTTAAGCTCATAACTCATAATTTATTTATAGGATTTGTACCTGGTTCATGGTAGGGCTTTAATTTCACAATTTAGGAGTGAAACCCAAGAGGTGAGTGATGTTCATTTTGATATTTGGATGATTTTCATGTTGGGTTCAATTGTAATGCCAAAGCATGACTAATTAGCGTACTTTAATTTATTTAGCTTATTATTGGATAAAATTCATGTGGCTAAATTAGGCCCAATTTATTTGTGAAAGCATGGTGTAATGATTAAATGAGCATGTTGAGTTGCCTATTTGGGTCAATGGAAATTGCTAGTTCTATACCATCATGAGGTAATCTTTGTGGTGACGACCACGGCAGCCAGAGGCCTATGGGACCTCACGTGTGAGGGCGTGGGTCATGATTAGTCACGTGGGCTTGGGGAGTGGAACCGCAGGCTAGCCGGTAGTGGTGGGAGTGAACTAGTAATTGCCAGAGACTATAGTTATTTGTAATATGTTGAATTGAGCGTGTTTATTATCTATGTTCAAGATTGGCATTGCTCACAAGCATATAACTTATGTATTGTAGTGGTTATTGAATAACCATCGTAGGTGATCGCGGCGAGGAATCGGGGAAGTGAGTTGGGGAGTGGCTTAACTGGCTTATGGGTTTTGGGAGAGTTGTAACCTTGTTAATGGCTACTTGCCTTTTTAGTTCTAAACTTGTGATATGCTTGTAATGAGTTTAAATTTGAAAATAGTGTATGTTGTATTTTGGTTAGCAAGGCTTATGTAATATTTTTAGTTAAGCTTTATATCTTAGTTGGATCTTAAACTCATGTAATAACCAGCTTGTATAATTTAGCTTTTGTTTTATAGGAGTTGTTGTTGTCATTGGGGTTGAATAGGTTGGTTGTACCTAGTACTAGTGTCATTGGTTTGGGACGTTTGAACTTGGGATTTATTTATTGGGTTGGTTGTAAATGGTTATATTTATTACTTTTCTTGAAGTATTTTTAAACTCTTGCTTGTACTTGGAAGCTTATGTTTATTGCTTTGGTTTTATTCTAAATGGTTTAAAGCATTAGTGTGGATTTCAACTTGTGATTTGGTAATATTATTTATTGAATTTACTAATTGCTAAAACAAGGTTTTGGCTAATTACAAAGACAGGGTTTTGTTTTATTTTTTATTATTGAGCTCCATTGGTTTAAGTTTATTTTAAACATATTTTGGAACTTTAATCACTTGTGTAAGGCCTTGGTGGCATGCCACGTATCCTAGAATCGTTTGGGCGATTCTGGGGAACAAATGTGAACAAAGGGAAAGGCTTGAGCAAAGACAAGGAAAGCATTTTCGTCTAACACCGGGGGATGCCGCAGCTACTGATTCCGTGGTATCAGGTACATACTGATTTGCTTACACCCGGCGTATGTTTTAATAGATTTAGGGTCAATACATTCTTTTGTTGCACATGAATTTGTTAAACACTTAGACAGCATGTCAGAACCTTTAGGGTTTGATTTGTTGATATCACTACCCTTAAGTAAACCTATGGTGACTTCATCAATATTTAAAGCATGTGAAATCAGGGTAAATGATAGGGTTTTGACAGTGAATTAAATTTCGTTGGCCATTAATTATTTTGACGTAATTTTGGGTATGGACTGGTTATCCGCAAACCAAGCTACTATCGATTGTGAACAGAAAAGAGTTACTTTTCGACCAATGGGACAAGGGGAGTTTAGTTTTCAGGTAACTGGTGTTGTAGCACCACCATATTTGGTTTCAGTAATACGGGCAGGCAAGTTGTTAAAACAAGGTTTTCGGGGGTTCTTATGTTCAATAATTGACACACGGGTCACACGAACTAGAGTAGAAGATATTTCAGTTGTACGAGAGTTCCCATATGTCTTTCCTGAAGATCTACCTGATGTACCAGATGAGCGAGAAATTGAATTTACTATTGAAGTAGTCTCGGGGTCTCAGCCAGTATCGAAAACACCATACAGAATGGCACCGGTGGAGTTGAAAGAACTGAAGATTCAGTTACAAGATCTTCTAGATAAGGGATTCATTCGACCTAGTGTATCGCCATGGGGTGCACCAGTTTTGTTTGTGAAAAAGAAAGACGGGACTATGAGGATGTGTATTGATTATCGAGAACTCAACAAGTTAACTATCAAGAACAAATATCCGTTGCCTAGAATTGATGACTTGCTTGATCAACTTCAAGAAGCCCAAGTTTTTTCTAAGATTGATCTGCGATCAAGTTCCCATTAATTAAAAGTCTAGGAAGAGGATGTGGAGAAGACATCATTCAGGACCCGTTATGGTCATTATGAATTTCTTGTTATGCCTTTTGGAGTTATAAACGCACCGGCAGCATTTATGGATTCAATGAATCGAGTATTCAAAGACTATCTGGATGAGTTTGTAATTGTTTTCATAGACGATATCTTAATATATTCCAAGAATACAGAAGATCACGAGAGGCACCTACGGTTGGTTCTACCGCAACTCCGTGAAAAGAAGTTGTTCGAAAAGTTAAAGAAATGTGAATTCTGGTTAACTGAGATAGCATTCTTGGGGCACGTGATTTCAAAGAAGGGTGTATCAGTAGATCTGCAGAAAATTGAAGCTGTAGCCAATTGGAAGTCGCCAACAAGTGTACCAGAAGTACGACGCTTCTTGGGATTAGCTGGATACTACCGAAAGTTCGTGGAAAATTTTTCAAGAATTGCAATTCCAATGACATAACTTATGCGAAAAGATGTTCCTTTTGTTTGGAGTCTGGAATGTGAAGAAAGTTTTATTGAATTGAAGACTCGTTTGATGACGGCACCTATTTTGACTATTCCTTCAGGGACTGAGGGGTTTGTGATATACAGCGATGCTTTCTATCGAGGTTTGGGTTGTGTTTTGATGCAAAACAGCAAGGTAATTGCCTATGCCTCACGACAGTTAAGGCCACACGAAGTAAACTATCCGACTCATGATCTTGAGTTAGCGACGATTATCTTTGTCTTGAAGATTTGGAGGCATTATCTCTACGAGGAAAAGTATGAAATTTACACTGATCATAAAAGTCTAAAGTATTTGTTTACACAACGGGATTTGAATATGAGGCAGAGGAGATGGTTAGAGCTGATGAAGGATTATGACTTAACAATACAGTATCATCCAGGGAAAGCTAATGTGGTGGCCGATGCGCTGAGTTGAAAGTCTACAACTAATTTGGCCTATGCTTTGACTTCACAAGAAAAGTTAATTCGGGAAATGGAACAGCTAAAGTTGGAGGTAATTCCAGAAACTAGAGGTGCTTTAATGTCAGCTATTATTGCACAACCATCCCTTATTGATGAAATCCGAGCTAAACAGCTTCAATATCCAACATTGAAGAAGATTCATGATGAAACATCTTAAGGTAAGCAACCAGAATTCACTTTTAAGAATGGTATATTGAAATTCAAGAATCGAGTTTGTATACCCAATGTGAATGGTATCAAGGAAGTGATTCTGGAGGAAGCACATAACACAAAGTACTCAATCCATCCAGGTAGTACTAAGATGTATCGTGACTTGCGGGAAATCTATTGGTGGTCAAGGATGAAATGTGAAGGGGTAGAGCATGTCGCAAGGTGTGTGGCTTGTCAGAAGGTAAATGTGGAACACCAGAAACCAGCGGGAAAATTGGTACCATTACCTATACCAGAGTGGAAATGGAAAAATATCACAATGGACTTTGTGGGAGGTTTACCGAGGTCTAGGAAGTCAAATGACAGTGTATGGGTAATCGTTGATCGATTAACCAAGTTGGCACATTTTCTACCAATCAAGACCAATGATCCAAAGAAGTTAGCTGAATTATATGTTCAAGAAATTGTGAGACTTCATGGATTTCCAGTATATATAGTCTCTGATCGAGATAGTGCATTTACATCAAGATTTTGGCAAGGAATGCAGAAAGCGATGGGTACAAGATTGTGTTTCAGTACAGCTTTTCATCATCAAACCGATGGACAATCAAAACGTGTAATTCAGACACTTGAAGATATGCTTTGACTTTGTGTTTTGGATTTTAAAGGTGATTGGGAAAAACATTTGCCATTAGTTGAATTTGCTTATAATAATAGCTATCAATCCAATATTGGGATAGCACCTTTGAGGCTTTATATGGGCGTAAGTGTCGTTCTCCACTTTGTTGGACTGAGGTTGGTGAGAGAAGATTGATAGGGCATGAAATTGTTCAACAGACTATGGAGAAAATAAAGACAATACAACAATAGCTTCAAACAACCCAAAGTAGGTATAAAAGCTATGCGGACTTGAAAAGAAGGCCGATGGAGTTTGAAGTTGGGGATTTTGTATTCTTGTAAGTATCACCTTCAAAGGGTATCACGAGATTTGGGAAACGTGGGAAGTTGAATCCAAGGTATGTTGGGCCATTTGAGATCATTGGCAGAGTTGAACCAGTAGCTTATTGGTTCGAGTTACCATCTGAATTGGCTAATATACACAATGTATTCCATATATCAATGTTAAGAAGATGTGTGTCGGATCCGAAGAAAGTGATTAGTCCAGAGCCGTTGGAAGTCAGGGAAGACTTGACTTATATCGAGCAGCCAGTCAAGATTCTTGACAGAAAAGAGCAGGTTTTGCGAACGAAGACTATTTTTTTAGTCTTGGTGCTGTGGCGAAATCATTCTGTTGAGGAAGCCACGTGGGAAAGAGAAGATGAAATGAAAGAGAAATATATATTCTTGTTCGAAACTTGAGGTACTACGAGTTTGGGGACAAACTCCTTTTTAAGGAGGGGAGAGATGTAATACCCGCTCCCGCGGTTTATCTTTAATATTGCTTTAGCATGCATAATCACGAGTTAATGATAATTATAGTGTTATGTGGCGCATATTGGAAGTGGGTTTAACTCACTAAGTTGTTTTTGGGTGTCCAGTTGGGAACCCAAATTTGGCCAGTATGACAATCCCAAGTTGGGATATGTGTTGATGGGTTCCACTTGAGATGGGACAGTAATATGCGGAACACCCTATGTGCCTAAATGTTTATTAAGGCTTAAATGATTTATTATTTGATTGTTAATAATATCATGTTATTAGGTAGTGATCACATTTAAGGTCAACTAAGGGTACCTTTGTGAGCACGAATTGAACACGTTTCATAATTAGTAGGCTAATTATCAACTTCATATAATTATATGGGACCACTTATGGGACCCATGCAAGACATAGACAAATACCCATTTAGGTTTGGGATAGTTCTAATACAGTTTAATAATTAGTAGGGGCGTAATCGCAAAACTAGCAAACTAGTGGGGGTTTCATAATAGAATATGAAACTTGTACATATATGACACCTAGAGATGACTAATCATCTCCATATACAGCATTTGGTTGAAGATTACAGAGAGGTATACGAGAGTTGTGAAAACGTTAACGGTGACGTTCTCGACGTCGGTTGACGCGCCGAACGACATCGGTTTTCAAAATAAGCTATATATTTGGACTTCTGGAGGTGAGTCTAATCTATTGGTACTAATTTTATTGAGTTCTGTGATAGTTTTTTCGTGACCCTTTTTGGGGTTTAAGTTGATAACTCGTAATTTATTTATAGGATTTGTACCTGGTTCATGGTAGGGCTTTAATTTCACAATTAAGAGTGAAACCCAAGAGGTGAGTGATGTTAATTTTGATATTTGGATGATTTTCATGTTGGGTTCAATTGTAATGACAAAGCATGCCTAATTAGCGTACTTTAATTTATTTAGCTTATTATTGGACAAAATTAATGAGGCTAAATTAGACCCAATTTATTTGTGAAAGCATGGTGTAATGATTAAATGAGCATGTTGAGTTGCCTATTTGGGTTAATGGAAATTGCTAATTCTATACCACCATGAGGTAATCTTTGTGGTGACGACCACAGCTGCTAGAGGCCTATGGGACCGCACGTGTGAGGGCGTGGGTCATGACTAGTCACGTGGGCTTGGGGAGTGGAGCCGTGGACTAGCCAGTAGTGGTGGGAGTGAACTAGTAATTGGCCAGAGACTATAGTTATTTGTAATATGTTGAATTGAGCGTGTTTATTATCCATGTTCATGATTGACATTGCTCACAAGAGTATAACTTATATATTATAGTGGTTATTGAATAACCATCGTAGGTGATCGCGGTGAGGAATCGGAGAAGTGAGCTGGGGAGTGGCTTGGCTGCCTTATGGGTTTTGGGAGAGTTGTAACCTTGTTAATAGCTACTTGCCTTTTTAGTTCTAAACTTGTAATATGCTTGTAATGAGTTTAAATTCGAAAATAGTGTATGTTGTATTTTGGTTAGCAAGGCTTATGTAATATTTTTAGTTAAGCTTTATATCTTAGTTGGATCTTAAACTCATGTAATAACTAGCTTGTATAATTTAGCTTTTGTTTTATAGGAGTTGTTATCATTGAGGTTGAATAGGTTGGTTGTACCTAGTACTAGTGTCGTTGGTTTGGGACGTTTGAACTTGGAATTTATTTATTGGGTTGGTTGTAAATGGTTATATTTATTTCTTTTCTTAAAGTATTTTTAAACTCTTGCTTGTACTTGGAAGGTCATGTTTGTGGCTTTGGTTTATTCTAAATAGTTTAAAGCATTAGTGTGGATTTCAACTTGTGATTTGGTAATATTATTTATTGAATTTACTAATTGTTAAAACAGGGTTTTGGCTAATTACAAAGACAGGGTTTTGTTGTTTTTTTTTTTTTTATTGTTGAGCTCATTTGGTTTAAGTTTATTTTAAACGTATTTTGGAAAATCACTTGTGTAAGGCCTTGGTGGCATGCCACGTATCCTAGAATCGTTTGGGTGGTTCTGGGGCGTGTCAGAAAACTCATCTCTATCAGATTCTACCCCAAATAAGCTTAGAAATGCAGAATTCTTTAACAATTCTTGTTCAATTCTCACTCTAGAGCAAATCCTACATATTTTCGGTAACCGAGTGTCATCGATTAGAACAAGCCACCAAAATATAACGATTAAAATGTAGAAAGAAAGGTATAGAAATGACCGTCTCACCTCCACGAATTCGAATACGGCTTTGGTTCACGGATTGGACGACGAACGGCAACAGAATGACAAAATTACGACGTCGAGAACGTGTTCTTCTTTCTCTCTCTCGACACCTTTTTCTCTTTTCCCAATTTCTGTATTTCTTTTGCTTAATTGAGAGATTAAACCCCCTCTTGACATACATGCAATCCCATGCAATGTGTTGTCAACACATTTTACCTCCTCTTTCATTTACACCCCCATTAGTTTCTAAGTTCTTATTATGAAAACCCCAAAAATTCTATTAAGTACCTAATTATCTAAATGGGTGTTTGTCTAAGTATCGTATAAGTCCCAAACGTGGTCCCAAATATTTTGTAAAGTTGCGATCGTTCCGACTAATTATGCACCTTTTGCAAAAATGCCCTTATTTAGATTATCAAATTGATGTCGGAAGCTAACACACTAATCAATATAACATGAAAGCTATTAACCATATCTCCAATTAATCATATAAATGCATCTAACATTTAAATGCAAAATATATTGTCTGAACCCTTCACTCGAGTCCTTTGCTTGAAGGCCAGCCTTGGTATTTATAGCAGCCTGGATAGAACTAAACATGTCAACATACCCCTTCAGGCTATGTCAACATACTCCAGACCGAAAGCACTTCACCAGGCTATACTTCTTCCACTTCCATCAGTCCGAACAACCTTAGTTCGTAACATATCCCCAAAGGTTAGAACTAAACATGTGACATGTCCCATAGTTAACCGTTCCCTCAATAAATGGCCAAAATTGGCGGCACAAAACAAATGCCAAAAAATACACCAATTTTTAGCGGAAGCATAAAGTAATAAACGCCGAAAGAAATTCCATTATATGTATGCAGGCATTTTCATCAAGTGCCAGCACATTTCCAACATCACTTATTTAGCCAGCATTTGGGAAAGTACAGATCAAAATGCTGGCACTTTTGTTGATTAGAGTGGTACTTTTAAAATGCCGATAAATGTCTAGTTTCTTGAAGTGCTACCGTGAATATATTGGATGCATGATGTCGACGTGAAATCGAATGTTGCCATTGTGGCGAGGAAACAACATTTTGGTACAAGTAATGCGACAGATCTCAAATTTGTATTTCAAGAGTGAAATCCAAGTGATCAGTCACTTACGGTTATTCATAACAACTTCCAGTTGGGTCAGATGTGCTGCTGCCAATTCACTTGCTATTTAATTTTGGAACCAAAATTAGAGAATTATATATAACCTCCACTAACCTCCACTTAAGATTAGTTAATTAAAAATCCTTACTTTTGTAAACTCTAATACATGGTGTTTTGAAATGTGGATCACTTTATACTAATATATTTGACATTTCAAGGCAGTATGTACATAAGGTGGCATGCTCCACTTTCTTCCCTCAATGCTTTGCAAGGACTGGGCTCTTCATGCATTTCCAAAAGCAAAACATTTTTGCCCTTTGCTTTTGGCTCTGCTTTTCCTCCTTTTATCTTTTTATTTTTTTATTTTGATTTTCTTTTTTCTTAGCTTACTTTTTCTTCTTTATTGAAAAAAATAGGCTCTTTGCCAAACACATGTCATTACACGTGTTATTCGTTAAACACGTAATTCATGCAATCTAAGGAAATTTTTATATGAACAATGCTAGGGTCACACTTATTCATACGCAAAAAACATCTATACCCTGAGGTAGATCAATGAGAAGAGAGATAGAGACTGCGGGTTCCTATGTCAGTCTCTTCTCATTGGTCTACCTCAAGTGTGCATACTTTTTTAGTATGGATGGGCGTTGGCCCAAACATTACTCTTTATATATATATATATATATATTTACCATTATATATATATATATACTGAAGGAAACACTACTAATTATTTGGTTAGTAGGAAAAATATGAGAAAAAAATTATAGAAAAATAGGACGAACATAAATACATAAAAATTTCCTACAGTACTCGTCTTTTTTCTCCTCTGTTTGCATTCTCTTAGCATCATACTATTTTGTCGGGACACGCTTGATGTAATATTGATTATAGACAAATATAAATTGAGTACTCTTTTGTCCTATATTAAAAGTTCTTGATGTCATTTTTTGATATCTCATTTTAAGAGTCTTTTTTGAGAAGTCAAAGTAATTTAATACACATTTTTCAAATTTGCCTTTTATTATATCCAACTCTTTCCTCTTTTTTTTTTTATGTGACACTATAATTTTGAATTTAAAAATGGCAACATTGGAAAGTTAAGGGCTCGTATGGTAACGTTTCCTGTTTTCAGTTTTTTAAAAACGAAAACCAGTTTTGGTTTTTTTTTTTGAAAAAAAAAAAAAAAAACTTGTTTGGTAACATTGTTGATTTTAAAAAAAAAAAAAAAACAAAAACAGGAAACTCAAAACGACTTTTTGGTGTTTTCATTTTTTACCCAAAATTTGAAAACGTTTTTTAAAAACAAAAAACGAAAACGTTACCAAACGCGTTTTCAATTTTCGTTTTCTAACAAACGAAAACAAAAACAGAAAACAAAAAACGACAACGTTACCAAACGAGCCCTAAAAATCTCATCAAAATCAAAATTGTCCCCTTAATAAGTTAGAATTTCTAAAAGAAACTCTTAATATGAGACGGAGGAAGTAGTATTTTTAGTGAAAAATCCCTCTACACGAACCACTGATGCGAACTCATGCTAGGAATTCGATCGAGTCCATGCTGAAGAAGACGGTTGTTCTCAGCCGACTCGCCGCTGTGACAAAGCCTGATCAGCTTCACAATCTGTTTTGGGCCAGGGGCGGTTGCTGGGAGAGAGAAGAGAAGCGAATAGAGTTCAAAAGGAAGGGGTAGTGTTTGACATTATCAAAGCTTTTTTTTACCTTTGAGACAAGTTTTGATTCAACCTTGGTGTCTTTGTTGTGTTAATAAAAGCTGGGTTGATTCTTTGATATAAAAGTGTTGATAAGAGGCTAGAGACTTCTAATTAATTTTTGGGAAAATACCTTTTATCCCTTTGTAGTTTGCCTTTATGTGGTACTTTGTCCAGTAATTTGGAATGTAAAATATAACACCTGTGGGTTTACCTCTGTGGCACTTTATCCCATGTACGTAGTTTAGAATGTAACATATAACTCTTCTGTGGCACTTTACCCCCTGTAGTCAAAATAAATTGCTTAAATGACCTATTCATATTTATCACTCTAATTTACCTACTACACACACAGATAATTTAAAAAACCAGAGCAGTGAAGTCAATGAAAAAAGCTAAATAGTTTTAGAGAGATAAAATAAGAGTCCCCGCCCATGTATAATGACTTACTTTATTGTAAAAGTAGTCAACACTCTATTCAAAATTTAAAATTAAAAGGAAAAATCACAGTATTATTTAAAATATTGTTTTCCTAACTATAAATTCAATGGTTTATATAAAAATCACAGTATATAAAAATCACAGTATTATTCAATGGTTTATTTAAAAATCACAATATATAAAATTTTAAGTGCAATCACTGCTCTGGTTTTTTCAATTGACCTCACTGCTCTGGATTTTCCAATCAACAATGTTTGTAACATATATATTAGAGTGATGAAGAAGATGTCATTTTAGTCATTTACGCAATTTGTATTGGTTATAAGGGTTAAAGTACCGCAAAAGCAAACCACAGGAGATAAAGTACCACAGAGACAAACCACAGAAAAATGATAGAAAGATGTGTTATATTCTAAACTACAAGGAATGAAATTCCACAAAGGCAGACTACATATGAGTAAAAGATAATTTACCCTTAATTGCCAAAACACACAACCCCCCCCCCCCCCCCCCCCCCCCCCCCACACACACACACACACACACACAAAGGAAAAAAAAAAAGAAAAAAGAAAAAAAGAAAAAGAAAGTAAAGATAACTTTCATACAACTTTCACACAATCTCTTAAAAGATATGTCTATCTCTCTCCTGTGATGTCACTGGACCGCACAGTGACACAGGAGATATATAGACACATATTTTAGAAAATTGTGTGAAAGTTGTATAAAAATTATCTTTACCTCAAAATTGTATAAAAGAAAAATCTGACTCACATGTATTTACGTAAAATTCTGTAACATCAAGGTAAAGAATAATCTGAGTCACATGTATACGTAAAATTCTGTAACATCAATCAAGGTATCGGGGGCAAATTTTTAGATAGTTTTATATTCGAAGTTTAAATATAATTGTGGCAATGACCTCTATGATGTTGATGGAAGGTGGGGGAGAGATTATTTTATAAGAAAAATTAGGGAATGGATGTTGGGTGTATGGGCATCGAAGGATATGCCTTGAGGTCTATTTTTTTTTGTAGAAAAAAATTCAGTCAAGTTATTTTAGTGTGGTTGGTCAGGTTCCCCTCACATAAACAGTAAAAAAAATAGTGTAAAATTATAGTTTTGTCTACACTATTTTTACTGTTCATGTGAGAGGAACCTGACAAGAACCACACTGAAGCAACTTGACCGAAGTGTTGTTCTTTTTTAATTATAGTTTATGTATATCTCTATATGTAGAAAAAAAATTTGGAGTAGACTATCTTTAGCGACGGTTTTTTCTTTTCTTTTTTTTTTTTTTTCACCTTTTGCTATTCTGACAAATAGAATGGCCAATTCTGAGAAATACAGTAGAATTTTAATTACTAAGAATTTACTTCTATTTTAATTTAAAAGTTTTGCTTAGTTGATCAAGATGGCTTTCAAGTTTTTTTACTGTATTTCTTATGAATTTTTGACTCAACTGAATTGACATAAATTCAAGAGATTCAATTGGATTCAAAAAATAAAAAGGGTCCACCTCCTTTTAAGATGCTACAAGTTAGAAAGTTTATATGGAGATTGTCATTCAAATTCGAATTTCTAAGCCAATTGATAAAGGAAAAATTCAAAATACATGTACTCGACACTATCAGAGGAGGATACACAAGTTGGAGAACTAAAAGAAATTTTAGTTGCGGTCGTACTAGTCTCTAAAGAGTCCATGATAACTAGTTATACAAGGTTTTTTTTAGGGTCTGTTTGATAATACTAAAAATTAATTACTGACAATTAATAGTATGTTTGATAACCTAAATAAGTGCTGAAAATGAAAAGATTCAACACTTATTTTTTTTTCAGTGCGTTTGATAACATATCACTTAATTGAAAAGGCAGGCAAAAAAACACTGAAAACTTTAAGTGAAAAATTTCTACTGAAAATAATCACTGAATGCATTCTATTTCAGTAGTTGAAGTACTATTTTCAGTATTACAAATTCAATCACTTAAAATTTTCAGTACTTAATTTTTAGCACTTAATTTTCAGTTTTGTAAAACGTACCCTAAGTGTTAAGTTTTAAGAACTAAAAATTTAAAATGATTGAATTTGCATTACGACAACAGTGTTTTAAGTACTTAGTGATTATATTCATGAAAATTGCTTCACTTAAGATTTTTATTAGAAATTTGGCTGGTAAAGAGTTTTTCATTTCTTGTTTTATTTTTATAACCCAACATTTCATTTAACAAATACTCCTATCAAACTCATATATACATATTTCTTGCCAACAAGGGGTGCGACAAAAAAGAAATTTCTTCCAACCAAATCTAAATAAATTCCTTCCATATCAATAGCATGCCTAGCTAAGGTGTGAGCCACCATGTTACCCTAACCACGAACATGTGAGAATTCTATGTAAAGGACCTCTATTCAGGGATGACTGAATCCCGTTTGGTTAGCTGAAAATTAAAAATTATTAAGTGATTAATTGAGGATTTTGAGAGGGGAAAAAATTGTTTGTAAAAAAGAAGTGTTCGGGCAAGCTTAAAATTTCATCATTTAAACAAATCAACTGAAAAATTAAGATGAAAATTAGCTAATAAAAAAGTATCTTATTTTGCAAACAAAAATGCCCTAAAGAAAAAAAAATATAAAAAAATAATAATAAATAAAGAGTAATGATTGGTGCACATAAAATGTACACATAAAGATCCAGGCCAATAATTCGGTGGGTCTCATGTATGCAGGCATGAGCCCCACCGAAATGAATGGCCCAGATTTTTATGTGCACACATTATGTGCACATAGCATTACCCAAAAAAAAAATTTACATGCTTTTTTTTTTTTGTTCTTTTGAAAAATGATAAATAAAAAATGAAATTACGTGTTCTTTTTAGTCATTTTATATAAACAATCACTTTTTTCAGCTTGTTTGTCAAACACTGTTGTTTAAAACAATCACTTATTATTTCAAGTAACCCAAACAACAAACAGTTTAATGTACATTTTATCACTTAAAAAATAATTACTTACACAGTTTTTTCTTTTTATTTTTTTCCAAATAGGGTAAATAAAAAGAAAAAGTCAAACGCCATTTTCAAATAATACAAGGGGCATAGCCTGATACACCCAAAATTAGCCCATGCCCGAGTGGTTCTATTCTGCAACTACTGATAAGCATCATCCCGAGCAGTTTAGTCCAACTGATGCCTCCCGAGCGGTTCATCCACGACCCGGCCAACAGGTCGGGAAAATCGCACAGGCACATCCCACCGCAGGAACAGCTCATCCGGGCCCACAGGCATGACCTCGAGCATTCCAGACAGTTTCCTACTCAAGCTAGAAGATTAATGGAAAGTGCAAACTATTTCCTAATCCAATTAGGAAACCCCTACAACTAATGTCAATCAATCTTAATACAATTAGAAAAATTACTTGATTGGTGTCAATCACGTCCTAATTGGATTATATTTCCTTATCCATGTACGAATAGGTCTCTTAGAGTATCTCCAACCAAAAGCGAAGAGATAACCTCATCCCTACCATACAAAGAGGAAATACAAGTCGAAAACACATCCAAAAATAAAAACAAGACAAAGCATAGATGATGGGCAACAAACGACAAAACATGTCCCAACGACACTATCAAGATTTGTGGCAGCCCTTAGAACGATTGTCACTAAATTTCATTTTAACTTCCCGTTTCCTCTGCCTGGAAGAAATGAGACTAACAAAATCTATATCAAACTTAGTATCTAATATCTCAATACATCATCTTCAACCTCAACGTACGAAATCCTCCTCTTCATGAGTATCCGGACTATCATGGTGATGCACTGCCACAAAGAGACAGACTCATTAGTATCATGCACATATGGAATTAACTCACTAAAGCAGTTCCTGATTTTAATCTGTTGATCTCTTCTACAGTTATACTCCACCCTATCAACCCAACCAAGAATACAAGGGCGTGACACTCGTGTGAACTTTTTACGTCAAACATTTAAGGGTAGTTCTACGAACACAAATAAAATTATAAATATATTTATTTCTCTTTTCTGTGAACACTTGACCCTACAATATTTGTGAATTTCATCATAAATGAGATAAACACATATATATATATATATATATATACAGTCAGGCTCTAAAGAGGGCGCCCTTTTTTTCTTAAAGAGAGGGCCTCTGTTTTGGCCGTCAGATCCTGTTTTTATTAATGGCAGTTTTGTCATTTCACAGTTTTTAAACACGATCCGACGGTCAAAACAGAGGTCCTCTCTTTAATAAAGAGAGGGCGCCCTCTTTAGAGAATCTTTTTATATATATATATATGTGTTTGTGAATTATTTTTATAAATTTTATTTGTGTCCCAATTTTTATTCAATATTTAAATTAAGCGGTCAATAAAATTAACTTTGTTTTAACCCCAACGTGGCGTGGAAGGGCAAGCAACGTCTGATAGCGACAGTTCAGCAGACAGATTCGAAAGACCTGATAACGACGTCGCCGTGCAAGACAAAAGAGTGAAAAGTGACGGGGGAGGGCATTTTATTGTGTTGCCGTGTGCATTGGGGAGGGATTCCACTTATCATGATCTGAAGCATCTCTGTGGGACCAAGTGCACATCTCTATTTGCTAGACGGTCCAGCTACGTCCGGACTACCCATGTTACCGTCCGGACCCACTAGACCTTGGGTCCCACCTGTCTAAGAGGCTGTCTAAGAGGCTTGGTTTTTTTTTTTTTTCGATAAGTTAAGATGAGATTTTCAAATTTCACATACTTTTTATTAAAATAAAATTTAATTTAAAAAAAAAAAAAAAAAAGAGGAGTAGTACCTAAAACTAAAAAGAGTCAATTTTTATAGGACCTTGACGAAAATTCTGAATTTTTTTGGGCGGTAGTGTGAGAATACTTGCCTAATTTAAAGCTTATGGCATATGAAGTGCTTTGCAAACCAATACTAGTTGTGTAGGAATGAGAGAAAAAATGAGAACGAAATTGAACTTGATCATGTTTAATGTATTCACCATCAACTCTAATATCCTATGTATACGGGTGGCCATCGGCCCGTTGACCCGTCCAGCCTGCAAAGTCATGCCCTGGACATTGTAGAGCTTGCATTTACTTTAGATAGTGCTCGCCCGTAGAGCCATGCTTTGATGCCTTTTTGAAGCCGGATCAATTTTTTGGACGGGCATGGTCAAGAAAGAAGATGCCCAGTGTCACCCGGACCGACCCTCATGTTTTATAATTATTGCTATACATCTATAGATACTCATTCCGTCCCATATTAAGAGTCTTTTTTTAGAATTCCAACTTGTTAAGGGGACAATCTTGATTTTGGTGAGATTTTAACTTTCCAATATTGCCCTTTTTGAAATTCAAAATTATAGCGTCACATCAAAAAATAAAGGAAAGAGTTGGATATAATAAATGGTAAATTTAGAAAGTGTGTATTAAAGTACTTTGACTTTTGAAAGATGACTCTTAAAATGGGATATCAAAAAATGACATCAAAGACTCTTAATGTAGGACAAATAGAGATATATTATTATTGGAATCGAAGGCCCTTCCTAAGGCTATCCACATGGTGTTCATGTGAAATTTTTTTCACTTTTCACATGGCACCTATGTGTGACATTCCATTTTATTTTAATTTTGTTTGATAATTTTAGTTATACATTTTTAACAAATAAGAACATTAATTCAAAAAAGGCTTTTCAAATAATTTTTCGCTTTGATTCTTGGCACCCAGCTGTCCCTCTGTTTCAATAACATTGTACTATACTGATACTTTTTTCTCCCCAATGTCCCCATCTATTGGCTATCTCTTCAATGCTAAGCTCTCATCAAATAATTTGCAACAGTGAGCAGTTAGTTTCCATTTTCCAGTTGTTAAAAAAACAAGTAAGATGGTATTAAGTGTTAAAGCCACGTGACATAGTCAGTGTAAAATGAATGCATGGTTAGAATTGTTTGTTGTACCTGTAGGCATGTGTTGTATCTAAATCAAGTCCTTTGTGGTCGATTGGTAAGTTTTTTGGGTGTACTATTCAAGAAGTTTAGTGTTCGAGTCATAGGGAGCGTGGCCACTGGAGTATTCATCCGGCACCTCCAGGCCTCGGGAGATTAGTCGAGGTGCGCGCAAGCTGGCCCGGACACCCCCAATTACCAAAAAAAAAAAAAAAAGGTGTTATATCTAATTTCTAGTGCAAGCCCAGCCCGAGCCCCGAACCCGGCCCACAGCTACCCTTCATATTGGATATTTGAGTTGAAAGGTCAATTATTTTTTTTTTTTAGTCAAAAAATTCTAATTATAAAACTTAATCAAATCAAATCAAATCCTTACGTTTTTCACATAATTTGTTTTATAACCAATCACATGAAACTTTCAAATTTCACATACCTTTTTGTGAATATCACATTTTAACTACCCACAGCTTTTCTTTTAAGTTCTTTTCCAAAAATTTCTTTAAAGGAGTCGCCACTTAATTTTTAAAAGGAAAAATTAAGAAACCATTTTAAAGGCAAACCGATCTTTTGCGAAACCAAAGATAAACCGGGTCCGGGGATTATGGAATGAAAGGGGAAGGAGCCCGACGGACTAAAACACCCTATTTCATCCTATCTCGCTATAGGCCTCTACTCAACATCCTTTTTAATCAAATTAATAATCTAAGCATGCCCTCAATTAATACATATGTACATATACATTACACAAACATGTTGGAAATGGTGTAAAATTGCTAACGACAAAATATCATTCATAAGCCACGTAATTCAAGTAACAAGCAACATGATATGCAATAGAGAACTAGAAAACATACCCGGGATCCGGCCGCGAATATTAAACGTGCAATGCATGCAAGAACAAAATAAATCTAAGAAAAGGTCTCTAACACATATATACACATAAGGCAAAACCTAGGCTAATGTGTCGCACATGGAATCGAAAATCAATAAAATCAATAAATGGAATAAATTAGCGAAGGGTTGAGAAATCGTACCTCAATTGCGCTACAAAACAATGGGTTAGTCCACATGATATACAAAATGACATGATATCAAACAATCACTCCTAATCTTCTAGCTTAGGTGTAGCAAGCATGAAATCCAACTTTATTCAAATAACTAGTTCTAATCATAAGCATTAATGTAAATGAATGAATGAATGTGAACAAGAATAAAACATGGATTTACTCACTAACTTGGGTCACTTAGCCTCTAGATTTAAACTAAATTATCATTATTCAAAGTATGGTTTGAGTCTCAAGACATTAGGAGACCATTTGAGTTGAAATAAATAAGATTAGACAAATATAGTAGCAGTTTTTTTATGAATTACAGAGAGCAGACCAGATCTTTAGCAAAATAAAAAGCATGCTTCCCATGGTTTGATTTTGATGAATTTTGGACACAAGATGCCTCTGTGAGTCTAGTTTATAACCCAAAAAGAAAATCAAAGTTTGAACGGTTAGATTTCTGGGAATATGGAAAAAACTAGACGTCATTCAGGAATCTACAACTCTCTGTCCAGAGATCTTGTATGATTTATTAAAAATAGCAAACAGATGAGAAACACTTAGATCTTTTTAGGGGATCTTCCTAACACATTAAGGTATCTAGGAAAAATTATTAGGGACCCCGAAAAACCCTTTAAAATTCTGATTTACTCGTTTCAAAATGGATTTGCTGTTCTGAAAATTCTGGACAGATTATTGTTATTTCACAAAACCCATGACCAAACCCTTTTACACATGAAACCATCTTAAAACAAAAATTACAGTGGTAAAACAATGTGTTATTGACATTTTCCCGTTGGTTTTATTCAATTCCAACGGTCTGATTTCGAACTAAAAATCTTTGATCGAAAACAGTTTGTGAAACCACTGTTTTCGTTTTGCTAGTTCAACTTTGTTGGTTGACCTCAACTATTAAATCATAATGTTGGGCTTAAACCAAATCACCTCTTCTACCATTTAATGGTCATTGAAGACTAATGACATCTTTAGACTTATGGATTTTTGATGAAGTATGAAATGAACTTCACAAAATCCAAAACAATGAACTCAAACTCATGGACCAAAACTTGAGTTCAAAACATTACTCATACCACTTGGTGGTCATTGGAGGCTAAAAACACACATACATGTAGGTTTTGGATGAAGTATAGAGAACTTCTCAAAACCCAAGGAAGAGATTAGTCTAAGCCATAGAGATGGACTTAAACTAAACTACTTCTCCTACCATTTGATGGTCATTGGAGACTAAAAAAAACAAATCTACTCTAATCTCCATGGAATATAGTATGAATTCCATAAGATTCATAGTAAAGGGATCCTAGTCATGAGTTGATACTAGTATCTCACCAACTATGTGTAGATTATGATCATGATTCATTTTAATCTCCATATGGATCATAAGATCATAGGAAACTAAGGAATCAAACTCAAAGAGACTCATTAAGATATGTAAAATCTCATGAATCTTATGAGGAAAATAGGAATAAGGAATCAAAGTTTATTTAGAAAATTAGGAACAAAAATTCTTCAAAATTAAACTTATCTCAATCCTAAGGCATTAATTGGATCCAAATTAATGAAGTGTTATGAGGTTCAATCATAAGTTCTAAGTGGTGTGTGATGAAATGGGATAAGAGGAGAGGTTTTGAAAATGTGAAAAAGTTCCTAGATCTAAGAACTTGTGATTGAATTAGCCTAACTCTATCAAGGATTAAGAGGTTACCTCTATGACCTCAAAGAATTCTTCAATTTCTTATGAAGCTCTTCTAAGATCTTCAAATTCTCCTCAAAGTTCTTCCAATTCTTCAAGAAATTCTTCTCTTCTTCTCAATTTTCTATCTGATTCTTCTATCTCTCTCTCTAGGTTCAAGTATATGTGTGTGTGTTGATTCAAGTCCCTCAAAATGAAGATGAAAGTTTGTTTATATAGACCACCAATTCAAGGTTAAATGGGTAAATTCGGGTGAAAACCCATGTGCAAAGTTTTCTTCTAGAACATATGAGAAAGAGCAGTCTGTTACAGCCAGCGGCACTCGACGGGTGCCGGCGGCATTCACTGAGTGCCGGGCGGCACTCACGGAATGCCGGGTGGCAACACGTGAGTGCCGGCGCGACACTCAGTGAGTGCCGCCGGGTTTTCCGGGTGCCGGGGTTAACTGAATTTGCTCCTTTTTAAATTTTCGAAAGGAATATTAATCAAAACTTAATTTTGTGATTTATCTTTATATATTTATATATATTTGTGCTAAAATGCACCCATGTGGGTGGTATGCACCCATGTGGGTGATATGCACCCATGTGCATGGTATATTCTTCAATATACTATGCTTCTCTTATTATTCATTATTATTATTATTATTTTTCAAGAGACAATTTTTCTTTATTTAAAACTCTCTCTTTTTTTATCATTTTTATTCCTTCCTTTTTTTTTATCATTTTTATTTTATACTTTTTTTATAAAAAAAAAAAAAAACTTTTTATATGTATATTGAGCAAATTCTCAGACTGATTTCTTCATGTGTTCTTCAATGTTCGGGTCTCTCCCGTATACCCAAATCCTCTCTCTTTTTATTTTTTAATTTTGCAAATTTAATCTTGAAGAACATCTTGAAGATTTTGAATTTCTTGAAAAATCTTCGAACGTCACGGTCATCGTCATCATCGGTCTTTGAGAGGTAACCAATCCCTAGATTTGACGTTTGGTCAAAATTGGGGTGTCTACACTTTTAGTAAAATTTTAAAAAATATATATTGAAATTAAAAAAAAATAGAATAAGAAGAAAACGAAGTTGGACCTAAAATCAAAAGAGTCAATTTTGTAGGACCTTTGACTAAAATTATGAATTTCTTTTTTGAGGGGTAGTGTAAGAATACTTGCCTAATTTAAAGAGAACTTTGCAAACCAATACTAGTTGTGTTTTGAAACGAATCAGATAGAAAATGAGACTAAACTTGATCATGTTTAATTTATTCACCATTAGGCACTTAATATCCTATGTAAATGAGTTATTATTAGGGTAATCCTTTGATATCCAAATTTGTACTTCAACTAATGTGGCAGTGAGTAGGGGTAGGAAGCCGAAATTGAACTCGAATTTTAAACCTGAACTCAAAACATTTTTCCAAATTGAATTATCACGAACTATTGAACCAAATCTTTGGAATATATTTTAGCTCAGATTTTAATGTAGGATATTGCTACGAAATCCGAACCAAACCCGAAATTTCTACTGAAAATACGAGACCATAAATCACAACCCAAACCGATCCCAAAATTCCACTCGACCTATCCGAATCGAATTTTCAAAATATATTCAGTTCGAATTTCAATATTATATATTGCAATCAACTTGAACCGAATTTTCTGAAATCCCACCCCTAGGAGTGAGAGGACATTCAATTATAGTAAACCTATATAAGTCTTCATTGAATTTATATGATGTGGTACCACTGACATGTAATCACTGGAAAAAAAATATGAATAACGCTTTCTTAAATTTTTATTCAAAATTTGTAATAATGGGGCCATCTAAATTTTTATCAAAACTTTTTTTGTAAGTGGTTCCATTACCATACTTATATAATATTGGAGAATCGGCTCTATTGATTAGGACACTTTGAACCTATGATGTGTGGCATTATCCTGGGTCCAAAATTTTCACTATTTACCACGTTCTTAAATTTAAATTTTAAAAACTTGAAACTCACCCCACTTTTACTCCTTTTTGGCATTTTCCTCCCTTCTCTCTATACCTCTTTCCCTCTAAATTGAATAAATATCTAAATATTACTGTAATAAAATCATTCTTATAAAAATCATGATTAGTGTATGTTTAAACACTTTTTTTTTTTTTGGTTACTTACATTTGTATGCCCTGAACTATATAACTCACCACCTAAACTATAGTATTACCCAACTAGTCCATACCTATAGATTTTGACCAATAATACTTAACACCCTGCTGTTAACTCACCGATAAAAGACTACCAGAAAAAATATGCAAAAATAGAACTAAATTTCAAGACTAAACTACCCTCCTCTTGCTAATGTCCAACTTTTACAAGACTTGCTGCAAAAGTACATATTAACAAGTTAGGAATCTGAACCAAAGAACCGAGTTAATAAGTAAAAAGAACTACATCCAAACCATAAGACTCTCCGAGCAATCAACAGAAAATAAGTTAATTTTTTCAACATCTATGGCTTTCAACTGATTCTGAGATAGAGAACCAAGAAGAAACACCACAGCCATTCGGAGGTCCTCCTTTGAAAGCATTCAAATAAATTTGTCATACATAAGTAAAACACTCACCAAAAACCAAACATAAAAATGTATTACAGAGCTAAAATAAGTCAAAACAGTTGACTTGATCAATTCACAACATTAAACTTGACTGTGGTATTTGCTTGTTAGAAAAAAAAAATCCGAAAGTGGGGTTTGAAGTTTCAAAACCTCAATGAAGATGGTGTCAGTATAGAGCGCTTCTCGTAAGCACATCCACAACTTATTAAGTTGCAAAATTCTATTTTCAGCCACTGAATCTTGTGAAATTATTATAATACTCTTAATGAAAATTAGATCCAACGACTAAAACAAATGTCCTCAACTTAATAAATTGCAGATGTCCACACAAGAAACGGACTGCATATATATAAATGTGTGTGTATGGGTGTGAGAGAGAGAGAGACTATGTGTGTGTGTGTGTGTGTGTGTGTGTGTGTGTGTGTGTGAAGGAGGATCAGGGGTGGTTGGATTTTAGTAAATGTGAAAGACGTTGGGTATAGAGAGGGTTTTCCTTTGGTTGAAAGAATGAAAATTGGAGTGTTGAGTGAGGGTAAAATAGAAATTTCAATTTTTCTGTTAACACCCATTTACCGGAGTCAAACTCAGAGGGACAACTCAGTGCATTCCTTAGTTCAGGCCTTTCAGGGGTATATATCTATAATTATCTCTTTTTTTTTCTTCTTCTTTTTTCTCTCTCTCTTTTTTTTTTTTTTTTTTCAGATAGTGCCCATAGACACGGAAAATTTCTATTATGTGTGTAAATATATCTATATTATAATTTAGAACTTTGTCCTACTAGGACAAGTGACTAGGATAAGAAAATATTACTTTACTGACAGGGATTGCTGTGATTGATTTAAATTTACTGACTCAACTCTCTCCCACGCCTCACTCTTGACCTCTCAATCTAACGCCTCACTCTACACCTATTCTCTCTGTCTCTCTCTCTCTCTCTTTCCCTCTTCTGATATTCTCCAGGCCACCACCGCCCATCTCTCTCTCTCTCTCTCTCTCTCTCTCTCTCTCTCTCTCTCTCAACCATTGCCCCCATCCCACCAACCGTCACCGTCACCAAAACAGCCACCAACCACCGTCCCAACACTAGCTCTGTCTCCTCCAGTCCGCCGCGGCCAAATCTGAAGGATGCCTCACCGTCCAAATCTAGCAGATTTCTTCCTCTCTCTCCACCAATCAATAATTCCTCTACCACATATCAGAAAAACCTTCAGAAAAAGAAGAAGTAGAATCTCAGAAAAAAAAAGTCGATCGAAAAAAAAAACTTTCTTTCACAAAGACGATCGACCACAGATCTTAAGAAGAGACGATCTATAATGGTGTTAAATTGCATCCTTTTGGCCGCGAAGGTACAATCCAACCCTGGTTTCTTTTCTCCTAAAAACTTCTGAGTTCTAACTGGTTTTGTTGAATTTATTATATTCCAACCCTAACCTTTTCTCTTTCATTTGTTGAATTTATTATGTTCCAAACACACCATTAGTTCTTATCTATTACTATGAAATAAGCTATTCTTCTATAGTTGTGCCCACAATTGATTTCAGGTTCCAATCTTTCTAGCTTTCAATTTTTTCAAGGTGTCTTCCACTACAATATTTTTTTTACTCTAATTGAAAGATTGGAATATGAAAAAAAAAAAAATGGAATCTGTTAATTCCACACTTAACTCATTGGAAAAGCTTTCCATTATTTATTGTGCAATCTGTGAATTATTATTAAATTTTTTAAATTTTTTTTCCAATGAAAGATTAGAATTTTTCAACAATCATCTTTGAAAGTTGGAAATTTTATAAACAGGTCTGTTTATTTTGGAATTTTTTAGTCATTACTTGCTTATGTCATTGCTTTTTCTATTTCATCATCTCATTTGGGTGGTTTTCAGAATACGTCCCCGAGGGCACTACCGGTAGGGTAGGTTAATGGGTTTTAAGCTAGATTGATCAATGGGTAGATTTTACACCATTAGTTTGTTGCTATGAATGTCTATTGGATTTTGATTCTAATTTGCTGCTTTAAACTTATCACCTCTGTTTAGGCTATAGTGCTGAAGCTATTCTTCTATAGTTAGGTTTGCCAGATAGAAACAATAGTTAAGGGGGATTTTGGCCTTATTTTTCCCCATTCACAATAGAAAACAATGGTTGTTAAGAAATAGAATTAAAGAGAGCAATCTGCTTATAACTATTCCTTTGAGACTTGACTTTGAATGCACACCTACCATGTAATCTAAGTTGTATGTAAGTTGTTTGAATTAACATTACTTGAAGCCAAACAATCCAACCAATGATATTGTCGTTTTTTTATTTATTTATAAATCTCAACAATTGAATTTCTTTGGCAATGCCATATCAAATCTTAGCAATAGTTCTAGGAAGTTCTTAACATAATTATTACACTAAATTGACTCTTATTATATATATATTATTACTCCAAATACTCTAACTGTATATTTTCTTTCACTCCCCTAATCAACTCCTTATATTTTCCTCCCCCATTATGAGCCTGAAATTTCTCGCCTAATTTTCTCTCCCTAAAATCTATCTCCTAATCATCTCTTAAAAATTATCAGTACAATTGGCATGATTTTGAAAAGTGTAGGAACGCTGTATCAATTATCCTGGTTTTGGAAATTCTTATCCTAATTATTATTACTCTAAATATACTCTAAATAATTATTAGTAAATTGTAGATATAATTACTAAAATGGCAAGCATATATGTATAGATGACTCGAAATTGGAGATTCTTATCCTAATTTAGGAAATTTTAATCCTAATTATTACTCTAAATGTATATATTCTTTTAACTCCCCTAATCAATTCCTTATATATTCCTCCCCAATTTATGAGTCTGAAATCTATCTCCTAATTTTCTCTCCCTAAAAAACTATAACAACTTCTCTCTCCTTTTCACCTAATTGTTGCTCCATATATATGCTATAACTAAATATTAATCTTATATCTCCCCAAAAAGTAAAAAAAAAAAACTATAATATTACTCTTATATCTCTTTGGTTAACATGTTTATGCTATCTGAGTGTGGCTTTCAAAACAGGTACTTGGAATTTGGTTGACAATTAAGGCAGTCCTTTTAATTTTGCTGGATTTTGTTTGACTCACTGTTTTTTTATTCGTAAGAATGGTTTTAGTAAGTTTTGTTTGTATCTTTTTAAGTTGAGAATTTATTCTCTCTATAGTTTATCTGTATCATGTTAATTGTTGATATTAGACTTCAAAGAGTCTGTTCAATGTTTGTTTGGGGTATTTCAATTGATCAATGTTGTTGGGTATTGGTCCTTTGTTTGTCAAGTCAGTGAGTTTTTTGTTTCGTGTTGTAATAGGGAATTCATACGTGTCAATAATTAAAAAAAAAAAAAAAGAAAAGAAAAGAAAAGAAAAAGAGAAAGTGAAAGGAAAGAAAAATTTGGAGAATGTGACGTTAACTAAAAAGCTTCAAAAGCTTTTCTTGAATAGGAAGCTTCAACAAGTATAAAAAATGGATTTTATAATTGGGTTTAAAGTTAAGTTATGTATGTATGGTACTAATGGTTGGCATATTGGTTTAACAATCTTCACTCTTCTTATAGTTTGAGGTTGCTTGAGCACTTACAAATATTGCTTATAGGACATCTGAGCACATCAAGCTGGTAATTGACCATGGAACTGTCCCAATCTGTGTGTAGATAGAATCTGTTCTCATTTTTTTCTTTTTTTCCATAAAAAGTAAAAGCATCAACTCCTTATTTGTATGAAGAATTGGTGTGGACGTTTGAGCAGAAACTGCTTTGTTTTTTTTTGCAAATCCTCCCACATATTCAGGCTTAATCAGAAACAAAGCATGGCAACAACAAGATCGCAATCTGCAGTGAAAAGGGCATTCTCGATGAGAAGATATTTTTCAATTTTTGTGAGGTAGTGTAGCTGCCAAGATCTTAAAAGCCTCATTTTAGACTTTAACGGAGATTTAATTTTTCCTTTTTGCTGCATAAGTCAAGCCACTCAGTATTATGTATTTAAGATTTTGTACTTCGGTAATGTTGTTATTGGGTAAATTTTGTCTATATACCTTACAAAGAGTCATGGTATTCCAATAGTATTAGTATTATCCTTCTCTTAATGACTTGCTATATAGTCACTCTCTGCAGTAAGTGAATTGCTTCTATGCTGTAAATGTTACATTTTCATAATATTTATTTTTCAACTAATGTTATACTTCCTATATGTTTTGTCAGTTGTATGTAGACCTGGCAATGCTAACCCAAACCCGTCAATCCGCCCAAATCTGCCTGCTTCGGGTTGGATTTGGGTGGTTAATTTTATGTATGCGGGTTCAAGCGGGTTGTTGCCAAAACGTAGGTGTTTTCTGCGGGTTCGAGACGGGCTGAATTTGGGCTGCACAAACATATTGAGGTTGTACTTCCTTCTTCTTCGGCTCAATATTGCTGCCTTTTTCATTTCCCAAGCCACGGTTCTCTTTACTCCAGCTCTCTCTCTCTCTCTCTCTCTCTATATATATATATATATATATCAGCAGGCAGCAACACGAGATCTTGCACGATTGCTATGAAAAAGAAGAAACTGAGACTCTCTCTCTATATATATATACATACGGATATATATCAGCAACACCATCTCTTCTTGCACAATTGTTAAGAAGAAAAAGAAGAAACCGAGAATGGGAGGAGCATCTTGCACCATCTCCCATTTTCAGATTCACATCAAGAAAGCAATTTAGGTTTTTTTTTTTTCAATGCAAGAAGACGATTGAGGGTTCTGGGGACTCATTTGGACATTTGGACTTTGTAGGTTGGGTACATCTTCCAAAATTAATGTTTGATTTGTTCAGTTTTTTTGTTTTCGGGAAGAATGAAATCAGTCCCCCCACCCCCCCCCCCCCCCCCCCCCCCCCCAGAGGGGAGGAAAAAAAAAAAAAAAAATCAAACGTTTATGGGCTCAACCCGACCTGCTTTTGACCCAACCCACATTTGACCAGCCCGTTTTTGACCCGACCATAACGGGTTGTATGCGAGTTGTGCCCCTATTTAACCCAACCCATCAGTGACCCGCCCAAACCCACCCGCACCCGCCTGTTTACCAGGCATAGTTGTATGGCTCCCAAACTTGAATTGAAAATACATTTGAGAACCATAGCAGTATTCTTACATTGAGACATGATTTTATTTGTTCGTATCTATTTTGATATTTTTATTAAGTTGCTTGCCTACATATGGCTCATAGGTCTGCTTTGGTGGCAAGTTTAATTGAATTAATAACATGTTAGACATTTTAAAATTACATGTTTACCTTAAAAAGCAAACACAAAAAAGCACAGAATATCAAGTCACTAATCACATTAGATCTTCATTGGCTCTTACAACTCTCCATTTTCAAATTCATACATAGTATGAATATGGCCAACTCTATTGCTTGCATTTCCAGGTTAGATATGTAGTATTTTGCATTAAACATTTGCTGCATTGATTTGAGTTTGGAAGTACAACGAACGGATTCTAAGTTTTATAAGCTATGTACATAAGTGCTTATTCGGTAGTGCCTTTAGGCACGGGTTATACCTAGTATATATATATATATATATATATTGATACCTACGCATACACGTTGGGAATCAAATTTAGCATATAAATTCAATGTTTAGATATATTGCTCTGTTGTTCGAGTAATCTTTTCCAACTCTATTAATGAGTCTAGTGGAGTAGAAGATGGGGTAGACTATGTATAGAGTCAACGACTAATAAGAGTAAAGATTGAGACGCACTTAAAGATATAATTTTTGATATACAATTTAAAAAATGTGTCTACTTTTCTTCTGTGATGTCACTGGACCCCACAGTAACACAGGAGACAGATAGACACGTCTCTTGAGTTGTGTCCCAAAAGTTGTGTCTTTGAGTGTGTCACAAATATTACCCCTAATAAGTGATGATTGACTGTGATTGCTTTAGGATATGAAAGAATAGTGCAATCATGTAGTGTGATAAAATGGCTACAATTACGAGTAATGCTATACTTTTCAAATTTAAATCTCAATTTTAGTTCTTGAATACTTTGCCAGCTGTACAGCATGTAGTAGTATGTTATATTATTGTCACTGCCACAACATGTGATGCAACTATTAAACCATTTGAAAAAAAATTTTGCATTTAAATTTAGAAAGCATAGCATTACTACAACCAGGGGCAGGTCTATTAAAGGGTAGTGGCATATCAAAAATAAACAAATACGTAAATAATTAAAATTGAATTTACACTTAAATCAAAACCCCCCAAAAATATAGAAATTTAGAAAACCCTGTTTTGTTATTGTTTTACTTTTTTGTGTTAATTTTAATAGCATTAGTTTATAAAATCTACAAGAAATATCTATAAATAGTCTTAAAAATATCGCCTAGGAGGACCTTGAACCTCCGTAAACTCGCCACCTATAAGGTGCAACTTCGAATTTCTTCATTATTGTACGACTAATAATCGACTTAGAGCATCTCCAATGATGGAGCTGACCAATGGATTGCAATTAAATAGTGTATTGTATTTTGATAGTTGGTGATATGATCGACCAGAAATATCTGCTCCCGAGCGGAGTTCAATCCTGACCGCATACGTCTCAAGCTCAGGTCAGGGATATATGCCATAATGCGATCAATTAAGTCTCTTATAATCAGGGATCGTAACAGCCACCAGAAACGGATACATATTCATAACGCTCTCAATTACCATATCAACTCAAATTGTTTCAATTAAAAACCTCAATGGATTCACTAAATCAACTTCCTGAAATCACGGAATCTGATAAGACACTAATTCTTGTATTTATACAGGGGAGCCAAGTTCGTAGGGGGGACGCTCGATCTCTCTCACAAAAACTCCACACTCACTTGAACTCTATACGGATTATTCAAGAATACATATTTCTCCCACATATCTCTAGTTGCTAACTTTAACTATTGCAGGCACATTCCCAACAAGGATCAAAGGAATACAGCCTCACATCAACAAAGTTCTAGCTAATTGCAGAATGTACATTCTTGTGCAACATCAGCTGGAATGCACCCAAAAAAAAAAAATGCTAATAAATATATAAGGTGATATGGTTACTATGTTGGAGTGCATAACTATTTAATAGGTAAGACGCTATTCAAAAAGTTTACCACTTTAACTTCTTAAATTGGCTATTAATCCCTTCCTCAATACCAAACTAGGACTTAGTTCAGTAGTTGTGTGGAACAAACATCTAAACTGCTTTCAAGAAATGTTGATATGACTACTACGAATATCTATTCATGTGGATGTGAGATAGGGGATGTATTAATTTCGATATCAATTTTATCCTCAACTGTACTGAAATATCATATCTAACTTGATGGTTACCTATCTGACAGATCATCCCAATTCTAGCATTTGTTGTATTTTGAGTAAAGATTGGGACACACTTAAAGATATAATTTTTTGGACATAATTTAAAAGATATGTTTATATCTCTCCTGTGATGTCACTGGACCCTACAATGACATAGGAAAGAGATAGACACAGCTCTTAGGTTCTGTCCAAAATTTAAAAGATATGTCTATATCTCTCCTGTGATATCACTGGACCCCACAATGACATAGGAAAGAGATAAACACAGCTCTTAGGTTCTGTCCAAAAAATTGTGTCTTTGAGTGTATCCCAAATATTACCTTTTTTATTTTTGTTTTTGGATAAAACAATTCTAGCTAAATAAGATCAACCAAGAGCAACAAAGTTGAAAGTTCAAGACCTCCGTTAGTACATTTGAAATGATAATTTCGGAATGCATTATTAATTATAACTAGAATCAATATCTGTGCGATGCAAGGAAAAATGTTTCCAAATTTTATGTACGTATTTTTTTGCTAAGTAAATTTGTTAGTGTTATTATTGTTATATATATATATATAATATAGTTATATTATTTTAGTTAATTGGTTTAGTTTATATAATGTATATGTGTATTTGGAGATATATGTACACAGAGAGAGGCTCTAAAGTGAACTGAATTGAGTGAACTTACCCAGTGAATTGAAATTTTCAGGTTCTTTTAGGTTAAAAATTCAGTTCACTGGGTAAGTTTATTCAACTCAGTTCATGATTTTAGAGTCTGGCCATATGTATATATTAAAACATATTAGATAAATCGGATTGATGAGATTAGATATGATTTAAAAAGTACATTATAGCTAATCTTGGACATGTACAATTTTGGAATATGTACTATAGCTGCTATATAAACAAATAGATATAGGATATATTGCAAATTACACCCCTATAGTTGGAGGGTTGTGACAATTTGGTCCTTGTGGTTTCAATTTTGGCAATGTACACACTATAGTTTGAAAATTGTACAAAATCTACCCAATTACAAAAAAAGTAAGGGCATAATGGGAGTGTCACATTATTTACAGCAAAAAATTACCACATGTGCAAGGCCAGACCAAGAGTGTAGTTCAGTGAGAGCAGAAGCTTATATGGGGGGTTCGGGAGCAGCACCACAACTCGATTTATTTTATTTTATTTTATTTATTTATTTTGTAGAAATAGTATAATTCTATGAGGTTTTTTTTTTTTTTTTTTGTACAAACGAATCTATCCCATAATTCTTTCACAATATTATTGTATTATAATCTTAATTAGTTATTTATATTTATCACTTTGATATTTGTGTGGCAGTGCGTGTCCAGTTTGAAATGCATCAGATTGTTTAAAAGATTATAAGATATTATCATATGGTTTAATAGACTGTAAAATATTATTTTATAAGCTTTAAGTGCATCAAATTGTTTAAAAGATTATAAGTTATTTATGTGATAGATTAGTTTATACAAAAAAACCACATAGATATAAATAAATAAAGTGATATTCCCTAGAACTCCTGTATAAGCTTCTGTTCCCACTGAACTACACTCTTGGGTCTGCCCCTACACATGGGGTCATTTTTGGCTAAAAATAATGTGACATTTCCATTAGGCCCTTGGTTTTTTTGTAATTTAGGTGGATTTTGCACAATTTTCAAACTTTAGGATGTATATTGCCAAAATTGAAACCACAAGGACCAAACTGTCACAACCCTCAAACTATAGGGGTATACTTTGCAATTTACCCATATGTATTTGGAAAATGCTAACTTACAGCACAACACCCTTTTAGCCACGAAAAAAGCGCTTGTAGCGACGAAATTTAAGTGTTTTTTGTCGCTAAAAACTATCGTACGCGCTACTAACTTACAACCGTCGTGTTGTAGGTTAGCAACCCCTTATATATATATATATATATATGTGTGTGTGTGTGTGTGTGTGTGTGTGTGTGTGTGAGAGAGAGAGAGAGAGAGAGAGAGAGAGAGGGTGAGAAATAAAGAAAAAGAGAGAGATTATATATATATGTGTATTAATTCTAGAGATAGTAAAAATAAAAAATAAAAAGAGAGAGATTACATATATATATATATATATATGTATTAAGTATTCTACTTTATAATATATATATATATAAGTTTACATAATTATTTTCTTTAGGAATTTGTTTTAAAGATGCATTGTAAATTTGTAATACAATTTTACCTTTTCACAAAAGCTAATATTATTTGATGCTTTTGCAGTATTACTTGTAACAATTTGGTCATAAAAAAATAAAATAAATATATAAAAAAAGGAAAAGAATTTTAGTCAAAACTCCTTTAAAATAGATTTTTTTTAGTCCTAATCCAAGCCATTTTTATTTTAGTACAAGGCCCCTAAATTTTTAATTGCCACATGACTAATTACGCAAAAGTTTGTAACATATATAAGGTTTGATTAAATTTCACTAATCAGAGATTTTTTACCAAATTAAAAATATAGTTATCATTGGGGTTTAGATGCATTTCTCCTGTAGTGCCAATACGATACTACGTGACACCTAATCCTATATGGTTATGTGCAAAGGCGCTTGCCCCTAAAATATATTTAATTCCCAAAAAAAAAAAAAAAAAAAAGCGATATATACTTGACAACACAATAATTTTGACATAATTTAAAATATCGCAATCACATTTAATTTCCACATTATGGTTAGTTTAGAGCAAAATTTTGTTTAAAATTCTTGATGGAACTCAATAAACCTTGATTTGACAACAACTACTAGGCTTTACCCTTTTATTTCACAGAAGTCTCATGCACTCTGTTTGTCTTCTGATTGTGAATGACAACTAGCTGACAACTCAAAATCAATTTCTCTCATTTATTCGAGAAGCTCATTGGTTCTGTGAGATAAACGATAACTTTTTTAATAAAAATTTGGCAAAATTTTTTAGAAGTAAATGTCTAAGTGTTTATTGTTCAATTTGATTCTCAATTTGTTAAAAAGTCTTTGAAAGAAAAAATTTCACTTAATATTCATGTAAGATTTAGTGAAATTTGACTTAATATTTATGAACGAATGACCTTTTCCCAATCGGAAATCCTAATTACAGTTAATTACGGAGTATAAAGTAAAATAATACTCCAATTATAATTAAAGAGTAATTCTATTATCAAAGCAACAATGACTAATGTCATAACAAAAAGTGTCGCTAAAACTTTTAACACTACTTTTTTATTCTAGTATTAACCATTGTTGCTCTGACAATAGAGCTAGCTTAATTAAATCGCCACTTTTTTAAACGGAAAATGATACTCTTACATGGTATTCAGATGACAAATTATTTTCCGGCACTAACAAGAAAATATAAGCAAACACCTAGAGTTCTATTTTAATGTTAGAATGGCCAAAACTTTTGTTGTTCAGTCACTCACGCAAACTTAAAATATAAAAACCAAAATATAGCCAAAATGACATCTCTAGTGGGGTTATAGAATTAATTTAAAAGAATGACATATGCAAGATAACTTAAGCATTAATCCCAAAATTATTTTTTCTAGTCCAAATTTTTGCCTATTTTGGGACTAGTCCAAGATGATATCTGGAAAGAGGATCCCAATTAATTTAAATAATTTGAAAGGTGATCCTGTCCCTTTCAACTTTTTTGAAATTCATATTGGTATATGACATGAATAAATATACACACAAATTAATAATATTGTGTTGTACCTATATGTGTGTATATATATATTAAATGGAAACAGAATGTAGAACTTGCAAAGGAGAAAGGAACACTCTAGTCACCAACCATGATGTCAGAGATAACTTAGCCTTGTGCTTAACAGGTCTCGGCTTAGTAGACGTTTAAGCCGATGTTCAAACATTAATTTAAGGGTTAATTATACTCACATCCCTTGTATTTTGTCTTAATTATACAGATCTTTTTCGTATTTTAAGAAATTACACGGATCTCTCTTTTGTCTAGTACTTTTTTTTTTACACTTTAACGGGGGAACGTTTTACAGAATATTAATTTTAAGGGAGGAAATTGTTATAGAATACTAATTTTAAGGGAGGTCGGTGTAATTTTTCAAAATGCAAAGAGGTCCGTGTAATTAAGGCAAAACACAAGGGAGCTGAGTGTAATTAACCCTTAATTTTAAAAATAATAATAAATAAGAAAGAACAATGAAATAACAAAAAGGCATATACTACACTATGTATCCTATGGAATAATATTGCGATTCTCAAATCTGAATCACAAATACTTTAACAGTTATACCACATGTTGTGATAGTGATTAGTAGTATCACAACCATTATATGTGATACATCTGAAGAAACATTGGAAAATAAAATTAGCAAAACATAGCATTGACCCATGCTTTTAATGGTCATTTCCATTGTCCATATGGGTTAATCAACAAAAATGTATTGCGAAATCAGACTTGGCTTCTGTATTGTGCTGCAGGTAACAGTTGTCTGTCTTGGAAGAAATAATGGTCCGTTTGGAATGACATTTGTATAATGTGTTCTCGCTAATTATAATTATATTATCGTCTTCATTTTCAACTTATTTACAAAATGTGATACACTCATAATGGCTCGTGTATCCACCACTCCCAATCGACCATTCGACCAGACCTATAAGTCGAGGCACAGTGCTCAGGTAGGTGCCCACTTAGCAGAATAGTACTTGTCCAACTCAGTCAGTTCAATAACGAGACACGTATAGCCTAGACTCAATGACTCCTTGATCAAGTGGCGATTAGGGAGACCTAATCTAGTATTGCTAGGATAAGGCATCAATTTTAGTGTTACTCTCCTAAATCAGCTAGAATACCATTTTTGTATTAGGAAACCCTTTATGCTATAAAAGGGTTTTCCTCCCCTTCTACAGAGATCCGATTTTCAGACCCCTAATCCTAATCCCTCATAGTTGGTTTCTTCCTCTCTCATCTTAAGGCTACGAAACCCTAGTTAATCCAAAGCTCCCCTTAGATTACTAGAAATAGTCGTGTAAAGTAGCCCCTTGATAGTTCCAGTCCGATTGTTGGATCATTAAAGTCTCCTACACCAACCTCTATAAACAATTATCTACTTAGTGGAAGCACTGACACACACACCACGTGTGAACGTAGGTTGCTTCATTAAATAACATCGAACAACCTACAAATCCTGTCTCTAACTCTTTTACATTTATTGCAATCTAAACATCATATCTGACCCATACACCAAAATCTGGCATCATTAAGATGCATTCTAATACAGTTTTTATTTTTTTCAAGAAAGCAAGTCTTACTTGCTTCTGTTTTCAAGTTGGACGAGCTGTCTCGCATATAGGGACATAGGTTGAGGGTTGATGGAACCTCATGCTACTTCACTTTTATAACAAAGAACTCTCACTTTATAGTGTTTGTCACGACCCATCCCACTACGAGTGCAAATAGGACACGTAGCACGCCATCGAGGCTCATCTAATGTATTAAAACATAATAGCAGCGAAAAAGAAACTTGATAACAAACTTCAGTATTCAAAACTTTGGAAACAATACCCTCTGAGTTGTAAAAAAATTTGAAAACGTAATTATATTTCAATTTATGTTAAAAATGGTCCCAAAGGTACCCTAAGAATCAATCAAAACATTTAAATAATTTTCGGAAGGGGTAGAAAAATGTTTCATGCAGGGGTCATTTCGACTAGTCGAATGGTCACCATCGATCGGCCGAATGACCCTCAAGCATAAGCCCTTTAAGGCAGATGGTACTTTGACCAGTCGAACTAACCCCCTCGATCGGTTGAATGACTCCCTGGCAGAACTCTTGCCAAGAAGTCATCAACATTCCTGCCTTGTAATACTTAAGGATTGACATCCTCAATTCAAACTTCCCCATCAATCCAACACTATAGTAATACACATGGATCTTGCCAAACATTTAAAAGAAAGTGGAAAAGAACCAAGTTAATACTTATTTGGATTGAAGCACAAAAGTGATCTTACATTCCTCCAAAGTTCAAATTCGTCAAGTTAAGCTTTCCAAATACGAACTCATTACATGTAAAATACCCTTACCCAGAAAATAGAAGTAATACTTATTTTTCATACATTAATTAGTATAATTAATTGCATGTGATATTTGGGTAAGTTCTAGTTACCCCGATGTGATAAGTGATTTAATAAGGGCACAGTTGGACAGATGTGAAATGGGACCCACGGGAGCTCCAGAGTAGATAAATTGCATTTAGTTGCATATATATGTGATTAAATAAATATTTGTTTAATTGCTTTTAATATTTTATTGCTAGTTATGACTGTAGACACCCCATTTTGTCGGCTAACAGATTTAGGAGGCCACAAGCATGTCAAACCTTGATGATTAGAAAGATCGAATTTTCAGAGATTGTCTCTAACTCTCAAGTCAAAGAATTTGCAGAAAAGCCCAAAACTCCCCTAAAAGCCCAAAACTCTCCAGATTGGCCCGGAATCTCAAAAATCATTCGATATTGTTCAAAATAAAAAAAAATGTATTTTAAAAGATGAATATTTGAAATCGTAAGCTCCCAGAGACCCCCGGAAGTTCTCAGAAAGTCTCCGTTGACCGGTTTGACCCAAGTTTGATCAAGGTTTGACCAAAATCATCCGAATTCACCCAAAAGTTCCGAGATCATCCTAGATCATGTGAAAAGTCTTAAAATATGTTTTAAAATAAAATCGGACGGAAACGTCAGTCTTTGGAGGCTCCCACAACTTCCCGGAATTTCTTGGAAGTGCACTGTTTGACTGATTTGACTGCAAGTTTGACCAAAAATCAAAATCTTCTTTTCGATGTTGAAATATTTTTATCAAATACTAGAGGTCAATATCTTTCTAACAGTATATCGCACATAATTTCTAGATCTAAAACGAATTTGTTATGAATTTTTTAAGGTGAAAACTACGATCAATTCGGCTTTTATCGCGAATACCGCAAAACTTTCCAAAGTGACCCAACTCCAAACTATTTTTTTATTGAAAGTAGACCTAAATACCTTTTCAATGGTATATCACAATCTCAATTTGGATTTCGTATGAATTTTATGTAAATTTCGGACGAAATAGGGTCGTTTCGCGAATTCTGGGAGTTTCGGGAGCCAAAATGCAATTTTTGGTCAACGGGAGAGTTGACTGCCACGGAGACACTGGCCCACTGCCGCGGGGGCAGTGGACAAGTGCCGCGGCGGCACTCTGAGTGATTTTTCATTTTTTTTTTAATTTTTGGTTAATTTTTGGGTTTTAATTTAAATTTTCAACAAATAAAACGACATAATTTTGATTATTCCGAGATTTTGGACCAATTAGAGACTTTTTAAAATCCAAAATACCTCCCCAAGTTGGCCTATAAAGGAGACCCATTTGCTTCCATTTGGGGAAGAGCTTGGAAGCCATTAGAGAGAGATATAGAGAGTTAGGAAGAAATAGAGAGAAAATTAAAGATTTTCTTCTTCAAATCCAAGCCAAATGTGAGTTTTTATTTAGTTTTCTCAAAACTAAACTAGTATTTATAAGATTTCAATTCATTTTCTTCATCTTCTTTGAGTTTCCAATGAGTTAGAGAGCAATCTACACCCACATACACACATATATGAGAGGTTGAATGCTTGTGGTTCCACCATTGAATATCATCTATTGATTGTTATTTTCTTGCTTATATACAATGTTCATCTCCTCTCACCTCATTTCTTTTCTTTTTTTTTTTTGATTTTCTTTGTTTAACTTATAGTTCATCATCATCTAAATGATGACATGAAGTTTGAGGTGAGTGAATCCTTATGGATAGTAGCTCTTGACCTCAAAAACATGTTTAATAGATGATGATTATAACTTCAATACCTCCAAGGTATCCTTGAAGTTATATTCAAAATAAAAATGAATCTCTCCAATAATATTGGGGGTTCTTGATGATGAGTTTGATGTTGATATTCCAAGAGGTCATAATCTCTATTTGATGTTGAAAATATACTTTCAAAACCCTCTTTAACCCCCTCATTTTGATCTCAAGAAAGAAAAACTCTAGTTTTTCCCAAAATCTTCAAAACAGTGAGTCAAAACAGTGAGTGATCTGAGTTCAAAGATTTCTCTAGAACTCAATACTCAATGTATGGATACAAGACCACTTGGAAAGTCTTCCTAACTCATTAGAGAACACCCATGATTTTTGGTTTGACTTGAAAATACTTGGAAGGGTTCCATTTTGGCCCAAACATTCACTCTAGATATTCTGCCTTTACTGTCACAGCAGCTTGGTTGACTTTCAACTTGTTTTACAGAAAACTTTTTCAAAAGGGGTGGTCCCAACTCATTTTTCCCTTGAACTTCAATATCTTAGGGAACTTTGTGTATAATATGGGCCTCTAGAGCTTTTTTTTTTCATTTTCTAAGATTTTCCAACATTTCAGTCGACAGTACGAACTCTGTTTCTGAGTAACCTCTATTGTTCATATGATTTATCTCAATCTGTAATAGTTATTAAATATTAGCCTTTGGGTTGTGTTCTAGACACAATAAGGAAGAACTCCATTAAAAATCATGCATTAAAAACATCCTAACCCCTCTTTTCAATTTCCACAAGATCAAGTCACTGTTCTGTCCACTATTCACAGCAAGTATACTTTTAATTCCATCCTTTGATTTGATGCTTACATGTACTTCAATTTAGCTCATGTCTTAGGAAGTAGTTCATACTACAATTGTACATATACCATGATGATTTCCCCCATACATTCATTCATCTTTTTAGAATTCTAAGTCACTTTAGAAAATCCATGTACACAAACACATAACAACTTTTGCACATTCTAGGATCATACATTGCATTCATGCAAGATTTGGGATTTTTGTAACTCCTATTCTAAGAAGATTATGAGGAATGATCTTGATCATACGTTCATGTTTCCCCTCGATCTAATCTTCCTTTCTCATCCGTCCTGGGGATTGAGAGGTCTTCTTTTCCTCAAAGATTAACAAGCATCATACTAGCTTGCTAAGCATATTTTGATTTCTTTGATTATTTATTTCAATAACAATTCATGTCCCCCTTTAGATTAGGAAGTCTTGACTATTTGATATATGATTAGACGATTTTTTCTAGGTTTGTTTGTGTGATCTTTCAGTTTGCATTGTGTGATATTTGGCTTAGATCTTATGAATGATATCTTATCTTTTGATCTTCCATTTCAAGATTCTTATGTGATGTAATATACCTATCATAGTATTAATTGTCAAACCAAACATAGTAAAAGATGATTATTTGGATGCTAATTGAGGTCCGTCGAGAGACGGGGCAAGTTGAGGGTGTTTTAGTCGCGACAAAGGCTCCTTCCTCTCTCGTACCAAAATCCCGAACCAAGTTCTTTGGTTATGAAGGGCCGGTGCCCTTTTTCCATTTGGGTGAGTCAAATTAGGTTTCTTGGTTCCTTAAAAACCAAGTGGCGACTCTATATCTATTTTCAATAGACCTTTTCTTTTCCTTTCAAAACGATTTTAAACAAAAAGAAGTGGAATTCCGCGTGTCCACAATGACCTTTTATGGTACCAATTTGGGTACGTGTGAGGGTGAATAGGAATATGGTTCATAATTAATAGGGTAATTAGCAACTTCATAAAATATTTGGGACCACTTTTGGGACCCATACATGATATAGACATATACCCACTTAGATATTGGGTAGTTAATAAAATTGTTAGGGGGTTTCATAATAGACTTTAGAAAGTAGTGGGGGTGTAAACACAAATAGGAGAATTGTGAATGAGATACATCTCAAACTCTTTGTCATCTTCTTTAATACATCAAAACAAAAAAAAAAGGTAACAGAGAATCTGCGAGAGAAGAAAAAAAAGAAACAAAGATTCACGTCACCGTTTCGTCGCCGTTTTTTCGCCGTTCGACCTCTATTTTGCGAACCGAAACCATATTCGGACTCGTGAGGGTAAGTCCAACCTTTTGGTATAATTTATTTTTAGTTTAAATGATAGATTTTTCGTGACCCAAATGGGTTAGTAACATTTAATTTACCAAAATATGTGTAGGAACACATTTGGAATATTCTTTGAGCTGGGTCTTGTTAGGAATCAGCTTTTAGGCTATTAATTTGCTATTTTAATCATTGAGGTGAGTGTCCTAATCCCAAAATTGGATATTTAATGTTATTTATTTGTTAGTGAATGCTTAAATTACTTAATTGTGATTAAGTCAAAAAGCATGTGATTAATTATTATTTAACATGTCCAAAAATGCTGAAATTGCCATGTTGACATGTTGAGTTGCTTATGTGCTTATTTGGATCAAATGGTCTCAGGTGATAATCACCATTATTTAGCCCGTATATAAGGGACGTCATTCCGCAGAGAAAAGGGGGATGATGATGAAATCCTCAGATAAAAGGGGACGGTGGTGACGACCACAGCGAATTGACTTCAGTCACTTGAGAGTGTGTGATATCGCTTTTAAAACGACAACAAAGTGAGAATGGCCCGAAATCAGGGGGTCCAGAACGATGGTGATTGATTACTTGACACGCCTGCGACCATATATTGTTGTGAATGTTTAATTGGTGTGAATGTTTAATTGGTGTTATGAATCATTAGATACTCCAATTGCATGATTAGTACCACGTACTCATTAAGCGAAAGCTTAGTCAATTTTTGTGGCTAATGACCACGTAGGTTCGGACGAGCATCACAGTGAGAAGCGTTGAACTGTGGGGATTTTGGGATAGCTCGAGATTAATGGTTTATGTTTAATATGTTCATATGTAAATGAGTTTAGATAAGTAGTTATATTCCTAGTGTTTGGATTTTTAGAGATAAGTTTATATTTTGTTTTAATATTAAATCCTTGTAATATGAATCGTGGATTGAAGTTTTGAAAGTATTTCCAAGTGTTTGGGTGATATTATGGTATTTCAATTCTTGTTTATCAGGGGGAATGGTGCTGTAATAGGGGGAACTCTGTCCAAGTACCATTCGATGGTTTTAAAACTTTATTTTATTTCTTTTTATTATTTTGTTTAATGAAAAGCTATTTTACCCCTGATATTTAAGTTAATATGTTATTTTTGGAATGTAAAAAAAAAAAAAAAAAAAAAAAAAAGATTGTTAGTCCTTGTTGGCTTTGTTACACGTGTCCTAGCACGCGGGGGCTGGTTGGGGTGTGACATTACAACTTAACCAAAAGAAGTTTTAATACTTATTACAATATTACTAAACAATTCCAAACCTTCCAAGTTAAATACATAGCTCTAGATATTCGAAAAGCTCACAATTCAACGATTGGAATGGAAACCAAAACATATACAAGAGGATCCCCGGCATTCCCATCGGCCTCACCCTTCTCACTTCTTTTTCCCTTTCTTCCTTCCACCTGCAATGAAAAGCAAAAACATATACAAGAGGATCCCAAGCATCCCTATCGGCCTCACTCTTCTCGCTTCTTTTTTCCTTTCTTCATTTCACCTGCTATGGAGTAAATCTCCACTGCTCAACAAGATGTTGAGTGTGCAATTCTAAACATATGTTTATATGACAATTCATGCTTCGACACTCAAATAGACTAGTCTCCGGGGAGAGAGATACGCATTCATTCGGTAATGGAACTATGAGATTGATGTCGTGGAGGGCCTTCTCCTAACCACTCATCCAAGTGTCCTGGCAGGGCCTTCTCCCAACCACTCATCCAAGTGTCCTGGCAGGGCCTTCTCCCAACCACTCATCCAAGTGTCTTGGCAGGGCCTTCTCCTAAACCATACATTGTACCCTGGCAGGGTCTTTTCCCAAACCATGCATTGTAGTCGTCGCCACATTAATCCTCAAACATCGAGGAGCTTACTCCCGGAATGAAATTGCACTAACTCCCCTTCGACCCACATAAACACATAGCATGCTCATATAACCACATATCCGTGCTTTCTTGTATTCTCACGTGCATAATTAACGTGCCTAATTAATACATGAATTTTTCCCGGATCCAAAATATCACATTGGATATGTAAAACATATAAATTCTCTATAATTCATATGATTTCTCTCTAACTTTAAAGGATTAACTAGATGCCCGATTAAACGTCAGATCTCCGATTATATGCGATTCCTACAAGTTATACATGGTTTTTTTCAAAATTCTAGAATTAGAATTTTTATAAAACTTAATCAAACAAGGCCTAAGTGGTATCAAAATGAAGCCCTTACCTCAAGGAGTTCGAATATGAAATTTGAGATAAAGTAAACGGGCAGAATTCCGTCGATTTGTGTCAAGAAGCTCTAAGCAAAATCACCCCTCTAGATTTTAGGCTTTGAAGAAAAGTTGAAATGAAAATATATTAAGTTTTCTTTATATAGGCAACACTCTCGGAAATTGTGTTTACCTCCCCACGAGTTTCCAAAACTCTTAATTATTCCTCGAAACGTCGTACAAGTCTAAATCATTACTTCATGAGCGGAAACTATAATTTACAAAAGTTTTCGACTAAGTTCTGTTTGTCACCGTAATTACGTTCCGAAAACTAATTTCGTGAAATTTCTAGATAACGTACCTTTTATGCAACGTATCCTATTGGTTATCGTCAAAACCATCAATGCCAAACAGGATTAAAACTATCAAAAATACGCTACACGGGTAATTTCACTATTCACAAATATAAAAAATACCAAATAACATTTAAGTCACATAAATGTCATTTAATCAAATCAATGCCTCGTGATTCTCGGATTACCGTGTCTCAATTGACACCTCACCATTGACCCACGTCAACTCCACCTCAAATATTAACCAACATTAATAATTCCCAAAAACTCACTTATGTATTTAAAAAGAATATATATTCTGAGACGGGTGTGACAATGTTTCCATCTCATGTCTACTCTTCTTTCACCTTTTTTTCCCTATACCTAAACTACATAAAAAAAAATTCATATGATGCAAAAAAAAAAAGTTACTTCCGCACTAAACGGAGCATAACATACGACAATTTTCAATTTTGTTTTTGTTTAGGCTCGTTTGGCAATAGCTATTGAAGTTCACAAAGTGATTATGAAACTCTAAATACTTCAATGTATTATTTGGTAAAGCAGTTTATGTGATTACATCATAGAAAAATGTTTGTGTGTCCATTGCAACAATTTATATGATTGCTCAAAAGTTATCTTTGGCAGGTTTTGGACAAAAGCTATTTTCTTTGCAATTAGAAATCGTAGCTGAATTTGTTGTAAACTTGACTCTTAATATGATTGGTTGTTGATATGCCCCAAATAATTTCTTTCTTTTAAATCTCGAGCTCTTCAACTCAGGTAGCAAGTTTCACCATAGAACCGAGTACTCCTACATTGGATAAGAATGAGAGGTACAATTAGTGTGAGTAACTGTTCATATTCATATCACGTAACCACAACAATAAAACCAGGGATAAGATCCCAGGATCAACTCAACCTCCGACGTACTAGCTGATTCTCATTATCAAGCAACTAAAACAGGCAAGTAATCATCCTATAAATTTAGGTGGTGAGGTATGTATTCTCAATTCCAATTCTTGACCAAGGAATTAATTTATACACTCAACTTCTCCCACATCATCTGGTTATTAACTAATCCACTGGAGGGACTTTGGTGGTAACTTGTGACAACCGCACTCGCAATTAATTATTTAATCATAGTTAGCATGCATGATTAACTATTTAATAATGTTTGGGGTATATGTATGATGTTGGCCTTAACCCACTAAGTTGATTATAGGCATCCAAGTAGGAACCTAGATGTGGCTAATATGGTAGTCCCTAACTGGGACATGTGTTGAGAGGTCTCTATGTAACGGGACAGTGATGTGGAATCACTTTACTTGCTTAAATATTTATTACGGGCATATAATATTATAATGTTGTCTTATATCATGTGGATTGTTCGGTACCACTTTTGTGGTCAGTATGGGATACCTTTGTGAGTGCGAATTGGACACATTGCATGATTAGTAGGTTAATATCAACTTTCTAATATTACATGGGACCACTTATGGGACTCATCTGTGACATAAACAAATATCCATTTAAGTTTGGGATAGTTTCAATACGGTTTCATAATTGATATGGGTGTAATTGTAATAAACCAAAACTAGAAAAGAGGTAATGATAACAACATGAAAGTGAGAATTACATGTTGGATAACATGTGTCTTGGGTGACACATATTACCCTTAACCATCTTCCTCCTCTGCAGCAAACCGAACGAGAGAAAGAGAGGGAGCACGAGTGAGTTCGTCAAAAAATTTCGACGCCAATTGACTCACCGATTGTCGTTCAATTTTAATTCTGATTACATATTCGAAGTCCTGGAGATGATCTAACGCGTAGATACCAATTTGGTTAAGTTTTGTGATAGTTTTTCTGTGACCCATTTCGGGGATTTCGCTCATAATCTGTAATTTTTGTACAAGATTTGTACCTGGGGTTTAGTGGAGCGATGATCATGAGTTATGCGTGATTTCTACGAGGTGAGTAATATTAATTGGAGATTTTGGGTCAAGCATGTCTAATAGTTAATTTATGTTATTTATCATGTATTGGGAAACCTTATGTGGTTAATTAGGCCCAATCTATATTAAAAAGCATGTTGTGTTGCCTTATGCGAGCATGTTAAGTTACCTATTTGGATCAATAGAGTACTCGTGCTTGTCATCATGTGTGTTGCAATTTGAGCCGCCAGAGGCTTTTGGGTATTGCACGTCTGAAGGGAGAGACGCGGGTGCCTACCGGTCACATGGACTTAGTGGTGAAGTCGCAGACCGGATTGAGGGTAGAATCACGTATTATTTGTGGTGACTATAACTATGTGTAATGTGATGAGTTTGGACTTGATGTTAATCCATATTTTCAATTAATGTCATTCACTAAGCACATAGCTTATATATTATAGTGGTTATTGTATAACTATTGTAGGTGGCCATGTTGGAGAGGACCCGAAGAAGTGATTCGATGGGCTTAGGTGAGAATGGGGGTTGTGGTATAGTTTTAAGTTTGGGACTTCACGTTTTAATGTTTAACTTGTATTATGTTTGTACCGGTTCTAAATCTGGGTTTGTTAGGTTGTAATAACTTTGGTTTGGAACTTGTTTAACTGTTAACTCGTTATATATATCGAGCATGTTGGATTATGGTTATGTTCCACAGGAATGTGTTTGGTTTGGTTGTTATAGCTTAAAATATGTTTTGCTATAGAATTGCCTCTACTGCTAAATACAATCCATTGTACCCGTGACCAATTAACCAAATTCGTGTATAAAATGAAGCCAGGTTTCTGTATTTCTAAAACAGTCGACTCGATTAGTTTTTATAGTCGACTGGATCAACATTTTCTAAACTAAGCTCACTGTGACTTGATCCAGTCGACTGGATATTTACCAGTTGACCAAATTTGACACTACCCTCTGTAGACTTAGTTGACTAGATTGGGTTTACTGTGTTTCATGCTCTCTGTAACCTTTAATGCAGTCGACCGAATCTCTATTTTTAAATGGTAATGTTTTACATGTGTTTTAAATGGAGAATTCGTTTAACCCTGTACTTAATGGACCTTAATGAACATGTGGGAGTTAAATGTGAGATCTGGCGGCGTGCCACGTGTCCTAGAATCATTTGAGAGGTTCCGGGGTGTGACATTTAGTGGTATCAGAGCTAAAGGCTAGAAACTTGGGTGCGAGAGACAACAACTTGAGAGTATACATTATGTCGAGCATGTAGATGCATTTTACGTATGCATATGAGTAATTGCTGCCATGTTGTGATGTTGTATCATGAACATTGTATGATATATTGGCATTGCACGCATAGTGTTTATAAAATTTGATTGACAGCTAAGGAATGGATCCAAATTGGGCACATTCACCTCACTCGATAATGCACCACTGGAGGATATGGTGAGTACCTTTGTGAGGGTTGTAAGCGATCATGTACCAACGGGTGAAACCAGACTCGCGAATCCACAACCACGGGTTGAACGAGGGGTTATTGATCAATTTTACAAGAAGAATGAGTTAGTTTCTTGGGTGTCTTGGTCCATCACATGCCGTCCATTGGGTGATGGACATGAACCGATTCTTCTGAGTGTTGGATTGTACGGATGGTAAAAAATCATGTGTGGAACTGATACCTTGAAGGGTGAAGCTCAGAATTAGTGGACAAATTTAATTGCACTAGGGGGACCATGGACATGTGAAAGTTTTGTGAAGGCCTTTTATAAACAGTATTTTCTGACATCGGCCAAGGCACAGTTGGGGCGTGAGTTCTATAATCTCCAATAAGGGGATATAACAGTGAATGAATATGTTGACAAGTACAATAGCTTACTTCATTTTGGCCACCGTACCTTTCGAAGAGAAGTGGGCAGAGCTTGAAAGTTCAAGGAAGGTTTGAGAGATAACATCATAAGTCGGGTAAATACACATCAGCTTCAGATTGCAGCAGCGGTGCAGGATGTGGCACTAATTGTCGAGAGAGATATTGACAAGTACAAGCAAGGCCAACAAGGAAAATGTTCAGGAGAAGGAAAAAGTAAAGGGTGAGGATTCTTCAAGAAGATGTTCTCACAGGTTTTTGGTTCGAGCTCTAGTAGCCAAGAAGAAAGCTCTGCTCTGTGGAGAACCGTCTAGGAGAGTGTACCACCTAACCATAACATGCAACATTTGCAAGCAGCTAGGATATTCAGCTAGGATTTGTCCACAACCAAGAGGCCGAAGCACGAAAAGCTCGAATCCAGAACCGAGAGGGAGATGCTTTGAATATGGTGAACCGGGACGCTATGCTAAAGATTACCCGAAGAACCAACAACCGGGGACAAGTTCTATGGCATTGTATGGACTGAGATCGGGACAGGATGTGGATAAGGAGAAGGGAGTTGAACAAAGACAAGAGAGATCCTTTCTTCTCAGGTTGGGTGACGTGTCAGCGGCCGACACCATGGTCTCAGGTATATTACCCATCTGTTCATTCCCATCAGGTGTTTTAATTAATTCAGGGTCCGCACACTCGTTTGTTGTACACGAGTTTATTAAACACTTAGATGATATGTCTGAACCTTTAGGTTATGATTTAGTAGTATCTCTAACCTTAACTGAACCAATGGTGACCTCTTCGGTATTCAAGGTGTGTGAGATTCAAATAGATGGCAGTGTTTTATTAGTAGACTTGATATCATTGACCGTTAATTATTTTGACATCATCTTGGGTATGGATTGGTTACACGCGAATCAAGCTACTATAGATTATGAACGGAAGAGACCTACTTTCAAATCGTCAGTACACGGGGAGTTCAGCTTTCAAGGGACTGATGTTATGGCACCACCGTATTTGGTATCTGTCATCCAAGCATGTAAGTTGTTGAAGAAGGGATGCCAGGGGATTCTTTGTTCGATTATTGACACACATGTCATCGAAGCATGGGTTTAAGATATCTTAGTGGTGCGAGAGTTTCTAGTGTATTTCTCGATGATTTACTGGATGTGTTGATTGGAAGAGAGATTGAGTTTACTATTGAGGTAACACCGGGGTCGCAGTCGGTATCAAAGACACCGTATCGAATGGCACCGGTGGAGTTGAAGGAATTAAAAATTCAACTGCAGGAGCTTTTGGATAAGGTGTAACGCCCCGCCCAGCCATAAGTCTCGGCGACGGGGTGTAAACTAGAGGAATTACAACAATAAATAATAACAGTAGGCTTTGACACCAATTGGTAACTCCCCGAGTCCTAGACTCTGAAGGTTACCTGAAATATATGTTCATCATTTAGAAAACATTTATAAAACAGAAATCGGGTTTTCATTTAGTAAAATATCTTTTCTTTGAAACAAAACGTTTTCAAGACAAGCAGCAAAAAATGAGAGTTAAGCTATCATTCTATTAAAAGCGGGTGAACTAATACTTGTCCAATAAACATAACATGTTCTTTGAAACAAATTATATTACAAAATTTAAGTGATAATCCCCACACACGGGGTCTTCAAATGATAGTGGAAACATTGTCAAGTCTCAGGGACCTTACCCTTATTTACTTCACCTGAAGAAAAAAAAAAGGTTTTATAGTCCATAAGCCAACAAGGCTCGTATAGTCATATCACCACACAGTAACATTTGTGGTATAATATGCATGAGTGTAATGAATGCCAATGTTATGTATGAAAATCATTTTCATGCCCATTTCAAACACTCACTCTCGATCATCACTATCATTACTCGAACAACGGGCTTCCCGTCCACGGAGGCCTAGCCTTCGACGTGCAAGACGTTGGGCCTTACGAATACTGATCTTGTCAAAATCAAGATAAAGAGTATGCTTTACTTTAAAAGATTTGCAGTGTAGAAGTAGAGGTCGAAGCCACGGAGATTGAAATACTAAAGCACTTTAATTTTAAAACCTAACCCTAGTTAATTAAGAAAACGGAATTTTAATTTTGATTTTTATTAAACTAAGAACAATAAAAATAAATCTAATTATGAAAGCGATTAAAAGTTGTTTGATAAATATGTGTATTGAACCTAGGATTGCAAATCCACCGCTAGCTTCATAATAAGGGTATTTATGCATTCAATTAGATTATCACATTGGATGATAATGGGGAATCATAGCTACAAGCTCAATTCCCCCGTCAAGAAGATAACTACGATTTAAGCATCAACATAATTCATCTTCGGTTAGCACGAAGTGTCTCACAGTAAACTAGGGTTGCGGCACACTCCGTCTTTCCTAGGCATGAACTATTCGACTACTTGATATCACAATTCCAATAAGCACTATTACATATAAATAATCCATACAAGCACAGTAAATATAGATCATTGAGCACATCACATTCAAAATAGATCTAAGACAAGAATAAACTTTGAAAGCAACGATTTTATTAATAGAAATTCAATTTTATTATTCAAAATCCTCGAAATATGTAATCATCATCCATACATAATAAATCTAAAAGAAAAACATAAATAATACCCTATTACTTGGCTAGGGTTTCATTGAAACCCTAGATATTGGTCTAAGCTGCCATAGAAGCGATGAATGGCAAGAGGTTGATGGAGGAGACCATGGTAATTCTTCTTCTTCTTGCTTGCTTTCCTATCTTCAATGGCTGGAGTTTTAGTTATTGAAGGATGTGTATAATGTTATGTAACCTCAAAATTGAATTAGAATAGGGTATAAATAGATTTGGACCAAGTTTTGGAAGCTTTCCTAAACCTAGTCGCACTAAAACTGCTTCATTTACGTTTCTGGAGGTGTTCAGCCAATTTCGTTCACGTAGGAGTCTTCAGCACTTGAAAATATGGGTTTTCACTTTTTTGTACAGGTCGCGCGAGTGGGTCGCACGAGCGCGTTTTTGGTAAGTTGTGCGAGCGGGCTGCGCGAGCGAGGTGCTGATATGTCGCGCGAGCAGACTGCTCGTGCGAGGTGGCTTTTTTGCTTCTTTTCTTCTGTTTTTACACCCTATTAACCTGGAACTCTTGCTTTCTTCCAAACCTGTCAGAATACGAAAAACAAAGTAAAAGTACACAAAAATAGGATAAAAGTGCTAGCAAATGCAAATTAAGGCGTGTAATTAGGACTTGTTCACTCCCGTTCAAATACCTCGGTCAAAGAGTCCTTGGAGGCACCTCACAGAGGCCTAGCCTTCGATTTGCGGGACTGGGATTCAAGTTCCTAGTGGTACCAATCTCACACACCTATCGATAAATTCGGGATTTCTATATTTTCCTATCAAAATCCCTCGAAGAGGATTTTTTGCACGGAAGCCACTAAGGTCTTCCCTTTTTCAAAACCTGGAAGCCTCTAAGGTTTCCCTTTTTTTCAAATTTAAAGCCCCCAAGGTCTTTCATCCCAAAACAATTTTCATGATATTCATGTTCATGCCCATGTTTATGAAATGTCATGATATATGTGAGCTCTAAGCATCAGGGCATATTCAATAGTTCATAAGCTATATATCAAGACATGCTGTCGATTTAATGCAACACAATAAAAATGTTGAAATCAGCCAAGTAAACACATAAAACATATCAATTCATATAAACATGTCAGTACATTGTTTGCATGTTATACAACTTCACTGAGGGTTATATGAAACTACCGTTCACCGATGATAGAATAAGTACTCAGAAAAAGAATCCGTAATTGCTCAATTTGTTACAAACTAATGTCAACAGTAATACAAGTATATTAGTGGGGTATAACACCTCTAAGCATACGTACAACTCCTTTTAGAGTAAAGTACAACTCAAAAAGCTTAGGATACAAGGTCTCTTAGCACGGTACTGCCTAAAGTACAAGAAAACATAAGTTTTTACCAAACTGCCCTCAGCTCGCTCGAACGGGTTGCTCGAGTGGACCCTCGCTCGCGCGGACCCTTGCTTGCACGAGTCGCTCGGGCGAATGTTATACAGAATGCTCACAGATTCATTTAAAATATTTTCAAAAATTACACAGGTCTCGCGCGTGATTCACTCGTACGAGTCGCGTGCGCGATTGCGAACAGAGCCGCCAATGTTGTCTTCTTCAAAGTTCTATTATATGTACGATTTCAAAACATAACCAAGACAAGACTTTCAATATATGAAATTCACCATTTTTCTGCATAGATTCCGATAACATAATTAGTTTTTCATGAATCGAATCGTAGCTCTCGATTTAATCAAAAAATCGAAAGACGACAAAATTTTAAATCGACCGTTTGTCGCGCTCGCTGTGAATTAATTTCTGAAATTCTAAATCGAGTCTCGTGGGATCGAGATCTTTTATTTGATATATAAAAATTGAGTTTCCATTGCAAATTTCTACATCGCTATTTTTGGAACCTTAACGATATATATTTGAATTATATGTATATATCTTGATATACCTAGAAATATTCTGCTACAGTCAAGCCTCCACATCAACAGCAAAGGACCCAGATTATCCGGAAAGGGAGCTGGTTGCCCACCGATCCCAAGGTCCTTTGAGTGTAATCGCTCGGTATGCTCACACAGCCCATGTGTGCGGTGCAGCAGCTCTCCATGAGGTGCAGTTTGACAGCCAAGCTGCTCAGCAGTTTCCTAAATCAGTCAGAAGACTAATGGAATGTGTAAATAGTTTCCTAAGCCATTTAGGAAACCTCCCATGATTTATGCTCATCAACTTGTAACTAGATAGGGCTTCCTTATCTAAATTAGTTGCCTTGTATGGGTGGCCTCTTGCACCGATAAAAGGGGCCACTCACCCCTATCAAAGGGGATCATATTCTTAACCTAGGAATAGCTATACACACTGACACGCATACACCCGGCCGGTATCCCTGGTAGCGCCACCTCATTGTTGGCTCTCTAGGCCCGCCAGTGATCTGCTAGTGAAGCGCATTGACGCACCCGTGGATGTAGGTCACCTTATTAACGGGGCCAAACCACATACAATTGTTTATGTTACAATATATATCTCTCTCCATCTCTCTTACCAATTTTTGGCATCATCAGTTTGGCGCCGTCTGTGGGAAACGACAAAGTTTTTCACCAACAAATTCTTGACTGATCAACATGCCACTGAAGGCAGGTAAGAAAGCTACTGCTCCGACCGATCAGGAGAACTTGCAGCTCGAGCAGCAGGCCGCCTCTATGACCTCTGAGCAGATGACGGCGGCGCTCGCGCAACTCCTGGAAGGCCAACGGCAAACCCAGCAGCAAATCAAAGCGTTGTTGGCCTTGCAGGAGAAGCGCTCTCAATCAGAGAACCAGACCGGGAAAAGTGCACCCGATCGGGAGAACGGAAGAGTCTGGAACCATACCCACTCTGCGCCGATATCTCCGTCGGATTGGGAACACGCCCAGGAATGTGACCGTAGAGGAGCGCCCAAGCGGCCCAGGAGGCGAGCTCGGACCAATCCTTGTCGGGTGGAAGATGCCAGGGACATCATCAACAGGCGGCACGCCTCCAGGGGGGAGGGATCGGGGCCGAAGCCCAGGGAATCAGCCAAAGACCCTCCTGCCCGGAGCCGGGGAGATCTTAGGCATACGATTACCCGGAGTTGGAGCCGGAGCCGAATTCTATCCCCGAGGTCAACACGCTTCGAAGAGGAAACCTCATCGTCTGATCCGACGTACCGCTCGGACATTGAAAGGAAGACCGAGCGAGAAGATGTGAATGCTCAAATCCAGGGCTTACAGAAATTAATCGAGCAGCTGAGCCGCAAGCAGCGTCCTGACCATACCAACACAGAGACTGAGTCACCCTATATCGCTCGGGTCACTAGATTCCCCATCCCGCGGAAGTTTAAACCACCGCATCTCAGTTCTTACGACGGGATAGGGAGCCCAGTGGATCACATTCGGACCTACAGGGCCCAGATGGCGTTGGTTACCACCGTCGACGAATTGCTGTGCTTGGCCTTCCCCAACACTCTTAAGGGGCCAGCCGTGCAGTGGTTCCATGCCCTCAAGCCCCGAACGGTTGATGACTTCAAGACGATGAGCAAGCTGTTCATTAGCCAGTTCGTAGGTATGCTCGACCGGTCACAATCGGATACCCAGCTATTGACTGTCAAATAGCGCAAGGGTGAATCCCTAAGGGAGTATATGGATCGCTTCAATCAGCAGAGGCTCCAGATCCGCAATTTGAACGAAATAGCAGCCATTATGGCCTTCAACTCGGGAGTTCAACACACCAAGGTTGCTACGTCGTTCCATCGAGACCGATCGACAACCCAGGTGGAGCTCTTGAAGAGGGTCAGAAAGTACATAGACACGGAAGAATTTCTAAAGTCCAAACGCGCCGGCTTCGTGGGAAATGAATCCCCGAAAGCCAAACGGCGGCGTGAGGACTCTAAGAAGGGTCCGGTAAAAAAGCCCAAACAAGACTAGCAGAGAGGAGGTCAGGATCAGCCCCAGATCGCTTTCACACCTCTGTCTCGACCAATCCACAAGGTTATGGCTGCCACCGAGGCGCAGAGGTTACTTCAATAATTGACAAAACTAAAAGCCCCGCCCGGGAAGAGGAATCGGGACTAGTTTTGTCGCTTCCTTAGAGACCACGGTCACAACACAGAGGATTGCTTCAAGTTAAAGATATCCATTGAAAAACTGATCGAGTAGGGTCATCTTGCAGAATGCATCACGACAGATGGACGGCCTACGCAAGGAGCCCGGGTTCCCGGTCAAATACAGCCTCTCGGTCAAATCAATGTGATCTCCAGAGGAACGTCGGGCGGTCGGGATGCACAGTCAGCATGGAAGAGGCATGCTCGGGCATCCTGGGTGGATGTCTGGCAGGTCCAATCCACTGGTTCCCTGCCAACTGATGTTTTGACGTCACCTCCGATGATTTGTAGGGCGTCCACTGCCCCTATGATGACCCGTTGGTTGTGACGCTCTCCATAGCCAATTACATGGTCAAGAGGGTGTTGGTAGACATAGGAAGCTCGACCGGCATCATGTTCGTGTCAACTTTCGATCAGCTCGGGATAGCCAGGGATCGCCTCCGACTGGTTGCTACTCCCTTGGTAGGTTTTAACGGATCAAGCACCCAACTGCTCGGTACTATAGAACTCCCCGTTCTTATGGGGACTTACCCTCAACAGACCTCCATACTGGCAAATTTTGTGATTATGGAGGCCCCATCTGCCTATAATGTCATCCTCGGGAGGCCTACACTCAACAAAGCCAGGACCGTCGTCTCTACTCATAGTTTGACAGTTAAGTTCCCGACCCCTCATGGACCCGAGAGCCTACGTGGAGATCAGGCGACCGCCCGGAGTTGCTATGTCTATTCCCTTCGGTGAGGAGTCATCACCGAGACATTGAACATACAGGAGATGAGCACGAGGGACCAGAATGATAGAGTGGGTCCGATCGAAGAATTGGAATTAATGACGTTGGATCCATAATTCCCAGACCAAACGGTCAGCATCGGCACCCTGCTGGAGCCCCGCCTCAAGGAGAAGCTGATTCAATTCCTGCAGCAGAGTCAAGATGTGTTCGCTTGGTGCTATGAAGATATGCCCGGGATTGATCCCCGTGTAATGTCTCATCAGTTCAACGTCGACCCAGACTCCTGGCCGGTGAAGCAGAAGAGACGGGGCATGGCCCCCGAGAGACAAAAAATGGTGTGTGAGGAGGTCGAGAAGCTCCTCAAAGCCCAATGCATATGAGAGGTCCACTATCCTGACTGGCTAGCCAATGTAGTACTTGTCAAGAAAAGCAACGGGAAGTGGAAGATGTGCATGGACTTTACTGACCTGAATAAAGCCTGCCCCACGGACTGCTATCCGCTGCCCAGGATAGACCTCCTTGTGGATTCCACGGCCGGCCATTCGCTCCTCTCGTTTATGAATGCCTACTCTGGGTACAATCAGATCAACATGTACTCTGGGGACGAAGAAAAGACCTCGTTCATCACGGATCAGGGGACCTACTGCTACAAAGTCATGCCCTTCGACCTCAAAAACGCCAGGGCAACTTATCAACACCTAGTCAATCACATGATCAAAGAGTTGATCAAAAAATCAATGGAGGTATTTGTTGACGATCTGCTGGTCAAAAGCGAGGACGAGCCTGACCATCTGGAACATTTGGCCGGGGCCTTCAGCATTTTGAGAAGTTCGGGATGAGGTTGAACCCAGTTAAGTGCACATTTGGCGTCTCATCCGGAAAGTTTTGGGGCACCTGGTCAGCAGGTGGGGAATCGAAGCAAACCCTGAGAAAATCCAAGCCGTCATCAACATGCGGTCGCCCAGGTCAACGAAAGAAGTATAGAGTCTGGTCGGACGGGTTGCCGCGTTGAACAGGTTCGTGTCCCGAGCGACCGATCGGTGCCTACCGTTCTTCAAGATACTCCGTAAGGAATTTAAATGGTCAGAGGAGTGTGAGGAGGCGTTCAAAGAACTCAAGAAGTACTTGGCGTCTCCCCCTCTGCTCTCAACGCCCGTACCGGGGGAAGAATCATTCCTATACCTGGCAGTATCACCATCAGCGGTCAGCTCAGCACTCGTTAGGGAAGAGCACAGGATATAGTTACCAGTGTACTATACCAGTCGGGCGCTCCAAGGCACGGAGAGCAGACACTCCCGCATCAAAAAACTTGCATTCACTCTCATCACCTCTGCTCGGAGACTCCGTCCATACTTTCAGGCCCATGTCATTGTGATCCTCACCGACCAACCTCTCCGCAGGATCTTAAGCAGGCCTGACATGTCCGGAAGGCTCGTCAAGTGGGCCGTGGAGTTGGAAGAATTTGAAGTGGCCTACCGCCCCCGGATGGCAATCAAAGGACAAGCAATAGCAAACTTTCTGGTTGAGTTCACATAACCGGAAGACCCAGTTGAAGACATTGACCCACCGATCCTACCGCCCGGGTTACAGGCTGGCATCTCCACCTGGTTGCTGTATGTGGACGGATCCTCAAACCAACAAGGCAGCAGGGCAGGAATCATCTTGACTACTCCCAACGGCATCCAGCTCGAGTATACCCTAAGGTTTGGGTTCCGTGCCTCCAACATCGAAGCTGAGTATGAAGCCTGATTGGTTGAATTGTAGTTGGCCACTTCCATGGGTGCGCAACAGGTTCAAGGTTACAGCGACTCTCAGCTCATGGTCAATCAAGTTAACCAAGAGTACGAAGCCCGGGAAGACAACATGGTAGCCTATCTAGCCCTTGTCCGAGCGGTTTTGAAGAAGCTTCAGGGTCTTTCCATCACGCAGATACCCAGAGAGGAAAATACCAGGGCCGACCGGTTAGCCCGCCTCGCTTCGTCTTCTGAGTCAGACTTGCCTGGGATACGGATAGAATACCTACCCGAGCCAAGTGTGATCAACTCAGAATGCACGGAGGTGGAACCAGACGCCTTAGGACCCAGCTGGATGGACCCGATCGTGGCATTCCTGACAACGGGCGTGTTACCAAACGAGAAAGAGGAGGCCCGTCGGGTCAGGTACCGGGCGGCCCGATATCATCTTGTAGACGACATCCTCTACAAAAGGGGATTCTTTGTACTGTATCTCCGCTGCGTCCATCCCGCACAGGTCCAATCAGTGTTGTATGAAATCCATGAAGGAGTGTGCGGGATTCTCAGGAGTATGACAAAAGATACGACAAATGTCAGAGATACTCTCCCATGATCAACTGACCGAGAGAGCTCCAAACACCAATCCAAAGCCCCTGGCCCTTTGCCCAATGGGGTATCGACATTGTCGGACCCCTACCGACGGGAAAGGGACAGGTCAAGTTTGAAGTCATTGTCGTTGACTACTTTACCAAGTGGGTGGAGGACGAGCCCTTGGCGACAATAAACGAGCGAAAAATGGAAAGCTTCATAGAAAAGAACATCCTTAGTAGGTTTGGCATTCCCCGGGTTTTGTTCAGCGACAACGGCAGGCAATTCGACACCCCATTGTTCAGGTAGTTCTGCTCGGGCTATGGGATACTTAATCACTACTCCTCCCCCGAGCACCCTCAAGCCACTGGTCAAGCCGAGGTAACAAACCAGACGATCCTGCAGTCGATCAACACAAGACTTGAAAGCGCCAAGGGACTGTGGGCTAAAGAACTGCCAACCCTCCTGTGGGCTTACCGAACTATGCCCCGAGCGACAACAGGTGAGACGCCGTTCTCCTTAACCTACAGGTTTGAGGCGGTGGTCCCTACAGAGCTTGGGTTGCCTACTTACCGGGTGGCGAATTACGGCGTGCCAGACAACGAAGATGCACTCAGAACAGAACTAGACTTGGTAGAGGAAAAAAGAGACCAAGCTTATTTAAAGGTGGCGGCCTATAAGCAGCGGGTCTCGCGATATTACAACAGCAAGGTGAAGCATCGCAGTTTTCAAGTAGGAGACCTTGTCCTTAAGGCAGTGAACCAGTCTACCCGAATCCTGAGCCATGGGAAGTTGGGGCCAAACTGAGAAGGTCTGTATACAGTTACCCGAGTCAACCGACAGGGAACTTACTGGCTTCGGAGCTTGGATGGACATGATTTGTCTCACCCTTGGAACGTGCAACACCTCCGCAAGTACTATCAGTAACCCTAAGACATGGGTAGTTTAGTACTGGTTAGGAAATTTTTGTAGCTCCATTTGAGCATTCATTATAAATTCTTGAATAAAATAAAAGGCTTTACTTTGAAAAATTACTCCTATCAGTGTCCCGTCCAATATTGAAAGACCTCGGGCCTAACCCTGAGGTGTGACAAACCTTGGATCAAAACCAAGGCACTAAGACCTTGGCCCTAATAGTGAGGTGCCTAAAAGACCTCGGACCTAACCTCGAGGCACCGACTTCGCTTAGGCCCAACCAGCAACGGGGGCAAACCCCCTAGGGGGCTGATGATGGCAAGCCTCAAATGAACCTACAACCACCCTTGTTCCAGGTCAGTTTCCTACGGTCACTCACTCCTGCACACCCACCTTAGCAAAATGCTTGGGGGGCAGGGACTGGACCAAAACCAAAACAGGAAATCACACTGGTCATTAAAAGGACTTGGAATCCTAACATTCCTAAGTACTTACAGTAATCAGAGATAAACATCCCGGACGATAAAACAAGATTTTCCTATAATACACCGGGCTATCCCGGACGGTAAAACAGGATTTTCCTATAATACACCAGGCCATCCCGGACGGTAAACAGGACAAGTTCCTATGATACACCGGGCGATTACCTTGAAAATAGGTCGGTAAGACCAGTTGTTCTACCGGTTACGGTCCTAAACCATTTTCTAAGGCAGGGATTTAGGTCGGTTAAAACTGGGCGACTACTGGCAATCATAAATAGGCACACAAGTACAAAAATAGTAAACACTTCATGGAAAGTTGGTCTCAAGGACCTTTTCATTAATTAAAAACTATTTGTACAAGGCCTGGGGGGCAGTTATAGTAGCCTCCCCAAAAAAAAAGAAAAAAAAAACTACAACACAAAAGAAAACAAGTCGGGGACCTCAGTCGTCTACCTCGACCACGTCTTCGGTCTCCCCAGCCTCCTCTTCGGGGACAACTCCGCTTCCAGGTCCCGAGCCCCCGTCCAGGGCAGGTACAACAGCTCTATCACCAGCAGCAGGGCCCTCATCAGTAGGGGGACCGACGTCCCAGTAGTCCGAGTCAATGCCTTCGTAGGACAAGATGTCCTACTCGGGGTGATCCCGGGCTACCCGCCGTTTCAGATCCTCGTAGCCCTGAAAGAAGCCGTCGTCAAAAGGTTCCTCCCGGGCCCCAACTGCGGATGCCTCTGCTAGCTCATTCTCCCGTGCTTCCACCGCTGTTGCGTTGGCCCGAGTAGCCTCTAGGTCGGCCTGAGTGGTAGCCAGCTCGGCTTGAGCAGCGCCAAGGCTCAAGGCCAAACCTTTTACCTTGTCCTTCTCCAAAACCAAAGCGGTTCCCCTGGCCTCTGAGATCGCCCACTCCTCAGACAAAGCGGCTTCAGTAGCAGCGGCCCTTTTGGCCAATGAAGGTAGGAAGGACTCAGCCCCGGCGGCCATACATCCGACCTGCAAAGAAGTGAAAACCGACCGGTTAGTAAACAGGCACAGTTGGTAAAATGAAAAAAAAAAAAAAAAAAAAAAAGAGAAAAGGAAACAGAGGCAGGAGAACTCACCATGTGAGAGAAGCTGTACAGCCAGTTCTGGAAGTCCTCGGGAGACATGTTTCCACACGCCTCCACTTGACTGGGAAGCAAGCCGGGTTTCACCCGCTCCCTGATCTCAATCGAGGCAGCCATCGGTGCCACGGTCGGCATCCCCGCCCGGGGGGCAGTCTCTTCAACTACCACCACGTGGGGCGTTGAGGTCCCCACTGGCTCCGTACGGTTTGTTACCCCGTGCCGGATCCACCTCAGCGGGCGCTTTCTACCCAGGGCCTCGGCAGCGGGCCTTTTCCCTTGTACCACCGCCATTCGGGTGGCAGCGACAGCGGCTTGCCTCTCCCTCAGTTGCTCCATATTTCTCTTCGGAGCCATCTCTGCAAAAGAAATAAATTGAATGGTAAAATAACCAGTGTAAAGAATGGGGAATGAGTACCACGGGGGACGGCAGAGTTCGATCACTTATCAGGAAGAATTGAGGGGAATATAGGAGCTTCAGTGGGCTAAGCTGGGTCGTCGGTAGCTCGGAAGTCGCCGATCTGAGTCAGCACGTTCCATATGTTAACCGGTCGGTCTGCCAAACTCATGATCCTGGCCTGGCACTCGTCAGGAATGCTCGGCGGACTGGTTGATCCCGCTGCAAAGCAAAATGTAAAGTGGTTAGTCTCAGAAATTGGAGCAAGACAAAGTAGAAAGCAAAAAGTAAAATCGAACGGGCTTACCCCTTAACTCTCTCGCCCAGGAAGTTCTCATCTGGATACCAGGGACCGGCTCGTAGAGCCCGAGGGTGGACACCTAGAAGAACCTGTTCTTCCACCCTTTGTTGTTGCTCGGGCAGTTGACTATGATCTTCCTCCCCTGATGAGCCCCGAGAGAAAAGAACTCGGTCTCTCCGTGTACGGGGAACGGTCGGTGCGTCCAGAGGAATTCCTAGATGGAGAGTTCATATCCAAAGACCTGGAGCCACAGAGAGATGGACCTCATCAATAACCTCCAACCGTTCGGGGCCAACTGGCCCAGGGCAATCCCCATGTATATCAGGACGTCCCGAGTGATCGGATGGAGGGGAAAGTGAAACCCAGCCATGGGGATGTCCTCATATAGGGTAGTGAAACCCCGTTGGTAGATTTGGGCCCCCACCGACACTCACCGCCAAGGAACAATAGTCAGGAAGGTCATACATATCCCTAATGCGCCCAAGATCTTTAGTACGCAATGTGGATGGGATGAATTCGCTGGAGAAGGCCACCTCGGGGTCGGGTTCCCTTGGTGTTTCGTCGCCCGAATCCCTGGAAACGAAAGCAACAGGTGCTTCCTGATCCGACTCATCATCGGAGAGACGGATCGGGATTTTGCCTTCGCTTTGGTGGTCAGAGAGGGACGCGGACGACAGACTCAGACTTGTGTCCGGCTCCTCTAACCCGGACTGTTCATCCTCCGACCGGGAGGACGAGTTAAAACCAGAGTGACACATTCTTGAGGATTTGGTAACTGGGCCAGGAAGAAGATGACGACCAAGGTATGGGTCAGAAACCCTGAGCCTGGTATACAAGGGGGCAAGGTCACTAACCTAAAGGGAAAAGAATAGATGGTCCTTAACACAAGGTGACACTCTCTCAAGACTACCCCGGAAACACCCGCTCGGTTCAACCGCCCTAAGGTGCCTCCTGACTTGAAGAAAGAACAGAACCTAAGGTAGAAAAAATCCTACTCCCGTTCTAACCTAAGTGGGTTCGCTCTCTCCAGCCTCGCTCAGAAAAGAAGAGAAGGAAAAGAGTGAAGAACTGAAGCTGGGAAGAAAAGACTTACAAAGTTTAGCGCAGAAAAGGGCTCGAGAATCTTGCTTGGAAACTTGCTCGCTCTCAAACCGCTCGGGAATATATGTCTTTACAGTAAAGAGTTGAAGAAATGAACAAGTGTTCCTTTATATAGGAACCACAGACGGTTCAGATCAAAATAGATCCAATGGCTCATACGCCTTCCCGCCCAAAGTGGCTGACAGTTGTCACCTCGGGCACGCGAAGCGTCACCTCAAAAGTTGCGCGCATTAAATGCACGACGAGATGGTTTGGTTACCATAAAAACGGTCTGGTTACATCCACGCTGGCATCGTTTGATCTTGACTAGACTAGTCACAAGCTGACACATGGCACAGGTAGGACTCGGGCCCACAGGGCCACCGCTCGATCCATACCCCGTTTAACCACCATGACCGGTCCCACCCCGGGTAGAGTCCCGAACTCCTACCGGACGGTTCCTCAGAAGCAGTCTTAATTTTTAAACTTCATCTGATAGGGCATCACATCAACTTCAAAAATAGGGGCAGCTGATATGCCCAAAAATATTCTGCTACAGTCAAGCCTCCACGTCAATAGCAAAGGATCCAGATTATCCGAAAAGGGAGCTAGTAGCCCACTGATCCTGAGGTCCTTTGAGTGTAACCGCTCGGTATTCTCGCACAGCCCGGGCGTGCGGCGCAGCAGTTCTCCATGAGGTGCAGTTTGACAGCCAAGCTGCTCAGCAGTTTCCTAAATTAGTCAGAAGACTAATGGAATGTGTAAATAGTTTTCTAAGCCATTTAGGAAGCCTCCCATGATTTATGCTCATCAACTTGTAACTAGATAGGGCTTCCTTATCTAATATAGTTGCCTTGTACGGGTGGCCTCTTGCACCTATAAAAGGGGCCACTCACCCCCATCAAAGGGGATCGCATTCTTAACCTAGAGAATAGCTATACAAACTGATACGCATACACCCGGCCGGTATCACTGGTAGCGCTGCCCCATTGTTGGCTCACCAAGCCTGTCGGTGATCTGCTAGTGAAGCGCACTGACGCACCTGTGGACGTAGGTCTCCTTATTAACGGGGTTGAACCAAATACAATTGTTTGTGTTACAATATCTCTCTCTCTCTCCATCTCTCTTACCAATTTTTGGCATCATCATATCTATATCAACAAACTTATAAGACTGAAATTAATACAAAGAATTGTATAGAAGCTTACCCAAATCGAATCACAATGAGATATACAGAGAATTCCAATGATCGGAAATAACCAAAGCTTTGATTTTAAATTTACTATTTTCTCTCCCTATGTATATTTAGGGAATTGCCATATATATTGCTAATTTTTCTATGTACATTGCTCACCTTAACAAAAGTGAGAATTTTTGGAAGAAAAATGATTAGAATAAAGAATTTGGGTGTACATAGAAAATACACAGGTGTACATAGCAATTCTCTATATTTAAACTATACATATATATAGATATGTGTGTGTTACTGTGAGAGAGAAATAGAGAGATTAGAGATACAGAGAGAGTTGTGTGGAGAGAATGAGAGAGGTGTGTGTATATGTAGATTCCCGTTGCTTGGGGGTCACAACACACACAACACACTCACACACACACACTAATACACACGCACAGTTCACACGCACAATTGTACACATTTTGATTACTTTGAGCCCAAGTTCATCACAAGAATTATCTTGTATGTTGAGCTCACACGATGATGCACATACACGGTTAAAAATTACACTGCTAACAATTCAAAAATTGGTATCATTATTATTGAAAAATGCAAAAAATAAGATATGGGGTATTACATAAGGGGTTTATTCGACCGAGTATATCGCCATGGGGTGCACCGGTCTTGTGTGTCAAAAAAAAAAAAGATGGAACCATGATGATGTGTATTGATTATTGAGAGTTAAAAAAAATTGATGATAAAGAACAAATATCCGTTACCAAGAATTGATGACTTATTTGATCAACTTCAAGGAGCCCAAGTGTTTTCTAAGATTGACTTGCGATTGGGTTACCATCAGCTAAAAGTGAAAGAAGAGGATGTGGAGAAATATACATTTATGACTCTCTAAGGCCACTGTGAGTTCTTGGTCATGCCATTTGGGGTCACTAATACACCGGCAGTTTTCATGGACCTCATGAATTGGTTATTCAAGGACTACTTGGATGAGCTGGTAATTGTCTTTATCGATAACATATTGATCTATTCCAAGAGCATGGAAGACCACGAAAGACATATTTGGTTGATTTTATAACGGCTCTGAGAAAAGAAGTTATTTGGCAAATTGAAGAAATGAATACTGTTTGACTCAAATAACTTTTTTGGGGCATGGAAGGTGTTTTTGTTGATCCACAAAAGATTGAGGTTGTGGCTAATTGGTCACCGCCAACCAATGTATATGAGGTTTGTAGTTTCTTGAGATTGGCCGATTACTACCGGAGATTCGTTGAGAATTGCTCGAGAGTCACCATGCCTATGACACAATTATTGAGGAAGAATGTACATTTTCATTGGAGTCCGGAGTATGAAGGGAGTTTTGATAAGTTGAAGACTTGTTTGATGTTGGCACCTATTTTATCCATTTCGTCGAGTACCGATGATGTTTCACATCGAGATATGGAATGTGTGCTAATGCAGAATGACAAAGTAATTGCCTACACTTTATTTTATGATTTTTTTAAAGTCTGGATCTCATATTAATTTCTAACACAAATAAAATATATTGAATGATCAAACTTTCTTGAAAACAAGTAATCATAAGGGTAAGTGTATGAGAGGTTGTGTAATACCCCGTATTTTTAATAAATATTGAATGCAGAGAGATTCTATATACTTCAATTGACCATTCATGAAATTCAATCTTCGATCGATCGAAGCTAGTTCGAGCGATCGAGACCCTTCAGTTCAAGCGATCGAACCCTTTTCGAGCGATCGAAAACCCTACCGACATAAATTAAATACGTGGTCCCCACTTTAATCGATCAAACCCTTTTTCAATCGATCTAACTGACCGATCTGAGTTCGATCGATCGAGAATCCTTCGAGCGATCGAGAATGTAATTATCAGATTTCCAGGTTTCCCGCAAACAATGCCATCTGCACCTCTTTCCCCTCTATATATACACTGCATTCGTGTATATTGGGTGTTTGCTGACCCTTGTGAGTTGAGAGAGTGTGTGCTTGTGTGTTGATATATATTATATACGCATACCTCCATATATCTATATATATATACACACACATATCTATATATATATACACTCAGCAGAGGAGACAGAAGAGAAGAAGAAGAACAAGAAGAGGCCGAGAAAGAGAGACAGAAGAGACGAAGAGAGGAGCAGAGAGAAGTGGCCACCATTGGAGGAAGCTTGGAAGCTTTCAACCGAGCCAAACGCGCCCTTAACGACTTTTGGTGAGTTCCAAACTCACTCGGTATCTTAGTTATGATGTTTTACATATTCTGGACGTATTAATTATAACCCAAACACCCCCTAGCACATTCTGCACGTTCACTGGCAGAATCTGTAGAAGACGAAGTTCGACCGATCGAACTGAGTTCGAGCGATCGAACATCAGAGACCCAATCGATCGAACTGAGTTCAATCAATCGAACATCTCTGAGTTCAATCGATCGAGAATACTTCAATCGATCGAGACTACCTTCATTTCGATCGATCGAGAAGACTTCAATCGATCGAACAGCACTTTCTTCGAGCGATCGAGATGACCTCAATCGATCGAACCTAGCAGAACATGAATGTATTCCTTTCAGTTTATAATTCATAATGCGTAGTTGTTTAATTGCTGTTCCATGTTCCTATTATGCGATATTATGGATTTCGGAGGTAATGGGATACGATAATGAGATTGAGATACCATGGTGAGTAACGTAGTCGGGTTCGAAACGCTAGTAATAGTACGACGCGATAACATAGTAAGTTTGAGATGATAATACTGGGTAGTATTGGATAAGTGAGAAATGAGTCAGTAAAAGGATTCTATGTTAAAGTTGTGTGTGTCGAGCTGATGATTCGCTCAGGTTAAATCCGATAAGTGTATGTCAAGGATTTGATCAGGATCGTGAGAATTATGGGTGCACAGTACTCGCAAGAGTTCTTAAAAGCGGTGAACAGTAAGAGTTCTTAAAAGCGGTGAACAAGAGTAATTGTGGCACATCCATGATTTATATTTACCAGAGCTGTGAATGTATCGTACTCGCAAGCGTTCTTAAAAGCGGTGAACAGTAAGAGTTCTTAAAAGCGGTGAACAAGAGTATGGGTATATCCATAGACCAGTCGTTATATGAGAACAATGTATGGGTGCTCGCAAGAGTTCTTAAAAGCGGTATAGCGGTGAACAAGAGCACTGGTATGTTGTGCTGATATAATCAGTTCGAGATAGTCAGTTGGGTATTGTGAAATCAGTCTTAGAGTGGGAGTCGATAAGAATCGATTTATGATATGTCTGAATAAAAGAATGAGGAATATATTTATTATCACTGTCTTATATTGTTCATAATGGTGATTATGTCATTTCTATGAGACTGTGTTAGTTAGTGCTCACTCAGCTTTCAACAAGCTGACGGCCTTTATTGCCTGGACATTCCTCGTCCAGACTATCCTGTCCTTTACAATGCAGATGACGGAACTCATGGCGATAACGATTACCCTGAAGGGAGTTACGTAGAGAATGGCCCCACTGATGCCAGTTATGCTGACGCCTATCCGTACGCTAGCTGAAGACCTGAAGATAGATAGTAGTTATATTACTACTTTTCCTTTTACTATTGTACTTTGTAGTTAACGGGTACTTGGGCATATGTTGTCTCCAGACCTGTTGTGATCCTGTGGACCGTACTCTGATGTTTGTAATAGATAGAACCGTGTTTATATTTCAGTCGTTTTACTGTTCCTGTTTGGACTAGTACTGTGTGGTGTGGATTATCAGTGACTTTCACTTGTCATTCCCTATGGACCCATAAAGGAAATTTATTTTTCTCTATTTATGCTACTCCGGGGCGTGACAGGGTTTTTGGTATCAGAGCACCTGGTTATATTACGGTTAGGTTCTGATATTGTCGTTCACTGATGGATTCCACACCATCTGGTTCTAGTATTTAAGATTTTCTTGAGATGAGATATGATTATAAGATAAGTTCGTCTTCCTGACGATAGATAGTTTTCCTTTGCAGGATAGCATGGATCCAGAGTTTCATCAGTTTGTTACCGATGCTTATGGAGGACACGTGATCCATGGGGATACCGTGGAGCCAGCTGACCCAGAGTTTTATCGTGAGCGTGTGTGCCAGATAACTAGTAGACATTTGGAGGAGGACATGTGGAGAGCACTTTATGTGACAGAGAGGACTCACCCGACACAGATGCGTATGGATGCTTACCATACTGCGAGGATTGGTAGAGACATTTGCCAGGAGATATTACGGTTAGTTCAGAGTAAGCCTGAGATGGATGAAATTGAGTTGAGAGCTATAGTAGCCGGTCCACCAGAGCCTGTAGTTGCACCAGCGCCAGCAACACCACCACCATCGCCGGTACCCGATGTACCAGTTCCAGAGCCTGAGCCGATTCAGGAGGATGAGGACCTGGAGCCTGAGGATGAGCATGCCGATGAGGACATAGACGGAGATGGAGAGGAGGAGCCGATAGATGACGAGGACCTAGTAGAGGATGAGCATGCAGATGATGCAGATGATGATGAGCCTGAGGATGACCCCGAGGAGCCAGAGGATCCAGTACCAGACCCAGAGGCTGTTGAGGCAGACATAGTAGTAGATGAAGATGCGCCCGATGAGGAGGTAGTTGTGCCAGAGGCACCAGTTGTGCTTCAGATACCAGCTGGACCCATTATGCATATGGCAGCTATGGCCGATATGGCAGTAGGATGGATAGCTCAGATGGTCGCACAGCCAGCAGATTTTGTTATGGGAGAGGCAGCCATAGCGGGAGCTCTTGATATAGCTGATGGATTCGCCGCAGTAGCAGTCGATGTCGCAAATCAGGCGATAGCAGACGGTATAGAGGATGATGATGCAGAGATAGTAGAGGATTGGGATATAGGAGTTGTAGTCGGAGATCTTGTTGCACCAGTTGAGGATGACCCACTCGAGGAGATGGAGATTGATTCAGAGGACGAGGCACCACCAGCAGGATCAGACGCTGACGACTTTTGAGTCAGGACCTGCAGGGCTTAGTTTTTGTTAGTTTTATCAGGACATGTTGTCCACTAGATTTTTGGGAGATTGAGAGATAGCTATTTGACCATAGCTTTGTATAGACAGTAGTAGTTGACCTTAGTACTGTTTTAGCCTTGTCCCACGTGGTACATGGTATGGTTACTGTGTACTCCATGGTACATCTTTTGATATCTATATATATACGAGCAGTACTTTTGATATTGATTGTTGGTTGATTGATGTGTTGCTTTGTAGAACTGTTAGTTCTTGTTGCTTTTCGTTCTATCTTGGTTTCGTTTCTACGAGAAGACTTTCAGCTGATCAATATGTCTCTTGTAGGCAATACTCGTTATCATCATGGTAGGACCCTTGAGAAATCACCAAGCGCGTAATGGAGCACCTATTCCGGAAGGGATGGATCCGACGGGAATTTTCGAAGCTTTCATGCAGAGGATGGAGCATGTGGGGGATACTTATAATAACTCCACCCACCAGAGACCTTTTGCACCCCCGCCACCAAGACAGACTGGAGATAAGTTGTTAGCAAATTTTCGTGGGTTACGTCCTGAGAAGTTCGATGGACTAACAGAACCATGGAAAGCGGAACAATGGATAAGAGAAATGGAGTTGATATTTGAAGCATTGGAATGCAGCGAACAAGAGAAGCGTCGCCTTGCTACTTTTCAGCTCACTTATGCCGCCGCAGATTGGTGGGAAGCCGAGCGAGCCACTATTGGGATCGATGCTGCTAAAACTATGCCATGGGAGACATTCAAAGGACGATTTTTGGAGAAGTATTTCCCAGAGGATGAGAGAGATCAACAGGAAAGGAACTTTCTCAATTTGGTACAAGGAGGATGGAATGTCAGGGAATATACAACACAGTTTGAGCGTCTATCCAGATTTGCTCAGCATATGATAGACACGCCACAGAAGAAGGTGAAGAGATTTCACCAAGGATTGAATCCCCATCTCAGACATATGATGGTTGGTCATCTGAATCAATCATTTGAAGAGATTATCAGATTTGCAGCAGGGTTGGAAAAGGATGCTTATCCAGCACAACAACCACAGATGAATCGATCTCAGTCATCTAGAAGTTTTCAACAGAGGAATTTCCATAACTTGCCACCCAGGAATACCCAAGGTTGGAGACCTCAGAGTAATTCCCAAGGGAATAAGAGAACCTGGGAAGGAACCAGAAAGCCACAACAGGGCTATACTCGACCCCAACAATATCGCCAGCAAGGATCACAACCGCAGGCACTACTGACAGCGCCGCCAAGCAATAGTGGAGGATGTTTTAATTGCGGAAAGCCAGGGCACGTTGCCAGATTCTGTACAGCCCCTAGAGTTAATCGCAGAATGGATATGGTCTGTCGGAATTGCAACAAGCCAGGGCACTTGAGCAAGGATTGTCGTGCACCACAAGGAGGATATTATGGAGCATCAATTCAAGGGATACAAGGACCTCCAGATCAGACAAGGATGAATGCTATCATTCCAAGAGAAGCAGGCTTTAACGCTGATGAGCAACAACATTTGGAAGGTACGCTTGTGTACTCTTTCATAGTCCAGTTAAAGTTTTATTTGATACTGGAGCCGCACGTTCATTTATTGCTGTTAAGATTGTGCGTCAATTGGGATTAGAACCCCTGACACTTGAGTCAACACTGAATGTTGTGTCACCTTTGGGAGTGACAGTTAAGTTGAGTAAAGTGTGTAAAGATTGCCCATTGACTTTGGGAGATAGGAATCTTCCAGCAGACTTGGTAGTTCTGTCAATGTCAGAGTTCGACATTATCCTAGGAATGGATTGGTTGACTAAGTATAGTGCTAATTTGGATTGCCCTACTAAGACGATTGTATTTCCAAGACAAGGAAGGCCGACGATTAGATTTCAGTGTCAGCCGACGAGCGACATGTTTCTTACGAGTAGTTTGGCTACGATTGGGAGTACAAGTACAGAGCTCACGATGGATCAGATTCCTAGTGTGCAAGACTTTCAAGATGTATTTCAGGATATTAAAGGACTCCCACCGAAAAGAGAAATAGACTTCTGTGTGGAATTAGTACCTGGTACATTGCCGATTTCCAAGACTCCAGATAGGATGGCACCAACTGAGATGTTGGAACTAAAGAAGCAAGTTCAAGAGCTTGAAGACTTAGGTTTCGTTCGCCCGAGTACGTCACCTTGGGGAGCACCAGTTCTGTTCGTAAAGAAGAAGGATGGAACACTTCGACTCTGTATAGACTACAGGGAGTTGAACAAGGTTACGATCAAGAATAGATATCCACTTCCTCGGATAGACGACCTATTCGACCAGTTACAAGGATCTAGGATCTTTTCCAAGATCGATTTACGTTCAGGATACCACCAATTGTTAGTTCGACCAGAGGATGTATCGAAGACTGCATTCAGGACAAGATACGGGCATTACGAGTTTCTAGTTATGCCTTTTGGATTGACGAATGCGCCAGCAGTATTTATGGACTTAATGAATAGAGTATTCAAACCATGTCTGGATCAATTCATTATAGTGTTCATCGATGATATACTGATCTACTCAAAGATGGAAGAAGATCACAAGAAGCATTTACAGATTGCCTTACAGACACTTCAAGATAGCAAGTTGTATGCAAAATTCAGCAAGTGTGAGTTTTGGCTACGGGAAGTCAAATTCTTGGGACATGTTATATCTCAGAAAGGTATTTCTGTGGACTCATCTAAGATTGATGCAGTCTTAAGCTGGAATAGACCGACCAATGCGACAGAGGTCAGAAGTTTTCTTGGATTAGCAGGATATTACAGAAGATTTGTAGAAGGATTTTCCAAGTTAGCAGGACCACTGACGAATTTAACAAGGAAGGAGACAAAGTATGAATGGACGGACAAGCATGAGGGTGCATTTCAGGAATTAAAAGAGAAATTGACTTCTGCACCGGTACTTGCGATACCTAAGAGTGGAGAAAGATATGTGATCTACAGTGACGCATCGCACCAGGGATTGGGTTGTGTACTTATGCAAGACGGAAATGTTATCGCATATGGATCAAGACAATTGAAGGTACACGAGAAGAATTATCTGACGCATGACCTGGAATTGGCAGCAATAGTGTTTGCCTTGAAGATTTGGAGACACTATCTCTATGGAGAAAAGTTTGATCTGTTTTCCGATCATAAGAGCCTGAAGTATTTGTTCTCTCAAAAGGAGTTGAACATGCGACAACGAAGATGGATGGAGTTACTCAAAGACTATGACTTTTCTTTGCAATACAATCCCGGCAAAGCAAATGTAGTAGCAGACGCTTTGAGCCGTAAACCTCGATTAGTGATCGCTGCATTACTAATTAGAGAATGGAGAGCATTAGAAGTTTTAGCCGAATTTGATCTTCAGCCAGTGGAGCCAATGAAAGGACAACATTTTGGATGTCTGATGGTACAACCAACTTTGATCAGCCGTATCATAGAAGCTCAACAGACAGCAGAGGATTTGAAGTTATGGTTCACCAAGATGACAGCAAAAGAACCTGAGATCTGGAGTGTTAGTACAGATGGAGCTTTACGATGTAAAGGTAGACTCTGTGTACCTGACAAAGAAAATCTCCAGAAGGAAATATTGGATGAAGCACATAAGTCACGGATGACTATTCACCCCGGAAGTACAAAGATGTACAAGGACTTGAAGAGAAATTTTTGGTGGGAAGGAATGAAGCGAGAAGTGGCAGAGTATGTAGCTCAGTGTCTTACTTGTAAACAAGTAAAGGCAGAACATCAGAAACCACCTGGACTTCTACAACCGTTACCTATTCCTCAATGGAAATGGGAACACATAACCATGGATTTCGTGGTAGGATTGCCGAAGTCACAGCAGAATCACGATGCTATATGGGTAATCGTGGATCGACTTACTAAGACGGCACATTTTATTGCCTATAGCATGACGTACTCAGTAGAACGTTTGAGCCGAATGTATCTACAACATGTTGTACGATTACATGGAGTGCCTGTATCTATTGTGTCAGACCGAGATTCGCGCTTTACTGCAGAATTTTGGAAGAGTCTCCAGACAGCGATGGGAACGACATTGAACTTGAGTTCAGCTTTTCATCCACAGACAGATGGACAGACGGAACGAGTTAATCAAGTAATGGAAGACATGTTACGTGCTTGTGTTATTGATTTTGAGAATTCTTGGGAGACACACTTACCTCTGATAGAATTTGCTTACAACAACAGTTATCATTCGAGCATAGGAATGGCGCCGTTCGAAGCTTTGTACGGAAGACCTTGCCGATCACCGTTATGTTGGGCTGAAGTCGGAGATACTCAACTTCTTGGGCCAGAGATGATACGCGAGACTAGTGAGAAGATTCAGATTGTACGTGAGAAGATGAAGACAGCTCAGACCCGACACAAAAGTTATGCTGACAAGCGACGCAAAGATTTAGAGTTTGCCGTTGGAGATCATGTGCTACTCAAGGTTTCGCCTGTTCGAGGCATCGTCAGATTTGGTCAGAAGAGGGGCAAATTATCGCCACGATTCATCGGACCGTTCGAGATTCTAGAGCGTGTGGGAAAAGTTGCTTATCGCCTAGCATTGCCCCCGAAGATGTCAGGAGTGCACAACGTTTTCCACATCAGTATGCTGAGGAAATGTGTTCATAACCCAGCACACGAGATCAACTTTGAGGATATTGAAGTCAACGACAATGTTACGTTCAACGAAGGACCAATTCGCATTTTAGATCATGGAGTCAAGAAGCTCAGGAATAAGGAGATTCCATTAGTCAAGATTCAGTGGAAGCATCATGATGAAGGAGAAGCTTCATGGGAACTAGAGTCAGAGATGCGTGAGAAGTTTCCGTTTTTGTTTAACCTTGTATGTTTCTGATTTCGAGGACGAAATCTTTTGTTGGGTGGTGGATGATGTAATACCCCGTATTTTTAATAAATATTGAATGCAGAGAGATTCTATATACTTCAATTGACCATTCATGAAATTCAATCTTCGATCGATCGAAGCTAGTTCGAGCGATCGAGACCCTTCAGTTCAAGCGATCGAACCCTTTTCGAGCGATCGAAAACCCTACCGACATAAATTAAATACGTGGTCCCCACTTCAATCGATCAAACCCTTTTTCAATCGATCTAACTGACCGATCTGAGTTCGATCGATCGAGAATCCTTCGAGCGATCGAGAATGTAATTATCAGATTTCCAGGTTTCCCGCAAACAATGCCATCTGCACCTCTTTCCCCTCTATATATACACTGCATTCGTGTATATTGGGTGTTTGCTGACCCTTGTGAGTTGAGAGAGTGTGTGCTTGTGTGTTGATATATATTATATACGCATACCTCCATATATCTATATATATATATACACACACATATCTATATATATATACACTCAGCAGAGGAGACAGAAGAGAAGAAGAAGAACAAGAAGAGGCCGAGAAAGAGAGACAGAAGAGACGAAGAGAGGAGCAGAGAGAAGTGGCCACCATTGGAGGAAGCTTGGAAGCTTTCAACCGAGCCAAACGCGCCCTTAACGACTTTTGGTGAGTTCCAAACTCACTCGGTATCTTAGTTATGATGTTTTACATATTCTGGACGTATTAATTATAACCCAAACACCCCCTAGCACATTCTGCACGTTCACTGGCAGAATCTGTAGAAGACGAAGTTCGACCGATCGAACTGAGTTCGAGCGATCGAACATCAGAGACCCAATCGATCGAACTGAGTTCAATCAATCGAACATCTCTGAGTTCAATCGATCGAGAATACTTCAATCGATCGAGACTACCTTCATTTCGATCGATCGAGAAGACTTCAATCGATCGAACAGCACTTTCTTCGAGCGATCGAGATGACCTCAATCGATCGAACCTAGCAGAACATGAATGTATTCCTTTCAGTTTATAATTCATAATGCGTAGTTGTTTAATTGCTGTTCCATGTTCCTATTATGCGATATTATGGATTTCGGAGGTAATGGGATACGATAATGAGATTGAGATACCATGGTGAGTAACGTAGTCGGGTTCGAAACGCTAGTAATAGTACGACGCGATAACATAGTAAGTTTGAGATGATAATACTGGGTAGTATTGGATAAGTGAGAAATGAGTCAGTAAAAGGATTCTATGTTAAAGTTGTGTGTGTCGAGCTGATGATTCGCTCAGGTTAAATCCGATAAGTGTATGTCAAGGATTTGATCAGGATCGTGAGAATTATGGGTGCACAGTACTCGCAAGAGTTCTTAAAAGCGGTGAACAGTAAGAGTTCTTAAAAGCGGTGAACAAGAGTAATTGTGGCACATCCATGATTTATATTTACCAGAGCTGTGAATGTATCGTACTCGCAAGCGTTCTTAAAAGCGGTGAACAGTAAGAGTTCTTAAAAGCGGTGAACAAGAGTATGGGTATATCCATAGACCAGTCGTTATATGAGAACAATGTATGGGTGCTCGCAAGAGTTCTTAAAAGCGGTATAGCGGTGAACAAGAGCACTGGTATGTTGTGCTGATATAATCAGTTCGAGATAGTCAGTTGGGTATTGTGAAATCAGTCTTAGAGTGGGAGTCGATAAGAATCGATTTATGATATGTCTGAATAAAAGAATGAGGAATATATTTATTATCACTGTCTTATATTGTTCATAATGGTGATTATGTCATTTCTATGAGACTGTGTTAGTTAGTGCTCACTCAGCTTTCAACAAGCTGACGGCCTTTATTGCCTGGACATTCCTCGTCCAGACTATCCTGTCCTTTACAATGCAGATGACGGAACTCATGGCGATAACGATTACCCTGAAGGGAGTTACGTAGAGAATGGCCCCACTGATGCCAGTTATGCTGACGCCTATCCGTACGCTAGCTGAAGACCTGAAGATAGATAGTAGTTATATTACTACTTTTCCTTTTACTATTGTACTTTGTAGTTAACGGGTACTTGGGCATATGTTGTCTCCAGACCTGTTGTGATCCTGTGGACCGTACTCTGATGTTTGTAATAGATAGAACCGTGTTTATATTTCAGTCGTTTTACTGTTCCTGTTTGGACTAGTACTGTGTGGTGTGGATTATCAGTGACTTTCACTTGTCATTCCCTATGGACCCATAAAGGAAATTTATTTTTCTCTATTTATGCTACTCCGGGGCGTGACAGGTTGGGGTTGGACAGTTGCTCATCTCATATTTGCAAAAAAGAATATCTCTCTCTAATTAGGCCAAACTTTACTATATTTATTTCACTCTAAATATTTGGGCTCAAAACAATTTTTTTTTCTCACTTCTAAGTCGAGCTCCCTTCAGCAAAAACTCGTGGTTCCACCATTTCTTACAAAATTACAATACAAAATAGATAAAATTAAAATTGAAAATTTTATATCACTATCATGTATCACTATTTGCATATTATTTCCTACAACATAAATTTAATTGGCTTCTATATAACGGCGAAAAAAAATGCAGAGCATAATGACTTCAAGATAATTAGGCTGTAAATTTGTTAGCAAAAAAAAAACAATTAGGTTGTAAGAACAATGCTACATGCACCGATTTTGTGCACAGAATTTGTGCACCGAAATGATCCGGGCCACTCATTTCGGTGAGCCCCGCACATATTAGTGTGGGGAGAAATGAGTGGCCCGGATCATTTTGTTGCACAAATTCTGTGCATATTTCGGTGCACATATGCATATTGAGGCTGTAAATATGCATTATATCACTTGAAGCGGAGTGACATTTCATGATCTATGAAGGAAATCGCATAATTGTTACATTTATGTATTTTTTTGAGGAATTTGTATTATTTTATTGTTTAAAAAATATTAAACAATTAAATGTGGGTGTACATAGAAAAAATATAGGTGCATTTAGCCCTATCTAAAAAAATCTATATTATAATATTCTAATACGGAAGAGTGAAGCTACCACGTGTCCAAAAATCCTTACTTTGCAATAGTTCAAATATTCCCTCACCTTCCGCCGGTTTATAACTATTGCCTTGCAGTCAGCAGTGCAATTGTTCTTCCTTTACTCTTCTACATAGCCTTGCCTTGTCTATATTGATGGAAAAACCAGTTTAAGTTAAAAGTTTAAACACGCAGCGGAAAAGTCAAGTTATAAAAACTTAATGGTAGCCCCGGATCTACTACTCGTTAATTCCATAGATGCGCACAAGAGGGGACAAGAGTTATACCTTAGTGTCTTGAACCTAATTCTGATTTTCTTCTTCTTCCTTGGTGATGCAGCAGCCTCCACTAGGTTGTCTTCACCCTTATGTCTCCTACGGATGCTTGCCGGAGAGACTAGAGATGGTGGGATCTCTAATAGAGAGGAAAAAGAAGGTTTGGGGCTCTAAAACAGTTTCTGCAGCTTCTGACGTTCTAAAATGACAAACTCCTTTTCCAGAACGCTGCTGCCCTATATATAGATTTCCAGAACCGACCTAGACTTCGAGCGATCGAATATATTCGATCGATCGAACGTTCGATCGATCGAACTATTCTCGATCGATCAAGACTGCCAAAACTTCAATCGATCGAACATACTTCAATCGATCGAACTTGTCTTGACAACTTCCTCATGTGTCTTTCCAAGTATCCTGGCAGAGCTAAGAGTGGGACCTCCTAGGCTCTTTATTGTTGGCTCAGACCAGTTTGTTAATTACCATGACCAAACTCTTTGATCAGCAAACTAACTAACTGGTCAGTTAACGTTTACTCCACTATAAAATGATAACTGAACTCCAACGCAAAAGAACATATCCAAAGCGATAACTAGACTTGTATGTTGTACTAATGTCCCTCTACCTTCAGCATTCGTAATCATATTCAGGTAGTCGGATAACTGTTACTGTCAACCTGAATCATGATTACTTCTTGTATTCCTTGAGTCCCATTCACCTCTCATGATTACCAAACATGTTGATAACTCTTATCAACAAGACTGCAGTACTCAGTAATCGACTTGGTGACATTCTCAAGGGAATGCTTACTCTGAAACAGAGGGTAGATTCTGTCTTGACAATTTATGTTCACAACCCTACGAATATGACATACCCAAGATACCCAGGTGTTGATCTTCTATAGACCTCACTGATTGGTAAGTCAAAGCAGCCATATCCACAGTCTGTGTTCATAATCGTCTCAAGATTAAGAACACGTACCTTATACAAGTTATGAGTTCCTATCGACTGATTGACAGTCTTGAGTGTCAATAGGAAAGCTCAGGTCCGTCAATGCACTATAAGCACTAGCATGTTAACTAAGAGTTAAACTCTAGTGATTGAGATTAATCACTCCATCCAATGGTAATTAATCATGCTACAATGTAAACCTGATGAGATATCCAGTTTCATCATCCACTGTGACACATTTTAAGTAACAAAGAATAGTAATTTGTATCTCACTTGTATGTATCTCATATATACACGAATTACTTACTATGATACTTAAGGATAAACAATCATCTCATGAAAGAAACATACATAATGAAATGTAAAGCTGGTATCCATATATTAAAAATGTTAATGTCTCATACATACAGTAATGGTTTGAGGGCACAAACCCAACAAACTCCCACTTGCACTCACAACCATACAGGATTACATCTGAGACCTAGACTATCTAGATGACGATCAAAGACCTTCTGTGGCAAAGCCTTTGTAAACGGATTAGCAAGATTGTCAACGGTGGCAATCTTGGTGACAGTCACATCTCCACGTTGAACAATATCTCGGATAAGATGATATTTCCGCTCTACGTGCTTCCCTTTTCCATGGTTCCTTGGCTCCTTGGACTGAGCCACTGCCCTACTATTATCACAATAAAGCGTAATAGGTGACAATGACGCTGGTACCACCTCGAGCTCCATAAGGAACTTTTTGAGCCAAACAGCTTCCTTTGCGGCTTCACAAGCAGCCACATACTCAGCTTCTGTAGTTGAGTCTGTAATGCATTTCTGCTTAATGCTCCTCCAACTAACAGCACCACCTCCCAAGGTAAAGAGATGTCCAGATGTTGACTTCCTCAAATCTTTATCTGACATAAAGTCCGAGTCAGTATATCCTATTGGAATTAACTCATTACCACCGTACATAAGCATGTAATCTTTAGTCCTTCTCAAGTACTTAAGAATGTGCTTAACGGCTGTCCAGTGCTCTGGACCTGGATTCGATTGATATCTGTTAACCATGCCAACGGCAAAACAGATATCTGGTCTAGTGCATAACATCGCATACATGAGACTTCCAACTGCCGAAGTATATGGAATTCCTGCTATGCGATTCCTCTCCTCCTGTGTCTTGGGACACTGGTCCTTGGAGAACGCTAAAACCTGCCTGAAAGGTAACAAACCTTTCTTCGAATTATCCATTGAAAACCTAGTTAGCACCTTATCGATATAACCAGCTTGAGACAATCCCATTATCTTTCGCTTGCGATCCCGAAAGAGCTTTATCCCAAGAATATAGCTCGCCTCTCCTAGATCCTTCATATCGAAAGTACTAGCTAGCCAAACCTTGACCGTTGACAATGCCGCTACATCATTTCCAATGAGTAGAATATCGTCAACGTAAAGCACAAGAAAGGCCACCACTTTTCCTTCACACTTCTTGTATACACAAGGTTCATCCAGATTCTATATGAAACCAAACGACTTGACCGCTTGGTCAAATCGGATGTTCCAACTCCTGGATGCCTGCTTAAGCCCATAAATGGACTTTTGCAGCTTGCATACCAAGTTACCTTTCCGACCAGCTATGAACCCTTCTGATTGTTGCATATGGACGTCCTCCTCAAGATTGCCATTCAAGAATGCAGTCTTGACGTCCATCTGCCAGATCTCATAATCTAGGCATGCAACAATGGATAAGAGTATTCTGATGGACTTGAGCATGGCTACCGGCGAGAAGGTTTCCTCATAGTCAATGCCCTTCCTCTGAGTATAACCTTTTGTTACAAGCCTAGTCTTAAAGGTCTCAACCTTTCCATCAGATCCTCTTTTCCTCTTGTAGACCCACTTACAACCAATGGGTTTAATATTGGCTGGATGTTCTACAAGATCCCAGACCTGATTAGAATCGATAGATTCTAATTCACCCTTCATAGCTTTAACCCAATGTTCTTAATCAACATCAGCCATTGCCTCTTCGTATGTGGTAGGATCAGATTCAGATTCTATGGAGACAGCTTCAAAAACTTCTCCTAAGAACATGTATCTATCAGGCTGGCTGATAATCCTCCCACTACGACGAGGTACCGGTGCAGAAATGGGTGAAGAAGTGGTATTTTCTTGATTTACATCGTTATCAACTGCGGGTTGGACTGAGGGCTCTCCTTCTATTTCTCTCAGATCTATCCTTCCCTTAGGTTTATGGTTCATGATATAATCATCCTCTAAGAAAACAACATTTGTACTAATAAACACTTTCTGTTCTCTTGGATCATAAAAATACCATCCATAAGTACCCTTTGGATACCCTACAAAATAACATACTTCTGATCTAGAATCCAACTTGCTCATCTTTCCTTTCAGCACATGTGCCGGACACCCCCATATCCGGAGATGTTGCAAAGAAGGCTTGCGCCCAATCCACATCTCCCGTGGTGTCCTGGGAACAGATTTGCTTGGCACTAGATTTAGTATGTATGCATCGGTTTCCAAAGCATAACCCCAAAGGAATAATGGCAACTCTGAATAACTCATCATTGACCTAGTCATGTCTAAAAGAGTCCGGTTCCTTCTCTCAGCTACACCATTCTGCTGAGGCGTGCCAGGTGCAGTCAACTGTGACAGAATCCCATTCTGTACGAGGTGATCAATAAACTCATTAGAGAGGTACTCGCCACCTCGATCAGATCGAATGGCCTTGATATGTGTACCCAATTGCTTTTCCACTTTAGCCCTAAACTCTTTGAACTTTTCAAAGGCTTCAGACTTGTGCTGCATTAGGTACACATATCCATACCTAGAGTGGTCATCAGTAAATGTTATGAAATACTCATAACCACCCCTTGCTCTAATATTTATTGGTCCACACACATCAGTATGAACTAATTCCAACAATGCATTGGTTCTATTGCCCTTTGCAGGAAAGGGCCTTTTGGTCATCTTACCCTCTAAACAAGACTCACAGACTTCCATTGGTTCGAGAACCAAATCGCCTAAGACCCCTTCTTTGACTAGTCTGCCAATCCTATTTAGATTGATATGGCCAAGCCTCATATGCCAAAGCCTTGTTGGATTAGTGGAAGGTTCTTTTCTTATAGATGGTATAGATACCATTGAGTTATTAAGTTCCAAGCAAGAATCTTTAGAAATATTGGGAGTGATCACATACAAACCATTTGATTTAACACCAGAACATATAAAAGAACTATTTCTTTTAATAACAACTTCAGTTCCAAAATGAAAAGAATAACCATTATTCGATAAATTAAAAACTGAAATTAAATTACGTCTCATTGAAGGGACGTAAAGTACATCTGATAAAATCAAAACTTTATTGTCTAGAAATTCTAAAACTACGACTCCTATAGCAACCGCAGAAACGGTTGCACTAGAACCTAGAGTAAGTATGATTTCCCTATCACTGCACCTCCTGGTTGATCTGAACCCCTGTAATGAATTATATATATGGTTAGTCGCACCAGAATCAATGCACCAAGTGTTTGAAGTATCCGTAATGAAACTTACTTCAATCACATGTGATTCAATCATACCTTGAACTCTTGTAGCTAAGAATTCTGGACAGTTCCTCTTCCAGTGGCCCTTCTCACCGCATTGGAAACACTTTCCTTTGACTTGGCCACCCACCTTCCCTTTGCCCTTACCTTTTCCTTTAGATTTTGCAATCTTAGGGACCAGTCCAACACTTAGACCACCAGTGCCAGCCTTCTTCTTCCCTTTCTTTCCTTTCGGTGTAGATCGGGAAGAGGAAGCGCTTTTCTCAACGTTCAAGACGTTGACCCCAGGTTTGATCACCCCTTTCGCTGCCAAAAGAGAACTCATCAATTCGCTCATTGAAAAATTCATTTGATTCATATTATAGTTAAGTTTAAATTGAGCGAATGAAGGCGACAGCGAATTGAGGATCATATCAACTTGGGTCTGTGCATCGATGTTGGCACCTAGGGTCTCCAGCTCGTTTAAATAACCAATCATTTTTAAAACATGTTCCTTGACTGGAGTCCCTTCCGACATCTTTGCACTCATTATCTTTTGCATGGCTACCTGTCTAGCAGGCCTGCCATGCTCCCCGAACATCTTTTTGAGGGATGTGATAATGTCACTGGCAGAATCATTCGATTGGAATTGGTGTTGCAACACACCAGCCATTGAGGCCAGAATATAGCAACGAGCCATTCCATTCGATTTCTTCCATTTGTCGAACTCGCGTTTGGCAGCTGCCGAAGCATTTACCGCGGGTTCTTCAGGGCATGGGGTGGTGAGGACATATATGTGATCCTCCGCAGTTAACACGATGTCAAGGTTACGTTTCCATTCAGTGTAGTTGTTTCCAGTTAACTTATTTTGAGTAAGTATGGTGGCAAGTGGACTAAATGCAGATCCAGACATTATGATTACTGAAAATCAAACAAACAAAATAAATATGGATATCAGAATTTGACAGTTTGAAATAAAAGAATCCTTAAAACTCTTATTTTAAAACAAAGTCGTCGGAATATCGAAACAAAAGAATAAAGCCGCCGTGTGGTGGTCAATTTTCTATTTTTCGATTAATCAAGACTTGTCCGCTATGCAACTCTTGCAAAAACAAGTTATGACTCCCGATCCCTTTTGATCTCTAAGTTTCTAAATAATGTCCCGTGTGGGATCCTTTATCCATAGCTTAGCTAGTGTGTACCATTAACTAAGATCTAATCACAACCGTCTCAAGTAGCGCCTCCGTGTGGTGGTCACCCTCTAACACGTCTGATTGATCCTATCAAAAGAAGTTCACATCTAGTAACCAATGAGTAATGCACCCTCCGTATGGAATGATCATCCCTGGCGAGGTGACACAGAATGAACTACTCATCTTACAGTGAACCGTTAATGGAAGATCGTGGGTGTCATGAATAAGACCCTCTCCTAGTAGATTTGGTAAATTAAGGATTTTACTTTTAAAGAAAAATTTGTTTTTATACATTACCCATAAACATCCAATGTTTACTAATGCGTTAAAAACGGTTTTTGAATTTTATTTTAGAAAACTTGTTTTACGTGCATGCAGGTAGTAACAATATAATTAAATGCCAATCACAAACCAAGCACATAAAACAAAAAACTAAAATTGAAAATAAAGACATCCAAACAATGCCTCTATCTCCCATGGCTCTATCTCCATAGAACCTCCTTTTTGGTTTGATCGCCTCCAGCTCCATCTTCATGGATAATGGCTCCTTGCTCCATCTTCATGGATTTTCTAATTCTATTACATTTTTTCTATACTTCTTTCGAAGCTTACAATTTATCTAGAAATAGAAATAGCAACAACAAAATAAAAGGCTAGGGAAACCGGTGCGACTTTCCTTTTCGTAGGATTGAAGTCGCAGCGCCCTTTACATATGCCTTAAAACCAAACCAAACTTAAATTACAACATGCACCAATCTCAAACAATTTAAATACAAAATTTAAAATTCTTGGTGCCATGGGAGATAGTGACTAAACTAGCTGCAAAAGGGTTAGTCGTACACGCATCCACACATACATAACAAATATATGTAATTATTGGAATACTTAATTGATTGACACAGTATATAAACTTTTTACATACTGAATTAGAACTTAAAACAGCATCTTACTTCTCTGTCACAGTTCGATCGATCGAGAACCTTCGATCGATTGAACTCAGTTCAATCGCTTGAACTTTCTATTTCATAGAATGATTTAAAAAATTTGCAGAATACTTTTAAAAATAAAGCTTTTAATTTCAAAACACCTTACAACTGTGAAACAGAGAGTCTGACAAAGAATTTGTCTCGATCGATCTAACTTAATTCGATCGATCGAACACCAGAAGGTTTCGATCGATCGACATATGTTCGATCGCTCGAGTACAGAGGATGTTCGATCGATCGAAATATGTTTGATCGATCGAACCCGCCTTGCATCCCATGCAATCACAGATTTGTATTCTGTTGCGATAACACTGCAGAAACAGATCTGTGACAATGCCGTTTCGAAAACAGTTCTAAAATCAACATGCAAATCAATATAGTGTTCCAAAAACGCATCTATAGATCCAAACGAGCGTGGCTCTGATACCAATTGATGGAAAAAACCAGTTTAAGTTAAAAGTTTAAACACGCAGCGAAAAAGTCAAGTTATAAAAACTTAATGGTAGCCCAGGATCTACTACTCGTTAATTCCATAGATGCGCACAAGAGGGGACAAGAGTTATACCTTAGTGTCTTGAACCCAATTCTGATTTTCTTCTTCTTCCTTGGTGATGCAGCAACCTCCACTAGGTTGTCTTCACCCTTATGTCTCCTACGGATGCTTGCCGGAGAGACTAGAGATGGTGGGATCTCTAATAGAGATGAAAAATAAGTTTTGGGGCTCTAAAACAGTTTCTGCAGCTTCTGACGTTCTAAAACGATGAGCTCCTTTTCCAGAACGCTGCTGCCCTATTTATAGATTTCCAGAACCGACCTAGACTTCGAGCGATCGAATATATTCGATCGATCGAGACTGCCAAAACTTCAATCGATCGAACATACTTCAATCGATCGAACTTGTCTTGACAACTTCCTCATGTGTCTTTCCAAGTATCCTGGCAGAGCTAAGAGTGGGACCTCCTAGGCTCTTTATTGTTGGCTCAGACCAGTTTGTTAATTACCATGACCAAACTCTTTGATCAGCAAACTAACTAACTGGTCAGTTAACGTTTACTCCACTATAAAACGATAACTGAACTCCAACGCAAAAGAATATATCCGAAGCAATAACTAGACTTGTATGTTGTACTAATGTCCCTCTACCTTCAGCATTCGTAATCATATTTAGGTAGTCGGATAACTGTTACTATCAACCTGAATCATGATTACTTCTTGTATTCCTTGAGTCCCATTCACCTCTCATGATTACCAAACATGTTGATAACTCTTATCAACAAGACTGCAGTACTCAGTACTCAGTAATCGACTTGGTGACATTCTCAAGGGAATGCTTACTCTGAAACAGAGGGTAGATTCTGTCTTGACAATTTATGTTCACAACCCTACGAATATGACATACCCAAGATACCCAGGTGTTGATCTTCTATAGACCTCACTGATTGGTAAGTCAAAGCAACCATATCCACAGTCTGTGTTCATAATCGTCTCAAGATTAAGAACACGTACCTTATACAAGTTATGAGTTCCTATCGACTGATTGACAGTCTTGAGTGTCAATAGGAAAGCTCAGGTCCGTCAATGCACTATAAGCATTAGCATGTTAACTAAGAGTTAAACTCTAGTGATTGAGATTAATCACTCCATCCAATGGTAGTTAATCATGCTACAGTGTAAACCTGATGAGATATCCAGTTTCATCATCCACTGTGACACATTCTAAGTAACAAAGAATAGTAATTCGTATCTCACTTGTATGTATCTCATATATACACGAATTACTTACTATGATACTTAAGGATAAACAATCATCTCATGAAAGAAACATACATAATGAAATGTAAAGCTGATATCCATATATTAAAAATGTCAATGTCTCATACATAAAGTAATGGTTTGAGGGCACAAACCCAACATATATAACTATTGCCTTGCCTTGCCTTGCAGTCAGCCGTCACTCTTCTACATAGCCTTATGTTTCTCCATCTCTCCCTCTCTATACATTAGACAATTAAGAGACACAAATTAATTAGTACTGATGGAAATTATTATTGAGAGCACTCTTAAAATCTGCTGAGAGAGTGGGTGGGTGGAGGATCAGCGATAAGATTTTGAATTGGCAGAAGAGGATCAATTCGATTTGATTCGATTCTGTAATTCAAAAAAAAATGTGATTTCAAGTTCAGAGGTGTTTGAAGATAACAGATCAAGAACAGAGCAAAACGGGTTTGTCTCAAAAGAAACAAGATCAGTAAGCCAAGATGATGATAGAAGATTGCTTGAATTCTTCTACTGAAGAGGATGACAATCATTGAGATGATGAAGAGTTTTTGGGCATGCAAGGAGTCTTCTAGGTTTTCTTTTATTTCCTCTTTATCTATCTTTTCTCCTTGGTTTGTGTAAGAGCTCCCAAATATACACACGAACTTAGTGGGAGTTCTATTGTATCTAATTTCATCTTCATCTATGTAGCATTGCAGCTTAAACAATACATATACATGCACACACATCTTTGTGGGTATATATAGGGTGGGGCTAAATATACCACTTTTTCTGCTAAATACACCACCCTGTAGTGTTAAAGATGAAAATTTTGTGAGTGAAGATGGTGTATTTAGCAAAAAAAAAAGTGGTGTATTTAGCCTCATCCTATATATATATATATATATATATGTTTGTGCACTATTTATTATGATCATGCTATGCTTCCCAAATCTGAATCGATCCAAACTACTTCTCAAATACATTAAAGTTAAGTCACATATTACATGTGACAGTACCTCTCCATGTGATACAAGTGACAAATTATTTGGAAACAAATTTAAGTTTCAAATTTGAGATCATAACTTTATTCGTTATTGTTGCTTTGACAACTGTTATTATGTTAAATCATGAGAATCTGATGCTATCAATTGTTTTATTTCTTTATTTGCTAGGCTGGTACTTTTTCTTTTGTTGTCTTTTTGACTTGCCCCGTTTTTTTTCCTCTCTAATTTTCGTTAATTCTTGGTCGAATACTTTTTTAAGAAAATAATCTTAATCATCTTTTTTTCTTATATAATATTTTCCCGTGCATTGCACGGGGTTAGAAGCTAGTTATTAGTATAAATCTGCAAAAAGAAAGGAGTAAATAAAAAAAAAAAATTACTATTTGCAAATTATTTCCTTCAACATAAATTTAATTGGCTTCTATATAAGTATTGATGATGCCAAAAATTGGTTAAGGTAATTAAAGCAATTTAAGTAGAGAGAGAGAGTGAGAGACTGGTTTTTTGTATGTGGTTCGGCCCTGTTAATGAAGGAACCTACGTTCACGTGTGTGTCTGAGCACGTCCACTATACTGTAAAAAGCCGGGGACATGTGATGAACCAACAATAGTTTGGAGCTACCGTAGGTCGGCCGGACGTGATGATGACTGCTATAGAGGTGTTGTATAGACTAAAAAGTTCATCCTCCCCCCTTCTATGGGGGTGAGTGGTCTCTTTTATAGATGCAAGAGACCTACTCGTACATGGATAATGAAATATAATCCATTCAGGATTATTTGGCATTAATTGTGGGGGTTTCCTAATTGGATTAGGAAACAATGTGCACTTTCCATTAGTCTTCTAGTTTGAATAGGAAACTGTCTGGAATATTCTGGGGTGTATCTCGTGGCCCAGGTGAGTTGTCCCTGTGACGGGCCGTGCCTGCACTGCCTTCCTGACCTGTTGGTCGGGCTTCGTGCATATACCGCTCGGGAAGTCTCGGACAGACTAGACCGCTCGGGCTGAGGCTTGTCCAAGGAACTGTGCATGATTTGTTCAGGACAATGACTGGCTGCTGAGTTGAACCGCTCGGTCATAGGATAGAGCTAGTTTTGGGCGTATCAACTGCCCCCCATTTCCAGGGTTGGCTTGATGCCATATGGGGCAAGCTTGGAAATCTGCTTAATGCCACTTACCGCTGTATGAGTGCTCGGGGAAGCTACCTTGGAGCTTCTGAGTCTTGTGAGTTCTCGGGAATTGGCTAAGAGTTGAGACTTAGCCTAATTCGGAGTCTTTAAGTGCTCGGGAATTGGCCAAGAGTTGAGACTTGGCCTAATTCGGAGTCTTTTGCTTAAGTTAAGTTTCCAGGATGGTTATCTTCTACCCGTAAACCTTCATCAAGGTTGTGGGTAAAAGAATTTGACTATGTTGGAAAAGCCGACCTAAAGTGTGTTATGTTAGGGTCCTTCTGTGTTAACTCCCCATGATGGCTATCTTCCGCCCAGTCAGCCTTCGTCAAGACTAGGGGTGTGTTTTGGAACGGAAATTCCGATTCCGACCGATTCCGATCCGAAAATTTTCGATTTTGGCAAGTAAAAATACATTCCGAATTCCGAATTCCGAAAATTCCGAAAAATTTCGGATCGGAATCGGAATTTTTTTCAGAATTCCGAAAATATGCCGAAAATATTCCGAAAATTTTCCGAAAAAATTTCGAAATTACCTTATACTACTTGTCCCACATCGGTTAGCCATGAAAATGGATAAGGAATGTGAGTCTATAAATTAGTCCCAACTTGATCCATATTAGTCCAAGCACTAAGCTTGTATCGGAAAATTCCGAAAATTTCCGAAATTTTTCCGAAAATATCCGATTCCGAAAAATTCTGAAAAAATTTCAAAATTTTCCGAAAATGATCCGATTCCGAAAATTCCGAAATTTTCGAAATTTCGGAATCGGAACGGAAAATGAAAATTCCGAATTTTCGGAATAGGAATCAGAACGCCGAAATAATTTCCGAAAATTTCAGAATTTTTTCCGAAACCCCTATTTCCGATCCGATCCGGCCGAAACACACCCCTAGTCAAGACTATTGAGAGAAGAGTTTGACCATGTTGGCGGAGTCGACCTAAATCACGTTGCTTTAGGGTCTTTTTGCTCCTCTATTGTCGGCCAACCTAAGAGATTTTAGTCACCTCTATTGTCGGTTTGGACCTAAGTGAATTTATTGCCTCTGAGTACTATAGGCGCCCGGGTTGTCTAAGAGTTTGACTTAGTTACCACAAGGCATGTAAGTACCCGGTGTGATTGCCTACTTAGTCCATTGTGCCTTTCTGCCCCATGAGCTTTCACTAAGGCGAGGGTCTTGTGAAGGCAAGGACTGTAGGTAACCGACCTGGAATACGGGTGGTTGCAGGGTCTTTTGAAGCTTGCCATCATCAGCCACCTAGGGGGATTTACCCCCATCATAGGTTGGACCTAAGCGAAGCCGATACCTTGGGCATGACCCCGAGGTCTTTTGCTTCGAGTGCGATCCCGGGGTCTTTACTGCCTGGGTTCGGAGCCCGAGGTCTTTTGTGCCTATGTTCAGAGCCCGAGGTCTTTTGATGTGCCTCGGGTGTGGCCCGAGGTCTTTTGCCAGCTGCGTAACAGTGGTCTTTGGTTGTCTCGGAGTTGAGCCCGAGGTCTTTTTAGTGCCTTGGGAGTGATGCCGAGGTCTTTTGATGCTTGGGGCGTGACTCCGAGGTCTTTTTCAATGCCTCGGGGTTTGAACCCGAAGTCTTTTTGAGGTGCCTCGGGTAGGACCCGAGGTCTTGCGGGAGCTCTCTGTAGTCTGCGAGGTCTCTTGCTATGATCGGGCCAAAGAGCCAATGTGGTTGAGCTTGTCTGGACTGTTGGAGACAGGAGGTCGGATCTGAATTATCAGGCTCCCGATTAATCTGAGTTAGAAGTAAGGTCGGGATCACTGGATCCTGATTGCTACAAACTAGAGGTCGGGTCAGGGCTGCCAGACTCAGACCGCTGTGAATTGGAGGTCGGATCGGAGCTGCCGGATTCAGACTGCTGTGAGTTGGAAGAACTGATAGAACTATTAGGCTTCTCCACATTGTTCTTCCCGAGCTGTTCTCGCTTTCGCTTACTTCTGAAAGGCTCGTAACTTTCTTGCCCGGGGTCTTTGGTCTTTAGAAACTCTTCAGTGTCAATGTATTTTCCAACACTCTCTGCGAGTTCAACCAAGGTTACCGGGCGGTTTCTGTGAAATGACGTCGCACACTTGGTGTGCTGAACTCCTAAGCAGAAGGCTATAATAGCAACGGTTTCATCAAGATCATAGATTCCGAGCTTCTCGTGATTAAACCGGTCGGTGAATTCCTTGAGGGTCTCAGTATCCCTTTGTCTGACTGTCAATAGCTGCATATCAGGCTTTGGCCGTTCATGCATACCGATGAACTGGTCGATGAACTGCTTGCTGAGTTGCTTGAAACTGCAGACCGATCGGGGCTCCACGGAGTAGACCCATTGCGCAACCGGGCCTTTCAAAGTGTTGGGGAAGGCCAGGAAACGTATTTCGTCGGAGTTGGTGGCTAGGGCCATCTGAGCCTTGTAGGTCCGGACGTGGTCGACCGGGCTGCTTAAATTTGCGCAGAATAGCAAACCTCATGATCTGGCTGGAGAATGGTGACTCTGTCTCGATATTGGCGTGATTCTGAGTGGGTTTTGGCTCAGCCTTTTGGCCACTCCATCAATCTGTTTCTGCAAGTCCTTAATACGTGCCACCACCCCTTCCCAACTGGTATCCGGGCCGCAGGTCGGGTTAGTAGAGGAGGCTTCCTTCTCATGGCGGTGTGCTGTCCCCTGGGATCGGGCTTGGCTACGACTCCGGTTCATCGTGTGCCTAAGGACACCTCGGCTCTTGACCGAGTGACCCTGGACTGATTCCCGGGCCATATGCTCCTGTCTTTCCTCTCGGCAGCGCGCCTACTGTTGATGTCTCTGGCATCCTCAACATTGGTCGGGTTGGCTCGGGCACTTTGTCTGGTCAAGATCGGTTCCCGATCGTACGCAACGTTCCCAGATCATTTCCAGGCCACTGTAGGACTGCTTTGTTGGGCCAGCAGGGCTTCGATCTGTTGCTGGATTTGACGATGGCCCTCCAAGAGTTATGTGAGAGTCGAGGTGATCTGCTCAGATGTCACGATTGCTGCAGCCGGTGCCGAGACCGAGGAAACGTCCCGGTTGGCCTGCTGTGCAGTCTTCTCACTCTTCTTCGGAGGCATGTCTATCAGCCAAGAGATTTATTGATGAAGAACTTGTCGTTCCCACAGAGGGCGCCAAGCTGATGATGCCAAAAATTGGTTAAGGTAATTAAAGCAATTTAAGTAGAGAGAGTGAGAGACTCGTTTTTTGTATGTGGTTCGGCCCTGTTAATGAAGGAACCTACGTCCACGTGAGTGTCTGAGCCCGTTCACTATATTGTAAAAAGCCGGGGACCTGTGGTGAACCAACAATAGTTTGGAGCTACCGTAGGTCGGCCGGACGTGATAATGACTGCTATAGAGGTGTTGTATAGACTAAAAAGTTCATCCTCCCCCCTTCTATGGGGGTGAGTGGTCTCTTTTATAGATGCAAGAGACCTACTCGTACATGGATAATGAAATATAATCCATTCAGGATTATTTGGCATTAATTGTGGGGGTTTCCTAATTGGATTAGGAAACAATGTGCACTTTCCATTAGTCTTCTAGTTTGAATAGGAAACTGTCTGGAATATTCTGGGGTGTATCTCGTGGCCCAGGTGAGTTGTCCCTGTGACGGGCCGTGCCTGCACTGCCTTCCCGACCTGTTGGTCGGGCTTCGTGCATATACCGCTCGGGAAGTCTCGGACAGACTAGACCGCTCGGGCTGAGGCTTGTCCAAGAAACTGTGCATGATTTGTTCAGAACAATGACCGGCTACTGAGTTGAACCGCTCGATCATAAGATAGAGCCAATTTTAAGCGTATTAAGTATTGATTAAACAATTTCCCATGAGTGTAATAAGTTCAGTAGGTACCCAAAAAAATACCGAAACAATATTTGATAATTATACTTATTACACTATTTACTAATTTCAAACCATCTGTGTAAAAGTAAAGGATAAATTAACGGAGAGAGAGAGAGATGGGATGGCGACAGTATTGGCTCCGTGTGGTGATGGTGGGTTTGGAGGACACAGACTTCAGATTCCTCGGGCTGGGCCAGACCTGGGCTACAATCCAAAACCCCAAACTCAAGTTAAGAAAAAAAGAGCCTTTGAGTGGGCCCTACGAAACATGTGACTTTTCAAGTGGGGCTCACAGAGCCATTTCCACGCCCCAAGAAGACCGGACAACATGGCCAAGTGAAAGAACACGAGTATGAAAAAGTGGAGAACGATCTCTCTCCTTTTTTTGAGAAATTACACGGATTTATTTTTTGTTTAATATTTTATGGCATTTTAAGGTGAGAAAATATTACAGAATACTAAATTTAAGGGGAAAAGTGTTACATAATGCTAATTTTAAGGAAGATTTATGTAATTTTTTAAAATACGATGGAGGTCCGTATAATGAAGGCAAACTACAGGAGAGGTGAGTATAATTAACCCTATATATTAAGAGTAATGCTATGCTTCCCAAGTCTAAATCTCAAATTCTCCTCCCAAATGATGTGGTGGTGGGTCCACTAAATTTTGATGGATGATGTGAAAATGACCCCACATGGTCAAAGGATCCTCTGAATTTTGATTGGTGCTACATCATTTGGAATGAGGATATGAAATTTGAATTCGGGAAGCTTAACATTACTCATATATTAATAGTCTCAATAGAAGACTATTTACTCTAGTGTTGTGACATCAAAGTCCCCCATAGTAGTGAATGCCTGAATGGGAAGCAGATAGTATCCCATATTACCCAACTTGTGAGAAAAATATGACATAAATCTAATTGATAAAACTACTCCTTCAACTCTTTGTCTCGCATCAAAAACATGTACAAATAGACTAAAAATCTTTGCCTCAAGGATACTATCACATGAAACTTATTTACTTGCAAATCCTAATCCATTTAACATTCTCCTAACACAAAATCCTGAATACGCCAAGGCCAGTATGGTAAGATTGCAGTTTTTAGTATTCTAAACTTAGAAAATGGAAACTAGTTTTGTTTTTTGTTTTTCTGTTTTTTTTTTTTGCCCAATTATGTTGTTTTCCAAAAATAGATAAAAGGAAGCGACTACAAATACGTTTTCGGTTTTCGTTTAAAAAATGACAATAATTACCAAAACACTTTTTCAGTTTTTCGTTTTCAAAAAAATAAATAACTGATACTACAACGTTACCAAACGGGAACTAAGGGACTGCATAGGGTTTTCTGATGTCCAGGTTGGTAGAAAAAGAAAATAGTTACTTGGGCTTAACCATTTGGGTCATGATTAGGGTCCTTTCATCTAGTTAATGTGGTAATAAACTTGGTCATTACAATTATTAACTTAAGAGTACCCACAGTGGTGTGATACTCACGAGAGAACATTTGGTGCACTAGTATGGTAGATTATGTGGGGAGTAGTATTGCCGGGGAGCGGAGGTGCGCACAGCACCAGCTAACTGGAAAAGATTTTGAACCATGTGGCCATGTGATACGAAGAGAACACACATATTTAAGTGAGGGAGATTGTGATATCCTATATTGGTCAATGAAAAAAGTATGGTTGTCTTACAAAACACCACAAGCCTTACGGCTAATAAGTAATAACTTAGGTTTAAGCATATTGGGCATGTGTTGAGTCATTTCTTCAAGTTACTTGACCAGCTTTTAAATCAAATCAACATACCATTGGTTCTCATTTAATCGTCTAGAAAACAAGATTAATGTTCAGTTCGAAAATTCTTAAACATGATAAGGTTTAGACCCGATCTCACTCTTAAAACTAGTAGTATGTGAAAACTAGTAGTATGTTAATTTGTTATTTAAAAAAAAAAAAAGAGTATTGTATTTATTTTACAAAGAATATCAGTATTTTAGTGTATTTTTTTTTTATGTCAGGCACATACTTCTATATAACTAACAAAACTGTTATAGAAACACCGAACTATTCACAATTGATTCTTTTCTGAACAACAAAACCGATTTTGTCTCTCTAAGGATAGATTTCTAGTTAACTTAAAAAATAGAAATAAATAAATAAATAAAGGGGAAAAAAAAATTAGAAATTATCTTTTTGTGAAAATTAGAAGATGACTAGATTATCAATTTAAGGGGTGTTTTGAGGATATGGGAATACACCTACCTTTGATCCCTTGTTCACTTTTAATATTTCCATTCACTTATAAAACCCTATTTCTTTTGTCCAACACTAATTTCATTTTAGTTCATAAAATTAGATAACAATTGATTCAAGTGGATGGATTAACTTAAGAAGCGCGTGAAATAGACACATAAATCCTCTAGAAGCGCGAGGGTGGTGGGGAGGGAATGGTCGAATCCAAGGGGGACCTCCTAGGCTCACATGGTTGGGTGGGAAGTAGACCCCACCATAACTCCACAACGTCAAAAGAAGAGAGAAAATAAACACCTTTGAAAAAAAAAAGTGAAAGAAAATAAGAATAAGATGTTGGCTTTTGGTTGCACCCAATAGATATAGATATATAGATATTAGATTAGATATATAGATATCGATACAGATATGTACAAGTGTTGTACACGCTTCAGCCTTCAGTTCAGCTGCCCCTGTCCCCAGCGTCTTTAGTTTTTGAATGCTGAAAGTGACGACATAGAAAGGCACTACGTAGTGAGAAAAAATTGAACGTAAAAGACAGCAACAGGTTATGAGATTGGGGAATAGAAAATAACATAAAAAAAAAATGGTTATGAGATTGGGGGTACATGGGACCCATGTACACTAATGGATCCACATAGTCTTTAGGGATGGCACATGACCCGTTTGAATTTTTGGAAATTAAAACATTATATGTAATAGTTTATAAATTTTATAAAGGGAATTGTTATTTCCACTCTATCATTGAACCAATGTATTCTGTGGTACCACTATCAGAGTATGTGGTACCATGTATGTAATGTATGACATGCATGTATCACATGTTTTAAGAATAGTACCATGGAGTGCCTTGGTTCAATGATGGAGTGACAATAGCATCACCCTTTTACAAATCGATCTTAAATTTCACACAAGTTTCTCTGAACTTCTGAAAATTCTAAACTTATATGTAATATTTTACAAGTTTTAGACACATGCCCCTCTATACTTTGAATATTCTATATTTGCATATAATATTTTACATGTTTTAGATATAGGCCCCCTAAAATTACATGATTTATCCCAAATTATGGGTGTTAAACCAATTCTATATATGATTTTACTGCTTTACACATAATTATGTATAGGCAGACTCAAAAAAATTCGTCTCAAGAACGCTGCTCCCGAACCCCCGTATAGGCTAGGCCCTCCTGACAAAAAGTCATGGGTCCGCCCCTGCCCATATATATAGTCTCACTCATCTCTCTTAAACTCTTTCCTCCTCGGACAAGATTTTAGTAAAGTTGCTTTTGTATATTTCATTAGGTTCCTTTCATAATTTTTAAAATTATTTTTTTAAAATTATTTTTTTTTTAAATTGTGCATTTATGTGAGAGTAATCTAATAGCGAAATATACTGAAACCACTTTACTGAAGTCTTGTCCTTCCTCCTCCACCCATATTTGACTCTCTTCCCAACTTCAGTATCTCCCTTACGAAAAATTTTAGGATCAAAATATTTTTTTAAAAATATTTGTTTTCAAAAATACAATTTTTAAAATTTCAATCGTTTGACAATAAATTATAAAGTATCAAAGTGGTGGCAAAGTGTCAAGCATGTCATCGAACGAGACTATTACAAAAATGTCAACAAAAAAAAAAAAAAAAAAAAAAGTGGTGGCATTATAAGATATGAAAATGGTGACAAAGTATCAAATATGTCATCGCACGAAACTATTACACAAATGCCAAAAAAAAATTTAAAAGTGGTGCCAAAGTGTTACATAGAGAGATGAACAATACATCATGAACTATTGGGATGCAATGGCTCAACCGTTAGTCAAATTAGGCGACCGCTTAATTAGGCTCCATTATATATATATATATATATATCTTTATTTATTTATCATATAATATTAACTTCTTATTAAAGAGAAAATATCAAGTGGTATTTTCTATAAAAGAAAAAGAAAAAAAAAAAAAAAGAGGCCCCTACGATTAACTCCTATTACTATTCCGACATAACTAATCATTGAAGTGTTGCCTGAAAAATAAAAAAAAACATTCCAGTTGCTTTTTTGTGTACAAATTAAAAATTAGTCTATTATTTTGTCAAAATTGAAAAAATGTCAATTTTTTTTTTTTTTTTTTTTTGCAAAATTAAAAGTTATTAAGGTTTACACAATGTTGGAGAGTTACTCTTTATAACGTTGGGGAGCTACTCTGCACAAAGTCGACAGCAACACATCACAACGTTAGGAGCATATTTACAATGATTTGGTGTAAGTTTATAACGTGCAAACATAAAGTAGACAGTAACATAAATCAACTCTTTAAAAGTTGATATTTTTTTTACTTATGTTGATGACTTTTTAATAATTTTAATTGTCATTGGCATTTTTTAAATTTTAAAAAAGTAGAAGACTGACTTCTAAATTTGCAATATAAACTTGTCTGAAATCTAATTATACCCCCCCCCCCCCCCCCCCCCCCCCCCCCCCCCCCCCCCCCCCCCCCAAAAAAAGGACCTCTATTAATTGTGACCATCTATAATTCATCTATTCCTAACAAAAATACATATATTCCTAATATAAATGCCCTCTAACATTTCACTATTTTCTTGACTTCAAGGTTTCAAGTATATCCTAAAGCAAAATAAAAGGGAAAAATCATATGATTTTCGATCTAAAAATCTTAAGATAAATTTGATAAGAAACAATAAACACATCAATTGAAATATTAAATTTCATTAAAAAATAATTAGATTCTTTTTCAAATAAAATACATTGATTGCTTACAAAATCCTATTAACAATACCTATAATAGTCGCCTCTACAAAAGAAGTTTTTCAAAACTAATGATAAAATCTAACTTAAGAACAACTACGTTGCATAAGAAATTATATAGATCAGTCATTTATAAAACAAAGAATTTGTCATACGTGCAAATCCAAAATTTATAAGCCTTTGAATACTTGGAACTAATTGAATAAATAATTATATATTTGTTTAAGTAAAAATCAAGAACCAAAACGTCTCTGAATTTAGAAGAAGTCAGTGAAATTTTGAGGAGTACAAATGTATGGAGTATAAAATAGGGATTATTAAAAATCAGTCTACTTTTAGTTAAAATATTAAAGGACAGTCACCTACTTTTTCAAAATAAAAAGGATATCAAGTTAAAACTAAAAATTTAAAAACACATCAACTTTTTGATTTTTTTAAAATAAAAAATAAATTAATTACATTTACCCCCACATTTTCTTCCTCACTACCACCTCCACCAACTGCCACCACTCCGCACCCCGACCACCACCACCATTCCACGACCACCAGCCACACCCACCACAACCTCTCTCTCTCTCTCGCTCTATATATATATATATATATATACATATGATTATATATATCTTACATATGGCCACCAACCCCCCCCCCCCCCCCCCCCCCCCCTTGTGTCTCTTATCTCTTCTCATCATCACCATCACGACCCTCATCCCTCATCCACCCCTGCCATTGCAAAAAAAAAAAAAAAAAGTTGCTGGTTGGAGTAACTGTCCAAACAGCAGGAGCAACTCACCAAACTTATCGGGAAGAAGCTACCAAACGTTAGGAGTAACTCACCAAACGGAAAGAATAAAGTTGCTCCATAAGTTTGCTAAGTTGCTCCCGATATGTTTATTGAGTTGCTCCTTCTGTTTGGACAATTGCTCCAAAAACCTACACTTTTTTTTTTTTTTTTGTAGTGGCGATGGTGGATGAGTGAGGTGGCCCGTGGTAGTGATGACTATGAAAAGAGTGAGAGAAGAGATCAAAGAAAGAGAAGAGATAGAGAGGTTGGTGTGGGGGTGGGGGTGGGAGTGGGGGTGGTGGTGGAGTAAGATGTAGATTTTGGAGCAATTGTCCAAACAGAAGGAGCAACTCAATAAACGTATCGGGAACAACTCAGCAAACGTATGGAGCAACTTTACTCTTTCCGTTTGGTGAGTTGTTCCCTACGTTTGGTGATTTGCTCCTAATAAGTTTGGTGAGTTGCTCATGCCGTTTGGACAGTTGCTCCAACCTGCAACCTTTTTTTTTTTTTTTTTTTTTAATTTTCTGCAACGGCAGGGATGGATGAAGGAGGAGGGGCATAGCGGTGATGGTGAGAAGAGAAAGAGGGATGTTGGGGGTGGTGGTGGCCACATATAAGATATATATATATATATATATATATATAGAGAGAGAGAGAGAGAGAGAGAGAGAGAGAAGTTGTGGTGGGGGTGACTGGTGGTCGTGGTGTGGTGGCGGTGGGTCGAGGTGTGGTGTGGTGGCCAGCCATGGTGGTGGCAGTTGGTGGACAGAGGCGGACCCAGGATTTTGTATTAGGCATTGTGGACAGGGGGCCAAGTCCTATGCGGGGGTTCGGGGGCAGCGCCTTCGAAATTTTTTTTTTTTGGTCATTTATACATATTTTTTTATTTTTAAGTGAGACAGATAGTCGAACGAGTAGTTGTGGCAAATTGGATTTAGGCATTATTTATCTCCTGAGTTGAATAATGGGATATTACTCTTCCCCTTCACTATTAATAGAGACTTTTAATGTCACACGCTCATACTAGTGAATATTGTTATTAATCTTGCAATGTTATTATTCCCAAATTTTTTTATCCCAAAATGTGATTCCTAACACATTACCATTTCAACATAATGAAAGTCAAGTGGACACTATGTGTTAAGAATCTACACATGTAAAGTCACAAATTTGGGGGGCCACTATATAAAATATTATCAAATCTTCAAAATTCTACATAAACCCCCAAAATTTTCAAAAATATTGCAGGGGCCATGGCCCCCCCTAGTCTCTCTATGGGTCCACCCCTGTTGGTGGAGGTGGTGGTAAGGAAGAGATAGGGGTAAATGTAATTTATTTATTTATTTATTTTTAAAAAAAATCAAAAAATTGATGTGTTTTTAAATTTTAATCTTAACTTAATTTCTTTTTTATTTTGAAAAAGCAACTAACTGTCTTTTAATATTTAAAATAAAAGTGACACCGTTCGGGCTTCAAAAAAAGGCAATATTAAGAAGAAACTTCAAACCACCCCCCCCCCCCCCCCCAATAAAGCCCTACACAGTTACACTGCCTGATTTCTACATAAAGGTGTGTAGGCAGAACGAAGGAATGTGGCTGAGCCGGAAAGCCATCAAACAAGAAACGGCTATCATTTGCTATACATTCCTAGGAAAATTCTGTGGTGCACACATGTTAGTTTGTCCGCACCATGCGTGCAGGAGGGAGAAAGCGATAGATGAGATAAATTGATGAGGGAAATTATAACGTGATGAGGGAAAATGTAGCTTGATGAAAAAAGATTGTAACTTTGATGACAAAATACTATAACCAAGTGATGGTTTTGTAACCACCATGAGAGAAAATTGTAAACATAATCAGGAAAAATTGTAACCATAATCAGGAAAGATTGTAACATGAAGAGGAAAAATTGTAATTACCAAAACCACATCCAAAATCGCTGTGATTTTGCACCCCCTCATCTGTCTCTTTCTCTCTCCTGCGCTCATGGTGCGGTCAAACCACCATGCGCGCACGGCGCACCACAGAAGAGCCAAGTGGCCTGTTTTGCTTAGATAACATAATGTTGTACCCAATCACAAAACATTGTGTCTAAGTTTGGTCGTATCATAGAATTCTCCCTAATATAGATATACTTATAGAGTACATACCATTTTGACATATTCTTTTATTGTAATGGTTATAAATACGTACACACTAGTTACTTGAGATTAAATAGGCACACTCCAAAATTCACACTGAAATTCACACATGACTATCATGGTCGTTGATTTTGGTGGGACTCTTGTGGATTCCTCATGGGTTCCACGCGAATTCTATCGAAATCAATGGCCATGATTGTCCAGTGTGAATTTCAGTATGAATTTTGGAGTGTGCATAGCACTACTCTTAAATTTGAAGTAATGTTATGCTTCTCAAATTCAAATCCCAAATTAAGTTCTAAATTCTTTCGTAGTTGTATCACATATAGTCATTATTCTTAAGTTTGTGTAATATTGAGTTCTCTTCATTTACTAGACCATTAAATTTTGAGCTGCTAAATGCACTCACCACCATTTACACAATGAGGTAATATATGTAGCATCACATGTCGTACATGTAAATGTGGAGATATGTATATATATATATATATATATATAGAGTGGCTGCATTTAGTAAATCTCTACTCTTAGATTTTTCGAAATGACTACTTTAACCCTAACTAAAAATTTAAAGGATAACATCCTTCTAAAATAAAAATGTTCTCATCTATATGTACACATGAGCAGAGGTAGTTAGAGACGAGGGGGTTAGGCTCCCTTGAGATTATGAGAATTAAAATTTCATTTTATATTTTTTTAAATATTTTATATTTAAGTCTCCCTCAACTTATATTTAGGCCTCCTCAACTTATGTTTAGCCCCCCCCCCCCCCCACAAAGGATTCAATGCCCAATTTAGTGACATCAACTACATATATATTGATATGCATGTATATAGACTCAAAAGAAAAGACACCTATAATTTTGAAAATTACACTTTTAGTGTGAGAATTTTATGCGTTATAGAAATAGGCCTCCCTAGAATTTTGAAATGCACTATATAATATTTACGTGTCACCAAATAAACTCAAACTATAAGCATATCTCAAAAAAATCACAATTATATATAAGTAAACCCTAAAAAATTGCCAATTATGTATAAATAGACCACAAAAAAATTGTCTCAGGGCCGCTACCCCCGAACCCCTGTATAGCCTAAGCTCCCCTAACGAAAACTCTAGGTTCCGCCCCTTAATGTACAAATGCATATCTCGAAAGCAAACTTATTTTTCACTTCGACTTTTTAGAATTAAAATACCAGTCAAATATGCCATTAAGGTCCATCTTTGATAAGGAATATCAATGTAATTGTAAAATACAGAGGGAGTTCCCTTTATCTTTCAGATCTAACAATATTAGGGGCATATTCATTCATATTCAAAAAGCATCTACAATTTTGAAGTGGACTAATGAGAAGAGACTAACAGTGAATCCCAAAGTTTCTATCCCTCTTCTCATTAGTCCACTTTAAAATGTGAATACCTTTAGAGTATAAATGGGGGTGAGTCGTGTGACTGAAACATTACTCTTTTCGGATACTTTAGAGAGGTCTGTTTAATGGATCTTACTATAATCTATATGGTTATGTAGTGTAGCTAACATTGATCTTGGATAAATGGTCTTTCTTTCATTTACAAAAAAAAAAAAAAAAAACAAGATAGCATTAAAACAAATTAACTTGCACACGTGGACATTGATTAATAGCTCCACTCAATTCCATTCCCTATCCTTTGTTGCTTATTATTAGCTCTCCATTTGGTCAACACCAATCTTGATGGTCTGACTGGCAATGTGTATATATATATATATACTAGTAATTGCCCGTGCCCGAGGGCACTAAGCAAAAAAAAAATGTTTAATTACAGTTTTAAAGGAAAAACTTCTTATGACGAAGTTGTCTCTGTTTCTCCAACATTGAATCCGGTTCACAATTTAAAAAAAAAAAGTTTACTAAGCCAACATCTATGATAGTTAAGAAATAAAAGTTTCAATAAGAATCCAAGGCAAGCATGTATATATATTCTATCACAACCAATTAGGAAAAATAAAGTTACCCTATGACCAAACAAAAATAATATCAAAGCAGGGGAAGCCCCAAAATACTCGTGCATTCCAAGAAGAAGAGTCATCATATCTCAAGTTTTCCATACTACAGCTATGAGGAGGCACAAACCAAAACAAAAAATAGCATCAGTAAATTTATCAAGACAAATCCGAATTGCATGACAATTCGCTCAACACATAAATGAAAGACTAAAACTGGTCACCTTAATGTTTTGCAAATACAATAAGAACCAATATTAAAAAATCACCATATGCAAAGTAAATAAGTGATACCTTCCCACAAATTGTCTTGAAATGTCTAATGAGCCATTTCTGAGTCAACCCTACAACCGAAAATTAATAGGGTTGATTAGGAAATGCAGGACTGAAAAAATGATTTCTGGAAAACCCAAAAGGCAAAAGAAGAAGAAGAAGAAGAAGAAGAAGAAGGAAGAAATGAAAAGAGAATCAACAGAATGCTAGTTAGTGTTATTTGTAATTCCTATAAAACTACCAGTGTACCTAAAAACAATAGGCCAAAAGATGGTAGTTAGTGTTATTTGTATCTTGTTGCATTTATTTTCTAAACATCTAATTGACAATTATTTTGCAACAAATAAAAAGTAATCTAGTGCAGAGTCTAGCCCACACAACATATAAAACAACCACTTCCCCATCTCAACTCAATTTTTCCACATTATTGAATACCAAAAATGTAGTGGTGGTGTTTAGTAAAAACAATGGTGGTTTTTTCACACAATTGTTCTTCACCACTTCCCTACTTCGCTATTGACTGATTTTGGGTTTCACAAAAGTGAAACATTTACATGTACATTTTCTTTCTTAATCAAAACTCACATCACATCCAAATATAGAGAGTTAACACCAAAATTTAAAACTAAACCTTTAATGGTGTTAGTAGTTCTAATCATTTGAGAAGGATTACCTTTGCAAGAATTAAGAGAAAGTGATGCTGCAACCTGCAAATAACGTATGACAATGTCAAGACTCCGATAAAAACAGCACAATATATGCTGTGAAAGTGGCCAATGGCATAGAAAAATGGAAGAAGAAAAGAGTTTCCTACAATTTAATTGCCTTACTCTCAAACAAATGCTAAATGGCATCAGGATTCTATCACAAACTTCACCCAAAAAAAGAAAAAAATCAGACCCTATAAAAGTAGGCCATCTCCAAGCCTTTACCCAAAAAAAAACACATGCTTATCAAATCGGAACAAAACATCCCCAAGTCTCCTTTGCTTTCTACTATTTGTAATAAATAAGAATTTTCTAAATCAAACAAAGCTTTTTGCAACAAATGCTTTAATAGTTGTAAAACATAGTGTGGAAATAACCGGTGGCGCCACATATTATTGCAAGTGATACAACGGACAAAGGATTTGGGAAGGAAATTTGAAAAAAAAAACTGAAATTAACATGCCTTTTTGTTACAATGAATATTGAACTGAAATCAAAAGGGAAAAAAGAAAAAGAAAAAGAAAAAGAAAGGATACCCCCCCTGGCTCTCAAATTAATTCATCATGGGGAAGTGGTATCTTACCAATGGAGTCACAATTCTTACCCTTCCAGTACCCATTTAAGGTTTAAGCCTTTGTAAGAATCTCATGCCCTGGTTATATACAAATACAATGATAAAATTAGTCTCCAAAATTATACAACAATCTGGGTGAAAGAAGCTTCTAGCCATTTGAACCTGGGTTTGGAAAAAAGCTACCAAAAAAGAAAAAAGAAGATGAAGCAATTCAAACTCACCATGTCTTATTGCTGCCAAGATTGAGATGCACAAACCTAGAAAGCAAGAGAAAAAAAAAAAGAAACAAAAGAGAAGAGAGAGAACAAATCACCCACCACCTGTCTAGAAGGAGAGTACTCTACTCGTTCATGACTCATGTTTACCCCTAAAATAGTAAAATAATGAAACTTAATGACATTTTAGAAGCACGGGTGAAAATAACTAAAGAAGCAATTACCTAGACAAAATCTCATTCCAAACACACCTTACCAAAAAAATTCAATCATCAAGAACACATTGATAAGAATACATTTAGTCCTGATGTCTTAGCTTGTACAAAAACATGTATATCAATCATGCAGTGATTACTCTCTTTACAATATATTCATTTTGGCAATTTGTGAATTTTCATCATCACTTTGTAGAACGTGTAAGTATCAATCTCAATATACTTAGTCCAGTGTGATGAGTGGACAAAAACCTGAAAAATAACAAATAATTGTGTTAGTTGCATTCACATGGGAATCTTTAAAAGGATAAATTAGATGTAATTGTTCCATCTTATTGCATTACTTTATTGGGACGGGCATTTATTAACTCAAAATTCCTTGCTGCATCTTGCCACTCCCATGCTACATTTTTCCACCACTCCTACAAAATTATCAAACACGGGTCAAAAGTGGGGGAAAAAAAACAATTCGAGAGTAACAAAGTCATATAGTGGAAGTTTACCTATATACGTCACTAAATCAGGACCTCAGGGTAAACGATATTTGTTGTGGAATCAGTGGCACCATCAGAAAGAAGAACACTTAAGCAAGGGTAGCCTAACTTTGCCTTGTAAACAACAGGTTCCAAAGCGGGGTTGACATAGTGATGATCTTGCCAATTTCTCATCCATCCAATGTAGGGCTGAACAATGAGGACATTCTACATCCATATTGCCGAGAGAGTGGCGAGGTGAATCTACGCTCTGTGGATAAGCAACTGTAGCATCCATTACGTCATCATCACTATTAAGATCCTCGTGATAACATTGAATTGTAGAAGTTGGCCTACAATTATTGTATAGATACTATGTAAGTATAATAAAGTGAATAGAAATTTAACTTTGTGAAAATAAGAATGTTGATTCACCTATGCGAAGGTGATCCATTGTGTGAAGGTGATTCTGCTTGTGTCACAGTCATGACTCGATCTATATCGACTGTTAATAGTTCATTGTAATGATTTGGTGGAAAAGGCATAGAATGCAAGACAGGAAATTTCGAAGGTGATTCTGTCGAGCTTGGGATGGCAGATAGTTCAGTGTAAAGATTTCGTGGAGTTGGCATGGAATGAACAAATAAATCACTCGAATCAGGTGTTCGTGGCACCATTGAGGGGCGTGACACCATTAACCGTTTTGGTGCATTGTGACGTCCTGGACTTAGGGAGTTTGTCGCACATGTTTCTTCTTCCACAAATGCACGATGTCGACGACGAACTCTTGGTGTCAAACCTGGAAAGTGTCGAGTTTGGATTGATTGTTTAGATTTTTCTCTTTCTCGTCGTTTCCGTTAAGACACCGAAGATTTTGATAAGGGTGACGCAATATTACATAAAGGTGCCTAACATGTACAAAGACACAGGCAAGAGGGGATGATAAAATTAACTAACCAGTACAACATGTGTAATATTGCATTGAAATTAAAACAAAAGTCTACGGGCATGTCTTACATTTTCTTTCCCCTTTCCATGACTTGAGGAAGATACTTTCTCCTTTCCTTTACCAGAGCATTTTGCTTTATCCTTCGCCTTTAAAAAATGTGACAGACAGAATAATTGATGGTACAAATCTATATAATATCCTTTCTCATTTTCCTTTAGCAGTACAAAATATTTAATTATTTACCAGAGAAAGAAGTCCTTGATTGAAAGTCGCAGGGTCTCGAATGACGATACCTACATTCCTTTCTCTTAAAATTTTGACCTGTTTTATACAACACAACATGTTTTTTTTAAATTATTGTTAAATATTTTTTTAACAAAATGATATACCTACTGTTTTCTCCAAGTCAGCATCCATCTGTACAAAGTTTAAAATATGAATACAAATAGTATAAAATATTAATAAAGATAGTTAAACTAAACTAAAGTAACCAATGTAATGAACATTCATACCTGTCCATAAATTGTTAAATTGGTCATTTTTCAGGATACCTGGAGGAAGCCAATAAATTAATTTTTGTCTACTTTGTTTAGCAGTCATATTAATAAGGGGCTAATAACAGGGAGTCAATCCCCGACATTTTTAAGATAGAAAACCAATAGATAAAATTGCCATTGCCATGTATTTAACACCAATAAATGACAACTTTTTTTTATTAAGAAATGGTTAGTGATATCGAATATCACTGCACATGGCACAACTGCCACAGAGAAATACTAAGAAATGTTATTAATTATGTGTGCGTTAATGGAGCATGCACAATAGAGGATTACTTGTTTGGTGGAGTTGGTAGTTTCATAGTTGGGGCAATAGTTGCGAGCATGGAGAACAAAGGGTAATGAAGTTGCAGGAAGGAAAAAAGGCAAAGAGTTCTCCACTCTGCTATATCATTTCTTTTTAAGTAGAGGAATACAAATAGTCAAAAAGTGTAGAAAGCAAAAATTACCAAAATATGCTATTTGAATTTCAACCTAATTGTATTTAAGTAGAGGAACAAAAAAGGACACATACCAGTTGAATGCTTAATGGAATCTTAAGTGTCTATCAATGTACTTCTCCAGTTGAAAAGAAGAAAAAAAAAACACTAATGTTGGTAAGCTATTCCATTTTAACCAAGAGCACTATACATAGAAGATAATAGAAACAATGCAATGGCATGGTTCCCAAATGCGGTATTAGTTGTACCACCTGCAGTGGCATGGGTGCCACTGATCACTGTCAAAGCATGTGGTACAAATGTTAAGCCATTTGAGATCCAATTTACCATTATTTAAAATTGAAATTGTACCATGCTGATTTTCTTTTTAAAAAAAAAAAAAAGAAAGAAAGAAAGAAGGAAGAGAGAGTAGAGAACCACACAACCTTAAACTGATGATATTTGATAAGAGGCTTTAACTTTAAACCTTAGCCTTAAAACCTTAAACCTTAAAAATGGCACATATTTGAGCAACGACTTTAGCCTTGTTGGCAAAAAGACTTTTCATGCCAAGCTCATACCAGGGTACAAACCTTGTCCTCGTAAGAGAGCACTACACCAATTGATTGTAAAATAATAATAAAAATAATAAATTATCCAAATTCATTGCTAAAAATTGTCCCCTACATGTCAAACTAACTTTTTCAAACAAACACCTCAATCCAATCCAATTTTGGGACCCTAAACATGAAGTTATGGATCTTGTGGTCCACCAAATAGCACCTTAAAAATGTTACTACCAAATGGTCATTTACAACTGTCTAATGGCACCCTGAAAGAATTACTACCAAATGGTCATTTAAAACTATCTAATGGCACCCTGAAATAATTTCTTTGAAAGCACAAAATTAACCTCAGTGTAATGAATAACTGATCAAGCACAAAATTAAAAGGCAATGAAATGACACTATAGTTCTACAACCACAGTAAATTAAAAAGAAAATATCAAAAGACAACCACTCTTTCTAAAGAATACATTTTTGCTCACCCATTGCTCACCCAACTCTCCCATTGCCCCACTGAATTAATCCCACAATATATAAAAAAAAATCAGTCCAATAAACAGAGTATCTTCAGGCTTAATAGGCTTCAGGCTTATAGCCTATGAAGCATATACCCTTATAATGTTTTCACCCTCAGACCAATCCATTTTTGCTTATGCACGGGCAATAAAAAGCATAAATATACCCCTCAAGCTTATGAGCGGGCAATAGCCTATGAAGTCCATAAATGTAACACCAAAATAAAAAGCATAAATATACCCCTCAGGCTTATGCACGGGCAATACCAAAATCAGTGGACCAAAATCAATGTAACACCAAAAAAATTTTTATAAAAGTCCATAAATGTAATGCATCAAAAGTCAAAATAGCTAACCAGATCAAAATAGCCATAAATGTAATGCAATATTGAAAAAGGGTTTTTGAAAAGAGTAAATACCAGAGAGCGAGAGAGAGACTACCAGAGCTTTAGAGCTGACTTGTGGTGATGCTTGACTGACCGTGAGAGAGAGAGAGAGAGGGCTGTTTGGAAAAAAAAATGCAAAGACAATCAATAAAAATGAACTATTATTTGTTTTTGTAATGCTTCAAGAGTGAATATAAAAAGAGGGGTATTTGGAAAACAGAGTTTTTTGGAAAAGGGTTTTTAAAAAGGGTTTCAAATGCTCCTGGATTTTAGAAATAAAAAGGGTTTTGAAATAAAAAATGCTGGTTTAAAATGAAATTAAAAGGAGCTGCTCCTGGATTTTAGAACAGAGTGAGTGGTTCAGAGAGAGAGAGAGAGAGAAAGAGACTACCAGAGACTACCAGAACTGAAGAAGAGAGCTCAAGAAAAGAGAGACTGAGAGAGCTTGAGTGATGAGAGACCAGCGGTTCAAATTTTTGTTTTGTTGAGAGAAATTCAAATTTTGTTGAACCTAGGACAGTGTGAGACAGAGGGAGTTGAGTGAGAGTGAGTGAGGGAGTTGCTTGCATGAGAGAGAGAGAGAGAGTGAGAGTTGTGAGGGGTGAGTTTTGACCGCCAAAAAAACAAAAGAGTGGGAGTTGTCGTGTGGGAGGGGAATTGTCAGGAAAAGAAAAGTTTTTTGATTTTTTTAATGTATGGGATCATTGCTTTGAATGAGTAATCTGTAAAGCAAATGTCACAATTCTTTTGTAAAGTCAAACTTATAGATCTAACGGCTCAAAGTGTCCACCTTATTGGACGGTCAAGATTTGCTCTGATACATAAAGTATGACCTAGGATATTATATAGATACACACTAGTAATCGCCCATGCTTGTGGGCATGGATAAAAAAAAAAAAAAAAAAAGGGCGGGGGGTCTTCAGCGGTGGTTTGACAGCGACGACTGTCTGGTATAACATCAATTAAATGGAGATTAGGGAGATGAATGAAAAGCTGAGTTATTATTATTATTGTTTCTTTTTTGATACTTGGGGATGGGAAATTTGAACAATCACTACTTGGATAAGAATGATGGGCTTTTGCCACCAGGGGAGAACGGTAGAACTGTGTTCTTAAAGGCGGAGTTAATTAGAAGAGTAATACTATGCTTTCTAAACTTGAATCTTAAATTTGGTTTCCAAATGATTTAATAGTTGTACCATATGACATGACACACATGTGATCCAACTATCAAAGCATCAAGGAGCCATTTGGAATAAAAATTGGAAAATCATTGATTTATTCTAATAAAATTTTTTTATATTCTTCTGAAAAATCAGACAAATTGAAGAACCAATTTAAAAGCTACCTAAGAAACCTTCCACTATTTTTTGATAGATTCATCATATTTACACTGCTATTGGCTAATCAACCAAGTTGAATCCATTTTCATAATCTGCAATGCATAAAAGCCTTCTAAGAAAATCTATTACCAACTGCCAAGAAACATGAAACATCTCAAAAATTAGGGCTCCTATTTCAGTAAAAGTCAAAAAAGTCTTCGTCCTTCAGACAAATTTGTGTGCATTCTCACTTTTGGTTTCTTTTTCTTATTTCATTTTTAGAACACTTAAGATCAATGAGGTGAAATAGTCAAAGTTTGTAGGGGTCCCATTTCTACCGAACTTTTAGCTTTCTCGAACTGTTTACTTGGGGAAAAAATATCAATTTTCTCAAATAAGTAAAAATCAACAGATCCAAAAAGCAAAGCTATAAACAGTCTCAGACCAAACAAAGTGAATTTTCATTCAATTCAAAAAGATGAATGCACTATCTATGAAAGATGAATCATGAAAGGATTGTATGGCTACTAAGTTATTCTCTTAGTATGTCATGACAGGATACATTTTACAAAGAAAAACAATCTCAAGTGCAAGTCAAGTTAGGTGCAATATTAAATGCAAACTACTAAGACTAAATGAGTAGTGTGTTGATACAAATCAAAAGTGACTATAAGGTTGTTCTTTGTCCTTGGAAACCCTAGCAGCTTTAAATGAAAACAAAGCCATGCCACTAAGAACCTATGATGCAAAAGACAAAAAAATATAAGCAGAGAGAGAATATAAAATAATCGGTAGTTCAAAAATGAGCAGATCTTACAAAAGCAAAGGATAAAGACCATAGGGCAAAATTACTAGTAAATCTTGTATAGGACATGAAAACACTCCCCAAAAAAAAATTTGAATTTTTTTTTTTAAAACTCACAATATATCTGTTTTCTTTTAAAAGGAAAGGGTCTTTTTTTTTGTTTGCTCTTCATTTTTTTTTTTTTTTTTATAAAAGCCAATATTAAGGGTCTTTTTTTTTTTTTTTCTTTCTTTTTTGCTCTTTCTTTTTCAGTTTTTTTTCGTCTCTTGTTTCTAGAATAACCGAGGATGTGTTTATTTCAAAAGAAGGGGTTGTTTGATGAGGTCTTTGGAGTTTACAACAAATACTTAACGAAATTTCAACCATTTCTGAAGCAACTCATATCGATTTCTTGAATTAAAAATGATATATTCAGCATCTCGTGGAGCTATAGTGCAGGAGATGGGAAAGCTAAGGCATGTTTACAAAGTATGAGACAATATGAATGGGTAAAGTTGGGGCTGTCATTGAAGGAATGAAACATTGTGACTATGTGGCAGCAATTACAAAAAACCAATTACATATGTATGTATGAGTACATATCGTGGCTATATCCATCATCCAAGTGATCAACTTCACTCTAGCATGAACTTGCCCACTACTCTACAAAAGACCATAATATAATTAAGAAAATCATACTTCGAGTAAGAAAACAATGACTTCTGAACAAAAAGTACCTGGAGTACGACTTAAAACATAAATGTAGTAAGATACCATAAACTCCAAGTTAAACATAATCAATAGGGACTGTTTGGTGGTACGGGTGTGACTCAAGATTAAGAAAAAGACATGCAGATGAAAAAAAAAAAGGAAGAATTGGAGGTTCCAATTTTTTATGCTCTTCAAGACCAAGAAAAAATATCAACTCTTTATTATCATCTTTACTTGAGAAACATTTATTTTTTCTTTCCTTCTTTGAATAATGAAAATGCTACTAATGAAGTAGTTGGAGAAGAAAAGAAGAGGACTTGCTCTTAATTATATTAATGAAGTACTTACAGAATAATCAAAAGCATGTAAATGAGTGAGCTTCACTTACTGACAGCATCGAGTGAAGCCAGACCAAGAGGACCTTTTTAGGAACCATGGCTAGGAATGCCTCACACACACACACACACACACACACACACACACACACACACACACACACACACACACACACACACACACACACACACACACACACACACACACACACACAAAACTATGAATAACCCTGTAAGTACTAACCCCAGAAACCTCTATAAATGACCCAAAAACTATTACTCCAAAAACCTCTGTAAATAACCCTTAAGAGACTTTAAAAAACATAGAAGCCCTTATAACAATTAGGTAAAGAGTCAACTAAATCAAGAAAAAATGGAACAACTGTACTAAGAAATTTTGTGCTTGATTTAAAAAACATAGAAGCCCTAAGAACAAAATAAGAACAAATCTGTACTTACCAATCACTAGTAGTAGCCAAAAAAAAAAAGCACCTTATAAAATTTAGGTAAAGGGTAAGCTAAATCAAGCAAAATGGAACAAAATCTGTACTGAGAAATTCTGTGCTTGATTTAAAAAAACATAGAAGCCCTAAGAACAAATCTGTACTTACTGATCACTAATAGTAGCAAAAAAAAAAAGCACCTTATAAATATTAGGTAAAGGGTCAGCTAAATCAAGCCAAATGGAACAAAATATGTACTGAGAAATTATGTGCTTGATTTAAAAAACATAGAAGCCCTAATAACAAATATGTACTTACCGATCATTAAGAGTAGCCAAAAAAAATACACCTTATAAAAATTAGGTAAAGGGTCAGCTAAATCAAGTCAAATGGAACAAAATATGTACTGAGAAATTCTATGCTTAATTAAAAAACATAGAAGCCCTAAGAACAAAATAAGAACAATGTACTTACCGATCACTAACAGTAGCCAAAAGTGCACCTACGGGAAAAAAATGAACAATAAGGTACCTCTAAATCCCAATTTGGACTCCATAATTATTTCTTCTGAGATATATACCTGGAGAGCAGTTTGTGTATCAACTATCATTAATAGGGGTGTTCACGGGTCGGGCAGGTCGGTTTTGACCATGAGTCGGTCACCCGACCCGAGCATGATCGGGTCTGAGGATAACCACCGGTTACCGAACCAAAGACATGTGTAAACCGACAGTGGTCGGGTGGGTTCGAGTCGGGCGAGTCTCGGGTTGAACCCGTCAAAGTAGGTTCCATGACCTAGAATCAGCAAACATCAAAATCAACCCATTAAAATGCATCAACAATTCAACATGACTACCATTGAAATGATTCTTAACAAAGATGCAAGCGTTTAACACTTACAAATTATTCTTTGATAAGAAAAAAAATTAAAATTAAGATAAATACACCATCAAATTAAAGCATCAACAATAGGAGAACTCATTTTTGATAAAACTCCTAAGTAATAATGTTGCGATGCAATGTATAAATCGAAGTCAATATGCTGCGATGCAATACAGAATCAAGAATTCAATATGAAATTTATAAATCGAAGAATATATGCCATGATGCAATGCTTACACTAAGTTACTAATAGATTGCAGTAGATAACCTCTCTCTCTCTCTCTCTCTCTCTCTCTCTCTCTCTCTCTCATGTTTATGGGTCTGTTTGGGAATGCTTATGCTTTCTTCTTCTTTCATCGTTGTTGTTGTTGTTGTTGTTGTTGTTGTTGGCTACGATGTTGTTGATGATGATGATAAAATCGTATTAGATTGCAGTCGATCTCGTCGAAGATTCGAAGCCAACTCATTCGTGACTTAGATCCAGTAGATCAACGAGAGATTAGAGGGAGAAATAGTCACAGAAGGCCGAACCTGCAGTGGCCGCTGGTCGGCGTGCGACAGAGAAAGATAGAGATAGGGTGGGGACTGCCGGACTGAGAGAGAGAGAGAGGGGGCAGCGTTGAAGTCTTGAAGAAAGAGTGTGTTAGGGTTTTTTTTTTGGTTCCATCTGTTATATATACTCATATATATATTCTCCTAATAAGTAATATACGCGGGTCGGTTCGGGTAACCCGTGACAAAAGAAACTCCTACCCGTGACTCGACCTGAACTCGGGAAAAAAATTAAAAACAAAACCGTGACTCGACCCGTGAACCCACCAAACCAATTTATTGTCTTCGGGTTGGGTCGGGTCGGCCGGGTTTCGCGGGTTGGTGGATAATCTGAACAGCCCTAACTATCAAGCATAGAAAAAACCTACAGTACCGAACAAAAGAGAAATTAAAGAATAATATCTGGGTTGGGGTTAGGGTTAAGGAGCTAGGGTGAAGTTAGGGTCAGGTCATGAAGTGGTCATGGTGGTGGCCGTAGACAAGTGTCGCCGTGGACGGCGATGGTCGGAAGTAAGATGGCGAGAGAGATATAGAGCGAAGCTCTGGAGAGAGAGAGAGAGAGAGAGAGATAGGGACTGTGGTGGTCAGTGGTGGCGTATGTCGTCGTCGTCGGTGGGCACAGGTGAGCTCGGAGAGAGAGGGTTGGTGTTTAGAGAGAGAGAGACTAGGTAGTCTGGGTGTGTTTGAAATTCAAAATTGGGGAAGTGGCTAATGGGAGAGCCTGAGAGTGAGACGGAGAGGACCCTGAGATCTTAATCAGATGGTTGAAAGTGTCCAAATTTAGTGAACGGTTTTGATGCAAAATGTCAGAAGTTCAAAAATTTTGGGGCCTTAGATTTACTTTTTGGCCATAAAGGCCTTTCTAGGTTATTATATAGATATATAGACAGTCAGTCTCAGCGCACTGGACTAGCTAGGCATAAAAAGCAAGGAACCCGCCCCGTCAACCACAAGAACCCGTCCCGTCGACCTGTGTGATTGTATGGGGTGACCCGCATTATCTAGCTTTTTATCCAGTGCACATTAGAGCCTGACTGATATATGGATGGGCTTGGACTACCTATTTCTTTAGCCATTAAGATATGCACACATGGCATTTTGCAGAACCCACTGAAGTTGAAGATGAAAGCTCTCCATTGTCACAGCTTGGTTTGACTGCTTTATTAACTGAAAGGAACTCCTCAGCTACCCCATATATGTTAGCTCACACACTAATTTTTTCAAGATATAATTGATCCATATATGTGTACATAAATATTGTCACGTAAATAAACTTAAAACTTGTACATGTGAATAAGACATCTCTAATGGGCACGATATATCTCATGTTATTGCCAAACTATAACATGATCTACAAAAAAAACCCCTCCAATGGCATGGCAAAACTCGTGCCAAACTATAACAATGCTATATTCTGTGCCAAATTTGGCATGACCGTTGGCATTGCTATAATTTGGCATGACCTTTGGCATACCATTAGAGATGTGTTTTTGGAGGACTATGCTATAATATAGCATACCAACATGGCAATACCTTAAATTTGTCAAATACAAAGAAAGAAATAGCATCTCATTTGACATATACTATTGAATTACATATGCTAAATTATAGCATTTTAATACTGCAATAATGCCAAAATGTAGATTTGACACGACGAAAATAGCATTTAGCATTAGAGATGGTCTAATCGCATCAAAAGTACAAAATGTGCCCTCAAGTCTTTTCCTTTGAGCAGAAGGCGACAAAGTCAAATGCGCACAATTGTGAGTGTTAATATGTTTTAGGAGGATGTGATAGAAGAACACAAATTCTAGGGCTCTGCTTGTTTCCTCGCGATAAAATCTAATTAAGCAATGTATATCTTTTTTAATTAGAAGAAGATTCAATCATTAGAAGAAGAATTAGGGCAAAAATTTAAATACATTCAAGGAAAAAATATCGGAAGACCCGAGTTAATTAGGGCAAAATTAATTTAAATACATTCAAGGAAAATATCGGAAGACCCAAGTTTCATTTCATACTGATTAGTCCAAAAAATGTCGAAAGGAAATCATTCATTGCAGACATATATTCTCTTTAGACATTATAATTTACTTAAAATTAGTCAATTTTTTGAGTTAAGTTGATTCCGGTCTTTAGTTTCTACCCCAAAGCTACTAACATGTAAAAATTTATGGTACATACATAGGGTATGTGTCCGAACTTTCTCCACAGATTTATTAAAAATGATAACTTGCTAGGGACGTAAAACAAACCAAATTGCAAATTTACTAAAGAAAATATTTTTCTTTGTTTAACTGGTGAGGAAAACTGTGAGAAAAATAGGTAGGAAAAGAAAATCAAATAAAATTTAATAACTACCCTATTTATTTTGTTGAGTTCCTATAATATTTTTTTTAAAAAAATTACTTTTTAATAATAATGGTATTTAAAGCATAGAGAGAATAACAGAAAAATATTTTTTTTCTTGTTTTCTTAGTCATTTTTCTTTTTATTCTTTAATCCCGCAGACCAAATAGAACCTAATGTGTTAATGTTACTAATTAACCCTTATTCAAATAAACTTTTAAAGTCATTGCTTCCGAATTGATGAATGAACAATATTGCTTCCTTTTTACTAATATATATAATAACCCACACAGCCAAAGAGTGCCTTGCCATGTCATGAGTTAGTTATAACTGATTGCAATAAGTTGTTTGAGTTTGCTATGTTCTGTTACTCAGTACTTTGTCCTTCTAGAACACTCTTTCAGCTCCATATTAAACAGGGAATTGCATGTTTTGTGCACCAGTGTGTTTGTTATGTATACCCAAATTTCTTTATTTTACTCATTTTTCTTTTATAAATTCACACTTTTATAAAGTTGAGCGGTGTACATAGCAAAATTAGCGGTATACATAGCAATTCCCTATAAATATAGTCTCATTATGTAATTTGGTGGTTGAAAATCATTTTATGAAAGACTAGTTTTCCCAGCTGGTTATCTTCGTCGCCTACCTCTGAATCTCTTCATGGTATCAGAGATTTGCACAAATTGCACAAATCTATGCATGGCCTCAGGGCGGGTCTTGGGAGGAAACAAAGTAAGCAACCGTTTGTGGCCCCTACCCCGGTCCAAAGGGCCCATAATTTTGATTACAGATGTGATAAAAAAAATTAATTTTGCATATAATTATGTATAAGTAGACTTAAAAAAAATTCGTTTTGTTAGATGGACATGCAACATTACTAAAATACGCTTCTGTCGTTGGAAACCAAGCCTAATGCACAAAAAAAAAATAATAATAATAATAATAAATAAATAAATAAATTTGTCCTTTGTATTTAATTTTTTTATAATTGTACTTTGTATTTAATTGGAAACTGCCACCGAGCCCATGTATAGCCTTAGTGCATATATTTTAGAGTTCGCTTAGGGCACCCCAAAACTCAGGACCGGCACTATATGGCCTTAAAGGCATGATGCTATAAGAGTTGATCATTCGGCCGCTTTAGGCATGTATTATTTATTGGTAAGGTCATTGCGATCTAGAATATATTGATTAATCGGCCTTAAAGGCATGATGCTATAATGATGAACGCAGGTTGATCATTCGGCCTTAAAAGATATGATAGTATATTAATCATTCGGCCGCTTTAGGCATGTATATTCTGAAACAACGGCTTTCAATTGGTGATGGATTGTGGAGATGCTTTTGGGAAATTGTTTGTGACATGTAATGACAGTCAACCGATAGAAGTTGCAATGTTTCATGCACGGTCACATGTTATTAATGTATTTATTATTATTAAATGTATTCACATTTATGGCTATTATATTTATGATGCGTTTAGATGCTTACTCAACTTTCATGAGCTGGCGGCATTTTATGCCTGAATATTCCCATGTCCAAATTTTATAGAGGAAAAATATCCAGAGGAGTTTTGTTATACTAGTTAGAGACATTGTCGAGGATTGGAGTCGCTGATCTTCCATTGTCATTTTCTTATGTCATTGTGTATTCTAGTTATGTTGTAATAAACAATATTTATATTCGGCTCTAGGCCTGTATAATTATGGTTTATAATAATGATTATGATTAGGATTTCTATTTGAGATAAGCTATATCTTTTAAGTTTACCGCTTCCACTATTACCATTATATACCTAATAGAATGTGCTTGTGGATATCACTATTCAACTTATCGCGAACTACGAATTCAAAAAGGAAGGTTTAAATTTCTTCTAATTTTTGCTATTCGGGGTGTGACAGATTGTTCATCGAAAAAGTCACCGAGGAAGTCCAGGTGGCATTGACCGTCTGGTAGACCATTCAGGAGGTGGTAGGCGTTCGAACGGTGACAAGTCAGAAGCGACCATCTATAGGGGCGTCTGACGGTAATTCGACAACGGTGGAACGTCGTCCAGATGGTGGATAGGGCATCCAGATGATTGGCTGAGATTTGGAAGAGTTAGGGCATGTTTGGTAAACCGGAATGAACCCTGGAATGGAATGGGCATTCTCAAGTTCATTCCATTACCATGTTTGCTATGATCAAATATAATGGAATGGTCATTATTTTTTGGAATGGGATTCCTACTAATGTAGGAATGGGGATTCCTTTTCAAAACTTAAGGAATGCCCATTTCATATTCCTAATGGATGACTCAATATGGTAATGTCAATTTTTTAAACTTTCCTATTTCTTTATTTAACCCGGTAATGTTCTTTGACTAAAATAAATTTATTAAATATTTTGAATATTTAATTAAATTTTAATCTCATTCCAATCCTAGATATGTAGCCAAACAAATGAATAAAATGGTCATTCCTATTCCATACATATTTTATTCCATTCCCTAACTCATTTTATTCCTGCGTACTAAACATGCCCTTAGTTTATTTAAATAAGGAATCTATTTTCTTGATGAATGGGTGTTTGCTATATAAAGTCAACCTTGGGAAATCTTTTGATCAACACATGGAACCCTTTGAGTAAGGTATCTATATTGATCTAGTGAGGGGTCTGAGGGCTTTGAGTGCATTTTTATTCGCCCAAATTTTGTTCACTCGTTGTTCATCCAAGCACTCCATTGGTGAGCATGTGAGACTCACCACTTATTATCATGGACAAAATGGAGATAAACAAATGATGAAAAGTGATGGTCCATGCATACTCACCCAATGGGGTGCTTAGGTGAGCAAAATTTGGGTAAACATAAATACACTCGAGGGTATTATTGGAGGCAAACTAAACTTTTTGGGTAAGAGAAGCTAGAGGGGCTTTGAAAAAAGAGTTGAGTGATTGTAAATCTTCAAGTATTCATAATGGAACTTTGTTATCTCCTTTGGGGTGCAGTAGCCTGGTTTTGGGTGAACCGCATTATATCATTGTGTTCTTTTATTTGCTTGTGATTGGTTATTCTATTATTACTGTTGTCTTGGTTCTTTGTTATTTTCAACTAGTTTGTTCTTTAGTATTTTTCTCAGATTCAGATCTCAGGTGTTGTTCGCATAAGGCTAGTATCCAAAGGTACCATGGCGGTGTTTGTCACAAAAAAACTTTTTTTGGCTCAAGGATTGTTTGGCTTAATGACTTTTAGCTTTACAGTTGTTTAATTAGTTATTGGCTTAAGGACTGTTTGACTTACACTATGTTTGGGAGAGAGAAAAGAAGATAAAAGGAGAGAAAGTACCTACCTCCATCCCCCTCTAGCGTTCTCTCCTTTAAGAGTTTTAGTAAGGAGAGAAAAGGAGAAAAAACTAACCCCCACTTTCTTTTAATTTCTTTCTCTCCAAATTGGAAAAAAAAGGAGAAAAAATAAAGTGAGGATTAATGAATATTTATTAATACCCATTAGTTTAGCTTTGTATTTTTTTTTAATTACATCTATATCCTAGGGCCACCACAAGTACCCAATGTAGGTTAACTTATGTGAGAAAACTATTCATCTCTCTTTTCATAAGATGATATATCTCCCCTCTCATTGATTTACTTTTAAAAGAAAGAAAATAAGTTATTAGAGACTTCATTACTTGACACTCTTGATGGGTAGAATTGTAACTTTGTATATTTTTCTTTTATCTTATTTTCTTTTCTTTTCTTTTCTTTTCTTCTTAGCTCGCAAACAAGAGGAAAGAAAGTAACTTTTTCTTCTCTCCTAAACTCACAAACAAGAAGAAAGAAACCACCATTTTTCTCTTCTTTTTTTTTTTTTTTTTTTTTTTTTTGTTTCTCTTCTCACTTATGACTTTCTCTTCATTTCTTTTCTCTCCCAAACATAGCGTTAATGGCTTTTAGTTTGAAGGCTTCTGGCTAAGACTTGTTTGGCTTTCGACTCAAGGGCTTTTCGCTTAGGAATTTTGTATTACAAATCAGGAAGTGCCGAATGCATGCAAAGTTTTAAGCCCTGAAGGCGTGTGGAGTTAGCTATTAACCGAAGTACACAGTGTTAGAATGTTTGATAGTCCCAATATCTCACTTTAAACGACAAAACTAATTCTTACCCTCTTCAAACACCCCCTAAAATTTCAAGCAACCATTTCTCAACATCTAACGGAAACTTTTTAGGAGGTAGCAGTAGCAGTGTTGCACAAGAAGAGACCTAGTGGTGGTTTGGGGCAAAGTATGAGGACCAGCGTTTAAAGGCTAAATTTAATGAATTTCAGCTTTGGTCTCAAAACCTTGGAACTTGGGTCGGTTTTGAAGATTAGTACTTAGTATGGGCTTATAAGGCCGGGGACCGTAAATAAAGTTAGGAGTATGGGCTTTATTCTCTTTGGTTGACAAATTTTGAGGAGTATGGGCTTTATTCTCTTTGGTGACAAATTTTGAGTAGTATGGGCTTTACTCTCTTTGCTGCCAAATTTTCTTTTTTTCTTTTTCTTTTTTTTAAATATTTTTTAACCGTGGTTGTCCTGTGATAAATTTCATAATGTTCATGCGAAATTGTTTTTGAAAATATTGTCAGTGAATTGCTATGTAATAGGACAGAGAGTTTGTAATTTTGCTTTTCCAGCATAAAGTTGTGATTTTGGAATTTGAATTGCGTAAATAGGACATAAAGTGATTGAAATGGGCTATTTGGAAAGTTAAAAGAATCAGTTCTATGGTCAAGTTTTGAATTGGAGACTGTGTTCAATCTAATATCTCTCTAAAAATTGGTTATTTGTCAAACTAACATAACATGGATTCTCACAAGAATTAAATAAAAAAATGTGATTTTGCCTCCCTCAAACTATACACTAAGTGACACTTTGGTCCCTCAACTATGAATTGTGACAATTTGGTCCTCCAACTATTCATTCAGTTGATGCTTAACGACATTTTACATCCTCCTAGTTTCCCCTTGTGTCAATTTGGTCCTTGTAGTTTAGAAAGTGACAGTTTAATCCCTATAGTTTCATAAGTGTGTCATTTTAGTCCCTCAAATATTTTTTGTGACAAATTTTTAACCTTCAGTGATAAAATTATTCGTCACTAAAAGACTTATTGGACTTGTTTGACACACTTATGAAACTACAGGGATTAAAGTGGCACTTTCTAAATTACAGGGACTAAACTAACACAGGTGACAAACTATAAGGGTGTAAAATATATTTAACCCTTCAGTTGAAATCTCCACCCTCCGACACATTCCGTTAAAAAAAAAAAAAAAAAAAATCGGAATAAGTGGCATGCTCCAACCAATTGAGGGTTTTTTTTTTGACATTTTAGACCAGCTACCCTATTAACACTAGCATAATAAGATTTGGGTAATGCTATGTGTATATTTTTGTGTGCACATAAAGATCTGAGCCATTTATTTCAGTGGATCTTATATTTTATGTGCACCAATCATTGCTCATAAGATTTCGTTTCGGTGTGGCTGTGGTGTGAATCTCATGCTAAATTTGCTTGTGTTCAAGCTCAATTGGGGAAGCTTACTGGTAAATGGGTTTGTGGGACCGTGGGTTGTGCTCTAATTGGTAGGGAAGTTCAGTTTTGGTTCATGAATTTCATAAAATAAAAAATAAAATGAAATGAAAAATTAATTCATTTTATCTTTCGGATGAAATTACACTTGGATTAATTCGATCGAGGTGGTGGTGTGGCTCTGTATGTTCTCTTAATTGAAAATAAAGAGCGGCAAAATAGTGGACATGTTTCCTCCATTCCATATGTTAGCAGCTACTGTAAAAGGTCAAAAAAGCCCTCATTATTATCTAATTATGTTTCATTCTTTAACAGAAAGTAACAAAGGGTGGAGATTTCAACTGAGTTGATAATTGGATGGCCAAATTGCCACAATTCATAGTTCAGGGATCGAAGTGTCACTCAATATATAATTTGAAGGGGTAAAATGCATTTTGCCTGAACTTTTTAAAAAATAGGGTAAATTGCATTTTGCACCCTCAAACTATACCATATTTTGTACTTTGGTCCCTAAACTATCATTTTTCGCATTTTGGTCCCTCAACTATCATTTTGTGGTAGTTTGCCCCCTCCCTCACTTTTAGCGTCACTTTTGGTGTCACTAAAAAGTGACTTTTTACGTCACTGAAAGTGAAGGAGGTGGCAAACTGCCACAAAATGATAGTTGAAAGACCAAAATGCGAAAAATGATAGTTTAGGGACCAAAGTACAAAATATGGTATAGTTTGAGAGTGCAAAATACAATTTACCCTAAAAAAATATTTCCAAACAACCCTAAAAATATACACCTGATTTTTTAGGTTGCTTGAATCGGTTTATTTATAATTGATTTATTATGATGACAAGTTGTATCATATAATATGAATCGAAATAACAAAAATACTAACCCACTCAAAGTATTGGTCCTCAAACCTCATGTAAGTGTGCTCCTCTAGGACCGGAGGGAGCTAAGGGTCAGGTGGGTCAGGCCTCTTCTGAGATTTTAAAAATTAACTTTGAGTAATACTTGGGGCACAATTAAAGCTATAACTTTTTTTGCACAACCTTTATTTTGTGTCTATCTCTCTCTTGTTGGGTCCCACAGTGCCAGTGACCCCACAATGCCCACTAGGAGAGAGATACACACAAAATGGAGGTTATGCAAAAAAGGTTGTGGCTTTGGTTGTGCCCCAAGTATTACCCATTAACTTTTTACTTTGAGAATTTTTAGTATTTTATGTTTAGGCTCTCCTTCAACTTATGTTTAAATCCCCCTCATGTGTAGGCCCTAAACGGTCTCAAGGCCTAATTTTGGTGTCATCAATTATATATATATATATATATTGATATACATATATATACAACTCAAAAGGCAAAGGCCCCTAGAATTTTGAAAATTACACTTTTGGTGTAATAATTTTATGAGTTTTAGAAATAGGCCCTCTAGAATTTAATTTGAAAGACATGCACCATAAAATATTTACGTGTCACCAAATAGACTCATATTATAAATAAATTCCAAAAAAAATGGTCAATTATGTATAAGTAAACTATAAAAAAAATCGTCAATTGTATATAAATAGACTCTAAAAAATCGTCTTAGAGACGCTGCACCTGAACCCTTGTGTAGTCTAGGCCCTGATCAAAATCTCAAACTCCACCCTTGCGCTCCTCCGAGACAACCCTGGGTCTGTGGCTCAGGGTCATGGATTAACCCGACCCATATTCCAAAACATCGGAAAATCATGATTGGAAGAGTACAAATATGATGAACCGCATCAAAAGCCACCAAACTCCTAACATTTTCTTTGCATGAAATCAGCAATTTAGGAGTTCTCAACAGATTTAGTTACCGCAAACTAACCAAATGACAGTATATATATATATATATAAATATTGATATAGCAAAATCATTTACAAAGCTTTAATTTGAGTTTATAATCTTGACAAATGGGTTGGCTTAAAGTTGCAAGAATAGTGTATAAACTCCTAATATGGCCTGCCAACCTGTGTATTCAAACTTGGATGCGCTTTGAGCTATTAGTTCTGAAGTGTGAGCTGCAAGGCATTGATCCCAGATTTGTCATTCCAAATGAGTATTACCCACTTCAATCTTAGAGATCATTTTGGCAAAATTGCTCTATAATACTATATGTTAATAGGGAATACAAGGTGAATTAACTCTTGACATAACTATATACATAGATATATATACCTATTATTTGATTGCATATATAATAACTACTTCATCTTTGCTTTGTTAATGGTGCAGCTATAGCTAGGGGCAGAACGATAATGAGAACAAGTGCGGTCTAATTAATTTCCAATTGGTTAAGTATTTCAATGTAGCAATTTATAATCTTGAATAAGATCATTAGTTTGGAAAATTTTTATGTTATAATGTGGTTCAAAGGCGGTTGGAGATTTCCTAATCCGTGTAGGACACTCTGTTTAAGTCTCTATAAATTCGAGATAAATGGATTTGGTCAACTAGTATAAAATAATGAGAGAGTTGTGATTATAAGAGAGGTGAGTGCGTTGTAATCTCTGTTTATTTATAGTGAAGTTTTGTTATCTAAAAATTGGATTAAGAGCATTGTAACCACCTATATGTATCGTTTGCGTTCTTTATTGCCTGTTGTTTCTTTTCTTTTCTTTTCTTTTTTTTCTTTTTTTTAGCTATTGTCTTCTCTTGGTTGTGTCTTGGTTCCTTTCATATTCGATTTCAAAAGTCCTTGGGGTATTTTCACTATAATCGCTATGAGAGTGTTGCTATGAGAGTGTATTGGTTGGTAGAACAATAGATATTAGGTAGAATAATAGATATTAGAGCATGTTAAGGGGTGAAGTTTTTTTCAACATAGTAGTAATTATTTAAAATTAGGTTATAGTGCACGAGACCCCACCATTGCATGATGTGGAGAGGGAAAAACGTATTATTGAGCTACATAAAATTAAATATCCATTATATCGTTTTAAGAAACCCATGAAACACAAATATGATGGTTTTTCTAATGCTTCTCAACAGTCTAATTCAGTACTGTGGATTTTCACATTGAAATACAATACAACATATGAGGTGTGTTCAGATTCATAGTCCCCCAAGCAGGCCATAAATAAACTTGATTGCTCTTTTTTTTTTTTTTTTTTTGTTAAACCAATTAAGTTGTAATCTCAACACAGTCGATGTACTCAAGGGCGGAGCCGTTGGTAGACTAGGGGATATAGGCATATAGCCTCCCATTTTGAGAGAAAGTTTTTTTTTTTTTTTTTTGGATTTGGTAAAATTTTTAATTTTTTTCATATACTATGTATAATTTGTGAAATTATGACTGAGTCAATAAGGAAGATGATATAGAAGCTCTAAAGAGTTTTATTGATATAATTGATCTTAATCTGTATAGACACAAGACTACAAGAGGCTATATATATACAATCACTCAGTCTCACCGACTCTCTAATGTGTTACTTAACAACTTGCAAGTGGTGACAACAAATATAACTTGCTCTCAACACTTCTGAGAGTTAGTTGCTAATGCACTGTTTGGCTGAGCTTGAAGCTGTACTCGCTGCTGTATGGTTAACATAATTAGCCTCCCAAATTTTGTAGAAACAATTTTCTGTAAGATATATTGGCACAACTGTAGTTAAACTCACCTTAAATATTTGTCCCATCACATTTTTTTTCTTCTGTTTTTTAATTTAGCTCAACTCAAATTATTTTATCATCTGTCAAGCAGCTCAAGCTTTAGGAATTAATTTAGGTGATCAACTTTTATTACAGAAAAAAAATATATAAAATAAAATAAAATTTGATATACAAAAGTTATAACCTAAATGTATGACCAATAGACCCAAAAAATGTGCGTCATAGGTGCTGCCCCTAAACCCACGTGTACATTTCCATTTAATATCAGTCTCTCTAACTAAAAATCTTATATCCGCACTTAGATGTAATTACTTTGGCTAACAAACAAAAACAATTTTAGGAATAGATATACATTGAGATTGATGGGGGAATTACTATTGTTAGCTCTACAGAGATCCTTTGTCCTAAACATGCTGGTGCAACTCAAACTTGTCAGTCATTAAGAATTGTCTTAACTAGTATAGAATGAGTAGTATAGACTATAGAATGCTAATAATCCGATGCCATTAGTTAAAGATCATATTAATGCTTGAAATTTGGGTTGTGATAGAACTTAACTAGCCTGAGTATAAAGAAGATGGGACCTTTTTATTTGGGCTATGTAACTTGAAAAGGAAGATAGACCCAATTCGTTTATTGGGATGGGGCAGGCTGTTCATGGTGGAATATAATGGGTTTCACTAGATCCCTTTTCTTTTTGGGCCTAATTATACTCTACACTCTCATACTATACCCGTGTTTTCAATCGGATACATATATACATATATATATATATATATATTTTTTAATTGAACCCTTGAACCTCAAAAATTTATTCAATCAGACTCAAAACACGACGATGTTGGCTTAACCTAACAGAAATTGTCATATAAGTTGTACGTAATGCTTACCTGTCACAGATTAGGATAAGAAAAATGAAGGAGTTGTGAATGGCGCGAAAATGATTTGATTTTAGGTCTGATTGAATGCAAATTGAATGCGATTTTGGATATGATTGCATGCGATTTTGGATGTAATCGAATGTGAATTTTTGCGCCATTCACATTCTCCTTCGTTTATCTTAAGCAATTATGTGACAGGTGAGTGTCATGCGCAACTTACTTCACAATTCTGTTAGTTTAAGCCAACGACGTCAGGTTTGGGTTTAATTGAATAAAATTTTGCAGTTTAAGGGTTCAATTGAACCAAAAAAAAAAGGTACATGTATCCAATTGAAAACACGGGTATAGTACAAGAATGTAAAGTGTATTTAGGCCTTCTTTTTCTAGGCAATAAGTGTGTTTAAAGACTTTTGGTACCCCACTCCAGCTTGATCTTAGGTTGTTTGGCAACAACCTGTTTCTGCCGTTCAATAGCAATAAATTGCATGCGTTTGGGAAACAAAATTGTCTAGAGTAGCTTTTGCCAATTACAAATTTATGCGATTGACTCACATTTTCCTGTGCTGAACACGCATTAGTTGGTTTGCCTAACAGCTGAATTTTAACTTTTAGAGTTCCATAATCACTTATGCAGATCAAAAGTTGTTGCCAAATGGCCCCTTATGGTAGACTTCCCTACCAAAGAGCACTTAAGTAGGAGTCATAATAACACAAATTCCCTGAATACATTTTGCGAGAAAAGTTGTCTTGGTATTGGATCCACTCTTAATATGGACTGTACAACCTTCCGAATAAGGTTTTACAATAACATTGCCAAGTTGTGTCCCACTTACGCAGAATATTTGGAAGTGTAGACTTGAAAAACCCTAACATTTAAAAAAAAAAAAAAAAAAAAAAAAAATTGGCCACGGTTGATCTCTCTCGCTTGTCAACCCGAACTTTTACCGTTGCACCAAATAATGACCCCTTATGTGGAGTAATAGCCATAATAGGGCAATGAACTAGTGAATTGCAGCTTAAAAAAAAAAAAAAGTCCTAGTCATATGTTATGGTAATTTGATCTTGGGATAATCAGCAATGAGAAAATATAAGGTTTGGTGTTTGAGTAGCTTTGGAAAAGAATCAAAGGTAAGGGCCATCTATTTCAAAGAAAAGGAAGAATAGACCAACCAATAGACACCATAGAAAGTGCAGAGCTTTCTCAGTCTCATTAGGAATCTTCTAAAGCATCACCATTTAAGGGTCAAAAGAGTGAGGGAAGGAAGTGATCAAAAAGCTATAATGAAGAAAAGGGGGGTAACTAATGATGAAAAGAGAGGGAAGGAAGCTTCAAATTTCGATAGCTTAGCTTTGTGGTGGAGTGGATATGATTTGATGTCACTACTTGAAAATAAATAATACAAATTACCAATATGTCAAACAGGCCTAAAAGTCAGCTGTCTGTGCATTATAGAATTGGGGTTATTGTATGTAAGACTGAAAATTCTAAAAAGAGTACATGCTTATATGCATTAGCAGGACCAAGATGGCCTTTTTTATTTATTTTTTTTTTCCTTCTTTTTATTCTGAATTTGCACACAGTGTTAAAAGAGAAGTTTTCCATGGACGGTTCTTCCATCACTAGTGCAGGGTTCACAGAGTGCTCAAATTATAGTGAGTATTAATTATCTGCCAATTTTGTAACTATCACAGTCTATGTTATCAAGATTCGGGTACAGTGTCGGGTTCTTCGTGTTTTCAAAGATTTTACACTAATTTAAAGAGTCGGAGAGAGAAGTTTCCTTATTCGAGTGTCGTGTCGGACATGAATATTACATGCATTATAATGGATCCGGATAACATAAATCAGTGATCACTGGTAATTAGAGTAGGTAGGTACAGTGGATGAGAGAAATAAGGGATGAGAAATTACGAGTGAATTTAATTCATTGAATCATTATTGTACAATTCAAACTAGGCCAAAAGTAAGAATACATTTTGAAAAAAGAAAGAAAAAGAAAAAGAAAGAAAACTTCCGTTGCAAAAAAGCAAATGAGAGGCTTTCATAATAATGCTCTTAGAATGGAGAATTAATTTTCTTTTCTCCGCATGTTAGATTATATATATTCTGGGCCTAATTGTACTTTATATCCTCGTATTATACACGTATTTTTAATTGGATATATGAATTTTTTTATTTTTTTTTGCAATTAGCCCCTTGAACTTTCAGCGCCTTTTCAATCTCCTCCAATCGATGACGCCGTTAGTTTAAAACTAACGAAATTGCCCAAAAATATATATTTTTTTGCAATTGGCCCCTTGAACTTTCATCCCCTTTCCAATCAAATTCATTCGCTAATGGCGTGACATTTTGTTGAATGGAATTGCCCACGTGTCCTTCCCAAAATTTTGACTATTTTTTTATAAACCTCTTTACTACTTTTCGACATCAAAAGGAGAGAAAATCACCCCACTGGAATAGAAAAATGGTGAATTGGAACCTCATTTTTTTTATTTTTTTATGTCAAAACAGATGATTTTATATGTTGACAGACAATTTATATTGAGCTAAACAAAATAAGGCTGCAACGTATATTTTTTTGTGAAATTTCGAAGCCCATTGCGTTTATCTCGAACAAATACTTGAAAAAAAAAAATCATCCCAAAAGGCCAAAAGATAGTAAAATTAGGATTGTTTAGCTCAATATTATCTATTTGTCAACATATAAAATCATCTGTTTTGACAGATAAAATAAAAAAAATAATAATAATAAAAAAGAGGTTTTGATTTAGCCATTTTTTGAGGAAGGACACTTGGGCAATTCTGTCCAACAAAATCTCACGCTGTAAGCGAATGGATCTGATTGGAAAGGTGATGAAAGTTCAAGGGATCAATTGCAAAAAAAAAAAAAAAAAAATTATGCGCAATTCGTTAGTTTTAAACTAACGGCATCATCGATTGGATGGGATTGAAAAAGGGCTGAAAGTTCAAGGTGCCAATTGCAAAAAAAAAAAGTTCATGTACCCAATTAAAACACGTACACAATACGAGGGAGTAAAGTGCAATTAGGCCTATATTCTGCATTGCATTTTTATTTTTCTTTTTGAAAGAAAAAAAAAATTATTTCAAATCTTCTACTTTTGAAATGGAATATTTACTGATTCTCCATGGACAGGATCAAACTTTTTTCCCTAGTACAATATTTAAATTTGCTAGTATTTCAATTGACTATCATCAAATTGCAAAATGTTACTTGAGGGACAAAATATGAAAAAAATATATATATATATATATATATATATATTGTTTAGGAACCAAAGTATCAAATATGATATAGTTTAAGGGTGCAAAATACATTTTATCCAAAATTTTTAAAGAGATTTAATATTTGTTTCACATTCTTTTTATTAATTAGTCTCTTTCCAAATTTCAAGCTTTGTTCCAGGTGAAAGGATGCAAGATTAGTAAGTAGACAAACTTCCACCTAATAAAGCAAAGAAAAGGACTCATCCCATTGAAAATTGGAAACAGAGACAAAGGCATACAGACAAGTTAAAGACTTAATGACACAAACTTTTTCTTTATGTATGTCATAACATGAGTATATAATGTGTGTACATATTTGAAAAAACTACTAGCTCGTTTGGCTTTGGGTTAGAGCATCCCTAATACACCATGCTATTTTTAGCACATCAATTTTATTTTTTGATATTATTACAGTGTCAAATATAATTTTTTGACATTTTTGATCCAATATTACATGTCATTGCAAATGCTATAATTTCTAACTACTATTCTCAACTACCATTATTTTGACTTTGTTCCATGGTTGTTAGAGATATATAATGCAAGGAAAAATAAATTAATTCACAAGACTCACATAATGGAAATTAGGTAGAATACTAAATTTATAGAGTTTTTATTAGGGGCAAAATGTCATTTATAATACCATGAAAGAGTTGTTGGACTCAAAATTCTAGCCGTTGCAAGTCAAATACATGTGCATTTTTACCAAATAATCTCAGCCATTGGTGCTCGAAAAAGCAAATAATCACAGCCATTCATTCTCCAAATTCTACCTGTTGCAGAATTGGCTCATGCTATTTGTCATGCCAAATTTAGCACGAAATGTTGTCCTGCCAAATTTTCGTGCCAAATTTTGACATGACAAATAACATGGGGTTGGAACAACTATTTTTTCTTTTTATGCTATAATATGGAATTAGCATGACAAATATCATAGGGTTGGAAATGGTCTAACCCACCCAAACGAAAGTTATGAACAACTTATAGAATAATTCTTGGGGCACATAAGAATCTCACATAAACAAGAAACATAAACCACAATGTGTCTATCTCTCTCCTCTGTGGATTCTACTGACACTGTGATGCAAAAGGGATGTTTGGTATAACAAAGAACTGGTTCTGTGATACAAAAGTGAATTGGTTCTATACAATCAAGTGCTTGGTGATTATTTACTTTTTGCATCAAAGTTTGTGTCCAATCTAATATCTTTTCTACAACCAGTTCTTTGTCAAATCACCATAACCTTAATTCTCATAAAAACCATATCCAAGAGAGACTAGAACTTAATCAAATCATATTTTAAGGATCCCCAAATAGGGCCTTACTTTCTTGAAAAAACAAGTATTACTTGTTTCCACTTTTTAGTAAAAGTTTGAAATCCACGTATAAACTATATAGGCTATGATCCACACATCGGATAAAATTGTCGGATAATATAAGATATGTTCAAATTATAACTTTATGTTTGATATATTAATTTTAAGATATTTTATAAAATTTAGTCTCTTAAATTATTCTACTGTTTATATTATGATCTTTTATCTCTAAATGTATAGAATATTTATTTTTAAGATATTATTTTAGTCATTTTTCTTGTCCCACTTCTCCTTATCCGGCCTTTAATTTGTTAGTAAATTTTGCTTTGAAAATACTATTTTCGTATTTCAATAGGTTATTGGAACTATGACACAGAATTATGACACAATGAGATATAATGAATCGTGATCAATCTAATGTACTACTATATAATATAGAATACCATAATAGAAAGGTAAAAGAATAATCAGGCTTGCGATATTGGGTGGGAGGCGTAGTAACAATTTTCTAAATGAACTTTGCATCCCTAAGTGAAAGTTCTAATGACATAAACACCTTCAAAATCTAACCCAATATTACCAGATGTATGTTCTTGAGATGCACGTACGCTGAGAGATGGGATGAACTTGATTTTCTCCAATTGCCCAAAACTCAAATATAATATTGATAAGAAATATAATGAGAAAATATGTCTTAAAGTATATGTCTCATTTCACCAAATGAGCCTTCTCTATACATAGATCCCAAGAATGGGCAGATTTGTTTTATTTTTTTATGGGAGATTGAGCCTTCGCTTTCTTTTTCATGTTTTCTCTTTTTTTCTCTCCACACAATGAAGTCCATTTATGCTTATCAAACTAACATGAAAAAGAATTCACTCCGCAGTCATCAAAATTAAAGATTGCGTGTTACAACTCAAAAATATGGTAAGTCTTAAAAGAAACCTTCTCCATTTTTAATGTCTAGTTTGGTGTTAACATGAGCAACCCAAGCGAAATGGACACAACAATTAATGAATTAATGGTGAATCATACCACATATATTCATTTGTTTGATATCATTTGGTTGTAAATCACATCAAGATAACAAACATGGTAACACTGACAAGGAATTTTCTTCAATTAATTTTGATGTATCTTTGGTTTGTTATTATCACGTGTAACACAATAAAATAAAATAAAATAAAATTAAAAAAAAAGGTAAATTGCACTAACACCCCCTCAATTATGTCCTTTTTTTTTCAAATAACTCCCTCAACTATTAGTATAATTTTTCACTAACATCCCTTCGATTAGGTTGTTGTCCAAAAATATAAAAACTTTTGTATCATGTTATGCCACCAACACATGATATAAAAGTGTTAACAATACGATATTTTTGCCTCTCCTTTGAATCGTTCAAAATTTTAGAACAAAATTGCCTAAAATTTTGTGTACAACAAAGGACTATTATGTGTGCTAGCTACAAAGGATAATTTTGTCCTAAATTTTCTAACGGCTCAAAAAAGGGATAAATAAATATCATGATAATAAATGTGTATCATATGTTGCTCACATAATACAAAAACTTTTTTTTTAACGGAAGGGGTGTTAGTGACAAAATGCAATAGTTGAGGGAATCAATTTATCAAATTTTATAGTTTAAGAGGTATTTAAAAAAGAGTCATAGTTGGTGTTACCTAAAAATTGACATAATATGATTAATAGGTTCAGGAATTTAATTTTGAAATACTTAAAAGAAAAGTGCAAACTAATTAAAATAATGCGTTATTGTCAGTGTTACAAGTAATATAGAAATGTTTTAAATACATTTTACCCCTTTTTATTAGGTCTTTTCACTTTATCCCCCTTATGTGGTCGTGACTCGTGAGTAAAAAACTAAAACGTTTAAGTTTTTCGTTAAAACTTAAAACTAACAGAAATTTGGAAATCCAGTTTGGATGAAAAAGTTTGAGCAATATTCGAATTAAACTGTCAAATTTTGCCTCTATTGACAAATTTTCTCTGATTTTTCTTCATTTTCTTTCTTTCTCTAACCACTATTTCTTCTGACAAAAAAAAAAAACAAAAAAACAAAAGCCACAACTACTAACACTTCCACCACCATTGCACACACATTCAACTACCACTAGCAACCCCTATTACCCACTACAAAAAATTAAATACTAAAAAAGAATAATTAAAACAATTTATTATGAGGAAAGTAGATAAATAAAATATTAATAAATATAAATGGTATGCTTGTTATTTGAAGGTAAAATTTCATAACATTAAGATTTACACTTGGCATAGAACCACAAGGGGATTAAATATATGTTGAATAATTTTTTGCTAATTGGTCAGTTTAGGATGCACCTCTACTCCACTTATGATCCCACTCCTTCCACAGGATCTGCAATGTTGGTGCGTCTCGTGTTCCTTCATGGATAGATGTAGATAAAGAAGAGCCTAAAAACATGGCCCAAAATATTTAAGCTCCAATTATTAGCGGAGTAACAGCAAGCTTGTGGTACTTTACAAACTAACCACACTACTGTTACCTAACTCTTGGTGTGGGATACCACAATTAATCCAACCAAAAAAAAAAATTCATCATAAATTTCTTTTTTTTTTTTCTTTACTAAATTTATGACCAAACAAAGCCTAATACGAGTATATGAAGGACCTATTCAACCTTTAATATACCCAAGTACAAGATGGGCTTGAGAACTACTGAAAATTCATAAAATTTACTCATGAAAAGTATATAGGGTGTAGTTTTGGCCACACCAAAATTGCTCATCTTTTGCTCACTTTCTTTTTTTATTGACTAATGCAGTGGGCCGTGGGGCTCAGTACTTTACACAATTAAATAATTCTTATTTAATCATAAATCTCACTACATTAACCAATAAGAGAGAATGGTGAACAATTTTGAACTGAGCAAAATGTATTCAAATTGATATTGCTAGATGATAAATTAAATTATTGTGCGATGGCCACGAGTGTTTGGATTTTGCATGTGACATGTCAAATCAGTCACCATTTTTATTTTTATTTTTCCTCATCTAGTTCCTGAGAAAGTCAACCTATGAGCATTTCTGTAGAAGGTATTAAAAAATTGAAGCATAAATAAAGAATCTGAACCAAGTTCTTTGTGATCGAGTGGTAAGTTTTTTGGGTGTACTATTCAAGAGGTTTAGTGATCGAGTCATGGGGAGCGTGACCACTGGAGTATTCACCGGCGCCTCCAGGCCTCGGGGGATTAATCGAGGTGCGCGCAAGCTGGCCTAGACACCCCCGATTACCAAAAAAAAAAAAACTGTAATGGCAATAATTTTTTGAAGCCAACCACATTTTTTGCTATCGACTAGTAAGTTTTTTGAGTATATCATTCAAAAGTTTTAATGTTTGAGTTATGGGAAGCGTGGTTACTAGGGAATTCACCCGGCGATTCTATGACCTCATGGGATTAGTCGAGATGCGTGTAAGTTGGTCCCAAAATCCCCGATTACCAAAATAATAATAATAATAATAATAATAATAATTTTTTGAAGGCTAATTTTATTGTCAGTGCATCAATGGTTAATGTCAGAGTAAAAAGTGTCGCTAAACACTAAAAAAAGTGTCGTTAAAATTTTTAACAACACTTTTTACTCTAGCATTAGTCATTGCTGTTCTGACAATAACATTACTTTTTTAGAACTATATACGTGTTTTTTCCAATTGGATATCTTAAGTTTTTTTTTTTTTTTTGGGTCAAAAATACGTTTTTTTATGCTTTGAATTGTCACATTCACACCACTTTTAACATTAGAATGACTTTTCTATGCTATTGAGATGGAACTTGGAAGACAACAAAATTTGGGACTTGGCTTTAGCAAGTGTTTTTATCTCAGCAAATCCACCCAAAATATTTTAATCCACTTTAATGGCTTAAGTCTTAACTTTTATTTATTTATTTCTTTTAATGCAGAAGTACTACCCCTCCAAGATCCGGTCAAAGGACCAACTCCAGCACAATAAATCTTGAATAGTGGCATGCAACTCGGTCTATACTCTGTATGCGAGGATGCGAAAACAGGGATTCTGGCAGGGGCAGATCCAGGATTTTGGGTCGGGGGGCCTATACTATACGGGGATTCGGGGACAGCGCCCTCGATGTAAATTTTTTTGGGTCTACCTATATGTAATTATGTGTAAAACGATAGAATTGTATGTAAAATTGGTTTAACACCCCTAATTTGGGCTAAATCATGTAATTTTAGGGGGCCTATGTGTAAAACTTATAAAATATTATATGTAAGTCTAGAATTTTCAAAAGTGCGGGGGGCCTGTGTCTCAAACTTGTAAAATAGTACATGTAAATCTAGAATTTTTAGAAGTCCAGGGGGGCCTTTGTGAAATTTAAGAGAGCCCATTTTCAAAATCTATAAATTATTACACGTAGTTTTGTAATTTTCAAAAACTCAAGGGGGGGGGGGGGGGGCTTGTGCCACCACTGAACATAACCTGGGTCCGCCCATGGATTCAGGTTTTAAACATTTAGGTCATTTATTTTGGTAGATTTTATGTGTGTAGGGATGGACTCTACCAAAATAAATGACCCAGATCTTTTTGTGCACACTTTATGTGCACATATTATTACTCTTTCAAATGTCTAGGATGTTGAGGTACTTTCATAACGTACTAAGAGTAATTTTAATACTACATGTCATTTTTTTCATGTCAATTCTATTCTTTAACATTGTTACAGTATCAAATACTATATTTTGATATTTTTGCTCTAATGCTACATGATATTTCAATTGCTATATTTTAGCTCAACTATCATTTATCTTTCAAAGTAGTCTTTTGTTAAGGGGCAAAAGGGTCATTTAATAAATGTATATGCTTTTTAAATTTTACATCCCAAATACTTCTCAAATACATGTGGGTGGGGAACTTTATTGTTCAAAAAAAAAAAACATGTGGCAATGGGACACTTTAATATCCTTCAATCAAAATCAAGTGGTACCACTACCACATGTAGTGGGGAAGCATTTGAGATGCAAAATTTGTAAAACAAAGGAAAATTGGCAAAATATATCTTTTCAATACTCCTATGCTGATGTAGCACAAATGGCATGTGCCATTTGTTGTGCCAAATATGGCATGAAAAGAGGTCATGCCAAAATTTAGCATGACATATGGAATGGAGTTAGAGCAGTCGTGTTTGATGTTCATGCTATAATATAGAATTGACATAAAATATGGCATGTGATTAGAGATGGTCTAAAAGTATGTACTTTTATATATATTTGCAAAGTATTCAATTTTTTTTTATAAAAAATCTAATTAAGACATAAATAACAAGCATAAAGGTTACACATGCGCGCAATACTGGGTGTAAGCGATTGGTTTCGATCAGTTTTTTCATAATAATAAAAAAAAAAATATTTAAACGACCAATACTGGCGGTCGGTCAATTTTTGAAGTAATCAGTCGATTTTTTGATCATCGGTTTTGGCTTGAATATATTTTTAAAAAAATCAACCAATTAACTTTTTATTTAGGGACAGTTAGAGATATATCCCTTGTCAGCTAAAAATTTAACAAAAAGTACCTTCAATATCTGCATTTAATCAAAAGTCACTGTTCTTTGACAAAAGGACAAAATCTCCATAACTTTTGATATACAACTCCATTTTTCTCAAATTTTATACCGTTGGAATCGTATCGACGATAGCTACAAAACTAGTACAATTGTTGATATAATTTGAGCAAAAAAAAAAATCAAAATCTTACATGCCTTGTGTAACTGAAAATTTCACAAAACTGCTTTTGTGATACTTTTGTGAAGTTTCACAAAACTACTTCTGTGAAATTTCACAAATCTCTATTTTTTTCAAAATTTCTTCAAATTGAAAAAAAAAAAATTTGCTCAAAACAGGTCAACAATGGTACTAGTTTTGTAGCTCTCGCCGACACGATTACAGCGGTATAAAATTTGTAAAAAATGGAGTTGTAGATCAAAAGTTATAGAAGGTTAAAGTTTTGAAATATTTTTTGAATTGAGGAATGCTATTGTACAGCCACTCACACGGTGTGAGTGGCTGGAATGTTTGGGGCAATGTTTGGCCACATGCTTGTGAGAGGGACTTTTGACAAATTCCCAAAAAAAAACAGCTCCTTTAGACTTTTGTTTGCTTTAATTAAGGATTTAGTCATAATTTATCCTATTATTTAGTCGATTTTCGATTTTTTACTTACACCCCTAAACAATACTAACATTTTAACATGTAAACAAACTCTCAATATTCTTAAATTTATCCAAGAGTTTTTATAATTATGTTAGAGTTCTCATTCTTAAAAAATATTTTAAAAAATTACTTTATCGTACTCGAGAATAATCTATGCCAATAGGAATACAAGTGTGCAATCAATGCGGATTCCTCAGCCATTAAGAGCAAATTCGTGTTTCCTGAATCCTTCCACTATTTAAATACCAAAAGTCTCATAATTTTTTTCTACCCACAAACTTTTATGAGGCTAGTAATGTAGAACTTGTGCAATTAATGGTACCAAATTTTATCGTGTGGTGCGCACCAACTCCTTATACAACCATCGCATAAGGCCATTTAATTAATACTTATCATAAATCTCAATCATGGATCGTGGGGAAATTATTCGGTGAGACCGTCGTCATTTGTCATCAATCATGTTAATATAATGTGACGCTATAATAATATGAATGCCTTTTTTTTTTGTTGGCAATAACAAATAGTTACAGAGTTTGTATGACATTGTCGTGTCTCATTACTTGTCATGTCCATCCTAGTTTTAGAGGCAACATGCCTATGTGAGTGAGACATCACACAACTTCAACTAAATGAAGTGGTCTGACAGTTTCACTAATATATTGTAGTGGTTTACAAATTTGAATTCTCAAAATAATGTTGTGGTCGTAGTACACAAACATATATCCATTGTATGTATATATAACTTTTATAGCATTTGGAATATCAACAATTGGGAACTATAAATTATTTAAAAAATAAAAATAACATATATTAATCTCATGGGAGTAACTAGCTAGCTAGTGCATCATTTTGTTCGCATGTCCCTTCAATTCACATAGGATTTTGTTTTTGGAGCAATCATGTCACGCCCCCTGCAGTAGTAAAAATAGAGGGGGAAAAAAATCAATTTTGGATCCGTAAGCCATGACACTTAAAAGTCACCATATTATTCATAACCAAAGTCAATCTATCAGAGTAATGGAACGAACTACGTATTTGGAAATTTTAAGTTCGATATATATAATCAGAGTTTAATACTAAACTATTACAAACCTTAAATGTCTGCAGAAATGTAATTAAAGTATTACGACAACATACGCCGATTATAAACGTAACTAGTACAGAGTCTCTTAAAACATAAGTATAAACTATCAATAGTAAGCTCCAAGTCTTCAACTTGCGTAGTAGTCAGTACCAGTATAGCCTCCGTCATCGTAGGCTCCATCCTCGTAGCCCCTATCTATATATGCATCTCCTGCATACTCATAACCCTGGCCAACTGGACGTCGAATATCTAGAGGCATAAACGCAGTCATCTACGAAAGTCGAGTGAATACAAACACTAACAGTGTCACAGCCCGATCCCACAATAGCATAACTGGAGCCCGTGGCACGCCACCGAGGCTAAACCAATTCATTAACGTTACCAAAAATTAGTTTTAAGAATACACGCAGTGGAAAGAAAACAAAACATTTTGAAGAGCAGCAGTCCAGTCGACTGCACCTCGTGCCCAGTCGACTGAATCTGGTCCAGAAGAAACTTGATTTTTAAAACATAATCCAGTTGACTGTTTTCTAAGTCAAGTCGACTGGGGCTTCAAATATTCAGTCGACTGGTACGGTACGGTCGGCTGAAGTCCAGTCTGGATAAAAAAATATCTAAATTGAAACCACGATCCAGTCGACTATATCGGGGACCCAGTCTACTGATCTTCTATGAAAAAATGCAGTGAAATGCTGAAAAAGAGGCTCCAGTCGACTGTTTTCTCAACCAGTCGACTGGTTTATGGCAGCAGCACACATTCTGCAGGTTTCTAAGTTAAAAGCTTTCTCAAATCGTTTAGGGACTAAACACACATACCAAACTCACTCCACAGTGATCCTAACTCTATAGAAACATTACTAAAACATAATTACAACATGTTTTATTCTATTGCAACATTTTAGATCCATTCTAACATACTAAGTTAAACATAGGTAAAAACCATAAGAATTCTTGTTACAACATTCCATTTCCAAAACTACGAGCTAAACATGATAAGTCGTCTTCCAAGTGAACTCCCAAACCCACGTGCTCACTTCTGCAATTCCTCGCCAGCATTAACTCCTGAAATGGTTATTTGAATAACCACACATATTCGATTTGTTTAAGCTAACACTTAGTGAATAAAACAACAAATGCACATGAATGACAAACATGCTCGCATTCACATCTCTACATTTCATACTAGTTGCGGGAGACTCACGTGCACATTTCATACTCCCAATCCGCGACTCCTCACCAATAAGTCCACGTGAAAGAGTAAGACCCACGATTCTTCTCTTCAATCGTGCGATCTTAATGCCTATATTGGCTCCACAAAATGGCTTAGAGACCACGTGCTCCTTCTGACCCAAATAAGCAACTCAACATGCTCAAATACATATCACCATGCTTGCAGTAAACGAAACATGTCACCATGCTATTGGGTTTACTTAACAATATAAATGCCCAATATGAACTACACAAAATATCTCTATAACTAACACATGCTTTTCATATCAAACATGAATACATGTCAAGGAATCATTCCAAAATACATGGTTGAATCACTCACCTCCGATTTACGCTCTTAAAGTTCGATGCAAAGAAAACCCGTGTACAAAGAACGTGTAGAAGTCCGTCTAGTACAATTCCTATCGATCAGAAATTCAATTATCAACTTTTATCAAAAATTCTAGAAAATGACTTTTCAAAAAACTTGGCCAAACAGGCCCTAGTGGGTATCAAAACGAAGCCCTTACCTCAAGGAGTTCGAATATGAAATCTTGAAGAAAATAAACGGGCAGAAGGTCGTCGTTTTGCATCGAGAAGCTCAAAGCAACTAAAATCCCCTTTGGCCTCCTTCTTGAACTTAGGTTAAGATTTTATGAAAATATCAAAAATCATCTCTATCTATATATAGACAACAACCTCGGGAATTATGTTTACCTCCCCACAAGTTTTCAAAACTCCTTATTAGTCTCTGAAACTTTCTACACAGTTAATTCATAACTTTACAAGTGAAACCTCAAAATTATAAAAGTTTCTGACTAAGTTCCGTTTGGTTGCTAAAACACAAATTCTTATATGACTCTTCTGAAATTGCCAATTAGCCTACCAAATTAATAGTGTGTCAATTCGTCCTTACCAGGATGCTAAAATCTAACAACAGAAATAAATTCTAAACCAGAAATAATACAGATAGTGAAATACACAGGTAAACATTTATTTTCAGCTAAACATTTAAAGTGTTCCACAGTGACCGTCCCATACTCGAAGAGACGTCACAACAACAAAACACTCATTCACATCGTCTCAAAGGGTTCTCTAACACAAACACCCAAATCGACTCGTGAGTCAAAACTCACTCAAATATGTGCCAAAAATGCACAATACATTACATTATCATGCATGACAATGTAATGAGATGCAATAACACAAATGCGGGTGTTATAAATAGAGCATCCATGGATATGCAGTATATAAAACAACATCATGTAGACACCCCATTTTGTCGGCTATCGGATTTAGGAGACCCATAGCTTGGTGGTTCACAATGATCGCAAAAGACTCGAAAGGACTCTCGGAAGTCAGCTCCATCTCTCAGAATGCTCAGGGTGACCAAAATGCCCCTAAAAGCCCGAAAACTCCCAGATTTGGTCCCAAAGTTCTGAAAACATACTATGTCATAAGAAAAGCGATAAAAAGAGTTTTAAAGAGAAATCAGATAAAATCGTCGGCTCCCAGAGACCCCCGGAAGTCCCGGAAAGTCCCCGTTGACCGGTTTGACCAAGGTTTGACCAGGTTTGACCAAGGTTTGACCAGGTTTGACCGAAATCGTCCGAATTCACCAAAATCATTTTAAATCACGGGAAAAGTGTTAAAACAAGTTCCAAAAAGAAAATCGAGCGAAAACACCAGCTCCCGGGAACTCCTGGAGGTTTCTAGAACTTCCCGGGAATCCCAGGTTTGACCAGTTTGACCAGAATTTGACTTTGGAACCGGGGTGCCGAAACAATTTTCAAATATTTTTCATGGATACTAGAGGTCAATAGCTTTCCAACGGTATATCGCACATAATTTCTGGATTTAAAACGAATTTATTATGAATTTCCAAAGGCGAAAAAGGCGATCAAATCGGCTTTTATCGCGAATACCGCAAAACTTTTCAAAGTGACCTATCCCCGAACTATTTTTTATGTAAAGTAGACTCCATTACCTTTCCAACGGCATATCACAACCTCAATTTGGAGTTCATACGCATTTTCTGTGAATTTCGGACGAAATAGGGCCTTTTCGCGAATACCGGAACATCAGGGGGCCTAAACAGCATTATCCAGACGAAGGGAGGAGCAGTGCCGCCGCGGCACTGGCCCACTGCCGCCGCGGCAGTGGCCCAGTGCCGCCGCGGCACTCTCCCCCAGAACAGTGAGTTTTTGTAATTATTTTTGTGGTCCCATTTTGATTAATTAAAAGCCAAAACGACATAGTTTTATGATTTCAGATGTTTGGAGCCAATGGGAACACTTTTAAAACCCCAAAACCACCCCAAGTTGGCCTATATAAACACCCCATTACTCCTCATTTTGGGGGAGTCAAAATACAAGTTTAGAGAAAGTTTGGGAGAGAAAGTGTAGAGATAAGGTTAGGGTGGAGAGAAAAGAAGCTTTCTTCTTTGATTTTTCAAAACAAAAGTGAGTTTCTAACTTTGTTTTTACTTCATTACTTCCATTTATTTCAACATTCAATACTCCCAACCACCATTTTAGTGAGCATTCAAGAGTGTGGAAGCTTCTTCCATGTCTAGTGTCATTACATATGAGTGATACACCAATCTACAAGTCTCATGCTTCATGAATATCATCTATTGATTATCATCTACTTGCTTGATTATATATATGTTCATCTCTCCTCATCTCATTTCTTTTTATTTTCTTTATTTACTTACTAGTTCATCATCATCTAAGTGATGACATGAAGTTTGGGGTGAGTGAATCCTTATGGATAGTAGCTCTTGACCTCAAAAACATGTTTGATAGATGATGATCATAACCTCAATACTTCCAAGGTATTCTTGGAATGTATTGAAGTTATGCCCAAAAATAAAATAAATCTCTCCAACAATCTTGGAGATTCTTAATGATTGAGTTTGGTGTTAGTATTCTAAGTGGTCATAATCCTTATTGAGTGTTGGAAATATGTTTTCAAAACATCTATTTCAAAACCCCCCTCTCAATCCCTCTCATTTGATTTCAAGAAATAAAACTTTGTTTTCTTCAATATCTCTAAAACAATGACCCAAAACAGTGAGCTGTTCAGATTCAGAGATTTGTTTTGAATTAAATACTCAAGTTATGATGATGAAACCACTTGGAAAACCTTCCTAATACATCATAGTTTGTCCCTAATTTTTCCCATCAATTATAGAAATATGAGAGTATTTGTTTTGGATGTGAGAAGTTCACATTCATAATCTGCCTCTGTTCTCACAGAATGTTCACCCAACTTCTTGCACTTATTCTGGACATTTTCATCACTGTACATATACCTTTTCTATTTTTTTTTATAAAACTTGGGTGTCTTAGGAAACTTTTGGTATATAATGGGTCATCATAAACCTTTTCTTTGATTTATGAAAAATCATACAAAATCAGTCAACAGTGCAGCTTTTGTTTCTGAGTCATGTGTACATTCTGATTTATTTCTTTTAATCTGTGATAGCTATTGATGTTTGGCTTTTTGGGTTATTTTCTAGACACAATAAGAATGATCTCAGATTTCTCTCACATTTTTCTAGGCACGTTTGACCTCCCATTATAATGTTGCAAAGTGTCATATGCAGTCTGTCCACTATTCACAGCAAGCACATTTCAACTTTTATTCTTTGATTTGATGCTCATATGCATTCCAAATTAGCTCACATCTTAGGAAGTAGTTCATACTACATTTGTATATATCCCATGTTGATTTAATCCATTCATTCATGCACATTTTAGACTTCTAAGTCATTTTAGAAATCCATGAACACAAAACACACTACAACCTTTGCACATTTTTAGGTTCATACAATACATTCATGCAAGATTTGGGGTTTTTGTAACTCTTAATCCAAGAAGATTATAAGGAATGAACTTGATCACACGTTCGTGCTTCCCCTCGATCTAATCATCCTTTCTCATCCGTCCCGGGGATTGAGAGATCTTCTTTTCTCAAAAAATAACATGCATCATTCTAGTTCGCTAAGCATATTTTGATTTCTTTAATTAATTGCTTCAAGAACAATTCATGTCCCCTTTAGATTAGGAAAACTTGATTAATTGATATATGATTAGATGATTTTTTTTCTAGGTTTATTTGTGTGATTTTCACTTTACATTGTATGATATTTGACTTAGATTTTATGAATGATATCTTATCTTTTGATTTTCAATTTCAAGATTCTTATGTGATGTAATATACTATCATAGTATTAATTGCCGAACCAAACCTAGTATAAGATGATTATTTGGATGCTAATTGAGGCCCGTCGAAAGACGGGGCGAGTAGAGGGTGTTTTAGTCGCGACAAAGGCTCCTTCCTCTCTCGTACCAAAACCCCGAACCAAGTTCTTTGGTTATGAAGGGCCGGTGCCCTTATCCGCTTGGGTGAGTCAAAATTAGGTTTCTTGGTTCCTTAAAGACCAAGTGGCGACTCTGTATCTGTTTTCAACAGACCTTTCGCTTTCTTTCCTTGATTCAAATCAATTTCTAAACAATCTCAAACCAGAGAGAAGTGGTCCGAAGCCCGGTATCCACAATCTGGCGACTCTGCTGGGGATTTTATTTTAAAAACAAAATAATACAGAGGTTTGACTCATAAGAAGCATCCTTAAAATCATCTTTTTACTGTGTTTGGTTCACCGCATTGCACTCTTGCATTCCCCCCCTTCGACTGTGTCTGAAACGCGGCGCTGACATTGTTCAGGTCTTGCTGTGCCAGGGCACAAGTCACCGTTGATACTGTACCTTCCAAGGTATATCAAAAAGAGTAAAAACCTCCGTACTGTCTCCCTGACGGTATATTGGAACTCTCGTCAACGGACCCTCTTTGACTAAACCCAGCCTTTGCATATAGATTCCTGTAGAACCTTTCATAGGACTGTTCATTTATCTTTTCAGATAGGACAACATGATATAACTGCTGTATGCCCTGATGGGATTACCTGAGCGATGTAGACGCTTGTGTGACATAGAACAGAACCTCTTTCTTATGATTCCCAAGGCAATCACTCATATGTGGTCACATTGAGTTGACCTGCCTAAGCATCATGACAAGGATGTCTGCTCCATGCTCGCAAAGATATACACCGCACACCTTGTTTGTCGGTCTTGAGACATAGGAGTATGAAAACCTGCTAGAAAGTATGATCACTATAACCGTACTTACCAGTTTCTCCCAGAAACTCTGTCCGAATATCCCAGATATGACCATATTGACCAGTTTCTCCCAGAAGCTCTGTCCGAATATCCCAGATATGACCATATTGACCAGTTTCTCCCAGAAACTCTGCCCGGATATCCCAGATACAACCACATTGACCAGTTTCTCCCAGAAACTCTGTCCAAATATCCCAGATACAACTACATTGACCAGTTTCTCCCAGAAACTCTGCCCGAATATCCCAGATATAACCACATTAACCAGTTTCTCCCAGAAACTCTGTCCGAATTTCCGGGGTATCTTGGAAATCCGTGTTATCCCTTGGTGATCATACTAGAAAGTAAGGTTAGCACACTCTGTATGGCTAGGACCTTATTTGTTTAGCTGCTATCTGTTAGAAATAGGAGCATCATATAGATTAGGGCTTACATCCGCATGTTTGTCCCATTTGCATGCACCATTCCCCATCAATTTGCACGCACTGTTTCGAGTCGGTCCACATCACTATCTTTGTCGGCCTAAAGTCACCACTGTCAAAGATCTAATCTAGCCCTTTCAAAATCTATCAGGTCAGTATAGATTCCCAAGGTCAGCAGTCAGGGTCTTATTCGTGGGTCAGAAGTGCGGATAATCGGTTAATCAGAATCAGTCCGACAGCTTACGTCAGCATGAATAGGGAAGAGTTGGAAAACAAGGTTACTGAATTGGGAGCGACTATAAGCCAACAATCAGACAGTCTAGCCCAAGTCCTAAAATTCATGGAAGAACTGAAGCAGCAACAGCCGCGACCTCCGCCCGAGTTTCCGCCACCAGGGTTTGAACCTCCTCTACATGAGAATAATGGGGAGGAAAACTGGTTTCAAGGGGTCCCACCGCTTACGTATGAGAAAAAGCTCCAAGAAAAGTTGGACAAGGTCGATAAACTGGAAAGCGTACTCAGAAAAAGCAAGGGTATCGACGATTACATGTTGGATCTGGAAGGCCTCTTCGAGCCTGTCAAGCTGAAACTGCCAGAGAATTTCAAAATGCCTGCCATCGATCGCTTTGATGGAACGGGAAACCCGAAAAGCCACGTGAAGCTATGTATGAGTATCTTCCAGTCCATGGGTTGCACCCACGAGCACATTGCGATGCTATTCCCGCAAACTCTGGCAAAATCTGCACTATCGTGGTTCCTAACCTTGGAAGCCTCCAAAACCCGGGCCTGGGAGGACATTGTCCGAGTCTTTGTCGATCATTACTCTTACAATCAAGAGCTGGACGTCACCGTCAGGGATTTGGAAACAACCCGGCAAAGCAACAATGAATCCTTCGCTGCATTTCTGAGCAGATGGAGGAACAAGGTAGCCCAAATGACCCACCGGCCAATCGAGAAAGAACAGGTAAGGATGCTCATCCGGAATCTGCAGCCGCTCTATCATGAGAAATTATTCTACCAGTCCATCTCCACCTTTGAGGAGTTGTTTGAAGTCGGAACCCGAATCGAAGATGCTATCAGGGAAGGGAAGATCAAGAAGGAAGACCCTCCGAGCCAGCCAAGAAGGCCCAACTACTCCCGGAATCCCCCGGATGTCAATGCCCTTAGCGGCCAACCCATGGCATATCCTCCAAGGCCATACCAACCCTCCAACCAGGCAAAATCCTCCAACCGCCCTTTCCAGAAAAAGCCCCTTCGCAGTTTTGCCAAGCTAGAAATCTCTCTCTCCTCAGCCCTAGATCGCCTCCTCAAAAAAGGCCATCTCCAATTACTCCAGCCTCGAAATACCCCGCTCCCGCCTAACTGCGATATGTCCAAGCGATGTACTTACCACCAAGCCCCCGGCCATAACACTGATGATTGCATGCGCCTCCGCCACGACATCCAAGACCTCATCGACCAGAATATCATCGAGCCGCCACCAAAGCAGCCTCATATCACCCAAAATCCTCTACCAAACCACCAAAATGTCAACCTCATTGAGTCCAGTCCCGTACCCTTCAACCCTGCTACTTATATCACCCCCCTAGGACAACCCTTGCTTTACATTGACATCCCGGATTCTGAGGGGATTCATCTGATCGGAGGGGAGAATGACGAGTGGCAGCAGCAGCTTGACGACGAGCAAGACTTGTTTTTCCTGGAAGAGCATGACCTAGGGGCGGTAGACCTCAAATGGTATGATCCTAACGACGAGAGTGACGCTTCCATCTGGAACGAGCCAGAAAAGCCATTTGTGGGAACGGATTGTGATTGGTTTAAAAAGGATGGGACTGTAGAAGGGCCTACTCCTGCTGAGATTGATCACCTAACCAGGTCAGGCCGCCATTACCAGCCTCCACAGCCTGCCACCGAAGCCATCGAAAAAGGTCCAGTTAAAGACAAGGGGAAGGGCAAGATGGATGAGGTCATCGAAGAAGACAATGAGCTGATCAAGCAGCTAAAGAAAACCCAAGCTCATCTCTCGATGTGGGATATTATGGTGACATCTTATAAGCACAGGCAAGCCGTGTTAAATGCCTTGGCTGGGATTGAAGTCCCCATCGACGCCGCGCCAGAGGACATGGTAACTTTCTTGGGTGCACTTACCCCCGACCCCATCATTACATTCTCCGACGAGGACTTGCCGCCAGAGGGATCCGCGCACAACAAGGCGTTATACATTACTGTGGGATGTAAGGAGCAACAGGTGCCGTTTTGTCTAGTCGATACAGGTTCTGCTTTGAATGTTTGTGCCTTAAGAACTGCCACTGCTTTGGGGGTTAGTATCCTCGACATTACGCCATCCGTGCAATCCGTGAGGGCCTATGACAACACTAGAAGAAATGTAATGGGGACTGTCTCTCTACAAATCCGGGTAGGGTCTTTGGCGAGTACTGAGATCTTTCAAGTCATGGACATACCTGCCTCGTTCAATCTGCTGATTGGAAGACCCTGGCTTCACGCCAACAAAGCTGTATCATCCACTGTGCATCAAATGATCAAGTACATTCATGAGAGGGAGGTAAAGGTCATCCTTGGTAATAGTTGGGGAAGTGAGGCCTTCCCGAATTACGCTCCCATTTTTGAAGTCCAAATACCTGAACTGGAAGAAGGAGAAATCGGAGGATTCTTCATGGAAGAAGTTCATGTGATCGAAGACGAAGACCGATTCCCTGAGGTCCACTCCGCAGTCGTCAACATTGTCCGTAAGATGAACTACTTCCCCGGAATGGGGTTGGGTCGGCGCCAGCAAGGAATTCGGGAATTCCCGCAGATCAAAGGACAACAAGGCACTTTCGGGTTGGGGTACAAGCCCACTGATGAGGACGTCGAGCTACAAAGGCCATGGAAGAAGAGGGTGAAGGGTCTCCCGCCATACCGCAAGACTTTAAATGGACAATTCGTCAAGGAAGGGGATGATTTCCCTTACTTCGGGTTCCCTGAACCATGGATCCATCGAACCACCGGGAAAAGGCACCCTGGGCTTGAAATCTTCGCTGACTGAGAGAGACCCCCATATCAAGACCCGTTCTACCCCGAAGAAGTTGGAAAGACCCCAGAGGAAGACTGGTTAAAATACCTTGACACTGAGGCGATCAAGAAGATGTGGGAAGAATCCGCTGAAGAGGAAGAGAAGAAGAGGGCCAAGAGCCAAGATGATCAGATCAAGCCTGCTGAGGAGGGTCTGAGCAACCAGGCTGTAGAGTCATCTGTCTGTGTCTCCCAATCCCCTATCCCCCCAAAGTCTGTACTACCAGTTATCGAGTCTGTACTGGAGTCGGCTGCTGTAAGCCCACCACTATCCAATGTAATCACTCCACCTGTCATGAATGAAATGAAAGACGATTCTGCTTACTCCTCTGTGTCTGACACTTGTGAATGCACAGATCCCTCCGAGGATCTCCCAATCGAACTAAAGCAACTAATTGAAAAACCACCTGCTTATGAAATAATCGAAGATACTTTATCAGTTAACTTAGGTGAAATAGATAATCCACAGATTGTGCAAATTGGCTCAACCCTTAATAAAGAAGAAAAAGAAAAATTAACCCTCTTGCTAAAAGAGTTCAAAGATGTTTTTGCTTGGTCTTACGAAGACATGCCTGGGGTCGATCCCGACATCGTCCAACATCATATTCCTCTCCTCCCTAATTCTAAACCTGTCAAGCAGAAACTGAGGCGCATGAGACCGGAATGGGCACTCAAGGTTAAAGAAGAGGTGGAGAAGCAGTTCAAGGCAGGGTTCATCATTGTCACCGAATACCCGGAATGGGTTGCCAACATCGTGCCAGTCCCGAAGAAGGATGGGAAAGTCCGTGTGTGCGTCGACTTTCGTGATCTAAACAAGGCCAGTCCCAAGGATGACTTCCCGCTTCCCCACATTGACGTTTTGGTAGATAACACCGCAGGACATGAGCTACTGTCTTTCATGGATGGCTTCTCAGGGTATAATCAGATTCTAATGGCGCCAGAAGATCGGGAAAAGACGACGTTCACCACCCCTTGGGGGACCTACTGTTATAGAGTAATGCCCTTTGGGCTCAAGAACGCGGGGGCAACGTACCAAAGAGCTGCCACCACTCTGCTGCATGATATGATTCACAAAGAGGTAGAAGTATATGTAGACGACATGATTGTAAAATCCAAGGATAGAGAAGGGCACCTGGTAGCGCTGGAAAAGTTCTTCGAAAGGTTGCGCAAATACAAGATGAGGCTGAATCCAAAGAAATGCACTTTCGGTGTAACCTCCGGTAAACTCCTGGGTTTTCTCATCACACAAAGGGGAATAGAGGTGGACCCCTCTAAGATCAAGGCAATCCTCGAAATGACGTCACCACGGAATGAAAAAGAAGTACGGGGGTTCCTCGGAAGAATCCAGTTCATCAGCCGCTTCATTTCTAAACTCACAGCTACATGCGATCCTCTGTTCCGATTGTTGAGAAAAGGGGAGAAGTTCCAATGGGATGACCAATGCCAAGCCGCTTTCGATAAAATAAAAGCCTACCTTCAAAATCCACCTGTCCTTTCACCACCTACTCCTCGTAAGCCCTTATCCCTTTACCTGTCTGTCTCCGAAAATGCCATGGGTTGCATGCTAGCCCAAGAAGGAGAAGAAAGCCACTCCGAAAAAGCCATATACTACCTTAGCAAGAGGATGACTGGGTATGAGCTCAACTACTCTACCCTTGAAAAAACATGTTGGGCCTTGGTTTGGTGTACTCGCCGACTGAGGCACTACATGCTGGCCTTCCCAGTTGTGCTCATATCCCGCATGGATCCTCTAAAATACCTCCTTGAAAAACCCGCCCTGACCGGTCGCATATCCCGTTGGTTACTTCTACTATCCGAATTCGATATCAAGTATGTTACAAGCAAGTCAGTAAAAGGGAGGACCGTAGCTGAGCATCTCGCAGAGCATGCCGTTGACTCCGAAGAAAGTGGGGACTTTCCGTTTCCGGACGAGAATATCATGGAAATCAAGGAAGAACAGTGGAAGTTGTACTTTGATGGAGCGGCCAACATGAAAGGATACGGAGTAGGGATGATTCTCGTATCACCAAGCGGGGATCATACTCCATTAGCGGTCAAGCTCAACTATAACTCCACCAACAACACCGCCGAATATGAAGCGTGCATTCTGGGGATGGAAGCAGCCTTAGAACTGAGGGTTCAGAAGTTAGACGTCTTCGGGGACTCAAACCTCATCATATCTCAAGCTAGAGGAGAATGGAAAGTAAAAGAAGAAAGGTTGAAGCCCTACCATGATCATCTCGACCAACTCAAAAGGCAATTCAAGAGTGTCACATTCCTCTACTTGCCCAGGGAAGAGAACCAGTTGGCAGATTCATTGGCTACCTTAGCCTCCATGATCAAGATTCCTGTGGGGGTCAAGATGATGCCTTTGGTAATAGAGCAGAGGTACGAGCCTTCGTTCAATATGATCGCCACAATCGAAGAAGAAGAGAATGAAATACCGTGGTATCGGGATGTTTGGGATTTCATAGAAAAAGGGATGTACCCCCAAGAATCCACCGAGAAAGACAAAAGGGCCATTAGAAGATTCGCCGCACAATTCGTCATTTGCGGTGGGAAATTGCTGAAGAAAGGATATAATGGTCACAACCTAACCTGCTTGTTCGGAAAGAGTTCCAAAAGAATGATGGAAGAAATACACGAGGGGGTATGCGGTCCACACATGAACGGTCACATGCTGGCTAAGAAAATCATAAGACAAGGGTACTACTGGACAACATTGGAGAAAGATTGTTGTGAGTACGTGAGGAGGTGTCACAAGTGCCAGATTCACGCAAACATGATGCATACACCGCCATCCCTTCTGTACAGCATGACTTCGCCTTGGCCATTCTCAACCTGGGGAATCGACATCATTGGCAAGATCGTTCCGAAAGCCTCAAATGGAAATCGGTACATCCTGGTGGCCATAGACTACTTCACAAAATGGGTAGAAGCTGCATCCTACACCAAGTTGGGGGCCAAAGAAGTGGCCAAATTCATCAAAAGAAATCTCATCTGCCGTTATGGAGTTCCTCATGAGATTATTTCGGATAACGGAAGTCATTTCAAGGCAGAAGTCAGGGATCTGTTCGAGGAATACAAGATCACTTATCACAAGTCGTCGCCGTATAGGCCGCAAACCAATGGGGCAGTCGAAGCTGCAAACAAGAATATCAAGGCCATACTGCAGAAATCGGCTGATACCTACAAAGACTGGCATGAAAAGCTACCGTTCGCGCTTTGGGGATACAGAACGTCGATAAGGACATCCACGGGAGCAACTCCTTATTCGCTGGTATATGGGATGGAAGCGGTACTCCCGGTCGAGATAGAACTGCCGTCTCTACGCGTGATGGCAGAATGTGAAATTTCAGAATCAGATTGGTTGAGAGAAAGATACGAGGAATTGGCCCTCATAGATGAAAAGCGCCTAGCGGCGGTGGACCATGTCCGAATCTATCAAAAGAGAATAGCCCGTGCTTTCAATAAAAGGGTTCGCCCAAGGAAGATTGTCAAGGGCGACCTTGTCCTTAAGGAATTGCGAGCTCCGATCTTTGACCCCCGTGGGAAGTTCAAACCTAAATGGGTAGGCCCTTACATCGTCAAAACAATCCTTTCTGGAGGAGCAACTTACCTCATGGACCTCGATGGTGTCGAATTCAAAGAACCAATCAACATGGATCGCCTCAAAAAGTACTATGCTTGACAAATAACCATTTCTTTCAAGACCGGCCTTGAACTACGCTTGACCTGATTCCCACTCGGGGATACGTAGGCAACCACATCGGTTCGGTCACTTCACCAAAATAACCATTTCTTTCAAGCCTTGCCTTGAACTACGCTTGACCTGATTCCCACTCGGGGATACGTAGGCAACCGCGACGGTTCGGTCGCTTCATCCCACAAAAAATAACCCTTTTCTTTCGAAACTTTGGCCCGAACTACGTTAGACCTGATCCCCGCTCGGGGGTACGTAGGCAGACTTTCAAAAAGAAAAAAAAAGGATGGCTCGCTAGGATGAAAATCCGAAAGGACGCCTAGGCAAAAATTAGAGCTAAATCCGAGGTGAGCAATAACAAAAGAGAGAAAATAGCTCGCTAGGCCACCTCCTTGGTGCCTAGGCAAAAATTATGAGCATGAGAGAAATAAAGTCGCGGTCCTTACCATAACCCACAAACCACCCTCCACACTAGGGGCAAACTTCGGCCACTCGCCTCGTTTGCCTGAACCTTTTCTGAACTAGGGGCAAACGTCGGTCATCTACCTCGTTTGCCTCACAACCATATATATCCCAAACTAGGGGCAAACTTCGGCTACCCGCCTCGTTTGCCTCTAACAACCCCAGCATGCTCAAGCAAGTACCAAAAGCAACAACTAATTGAAATCTCAAGTTACAACATATTTTCAGGAAGCTAAAATGCATAAAATGAGATTCCCGAAATAACCAAGGTTCACCGATAAACAAACTTTGAATATTACATAAGCAGGAATAATCAAAGAAATAAAAGTCTTTCAAAAAGCAACCACATGTTCAAAGACACTTGGAGGAATGAGCAAAATCAGTCAGGACTAGTCTCGTCTTAGTGTCTTTTATTTCTTCAAAGGTCTTTAGAAGTAGGCCTTTACTCGGTCAGTCCAACCATCAATAAAAGCAGCAATAGTGGTAGCTCTGATCCTGGAAGCAAAGACCCTCTCAGTAAACCCCCGGGGAACCTCCTGAACCTGTCCATACTGTCGGGCCAAACGGCGAGGATGATAGAAAGAAGTCTCTCTCAGACCCATCAACCACACTCTCTGGTGACCCCTGAGGCTCGTGGTGATAGCATAGAGGCCCCAACGCCTCACGATCCAGCAAATGTCAGCCTCAGATAAGGTGCTCATCATGCCCACCCAATCGGCAAAGGTATAGTGAGAATGAAGCACGGCCCGACGAAAGTAAACTGGTGGTATATGGCCCGTCCACAGCTGAAGGCGCTCGTAAAGCCAAGCCTGTAACACCAAAGGCGCCCCAGAAAGAAGAGGAGTCCCTTGATTGAAGGCATTATCCAAACCGTTCAGAGTTTCAGCTAGAACCATGGCCATGGGATTCCTGCTAAGTTTCAGCCCGAGGCACACATGCACCAAGTCAACGGAAGTGCTCGAGAACAGGAAGTGCGAAGTCATGCACAATATCAAAGCGGCCCCACGGGAAGCATCATACATGCTGGGATTCCCAGGACTGGCATACCGGGCAATAATAGAAGCAATGTTGAGAACCTCACCTTGAATCAGCCGGCGGGAAATAGTGACAGAGCAATTCAGGTATTCAGCCAAGGCTCGCGTAGGGCTGAGGGTATCAACAGAAGGGAGAATCAAGTCCGAGTCAGAATCATAGCCGAGAATAGCGCAGAACTCCTCAAGCATGGGGCATATTTCCAGGCCGTTGAAGTTGAAGACATGGTTCACTGGGTCCCAGTAAGCAATGGCAGCACGCAAGAACTCCGTATTCAGGGTCATCTGGCGAAGAGAAAACAGCTCGGTCAAGCCATAGCTGAAGAGGTTGATCCGCTCCACGCCATCCGTAATGTTCAGCCAGGCTGTGAGTTGAGCGGGATCATACAAAGCCATATCTTTCTGTCGCGGCTCTAGCAAAATTCGAAATTTCGGCAGCACCTCCCCGTTTCACGGACTATCCCACCTGCAAGGCAAAAAGCACTCACCATTACAAAACTGCCCATCGCAGTAGCATTCAACAGTCACAGTGTACATATATCAGCTAAAACAAGCACACCACTGCGCCTCTAAACCGGAAGATATCCGGCCTAGGAGGCAAAACATCATAATACTCTGTCAAAAGGTTACAAATTGTTCCATACTTCGTCCTACACTGTCCAAATAATCATGTTCCCAGTACAACCCAATCGAAAACAGAAAATAAAATAATATTGCCCGCTTGGCATCAGTCTTCCTCTTCTTCGTCCTCTGTCGGACCGCCCGGAGTGTATGTCGGCGACGGCCTCCTCCTGCCACCTCTGCATCTTGGACCAGTCCTCGATGAGCCGGCCCCGCCTCCACGATACTGCACACACAAGAAAATGAAGGCAATCAGTAAAGAAAATAACAAAAAGAAAGAAAAGCCAAAAACAGAGTCGAGTCAGAGACTTACCAAGGATGCCATCTGGTTGGCGGCAAATTGCCGCATACCGTCCATCTGTCAAGGGTAAAATCTAGGGTTAGAACCTCATAACCAAAAGAAAGTGCAAAATTAAAGACGTACCCGGTGATCTCGTGTGAGGACCAAGGACCTTAAGCTAGCTGCCAAGGCGTGACCCTCCTCAGCGTAACTCCAAGGGACATTGAGGACGCCCGCTGGCTGAGTAGGGTACCCACATGTGACTCGCGGCACCTCCATCATTTGGGGAGTGCCATCAGCGCCTAGAACATTGACAGTCCAATCCCAAGGAGGGATAGGGTCGGGAGCCTGAGGAGCCTATCTCCTGTACATCTCGCGAAGCTGTAGGCACAGAATAAGTTAAAGGCAAGTCAAAAACATAGGCAATGAATGAAAAGCAAAAATATAACAAGAAACTCACCTCCAGGAGTGGGAAGTTGGGCATCAAGGAGCCGCCACGGTAAGCCTCATACCCGGTCTCAGAGAGGAAATGATCCCAGACGTCGGTGCCAGCCAAGGCCGCCGACAGAGCATCACCAGAGAGGTCACTAGCATCCATCACAGGAGGATTATGGGGAACGCGATACCGGGAGCCACCAACCACCTGCCGAGACACCCGTTCCCCAAGGAACCACTGCCTACACTCGGTACTCTCCAGCAAAAGGCGGCAAGAGGTAAGAGATTTAACCGCTTGTATCTCCTCTGGGGCGGCGTAAACAACGCCCTCCCAAGGCGTCCAATCAACATCAGAGGCCGTCAGCTCAGTCAGGAAGTTTCTAAGCAAAACAATCCGATGGGCCCCACTCTTCACCCCAACAACGTCCCTCCGCCACCTCAAACCTCGTGGGAATAAAGGCACAGGAGCCATGCCATCCTCATCCTCGCCTGATTCATCCGCCGGGGAAGGAGCCAACATCTTCAAGTATTCAAAACTCCAAAGCTGCACGGACAAAGGAGAAATCAGAACAAGTATGGAGATCAAAGAGATGGAAAATAAAGGAAGAAATAATCCGTACCTCCCAAGCTCGCCAGAATCCCCCAGTAGATTTAACATCACCCCGAGAGACCTCCCCCATATGCTTGTAGAGATGAGCCAGGGCAGCACCGCCCCAGTTGTAGGAGGGGATCTCACCAATGGTCGCCAGGCAAGAAAGTAGCCTCAAGCTCACTCGGTCGTTCCTTGTCGCAAAGATTGAGCACCCGAGGACATACAGAAGATAAACCCTCAAAAGTTGGGAATTGTTCAGATTGTGATTACCTCTGCCATAGGCCCGGTAAAGCCAGCCGCAAGGAAACCAATGCCTCTCCAGGTTAGGGGGAACAGCCCCAATCAGCATCTCCACCGCCTCCGGGTCGATCTCGTAAAAGTAATCCAGAATCAGGCGCTTCCCGCCGACCCTCAAGCCTGTAATCATGGAGAAGTCCAAGGGCGTCATTGTCATCTCTCCGAACGGAAGGTGGAAAGTATTGGTGGTATCCCACCACCTCTCAGCCAGGGCATAGAAATGGGCCAAATCATTGCTGCTTTTCGAAACCAGACGGACGAAGCCTCCGAACCCGGCATCATCAACCATCCTCTTAACAGTGGGCGAAAGCTGTGTATACCACAAGAAGGCGTGGGCAAGGCTACCATGGCCTTTCAAGGCCACTTCCGGCACCTGCACACAACAAAAACAACAAAAATGCACAAAATCACTATTCACGGCCTGAGAGCAAAATTTCACAAAAATCAACATTTGAGCACAAATCGGGTTCCTAACAATTTCTAGGTGCACACTACGGCTCACAAAACTAGCGCAATACATGAAAGTGGTCCTAAAATGTCGAAAGTTTCACATACCAAGCTCGCTAGAGCCGCGGCCGAAAGATGGCGTTGGGGGTCCCGTAGAATCAAGTCCGGGGTTTGCATTTCAGCCTTCATCCGTCCCTTGGCCTTCTTAGAAGGTCTCCTTGAGCTCGAAGCCATGGATCTACAAGAAAAATGGAAGTCACATTCAAACTTTCTTCTTAAAAATTTTGGCAAACCAAAACACCAATCAAAAATCCGACTACGGGGAAAGATTACTCACCTGAGCGCGCACAAGCTGCGTTTTGATGAATTTTGGCTTCAAAAACACCCCAAAATGACCAAGAATGAGCTCCAAAAGCTCAAAAACCCGAGATAAAAGAAGATGGAGTCCGGCCACCCAGTGCCGCCGCGGCACTGGCCAACTGCCGCCGCGGCACTGCTCCCCGTGGGCCCCGCTTCGCTTCGTTTTGCCCCGTTTCGCCCCGTTTTGACCCATTTTGGCCTTTTTCAGCCCGTTTTTGACCCCGATCAGCCCCTGTGGCCCAGTCCAGTCAAGATCTATGAGGTTTTGCCCCAAGCAGACTAAAAGTTGTCAGAACTACCTCCAGCAGGCAAAAACTGGAAAAAATCGGCTCCCGAAGACCCGAATCGGTCGTTTCAGGACAACCGTCGCAAGATTCGATCAGATGCGAGAATTCCTGTAACGGATCCTGATTTCTAGCCAAGGCACCAAATAAACAAGAAAAGAGATTCCCCGAGAACCCTGCATCATCCTCCGAGGACAACAGCAGACAGATACCAGCTCCCGGAGGCCCTGACCGGCTCTCTTGGATTGAGCGCCGAAAGATTTGATCAACCGTGAGAGGTTCAGAGATGGATCCTGGTTCCCGATCAAGAAAAGAGATTCCCCGAGAACCCTGCATCATCCTCCGAGGACAACAGCAGACAGATACCAGCTCCCGGAGGCCCTGACCGGCTCTCTTGGATTGAGCGCCGAAAGATTTGATCAACCGTGAGAGGTTCAGAGATGGATCCTGGTTCCCGATCAAGAAAAGAGATTCCCCGAGAACCCTGCATCATCCTCCGAGGACAACAGCAGACAGATACCAGCTCCCGGAGGCCCTGACCGGCTCTCTCGGATTGAGCGCCGAAAGATCTGATCAACCGTGAGAGGTTCAGAGATGGATCCTAGTTCCCGATCAAGAAAAGAGATTCCCCGAGAACCCTGCATCATCCTCCGAGGACAACAGCAGACAGATGCCAGCTCCTGGAGGCCCTGACCGGCTCTCTCGGATTGAGCGCCGAAAGATCTGATCAACCGTGAGAGGTTCAGAGATGGATCCTAGTTCCCGATCAAGAAGATAAGAATTCTCTAAGAACCCTACGGCATCCCCAAGGATAAATACGAAAGATACTACCACCAGCCGGAGCCGATACCCGAAAGTCGGCCGTCAGGAACAATCTGAACATCGCCTGCATCCAGATCTCCTGTTTGTCAAGAATTTTCTCACAGCTCTATCACGAGATCTCTCGGGCACCTTGGGTCATTGTCTTCTAAACGAAACGCTTCTGACCTATCTCACTCGTTCCAAAAGTTTGCCCTTAGACCCAGAGTCTTCTAAACCTCCGTGTCTTTGTCCGAATCATCCACCGCATCACGGTCGCAAACACTAGCACAACACCAGCCCACTCGGAGTGGCACACCCCACAGCACTTGCTCATACTAAGGTCATAACACTAGACGTGATAGGACTCATGACACAATTCATACCACATCCATACATTGCACATCACTCTTCTAGCATAGCATCCGCCCGATTGTGTGTACGTGCATGTAAGACCGGTTCCTTGCCCTGAACTACGTCCTGGTCTGATTCCCCTCGGGATACGTAGGCAGCTCACGCAGAGCACGACCAGCACTAACCTCATCGTCATTGCATCTTTTGCAACGCTTTTTATCCTAAATCCGTAGCCTCCAAAAAGTCTTGTCTCTTCAAAACTTTGGCACTCACTTGCGACATGCGTTGCCTCGCAAGTTCATGCCAAAGAGGGGCAAATTGTAGACACCCCATTTTGTCGGCTATCGGATTTAGGAGACCCATAGCTTGGTGGTTCACAATGATCGCAAAAGACTCGAAAGGACTCTCGGAAGTCAGCTCCATCTCTCAGAATGCTCAGGGTGACCAAAATGCCCCTAAAAGCCCGAAAACTCCCAGATTTGGTCCCAAAGTTTTGAAAACATACTATGTCATAAGAAAAGTGATAAAAAGAGTTTTAAAGAGAAATCAGATAAAATCGTCGGCTCCCAGAGACCCCCGGAAGTCCCGGAAGTTCCCGGAAAGTCCCCGTTGACCGGTTTGACCAAGGTTTGACCAGGTTTGACCAAGGTTTGACCAGGTTTGACCGAAATCGTCCGAATTTACCAAAATCATTTTAAATCACGGGAAAAGTGTTAAAACAAGTTCCAAAAAGAAAATCGAGCGAAAACACCAGCTCCCGGGAACTCCCGGAGGTTTCTAGAACTTCCCGGGAATCCCAGGTTTGACCAGTTTGACCAGAATTTGACTTTGGAACCGGGGTGCCGAAACAATTTTCAAATATTTTTCATGGATACTAGAGGTCAATAGCTTTCCAACGGTATATCGCACATAATTTCTGGATTTAAAACGAATTTATTATGAATTTCCAAAGGCGAAAAAGGCGATCAAATCGGCTTTTATCGCGAATACCGCAAAACTTTTCAAAGTGACCTATCCCCGAACTATTTTTTATGTAAAGTAGACTCCATTACCTTTCCAACGGCATATCACAACCTCAATTTGGAGTTCATACGCATTTTCTGTGAATTTCGGACGAAATAGGGCCTTTTCGCGAATACCGGAACATCAGGGGGCCTAAACAGCATTATCCAGACGAAGGGAGGAGCAGTGCCGCCGCGGCACTGGCCCACTGCCGCCGCGGCAGTGGCCCAGTGCCGCCGCGGCACTCTCCCCCAGAACAGTGAGTTTTTGTAATTATTTTTGTGGTCCCATTTTGATTAATTAAAAGCCAAAACGACATAGTTTTATGATTTCAGATGTTTGGAGCCAATGGGAACACTTTTAAAACCCCAAAACCACCCCAAGTTGGCCTATATAAACACCCCATTACTCCTCATTTTGGGGGAGTCAAAATGCAAGTTTAGAGAAAGTTTGGGAGAGAAAGTGTAGAGATAAGGTTAGGGTGGAGAGAAAAGAAGCTTTCTTCTTTGATTTTTCAAAACAAAAGTGAGTTTCTAACTTTGTTTTTACTTCATTACTTCCATTTATTTCAACATTCAATACTCCCAACCACCATTTTAGTGAGCATTCAAGAGTGTGGAAGCTTCTTCCATGTCTAGTGTCATTACATATGAGTGATACACCAATCTACAAGTCTCATGCTTCATGAATATCATCTATTGATTATCATCTACTTGCTTGATTATATATATGTTCATCTCTCCTCATCTCATTTCTTTTTATTTTCTTTATTTACTTACTAGTTCATCATCATCTAAGTGATGACATGAAGTTTGGGGTGAGTGAATCCTTATGGATAGTAGCTCTTGACCTCAAAAACATGTTTGATAGATGATGATCATAACCTCAATACTTCCAAGGTATTCTTGGAATGTATTGAAGTTATGCCCAAAAATAAAATAAATCTCTCCAACAATCTTGGAGATTCTTAATGATTGAGTTTGGTGTTAGTATTCTAAGTGGTCATAATCCTTATTGAGTGTTGGAAATATGTTTTCAAAACATCTATTTCAAAACCCCCCTCTCAATCCCTCTCATTTGATTTCAAGAAATAAAACTTTGTTTTCTTCAATATCTCTAAAACAATGACCCAAAACAGTGAGCTGTTCAGATTCAGAGATTTGTTTTGAATTAAATACTCAAGTTATGATGATGAAACCACTTGGAAAACCTTCCTAATACATCATAGTTTGTCCCTAATTTTTCCCATCAATTATAGAAATATGAGAGTATTTGTTTTGGATGTGAGAAGTTCACATTCATAATCTGCCTCTGTTCTCACAGAATGTTCACCCAACTTCTTGCACTTATTCTGGACATTTTCATCACTGTACATATACCTTTTCTATTTTTTTTTATAAAACTTGGGTGTCTTAGGAAACTTTTGGTATATAATGGGTCATCATAAACCTTTTCTTTGATTTATGAAAAATCATACAAAATCAGTCAATAGTGCAGCTTTTGTTTCTGAGTCATGTGTACATTCTGATTTATTTCTTTTAATCTGTGATAGCTATTGATGTTTGGCTTTTTGGGTTATTTTCTAGACACAATAAGAATGATCTCAGATTTCTCTCACATTTTTCTAGGCACGTTTGACCTCCCATTATAATGTTGCAAAGTGTCATATGCAGTCTGTCCACTATTCACAGCAAGCACATTTCAACTTTTATTCTTTGATTTGATGCTCATATGCATTCCAAATTAGCTCACATCTTAGGAAGTAGTTCATACTACATTTGTATATATCCCATGTTGATTTAATCCATTCATTCATGCACATTTTAGACTTCTAAGTCATTTTAGAAATCCATGAACACAAAACACACTACAACCTTTGCACATTTTTAGGTTCATACAATACATTCATGCAAGATTTGGGGTTTTTGTAACTCTTAATCCAAGAAGATTATAAGGAATGAACTTGATCACACGTTCGTGCTTCCCCTCGATCTAATCATCCTTTCTCATCCGTCCCGGGGATTGAGAGATCTTCTTTTCTCAAAAAATAACATGCATCATTCTAGTTCGCTAAGCATATTTTGATTTCTTTAATTAATTGCTTCAAGAACAATTCATGTCCCCTTTAGATTAGGAAAACTTGATTAATTGATATATGATTAGACGATTTTTTTTCTAGGTTTATTTGTGTGATTTTCACTTTACATTGTATGATATTTGACTTAGATTTTATGAATGATATCTTATCTTTTGATTTTCAATTTCAAGATTCTTATGTGATGTAATATACTATCATAGTATTAATTGCCGAACCAAACCTAGTATAAGATGATTATTTGGATGCTAATTGAGGCCCGTCGAAAGACGGGGCGAGTAGAGGGTGTTTTAGTCGCGACAAAGGCTCCTTCCTCTCTCGTACCAAAACCCCGAACCAAGTTCTTTGGTTATGAAGGGCCGGTGCCCTTATCCGCTTGGGTGAGTCAAAATTAGGTTTCTTGGTTCCTTAAAGACCAAGTGGCGACTCTGTATCTGTTTTCAACAGACCTTTCGCTTTCTTTCCTTGATTCAAATCAATTTCTAAACAATCTCAAACCAGAGAGAAGTGGTCCGAAGCCCGGTATCCACACATCAACAATCATATCATCGTACGTATTCATGTATGCACCAACTCAATATGTATATATATATATCAACGGACGTCGTCCCAACCAATCCCAAACATAACATGGACTCTTGGGTCCACATTTTGCACGTAGCCTTTCTTCTCACAATACTAACTCATTCCTTGACAATCCCTTTCTAACTTGGCACATAGTCCAGTACGTCACATAGTCCTAATTCCTAACACATAAATCAGACACGTAGTCCCTGTCCTATCCTAGCACCTTAGGATCCCACACCTGTCATCATATGATCTTCACGACCGCATTCATACTTACAATTGTAAATTATATCGACCTCGACGGTCGATAGACCCACTATCATGCACGTCAGTTTCTCATTCCCGTTTGCTGCATTATATCATCATTATACAAATAGATCTACTATTTAATGCATTAAGCTTGTTATTCATCGTATGTATTATTCCAATACTATATCACCTTGTCACTTCTTACCCCATAGTCGCATCACAGAAGTCTGGATCGATAATCAAATGATCGAACCCCTTATATAATAAACAAACGAAACAATCCATATTCTATAATTGCCAATTGATTGGAAAACTTGGCAATCGATTGGATCCAAAACAATGCCAATCAATTACAAACTTTAGTGATCGATTGGGTTACAACCAATGGCAATCGATTGAAAAATCATCCAATCGATTGGGTCCAGACTGATGACAATTGATTGATATAAAAGCAAGTCGATTGGGACTTCGTCTTCTTTAGAGAAAACAGTCCAGCATATATAACATTCTTAGAACGTATTAACTACGTCTAACCTTATAAAAACATTATACAAAGGTAACTAAGTGAGTTGGACTCACCAAGGGTGTGTTTGGCTTATGTAGAGCTCATGGAGCTCAAGCTTTCTCTCCTTCGTCTTCTCTGTTTTTGTCTGTCTCTCTCTCTCTATCTCTTTCTCTCTCTCTCTCTCTCTCTCTCTCTCTCTTCTCTTCTCCTTCTCTTCTTTCTTCTTTGCCTTAGGGCAGTGTGTATATGTATGGGTATGTGTATATATATGTGTGCGTGTGTGTGTTTGAGTGTGTATATATATATATATAACTTTGATCTCTCTCTAGACTATAAAAACAGTCCCAAGGGACGAAATTAAATGAACAAGTATATATAGAGAGGGAAGAATGCCACACGTCAAACTACGAAGCAAAGAAGAAAACTTATCTCTGTAGGTGCTAATCGATTGGAAAACAAGGCAATCGATTGGTTAAGATATTTCAAGGCAATCGATTGGAAAACAAGGCAATCCAATCGATTGGGATAGTGCCACGTAATGAATTCAGGTTGGCAGCATGACAATCGATTGGTAAAGATGACAATAGATTGGAGTTCAAAATATGGCAATCAATTGGTATAAAGGCCAATCGATTTGCACCTAAAATTCAACAAAGACAAGAATAAATCAAAGGTTCTTTATTTACATTACAGAAATACCAAAGTAGAATGAAATTACAGGGTATTACAAATCATGGTCACATCCAGAACTCATCAAATGTTGGGTTATCCTACAACCCTTGCATTCTGTTTGGTTTGTGAATTTAATTGAAAAGAATTAAAGAAACAATAGAATGTAAAATTGCAAAACGGATTTCTCCCTCATTTTTTTCCATGCTCAAATAACATAAGAAACGAATACTTCTACAAGATAGCTAAAATTCAGAAAAAATTAAAATAAAATGAAATGTAAAATTTGTTATGCCGGCATATTTTACTTTGTTTTTCTTGGTCATAAAATAAGGAACACCTTTATATATATATACACACACACACACACACACACACACACACACACATACACACACATTCTTTTACTTTTTCCTATAAACCCATGAACTGAACGAGACCTTAAAATTGAAGTCAACACAATGTGTTTTATAATATAGAAATTTGGTATTAAATACCAAATTAGGAGAATTATTTGGTTATAAGACACAATGAAAAAATATTTTGGGACAAGGACATGTTTGGTGGAAGTTGTTGGGGATAAACTCAACTACTTCTAGTTGTGACCAATATACCCCTTTCATTCATTTTCAGTTAGAGAGAGAAAACACAATCAAAGAGAGAGAGAGAGAGAACACGATCAGAGAGAGAGAGAGAGTGTGAGAGAGAGAGAGAGAGAGAGAGAGAGAGAGAGAGAGAGAATACCGATCTCTGATCGAACCACCAACCATCGCCGTCATTGACCACCGAGAACCAGAGGCGAGACCACCAGTGACCATCATCATCTCCGACAACTACCACTGTAATAACCTGCATTTTCACATAAATTGTAATTGCATTTGTCATATTTAAAATTTAAAATGTATTATCTGCTTTTATTTAATTTCATTTCTCATGTTCTAAATTTTATTCCTTGATTTATTTCAAGTTAAGATTTTTGTTGGGGTCAACTGCGTTTTTATAAAATTAGTGATACCTGTGTTAGATTTCAAAACTGTATTTCAAAACGGTGGAAACGTTTCCGTTTAACTCAAACTGTATTTTTATAAAACCGGAAGATCATTTCTTATGATAAAATGAATTTTCTGTATTTTTGTGGTGATCACCGCGCCACGAAAATACTAGTCTGTGTTTAAAACTGTCCGCTCTATGTTAAACTTCCATACATTTTTAAAGTGATGTAAAGCAAGATTTGACACTTATTTTACTTTCCATTTATGGCAAGTGATCATTAGCTTAGGCCTTGTTTGGTTAGACTTGTTTTGAGCGTGTTAATGATGTACCATAAGTTCCATTTTCCAAACACCTCAATTTGCCCCCTATAAGTCTAACTTGCCTCTTCAAATTTGTGAGAGTGTATATACGTATGTATCTGTGTGTGTGTATTCTACAATCTGATTTTAATTGAAAACAAATTCCCTTTTTGTTGAGTAAACTTGATAGTTCTTGGGCTCCAAGTAGCCTAAGCTTGGCTTCTCTATATATATATATATATATACACTCACACAACACTCTCTTGCACATTCTGTAGAAACACAGAGAGAAAAGAGAGAGCTTGAGAGTTCATAATTTCAGAAAATTTGTAGAGAGAGAAGCTCTTAATCCCCATAACCAAAGCTTGGGTTTGAAATTCTTAGCTTGCTATTCTTTCTCAACAATCTCTACACTCTTAATCTTAGTGAGTATTTCTAACTCACTCAGAATGTAATTCACCATTGATTTACTGTTTTGTGTAGTTGAATTGTGATCACCATTTTTGAGTTCACGTTGGTAGTTTCATAGCTTGAAAACCATAACTTTTCAAACTCAACTAAAATCTATTTTTGTAGATAATAATGAAAGATTTTAGCATATATAGACTATGGTTAAAGCATTAGAGCTTAATTCATTCATAGGAGAAAGTATATAAAGAATTAAGTTTTGTCAACTTTTAGTTTTTCAAAAAATCCAAGAGATATGGATTGATTCATGTAAAATTGGTTGTAGATTCTTAATCCTCGTCGAAAAACGAAGAGATTCATATATTGTATGATATATATAGTGACAGATTGCAAAAAGGGTAAAAAAGACCCTAAAGTTCTGAAACAGGGGAGTTCCAGTGAAGAAGACGAAGCTTCTGCTGAAACTCGCGCGAGTGATCGCGCGAGCGACCCGCGCGCGTGAGGTGAGTGATTCCAGGCAGAAGGAAAAGTTTATATAATAAAATGGGAATATCGCGCGAGCGGCCCGCGCGCGCGAGCTTCGTATTTTCTGGTAGATAGAAAAGTTTTTATAATAAAAAGGAAAAATGGGCATATCGCGCGAGCAGCCCGCGCGCGCGACTTCTGACAGTTTCTGGTTTTTCTGTTCTCTGCTAAGGGACTGTTTGGATGATATTTTATGAGTTTTTAAGGCTCTATTTGGAAGTTATATTAAAATAGATTACGTTTTGGTTATTAAAGGATGATCATGATTTCGATTCTTTTCAAATATACATGGTTATCGATCCCGACATTTCATATGTTTTGTTGCACGACATTCATATGGTGTCAGTTGTACATGCATGGTGAGTGTGAGTGTTGGTCAGTGTGGAAAAGAGTAATGGTCAGTGTGGTATAGAGTGTGTGGTTGAGATTGTGTTGTGGACACTCCCTGGTAAGTGAGTACCAAAGTGTGTTGTGGTTGAGATTGCGACTAGAGTGTCTTTGAAATGCGACAGTGGCAAAACTGGACACTCCTTGACACCCTTGGTAGCATTAAAGTGTGTGACGCCGAACTTGGACATTCCCTGGCACCCACGGTAGTGCTAAAGTATGGCCTACAGACACTCCCTGGTACCCGAGTCTGGATACTGTGTGATGTATTTGCGAAGCGGATTAGGTACTAAAGTGTGAGACATTGGACATTCCTTGGCACCCCCGTGCTAAAGTATGAGGCAAACTGGACATTCCCTGGCACCCCTGTGCTAAAGTGTGGCTATCGGAGTATTTCAAAGATACTGGTGTGATATGGTGGGTTGTTGTGTTTGTCGAGAGAAAAGAGTCGGTAAGATGAGATGGTGCATTGTTTTCATACACGGTCACATATATGTGAATTATAGCTTTCAAATGATATTGTGGTTGTTTTCTAAAATGAACTCTTTACTTTGTTGTAAACTTGTTGAATTAAACGGGAATTGGAAAATGGTAAATGAGTATGCGTTACATTCAAATTTATGTTTTTAATACTCATCAGCTTCTTGAAGCTGACGACGTTGATGCGTCCTGGACATTCGTGTCTAGGCTTTTCAGGTTTTGATCAAGCGGAACATTTTGACTACGCTAACTGAGAACGGCTGCTTTTGGAAGATAAAACTGTTATCAATATCCTATGCTTTAATTTATGAACTGTTTTGTAATAAGGATGACTGTAATAGATGTTAAGTGATTATTTTGATTTAAGGCGGTTTGTGCCTTTAGAGACCCCGTGCTGCAATAACTATTAAGTTAGAAAAATATTGTAAGCTTTGATTGCTCTGCTCTGATTATTATGTTTTTGTTGTTGACGGTTGGGACGGAATCGATCCTTCAAACTGTCGCGACCTACGGGTCCATAAAGAAATTAAACGCTTTTCTTATGTATGCTACGTCGAGGCGTGACAACCACCATCCTCTCCGGCGATTACCACCAGCCATTCTCTTTGTGCTCACCCAAAGCGAAAGCCGTTGCCGCGTCTCCATCCACCGCCATCGCCGGCAACCACCACTGACTATGTCCATCACCAACGACCACTAGCCACGACCATCAACGACCATCACGAATTCCAGATCCATCACCTCTGTGAGCAGATCCACCACCATTGCGACCATCTTTGTCTTTTTCACTAGAATTGGTGAAATCTTCGTTCTTCGCCGCCGAAATGTGACAGACAAGCCAACCACCACCGTCATCTCTAATAATGCTCTGGTAACGTTTGGTATTAAATACCAAAAATAACAGCCACTATCATCTTTAAGGAATGGTGGGTTTTTTTTTAACACATTTTGTTGAGAAATTTATAAATAAAAAAATCAGTGAAGTTACTCAACATTTTTTTCCAGATTTTGATATCAACTATGATACTTGTTTGATGATCTCGTTGAATGAGTTGTAAAAATATAGATTTTATGCAAAAAATAATTTGCAGATTGATATGAATGCTCGAATTTGTAAAAAGTTTGCAATGTTTGTTAGAACACCTTTTTTTGTGAAATTTCACAACTTTTTTTTTTTTGAAAAGTTCACAACTTTTTCTGTATTGGTATGAGAAATTAAATTTTAAAAACTTGTTTTGTGATCATTTCATGTTGATGTGGTGGTTTGGTTATGAAGAGATCGATTAGGTGAGATCGTGGTGGTGATCGGTAGAGGTCTGGTGTGCCAGTGGTGCTTTCGTGAAATTTCACGGACTCTGTGAAATTTCACAACTTTTTGTTGATAAATTTCACAATATTTTTTTAAAATTTCACAACTTTTTTCTGTGATAAGATAAATTAACTTCTAGAAGCTTGTTTTATGATCATTTTTATGTTGTTGTGGTGGTTTGGTTGTGAAGAGATTGAGAGATGTCTGGTGTGGCGTTGGTGGTGAACGGCAAAGGTCCGGTGCATGTGGTGGTGGTGGTCGCTAGGGGTTTGGTATGGTGGTGGTGGTGGTGCTCGCCGGAGGTTAGACGAGCTCAAGTGAGGTCGCCGGAGCTCAAGTGAGGTCGCCGGAGCTCAGACGATATCATGAGAGTAGTCGCCGGAGCTCAGGCGAGATCGTCGAAGGTACATGAACTGTTAAACTGTTTGTATAGAGCAATGTTGATGGTAGTTTTGTCAAAAGACCAATGAGTGGATCTAATTCTAAAACTTTTTCTACTTATACTCAAACCACTTTATTTTCTTTAATTTAAATTTATCACTAATTGCCCTTTTATAATAAGCTGTTATGTTTTTGAGTACTTTTACTTATTTTTTTCCCTTTCGATGTAAACATGGTGGAAATAAAATTGATAAAAAGAAACTATCAGCATAATCTTATAATAATTTTTGATATCAACACTAATAGATTGGAGGTACGTAGATCTAATGTTTGGCATGTCACGTTGGTTGCATGGTTGATTTTCATACTCATAATGAAAGAAACTAGTTGAGGACCATTTTAAGAGCTGATGGAACCAAACATCCCATGTGGTCCTTAAGAAGACTGAAGGACTATACAGTCTTTGCACAAAAGGGTTGACAACTAATTTCAATACCAAACCAAGCATTTTGTAGTCATCTTGTATTATGTTACTATATATTTCATTCATCTTGTGCTGTAAACAATAGGAAAACAGCTTGTTATAGTTTTTTTACGTCTTTAAATAACTTTTTAAATTTGGATTATGTTAAAACATTGTAATGCCACGGTGTCATAATTATCATTATAAAAATAAACGACTTGGATTATGGATTTGAATTCAATTATAAGGAAATTAATAGTTGGACCTAAGTGGCATAGCTAGTGCCCATAAAATAAATAAATTAAAAAAAGAAAAGAAAAAAAAAGTGCCATTGCCTTTTCGGACAAATGATTGTCTAGGCATGACCTTACTTATATTGTAGGATTTTTGGAGTTCATTTTATTTTTAAGATAATAAATAAGAGGACATGCCTAGACAAATCATCCTTTGATCATTCTAGTTTGCATTCTTGGAGTTGCCATTACAACACATCCTTGTTGACTTTAACGGTTAGAATTGAATTTTCTTTATAAATTTAAGTCTAAAGTATTACTTAAATTAAAAAGGTTCAAGCTTCACTTATTTATATATTGATAAATAACAATTAAATTTTGTAAAGTGAGTATAACTCGATTGACACCGAACTGAAATTTAGGTCATCTCGATCTATTACATAAGTCAAGAGTTCAACCCCGCCGCTGTCCCTTGTAATCCAAAAAATTACAAATGAACTTCTAAAGAGAAGACTCCCTATCCAAACCTGTATAACTTGGTTTAAATTTAATAGTCATGTAAAAAAAAAAGTTGACCCAAAGATGGAAGAAAAATGAAATGAACCCACTTGCTTTTTATGAAAGCACACTAAGTAGTTCTCTTTTTCTCCCTTTCTTCTTCCCAACTCAACCGAAGGGGAAAGAAAAGAAAAAGAAAAGAAGAGTGGCTAACCTTCTTTCCCCCTCAATTTACTCCTTTGTGTATATCTTTTTTTTTTTTTTGCCCCTTCTTCTTATTTGCTTTGCGATGACTTGTATGAATATTCAAATATATGTATATATATATATATATGTAGGACGAATGATTTTGTTGATTAGAACATTTTGGATGTTGATGTGTGATACTATCTAAGGGATTGAAATTGTTCTCACTCTTCACTGCTGTTTTAAATTTAAATTTTAAACACCACTCTTTAGTTTTACACCTTTTGCATTCTCCTCTCTCTCTCTCTCCACCTCTTGCTCTCAAAATTAAATATGGGTCTAAATATTGATATTATAAAAATTATCTTTCTAAAAAAATATGATTTGATTTAAGTTTAGACTGTCACTATTGTCAAAGTAATAATAACTATTACCAAATCAAACTGATTATGTGACAAACTGAGACTTAGGCACATAGCCAGTTTGCTTTAATTTGGCAATAGCCACCATTACGTTGATAATAGTAACAACCTAAGTTTAAACAAACTTCTTTTTTTTGAACAATCCCCCAGGGGCAATTTCTTAGTTATATTTCACAACTGTCAAATCAAAATTGTAAATTGTATTGTTTTATATAACAAATTATGTTTCAGAAGAATCAATCAAAATTGTAGTACTGTTTGAAATTGCAAAATCATACCATTTGATAATGTTAAGCGAAGTTGAATTAATATGGTAAGTTCCCACTGTTGAAATTTGAATGTATAACTTATAGTTTTTGAGTTTCATTATAATGTTTGGAATCCTAAAAAAAGGTAATCAAATGTCCGGTCAATTTAATTTTCACATTTACTATTTGACAAAATAATTTCTAATTTAACGTTGTCTATTAATAAGTAAGATTGATATTAATGTCCACTATGCAAGAATGTATCCAAATTCAGCTATCGAAAGATAGAGAACAGTTTTGCTCATCCACAATTTGAGTCATGAATTTTATTGGATGAGTATGTGGAGTCTATCATTTTATGAGTAATACTTGGGGCACAACCAAAGCCACAACCTTTTTTGCACAACCTTTATTTTGTGTCTATCTCTCTCTTGATGGGTCCCACAGTGCCAGTGACCCCACAGTGCCCACTAGGAGAGAGATAGACACAAAATGGAGATTGTGCAAAAAAAGTTGTGGCTTTGGTTGTGCCCCAAGTATTACCCATCATTTTATATAGGTAAAATGGAAATAAATAAAAAGGAGTAATATGTGAGAATGAGTGTTTGTGGGATTTGTTAGTGCCCCTAGCATTGTTGAAATAAAAGATAAAAAAGTTGTGGGTCACATGCAAAAATACTCTTAAAAAGAAGATACTCCCCGCAGTATCAATAGGAGAGAGATAGAGTGTGAGTGTTAGTGAAATTTCTTAGTGTCCCTAGCATTATTAAAATAATAAATAAAAAGTTAGTGGGTCTCACATGCAAAAATGCTCTAAAATAGAAAATAATGCTAGATCCACACAAAATAATCATAATCCTTGATTCTGGTGGTTATGAAACATTTAAGAATTCCAATTGGGGTTTAAATTTGATATCATAGCACTATTAAAACAAAAATACTATACTCACACTAAATTTTACACCCAATATATTCGGATTCTTAATTATTGTGAATCTCGTGTAGAACTCAGGTCAGACTCACATAAAGTCTACTGGAATCAAATGTCAAAATTATTGGGATTAGAATTTGGTGTGAGAGGTGGACATACTCCTTGAAAGCACATGAACAACTCAGTTGGCCAGATTTCGTACACTTTCCTGTCTCCTGCTGTGTCCTCCCTCCCTTCCTCCCTCCCTCCCCAAGTCCGAACCACAAATTTGTCACATAGATCAAATCATCCCATACTCTCTCTCCGACGCCGCCACTGTTAAAATTAGCAAAGAAACAGAATTTCATGATGATGCCATTTTCATAAGTCCAAAAAAATCACTGCTGAGTGCTGACTCCCCCCAGTCCCCCCACCCCAAAAGTCCAACCGCTTCTCCCATTTCTCTCTCTCGCTCTCTCTTACACACACCCCCCACTCACACACACATATATATATATATATATACATATATATAATAATAATATCCATAGGCAGGCCTCCGGCGATAACAAAGGAATCTCCGATGACCGACGACTGAAATCGGGCATGGCAGAGGACTTGGTTCCGAGCACTTTCCGAGCTCTGGTGGAGAGCGCAGACAGTAAGTTCGGTAGGGTACGTGACGTTCCGGCGTACGGCGGACGCGGCTCGAACCACTACTTCCACAAGGTCTTCAAAGCCTACATGAGGGTGTGGAAGTACCAGCAGGAGAATCGAGCCAAGCTGGTCGATTCGGGCCTTCAACGATGGGAAATCGGCGAGATCGCGTCTCGGATCGGCCAGCTCTATTTCAGCCAGTACATGAGGACGAGCGAGGCTAGGTTCTTACTCGAGTCCTACATATTCTACGAAGCGATTCTGAACAGAGGCTACTTTGTGGGATCTAAGGGTTCGGTGAATGATCGAGGGTTGAGATTCAAAGAATTGAGGTTTTACGCGAGGTTTCTTCTGGTTTCTTTGATTTTGAATCGGTTTGATACTGTTAAGCTTCTTGTGGAGAGGTTTAAGGCTCTTGTTGATGATAGCAAAGCCACCTTTCGGGTACAGTTTTTTCTCTGCTTCTGTTATGCAATTACACGGTCTATGATTATTATTTCGTTTCTGTTGGATTTGAAAGGAAAACAAAAAGCAATTAATTTGAGGGCAATTCTAGACTAATTTTGAAATTTTTGGTAGATTACCCCCTTTTTCCAGTGGATTTTGATAGACATCAGTTGAAATTATGTAAGTTACTTGGTCTATGTTGGTATGTATGAAAGAAAGCTAATTCTGGGGTAATTTGATGGTGTTTTATCGGATTTGTGAAATTTGTTGGTTACACAAACATGAAGAACAAATTGTTAGATTTTTATACATTTTGCCGATATGATGCTACATTTGACACTAAATCTACTTTCTTTTCAAGAATTTTGAACTGTTGTTATTTGATCAATATTACCACCGCATAAGTTATTTGTAAGATCTAAGGGAGACCCATTAATACTATGGGTAATACTTGGGGCACAACCAAAGCCACAACTTTTTTGCACAACCTCCATTTTGTGTCTATCTCTCTCCTAGTGGGCACTGTGGGGTCACTGGCACTGTGGGACCTAACAAGAGAGAGATAGACACAAAATGAAGTTGTGCCCCAAGTATTACTCTAATACTATATGTGTGAGAGCATGTTCTGTGGTGTGTAATCTGTACCAAAGAGATGTTTTTTGAAAATATTAGTACGAAATTTGACTTCAAATTCGAGATATTTCTGCACGAGAAACTCTTGTAGGGTTAGACTTGTTACCTGTTGGCTGTATGGAACTATTTTAGGGTGATGATTAGATGATGAGTTGAAGATGAATCTTTTTTTTTTCTTCGAAATTTGTACATTATGACTTTCCCTTTTGAGGCAACGACAACTAAATTATATGACTCAGAGAATGTTCATAGAAAACAAGATTTTATTTTCTGAGAAGGTTTGAAAAGTAGAAGGAAATATGATGCATTTGAATGAAAAATGTACAATTGATCTGTGTTTGGTGGGTGATTAGTTTCATAAAGGCCGATTGGAATATGTTAATCATATCTGAGAATCTATTTGCTGATTCAACATGATCCGTTAAATAAATAAAATTAAACAATGAAATCTTCAAATGAGAGAATGCCTCCTTCCTTGCATTAAACGTTGAGGTAGTTATTAATGTGAGTGTCAAGTCATTCTGATAGAATTTTCATGGTAAATCTTCCTCCATGAAAATTCTTCTATACATATTCCATGCACTTTTGGCTGAATGGTACTACTAATTTTAGGTCCCAGTCTGTAGTAACAATGGGCCATTTATTGTAAATTGGTGCCAGTGAGCAGTACCTCTTTTAAGGTGCTTTTTGGTAGTAACAATTGGTCATATTGCACAGTAACCAAGTCCCAATGAGGTGTAACAATTGGTGTATGTGTGATACAACCAAATTGCTTGGTTGTATCCAAGAAGGTCTCGCTCTTAGTTTGTTAATAGTAAAGACCAAGGAAAATAGAGCAAGCCTGTGGCTATTTTCAAATTCAACTATTAGGATAAACTTTGCACAACATGGGAAAGTATTATTAGGACCAAGGTTCTAATTAATTGGTCGCAGCTGCCATTATGGTAACGGCCGCAGTTACAGCCGTTGCTGGCCTTTCCATATGTACTTTACAATATCTATTACATTGTGGACCGTTACAATATCAACGAGCTCCTTTTCCATTGCATAACGGCCGATGCATTCCTTTTTAAGACCTTCAATAGGAATTAGTAAGCCTCGGTTTATGAAGGACAATGTTGTAGCCATGATTCTTCCTGCGTTTCCCAATATGAGTTGATGGTTAGGCTCTACTGTCTCTTTAAGAACTTCATAATCGTGCAGATCATCTCTGAAAAATGGCAGGGTTTTACATGTTCTGCATCATAGATTCATTCCTAGTTTATCTTAGCCCGCTCGATCAATTGGTTCTTTAATTGTAGATTGATAGATGGAATTTTGTATAGCTATTATTATATTTTCAGGAACCCTTATGGGGGATAGTTATTGCTGGTGTTGGTTCAAACACTTCTCTTTCTCCTTTTCTTTTTGGTTTCATATGCTATATATCGCCTGCTTCTTCAGCTTGCATGGGGGAAGTGCATTTATTCAACTGTTCATTACAAGTCAATAAATTCAGAGTTCCCTATTTATTTGCATGATGGATGATATTCAAACTATTTAATCCCAGGAAACCAACTTCAAAGAATGGAAACAAGTGGTGCAAGAAATTGTCAGGTTTATGGATGCTGACACAGCCTTTACGAATGCTAAGCCTCTGCGATATTGTGCTTTGTTTGATTCTTATCCAGCTTCTCTTCCATATGTTACCCGTTTCCATGCAAAAAAGGTTCTAAAATTTCGAGATGCACTGCTGACTAGCTATCACCGGAATGAGGTAACTGGTTTTGCAGGAATTGCTCTTGATATGATATCATTTGCTTTTCACTAAGACTATATTAAGCATGCCTAAAGAACCAAACCCAACTGCTTGTGAATCGTCATTTCAGGTCAAATTTGCTGAACTTACTTTGGACAGTTTCAGAATGCTGCAATGTTTGGAGTGGGAACCCAGTGGATCTTTCTATCAAAAGCATCCAGTTGAATCTTGTCAGAATGGTTTTTCAATTGGCCATTCTGGTGCTTCTGGACTAATTGACATTAATTTGGCTGCGGATATGACTGATCCTACTTTGCCTCCGAATCCGAGGAAGGCTATTCTCTATCGTCCATCTGTGACACAGTTGATAGCTGTGAGTGTTAAACCCTCAACATTATCTATTGCATTTAACTTTCGGTATTGTTGGGAGTGAACAGAGTTGATTCTATTGTCCAAGCATTCTGGAGGGGAGTCCAAATTGTAATAGCAATGCTTTAGGGGCTGTTTGGGAGTCAAACAACCGGTTCGTGGTTCATAAGTGAACCAGTTAGATAAATTCAAGTGTCTAGTGAATGTCCATTTCATGCATTCAGCTTTAATATCTTTCTTTCTTTGTAAAATGACATTGCCTTAGTTCTCATCAAAAGCAGATAAAAAGTGAGACTAGGATTGAGCCAGATCCTACTTTAATTAGTCTGCAACAGGCACCTATTTTCATTAAGTGAACCTTCAGCTTGCATTTCTAGGCTTGTGTGTTGCACTCTACATGGGCATGATAATTGCTCATGGAGAATAATGTTTTCTTTAGAGCTCATGAAATTTTTTAAGCTGAGCTTGACACACATATTGATCAAATTTGTTTTCCTGTGCTGTGGTAATTGCATTCTTTTGAAAATGCACACAACATCATGTTTACTGTGACTGTTACCAGCAACTGAGGGTAATAATTAAGATGAATGGGTGCATTTCGTGCTTATGCAACATCTTCATCCTTTCTTTTTTGGATACCTAATTCACATGTGTGACGTTTGGTTATTTGTGTATGGTCCAGGTTATAGCTACAATTTGTGAGGAGCTCCCTCCTGAGACCATTATGCTAATATATTTGTCAGCCCCAGGTTGCTTTTGTTAAACTTTTGTTTGTTAGAGGGAGCTGTTAATACCTTTACCATCCCTCATAATTGGCATGCGCTACTTAAATGCAGGGAAGGCTGGTCAAAGTAATGTTTCACAGATGGAAAGTTCTGGAGGTTCAAAAAAAGCCACAAAGGCGAAAGCTGTTTCTCATACTTCTCATGAAGCGAATAGCTCTTCGCCTGCAAATCATATTAATGACAAGGGAGACCCAAGTAACTGTTCGGAGAATTGCTTGTGGTTAGGTCCTAGCAGAAATGGTGGTAAGAACCCAACTTACCACCCAACTCATGCTCCATTGAGGGGCTTATGTATCAAAAATTGTAGTATATCTGTTGTGCTCACCCCTTACAAGTACTTATGAATTTTCAGGTCCAAATAATCTTTACCCTGATGATATAATTCCTTTCACCAGAAGACCTGTTTTCTTGATCATTGATAGTGACAACAGCCATGCATTCAAGGCAGGTTTGTCAGAACTTGTTTATGACTTGAAGTTGCCACACTAGTATTATCTAACTACAACAGAATAGTTGATTCTTTCAAGCTGGTTATTTTGTGGGCCCGACGTTATATATGGCGTCAGTCTGTGCTAGGTGATTGATTTTGGAGTAGTTTTGTCTCTTGACAGAGAATTTTACCAAGAAATTGATATTTAGACGATAACTGCGTGAACAATAGTCGATGGCATATGTTCTGCTCTGTTTTCATTCCAATACTACACATGTAGAATAACTTTGGTCAGGGGTGCTTTAAAATCGATTTTTGAGTAATATTTAGTTCTGATGCCCAATCAGAATCGATGCCATTAGTGCACTTAAATTATTCTAGTGGTTTTCTTGGAGGACTTGATAGCTAGAGTTGCAGTTATCGTTCTGGAATCTTTAATTCTTATCTTTTGGACCAATCATCACATGGAACAATACTTTGGAACCATTGCGTGTTCTGTGATATCTAAATGCAACTTTGCCAATGGAAAATGTTCTGTAATTGCAATATATACTGCCTGAAGCACCTCAAATTTGTTTAGTCATCGATTGCTCCAAAAACTCAAGCTGTTAGAGATTGGGCCCAACATTCTACACCAAGCTCTAACACCTTCGCTCACGTGCAACCTCGTCTCATATGTGGAGATGCAACAAATGAAACGCCATCACATTGGAGTTAAATAACAAACTGCAAATGCAAATCAGAATGGAGATGAACTTGAAACCAACACCTCCCACCAATAAGTTTCTAATACCTTGTTAAGTTACCAATTGCTCCAAAAAGTTAAGCTGTTAGAGAATGGTCCCAACAGTGTACATTAAGCTCTATGTTCGACTCTTGTCTTGTATGTGGAGAGACAATAAACCGAACGAACCAAACTCCAATGTAATGAAGACAAATCACAAAGTGCAAATATGCACATCACAATGGGGGATGGAGACTTGAACCAAGACTTCCGAGAAATCTGACTCCAATACCATGTTAAGTTATTAGTTGCTCCAAAAGCTTAAGCTATTAGAGAATGAGACCAACAATGTATATCGAGCTCTAACAAGGATTATTGGGCCTTACCTCCCATACTCCAATTTTTGACCAAGTCAATTTTGTAGGATCAAATTCAAAACAGTGATATTTGGGATGGACTTGTTTTACTAGTTAGCAAATGCATCCCATATCTCTTTTAGATGTCAGTTCATCTTTGACATTCCCTTCCTGTAAAAAATAGCATGTTCTTTCTCTGCCTCTTACTTCTATGTTCATTGTTCTCCAGGTTTTACATGGTGCAGAAAGGGGGGAAACAGCTGCTCTACTTCTTTCGCCTTTGAGACCAGCATTCAAGAATCCAACAAATGTTGATATAACACAAAACGGAAGTCAGTTCACCATGTTCTTGACTGCCCCTCTTCAGGCATTCTATCAATTAGTTGGCCTCACCTCTTCTGATTGTGATGAGGTGAGTTGATCGCATAATTCCTTGAACATTTTATAGTGTGACCTCTCCTAGATGATTTTCTTCGTCCATTAGGTTAGAGTGTGTTTGGAATGACAACTTTAGAGTGCATAGTCACCAATTTTTTTAATTGCCCTCGTTATTAAACTTACTTGAAAGATGCTTTCTAATTATGATTTTTACTTTTTCTCAAAAGCAAGTCTTACTTGCTTCTAGTTTTATGAGGACATGAGTTGGGAGTTTGACAGAGCCCAATGCTCCTCAACTTCTATAGCAAATAACTCTCTCTCTCTCTCTCTCTCTCTCTCTCTCTCTCTCTCTCTCTCTCTATCTCTACTATTCTTCTGGTTTTTTATTCCCTCTATATAAAATATCAATGTTGATACATGTACTATGAAAAGAAGTCACTTTCTTACCAAATGGAACATTCTGCTTTCAGGATGATTACACTGATGCTGATAAACTGCTCTCCACTGTATTCTCGGAGTGGGAAGTGATACTTTGTACATCAACTAGCTTGGAACTCGTTTGGGCCCAAGTTTTATCTGATCCATTTCTGCGGCGGCTAATTCTAAGGTAACGTTTTCATCTAATAAAAGAAGACATCTTTGGTAGATCTTTCACTTGAAGTACATTACCCAATCATAAATTGAAAAAAAACCACTCCATTCGAACTTACGTAATATATAAAATGGTGTAGGCTCTGATGGGCCTACATCCAAATCAAGAAATCCTCATTGACCAAAGTATTCTTCTTATCTTAATGATATATAATTAGCATCAAATCAACTCTAATTTGATTCGTTGGCAAATTGATTGTATGTTAATTTGATGTTATATCACCAGATTTATATTCTGCCGATCCGTGCTTACGCTTTTCTGCCCATGGGACGATAATGATCAATATTTGCCTGTTTGCCTGCCGCAACTTCCCAGTTCCGTCTCACCAAATTCGGAAGCTGTACAATCAGCTGTCCTCCGGCTTGCAAACCACCTCAGAGTTGCCAATTGTTTCCACTTTCAATGACATAAAGTAGAACAACATAGTACAACTGAGATTGTATGGAAAGATTGCTCATAGAGATAAAGACTTCAGTTAAATCATCTGGTACTTCATGGCTGTTTTTGGGGCATCGCATTCCTCTCATGTGCTTTAGTGCCTCAGCGGCAGATTGTGAGCATTTAGATGGTTGTGTTTATAAGGTTTATTGGTCTGTTATCTTGTAGTTGTTCTGTTTGTTGAAGAAGTTAGAATTCTAGCGCTAATTTTTTTTTTATATCTTTGTAAAAGTGGTGTCAAGAGGCATTCTTTTTTTTTTTGTCCCTTCCAATTTTGCTTTCTTTTCCATTTTATGGCGGCGTGATTACGATTAAATACAGTGTAGCTTACACAAAAGGTTGGATGCAGATGAGTGTTGAAATATCAGGAATGCATATTGAAGGAACTCGGTTCTATTCTTACTATTCTGGGTCTTCAGAAAACTGTGAAGCAAGAGAAGACAGTCCATTTTCTCCTCACTTCTTAGAGCATCTCCAATGCAAAAAGTTATTTTTTTTCATTTCGAAGCTATAATTTGACACTGCTACAGTACCAAAAAGTTATATTTTGACAATACTGCTCCAATGGTAGATTTCATCCAAACTACCAAATTTTGGGTCAACTACCATTCTCCTAGTCAACTTTCACCTACAATACTGCTAAATGCTAGTATGCATATTTGTAATAATATGTTAATCTATGAATCTCTACGGCTTAATGAATTCAACAAGAACTTAACATTTTCATTAATCACAAAAAAAAAAATAATTAAAAAAAAATTCACATAATCATGGAGATGGAGACACTCAATTATTTTGTGACTGCAAGTTACCAATAATTGGATCTTGGGTGACACTCAACCAACCATTGTAAGGAAAAAATAAATAAATAATAAAATTGGACAAGAGACCACAATATAAAATTTGGGTTCAAGTTTTTTACTTATAGATATTTGGAAGGGTATAAAAGTAAAAGCACAAAATATATCCATTGGTATTGCAAATATTCGTGGGGCCAACTCATTTGACAAAAGTCATTTGAACTCTCAAATTTGACAATGTAAATGACTTTGTCATTTTTTGGTAGAGCATTTGACCTTGCATTGGAGTGGATTAAATTTGATGATGTATCATTTTATGACTTTGATAGTGGATTTGGTAGCCCATTGGAGATGCTCTTATGTTGTATTTTTATTTCAGCTTGTCAAATTTAATGCTTGGAACTGTAGGATTGACCCAACTTGCAAACAATAACCAGTGCTGGTGAAAGGGAAAACAGATCATTTGGGAGTTGAATATTGTTGTAGTACAAGTTTGGATGGTGGGTTCTGTTTGCTGCTATTGGATCACTTTATCTAGTGGGCCGTCTTCCCCTTGGTGCCTTCTGGTCCACGAGATTAAATGGGTAGTCCACTCATTCAATTTTTCTTGGGTGTGACACTAACCTCCCAAGGGCAGAGTCAGGAATTTTTATTAGGGGTTGGAAGTGCATATGGAGACGAAGTTGTTGGGGTGCAATAGTTCCGAGGCGATTTGTGAGAATATTTATACATATTTATGGCTAGAATTGATTTTATATTATTTTTTTTCGATTATAATTTATGAAACTTGGCCAATATTACAATAATTTGGGTTGGGATTGGGTGAAGAGGTTAATAACCCGAATAAATCGAGTCTGAGTCCGAATTTATGCGTATATATATATATATATGTATTGATATGTTTATATATTATAGTTGTATTGTATTTTACCTATGCATTCTTTTTAGCTGTAGGATTATACAATATATCCAATTAGATTTTATTGGAAAATTAAATTGATAGGTGGAATGTATTTTTATTTTTTCAAATTTTGAATCAAAAGAATTAGATTTTTTTTTTATAAAATTTTTAACAGAATTATATTTGATATGGAGTACTATATAAAAATTGTTTCTTTATTACAATTCGAGCTCAAGTTCCACTAATAAAACCATAGTCGGCTTAAGTTGGCTTGCTTAGGCTCGAGTGAGGCTTAAATTTGGACAAATTGCACTAAAATTTGGATTGAGTTTGCCTGGTCCCGCCCTCTCAATTGTTTTTCTTTGGTGATGGAGGGTTTCGAACAAGTGAAGTAAGGAAAGCCAAAATAGTAGTGTTTTGGGTACTTCAAAATTCACACAAGATAATTATGGTCGTTAATTTTGATGGTATTCATATGGGATTTATGTGAAACGCTGAAACCCACGAAAGCTCCACAGAAAGCAACGACCGCGATTATCTGTATGAATTTCAATATAAATTTTAGAACGTGTGTAGCATTATGGAAGCCAAAATGTTACCATCAATCACACGGTTTTAAATAAATGAAAAATAAAAATAAAAAAAATAAAAAAATAAAACATTTGGACCAATAAGAATCGAGTATTGAAAGCCTCAGGATCCGAGTTGAACTCTTTAACTTGGCATCCAAGCCGTTAATTTTTGTGGAGAAAACACAACCAAGGCTATTAACAACCGTCAGATACCCTAATCCAAAAAACACACGGATAACAAATGCTAATCGTTCGATCGATTCCCCTTATTAATCGCTGTCTCCCACACACACCCCTATATATACCCCCCTACCGCCTAACTTCTCAAAATTTTCATTCTCCTTCCTCCTAACTATTCCTTTTAGAGAGAGAGAGAGAGAAGCGTCCTGAGAGGTATGTATGTATTTTTATGTTCAATAGTTCATGAGAATACCTAATAATCATTAGGGCTTTCAATTTATCTTATGATTTTTGTTGGTTGATTTTGCTCTGATTCGTTTGAGTTACTGTTGAAAGATTTTGGGTGGGGGGTACTTAATCAAAGTTTCCGATCTATTGTTTGTTTACTTTTAATGTAAGTTTTTTTTTTTTCCCCCTGTTATTTTAGGAATTCCATTTAAAAGCTTATGTCTTTTAGATTTATGGCTCCAAAAATTAGGGTTTGATGTTCGATGTTCGATCTGTTGAATGTGGTTTGTGTTCATCAAATTGATTTGTAATTAACTTCCTTTGATGCGTAGATGGCCCGTACCAAGCAAACTGCACGCAAGTCTACTGGAGGAAAGGCTCCTAGGAAGCAACTCGCTACTAAGGTCCCTCGCGCTCTGTGTGTGTGTTTGTGCGTGCGTGCGTGTGTGTGTGTGTGTCTCTCTCTCTATGTATACACACACACATACACGCACGCATACATATTGAAGCACTGAACATGTATATTGAAGTGGGTTTTTGATATGTGTTGTGTTGTGTTGTATAGGCTGCTCGTAAGTCTGCACCCACCACTGGAGGTGTTAAGAAGCCTCACAGATACCGCCCTGGAACTGTTGCTCTTCGGTGAGAGTTTTTCCTAACTTTCATCATATCGAATTTATGATTTATTACATTTGAGTTTTAACAGTGATTATATTATTATTATTATTATTTATGTATTGCAGTGAAATCCGCAAGTACCAGAAGAGCACTGAGCTCCTTATCAGGAAATTACCATTCCAGAGGCTCGTTCGTGAAATTGCTCAGGACTTTAAGGTATTTCAGACTCATGTACCTTTTTAAAAAAAAAAAACAGAATCACAAGGTCACCATGGAATCGAGAGATTTATTAATTGAAACCTAAATATGTTTCCTGTATAATGTGTATCGAATTACAATAGTTTAAAATTTGAATTCTGGCTATAACAAATCTTGAGGATTTAAAGGATTGAAAATAAAAATTTTGAAACTTGTGCATGGGGTTATAATTTTGGGGAGCCTCTTTTGCTCAATCTGAGGCCTGCTGCAGAGTCTCGGTATATACCCTTCAGTTTTCTACTAATTGTGATGTTGGTTTCTGATGTGGTGGTGGTGGTGGTGGGTTTTGATTGCAGACGGACCTTCGTTTCCAGAGCCATGCAGTGCTGGCACTGCAGGAGGCAGCTGAGGCATACCTTGTGGGTCTGTTTGAAGATACCAACCTCTGTGCCATTCATGCCAAGCGTGTGACCATCATGCCCAAGGATATCCAGTTGGCCAGGAGGATCAGGGGCGAGCGTGCTTAATTTCCATAAAAATAAATGGTTGATCGTTTAAATGGGTGGTGGTGAAATCTCTCTTCTTTTTTTGGGTTGTTCTTGTCTTGGAACATCTATAATTCTAATATATATCTAGATTAAATTTGTTTTATGTTTAGGAAAGTTGCAGTTGTTGGGTAGTAGTGGTGGTGTGAACTTTAGTTACTTGGTTAATATTTTGTTTTTGGGAATGGGAAAACCTTAAAATTTATTAGTATTTTTCTTAGTTGGAAGTAGTGAATCTGTGTTTTTATTGTCGACACTAATGTTGAACAATACCTTTATATATGCAACTTGTTTTTATAATAGTAGGGCTCTTGTGGTTGGTTTTGCTTATTCCTCATTTAGGCTTGTTTGGAGTGTTGGTAGTTTAGGGATAAGCAGGGATGAAGTTTATACAAGGGGATGCAAAGTTTGTCAAGATTATGATTGAATTGTGTGAATTTTGCGTTGTGTTCTTTATTGCTGTCATCAAGAAAATATGTTCCTATACAATCCACCCCGCCACACCAAAACCCCCCCAAAAAAAAAAAGGAATTTATGTTCAGGCTTCCTTTTGTAGAAGCTTCACTAAATCCTTGGCTTTGCTTTCAATTCCAGCATTGGTATATATTCTAGTAGTATGCTTTCACACCAAAACCCAAAAAAAAAAAAAAAAAGGAATTTATGTTTAGGCTTCCTTTTATAGAAGCCTTCGGTTTATCCTTGGCTTTGCTTTCAAGTCTAGCATTGGTATATCTTCTAGTAGTATGCTTTTACTCTTTGTTTGATGGTGGAGAATAATAACACATCTGCTGTGGTCCTAGGGTCTTTTCAGTTCACTTTTGTTAAAGAAAGAGGTAATTAATGGCTTGGTTCATAGAATGGTCTACTACTTTGAGTCTTATAATATCTCTTAATTGATAACTCGACCTAACAAAGGAAATAATAATTTGTTTTTGCATAACCTTCTTTTGATAAAATGGCCATCAATTTTAATGTTTGATTATCATAATATATATCTTCATAGGTTTATTACTTATCTTTTGTAGAATAGCCTTTACTCATAACATCTCACATGCAATATGAGCAATAGTACGATATTCAACTCTTGCGCTAGACTTTGCAATTTCGTTTTGTCTTTTACTCTTACAACTAACACGATATCCACCAAAAGACAAAAACCAGACAAGATATCCACCAACAGACACAAAAACTAGATACTAAACGTCTATCTGAATGATTTTTAGCCCAAATAACATTGGAGAAATGAACTATTTTCAAATTATCTGAAGTTTTCAACATTTTAACTCTTAGTGCACCCTTCAAATATTTCAATATGTGACCTACTACTTTCCAATGTCGCTTGGGATTCTAGATAAACTGGCTAACAGCTCTTACAAAAAAAGTGATGTGAAGTCGTGTCATTGTCAAATGAATTAATTTACCCACAATCCTTTTATACCTTCTAGCATCATTAAAATCTCTTACATCAACTTTATTAAATTATACATTTGAATCCATTGGAGTGTCAATAGGTTTTGAGTACATCAAACTTGTTTCATCTATTAGGTCAAGAACTTACGGAGTACTTCCTTTGAGATAGTAAAATACCTTCCTTAGATCTGGTTACTTCAATTCCCATGAAATAGCGAAGTAGCTCCAAATCTGTCATATGAAAGTGTTTGTTCAAGTGAGATTTCAACAATTGTATGCCTTCACTGTCATTGTCAGTAATCACTATGTCATCTACATAAATAGTTAGAACAAATTGTACATTTCTCACAGTGTTTCACAAAAACTGAATGATCAAAGCTAGTTCTTTTCAACCCATACAAACTAGCCACTTGACTAAACTTGTCAAACTATGTTCTTAGAGATTGTTTAAGACCATAAATAGCCTTCTTCAACTTACACACTTTATAGGACTTCTCTTCAGCAACATAGTGACAAGGTTGTTTCAAGTCTAGCATTGGTATATATTCAAGTTGTTTCCTTTTATTCTTTATTTGATGGTGTGGAGAAATAATACTTCTACTGTGGTCCTAGGGTCTTTTCAGTTCACTTTTTCTTTGGGCCCTTTCAGCAAAATACTTTTGTTAAGAAAGATTTTAGAAAGAAAGTAAAGGCTTGGTTCATAGAATGGTCCACTATTTAGAGCCTTTAGTTAGAATATCTCTGAACTGATCACTCGACCTAACAAATAAAGTAATAATTTGTTTTCGCATAACCATGTCTTTGATAAAATGGCAATCGATTTCAATATGCTTGGTTCTCTCAAGAAACACTGGATTACTAGCAGTATACATAGCTGCCTGATTATCATAATACATCTTCATAGGTTTATTACTTGAAAATTCCATCTTTTGTAGAATAGCCTTTACCCATAACATCTCACACGCAGTATGAGCAATAGTTTGATATTTAGCTTCAGCGCTAGACTTTTGCTCTTAACTCTTTCAACTAACAAGATATCCACCAACAAACATAAAAACCAGATACTAAACGTCTATCCAGATGATCTCTAGCCCAAGTAGCATCTGAGAAACTATTATAACACCCGCATTTGTGTTATTGCATTTCATTGCATTTGTCATGCATGATGATGTGAGGGGTTGTGCATTTTGGCACGTGTTTGAGTGAGTTTTGACTCACGAGTTGATTTGGGTGTCTGTATTAGAGAACCCTTTGAAACTGTTGTGATTGAGGATTTATTGTTTGTGAAGTCTCTCCGAGTATGAGACGGTCACTGTGGAACATTTTAAATGTTTATCTGAAAATAAATGTTTACCTGTGTATTTCAATATCTGTATTATTTTCTGTTTTAGAATATATTTCTGTTGTTAGATTTAGTATCCTGGTGAGAACGAATGAACACGCTATTAATTTTGTAGGCTAATTAGCAACTTCGGAAACGTCATATAGAAATTCACGTTTTAGCGACCAAACAAAACTTAGTCGAAAACTTTTATAATTTTGAAGTTTCACTCGTAAAGCTATGAATAAGTTGTATAGAAAGTTTCAGAGACTAATTAGGAGTTCGGAAACTCGTGGGGAGGTAAACGTAATTCCCGAGAGTTTTGCCTATAAATAGGAAGTGATGACTTCCATATTTTTTATAAGTTTAACCTAAAGTTCAAGAAAGGAGGCCATAGGGAGATTTTGGGAGCTTAGAGCTTTGCGACGCCAAACGACGACTTTCCGTCAGTTTGTTTTCTCCTAGATTTCATATTCGAGCTCCTCGAGGTAAGAGCTTCGTTTTGATATATGTTAGGACTTGTTTGGCCAAGTTTTTCAAAAAGTTGTTTTCTAGAATTTTTCATAAAAGTTGATAAATGGAATTCTGATCCATAGGAATTGTACTAGACGGACTTCTGCACGTTCTTTGTGCACGGGTTTTCTTCAAATTGAATTATAAGCGCGTAAATCGGAGGTGAGTGATTCAACTATGTTTTGGAATGATTTCTTGACATGTATTCATGTTTTGTATGAATAGCATGTATTAATTTTTAGAGATATATTGTGTAGTTCATATTGGGCATTTATATTGATAAGTAGGCTCAATAGCACGGTGATATGTTTTAATTACCGCGAGTATGGTGATATGTATTTGAGCATGTTAAGTTGCTTATGTGGGTCAGAAGGAGCACGTGGTCACCGTGCCATTTTTGTGGAGCCGATATAGGCATTAAGGTCGCACGATTGAAGAAAAGAATCGTGGGTCTTACCCTTTCGCGTGGACTTATTGGCGAGGAGTCGCGGATTGGGAATATGGACGGGCACGTGAGTCTCCGGCGACTAGTATGAAATGTAGAGATGTGAATGCGGACATGTTTATCATTCATGTACATATGTTGATTTGTTCACTAAGCATTAGCTTAAACAAATCGAAATATGTGTGGTTATTCAAATAACCATTTCAGGTGTTAATGCTGGCGAGGAATCGAAGATATGAGCACGGGGGTTTTGGGAGTTCGCTTAGAAGGCAACTCAATGCTTTTAATCTCGTGATTTTGTAATCGTATAGTCTATTTCATTTGAGTTGTTAAGGGACTTGTAATAGAATGGAGAGTCGTCTTGTAAACGTTTTATTTTAGTTCCAAATCCTGTAAGGAATTACTACGTTTTGTTTTGACTTTGAAAGCATGGTTTGGGTTGTTTAAGTTATCATGTACATGAACCTAGAGTTCACGGTTCGAAATGTTTTACTTGTCGACTTTATGTCTTGTATTAATGTTGAGATAGTTTGCGGTCGCAAGAGTCATTTGACCTTAGGCAATTTCCTTGTGCAAGAAGGATTGCTGTCAGAGGGTCATTCGACCGGTCGAAAGGGACAGCTCGACCGGTCGAAGTACCCTCTGCTGTGAAGGATTATTGCCGAGGGTCATCCGACCGGTCGAAAGGGTCATCTCGACCGGTCGAAATGACCCCTGCATGAAAACTTTTTATACCCCTTTCGCAACTTATTTAAATGTTTTGATTGGTTGTTAGGGCACCTTTGGGATCCCTTTGAATATAAATTCATTCGTTTCAAAATATAATTACGTTTTCAAATTTATATGGATTTTACCAACTTCGGGTATATTGTTTCCAAGGAACGACTACTATTTGTTATATTTAAAGTTTATTTTCCGCTGCTACAACTTTGAAATGAGTAGGAAGAGCCTCGGTGGCGTGCCACGGGCTCCGGTTCCGCTATTGTGGGACCGGGCTGTGACATTTAGTGGTATCAGAGCATAAGTTTAGAGCCTTGGGAACGTTCGACGACGAGTAGAGTGTTGAGTGAATTGTCACATGTTCTAAATTGCATCCATACATATTAGAGATGTTTGATGCATATGGTATATTGTTATACATACATGATTATGTTATTGCCATACATGCATAATATTTATGCATTTGTGAATCGGTTGAATCATACGGATGTGGAACTGTATGATGAGATGACGTTATCATGAGTTATAATAGACCACGTGTTGTGGCAAGAGGGAAATATGATATTTTGGTAGTGATGAACAGTGGAATTGCTAAGCTAAAAGAAAATAATTTTTGATCGAATCAGTGGATGTTTTCAACGATAGTGATGAGTGTCCTTTGGGGGATCTAACCAAGAACAGAGTTTGAGCAGTGAACGTCAGATGAGATTTCTTTATAGTTCTTCAGACATGGGTTAGATGCTGTGAAGCGAGAGAATAGAGATGTGCAATTGGGTATTATGGTAGCGAGATAGTCCAGCACCATGTATTGCTCGTGTATGGGATAGGTGAGGAATCTCTCACCTTATCTTACGGTGTTAACCTACGGTACAATCGTACGAGGTTATCTTATGATGTATCTTACGGTATATACGGTGTATGTCAGGTAGTTGAAGAATTTTTCGACTTATTGTACGTCATTGAGACGATTGGATGGTTGAGGAATCTCTCAACCTATCTTACGGTATGTATTGGACGGTTGAGGAATCTCTCAACCTATCTTGTGTTATGTATTGGTAATTGAGAAATATCTTAACGAGCTATGAGTATTGTGGTTATTGAGGAATCTCTCAACTGAACCTGATTTCGAATGGTTATGGCACCAAGGTAGATTTAGATGTGGTATGAGGATTAGGAGTGAATGCTACTTGATCGATTGTATGTGTGAAAATGTTGGGATTGGAGGACGGACCTAAGAGGAGGAGTTAAGAACGGGAATGATAGAGTATACTTTGACGGTTTGAAACTACAGTTGGTAGAAGTTTAATTGATGACATACTTCGGGAGTGGTTACTTAGACTTGATGATTATGTGCGTATAGATGTGACGATAAGGACGATATGGGTTGAAGGAGAAACTGTAGAATTTCTTGATGAAGAGTAAATGGACAGAAATGAAGAGTAAGAAGAGATAGAATAAAGGAAGTAGAAATAGGAGGCTGGAAGTAAAAGATAAGTGTGAATTATGGAACGTGATAAGAGATTCAGAGGAATCGAGTGGATATTTGGATAACATGGAGATGGGAGGACCTTGATAGGGAGATTGTAGCAAAGGTTGTTATCACAGAGAGTTGTAGTACGGGTGACCTCGAACCTAGATTTTGAATGTATTTTCAAAATAAAACGAAGACCTTTCCTCAAATGCTTTTAAAACATCTTTGGGTTTCTGAAGCAAGTGGTTGCCAACTGGAAGTTGGAGTACAATAATTATTACGATACTGAACAAGAAAAATTGTGAAAGTGGATAGAGTAAAGTGACTTTGGGTAAGTCAAGTTAGAAAGGTGAAAATATGAATTGGGAAGATGAGGCTTCGATGAATAAGTGAACATGAACGGTAAGAGTGAGATAAAGACGTAGTAGTATATGCGTACATTATCGGATATGATAGAAGGAATGTGAAATGGTCAGACGAAAATAGAAAGTGTAGCAGAATGTTATATCAGTCGTCCTGAATTTCAACAAGGTTGGAGAATTTTGAGAATGTCAGATTTCACCCAAGAAAATTTTTAAGTGTTTAAAATGTTTAAAAAAAAAAAAAAAAAAAAATCAAACTTTTGTTTGAGTAAGAAAATTTTTGTTAAATACTTGTAATAAAGTATCAAGAGGACTTTGGAAGACGAGGATCGTGGTGGGACATGGTATGCTTAGTGCTTGAGACAAAACGGTGGTCGTCAAACGAATGAGTTCTACGTGAGTTGATTATCAACTTGGAAATTCTAAAGGAAAAGGGGCTAGTGAAATGTTGTACACTTGGAATTAGTAAGTTGGAAGTAGTGCTGTTAAACGAGTTGACTTGAGTATTGTCAAGAAAGGTATGTGAATTGAAAGCCGATAAGAAATTTATCAAACACAGTGAGACTATAGTACTTGATTGGGAACACCAAATTATTGAATTATTTTCAGATGGTTACGGGAATAATATGAAATACTTAGGACAACAGGTTCTTCGTGAACAATGAAATTGAGATCAGAATGGCAAATATAAAGGATTAGAGAATCTGAATTGGAGTTAAGTCAGGTTGACTAGAGTTATGAAATACTAAATTGTTAAATAAGGTATGAAACCTTGAGATGTTATACAAGGAATATATGTTCAGTGTAAAAGGCAGTTAGGAACTCAGTGAGAATTGAGATACAGAAGTATGATCGATATGGACTTGTGCAAGGGTGAAAGTGAAACACCAGAGACGTATAGAGTTGTAAACTACGTAAATGGTAGAGGTCTACCTAGACGGATAGACTAAAGAATAGTATACAAGTAGGGTATGGGATGAAAATGAATTGCATTGCAGTTGAGATCTCCGGCAGAAAAATAATTGACTCAAGATGTGTGTATGTTATATAAATAAAATGAATTGTGAATGGTCAAGGGTTGAGACAGGAACAAAATATGTTCTGAGCATGGGAATAAGTGTTGATGAACTCTATGGTAGGTATATGACTGAGTAAGCCAATTTTTTGATTTACAATGTTATTCGTTATGATGAATATTGGGAGAAATTATGTTGAGAAGGAGATGAAGTGTTATGCGTAATTTTAAATCTATTTGTTTTAAAAGAACAACATGAAAGAAATGTGTTTGACTTTGATGAAAATTCTAAATCAAAACTGTTAGGTATGATCTTCTATTTCAATCGGCAGTAGTTCGAGTGCAGACTTTGGAGAGCTAAATGATGAATATGTTTGACCTCATTGTGGGTGATTTGGGACGTTATGTAAGCTCGAAATCTGAATGGAGGCACGTATGATTGGAAGTATAGTACCAGATTGGTTAAATTGAACGGAATGATAAGAACTTGGGAGTCGTTGGAAATACGTTATAGCGCTACAAGTGGTTTGGTGATTAGCAGAGTAAGAGATTAAATCTATAGTATGTGAAACCATTGATTGAAGCATTGACTTATCAACGGGGTATATATGCGTGATAATACTCAGTTGTGGTTCACTTCGGGATGAGGAATCGTGTATAGATGTTAACCAGTTGAGACGTAATGTCAACGACTTTTAGTCAACAAGAAAGATAGGGGAAGGGGGATGCGTTACTTCCTTCGTTTTGGTGATTGGGATATAACCTTTGGGTTTCGAACAGCATATGTGATAAGTACGATAAAAGGATATGTGAGTGGACGTAGTGACGTCGTGATGTGATTTAGTGTCAGGTTTGACTATTGAGTAAGTTCTACTTAGGTATCGATGTTCTCATTTATCGAGATGCTTCGGGGTATTGCTAGGGTTCTGTTTGAATCTTCTATCAGATTGAGGCGGGGACTTTGAGGATTTATTTTCCTTAAAAGCCTGAGGATTTATTTTCCTCATGAGATTGTGTCATCTCAGTGAAGGGGATTGTGTATGTGGTAAATGTTGGAAGTACTTGCGTGAAGTCTTAGTGACTTGAGAAGATGAGATGCGTACTCAGTATCCGCACCTTTTGAGACATGAGGTACAAGTTTGGGGACAAACTTCTTTTAAGGGGGAGAGTATTATAACACCCGCATTTGTGTTATTGCATTTCATTGCATTTGTCATACATGATGATGTGAGGGGTTGTGCATTTTGGCACGTGTTTGAGTGAGTTTTGACTCACGAGTTGATTTGGGTGTCTGTATTAGAGAACCCTTTGAAACTGTTGTGATTGAGGATTTATTGTTTGTGAAGTCTCTCCGAGTATGAGACGGTCACTGTGGAACATTTTAAATGTTTATCTGAAAATAAATGTTTACCTGTGTATTTCAATATCTGTATTATTTTCTGTTTTAGAATATATTTCTGTTGTTAGATTTAGTATCCTGGTGAGAACGAATGAACACGCTATTAATTTTGTAGGCTAATTAGCAACTTCGGAAACGTCATATAGAAATTCACGTTTTAGCGACCAAACAAAACTTAGTCGAAAACTTTTATAATTTTGAAGTTTCACTCGTAAAGCTATGAATAAGTTGTATAGAAAGTTTCAGAGACTAATTAGGAGTTCGGAAACTCGTGGGGAGGTAAACGTAATTCCCGAGAGTTTTGCCTATAAATAGGAAGTGATGACTTCCATATTTTTTATAAGTTTAACCTAAAGTTCAAGAAAGGAGGCCATAGGGAGATTTTGGGAGCTTAGAGCTTTGCGACGCCAAACGACGACTTTCCGTCAGTTTGTTTTCTCCTAGATTTCATATTCGAGCTCCTCGAGGTAAGAGCTTCGTTTTGATATATGTTAGGACTTGTTTGGCCAAGTTTTTCAAAAAGTTGTTTTCTAGAATTTTTCATAAAAGTTGATAAATGGAATTCTGATCCATAGGAATTGTACTAGACGAACTTCTGCACGTTCTTTGTGCACGGGTTTTCTTCAAATTGAATTATAAGCGCGTAAATCGGAGGTGAGTGATTCAACTATGTTTTGGAATGATTTCTTGACATGTATTCATGTTTTGTATGAATAGCATGTATTAATTTTTAGAGATATATTGTGTAGTTCATATTGGGCATTTATATTGATAAGTAGGCTCAATAGCACGGTGATATGTTTTAATTACCGCGAGTATGGTGATATGTATTTGAGCATGTTAAGTTGCTTATGTGGGTCAGAAGGAGCACGTGGTCACCGTGCCATTTTTGTGGAGCCGATATAGGCATTAAGGTCGCACGATTGAAGAAAAGAATCGTGGGTCTTACCCTTTCGCGTGGACTTATTGGCGAGGAGTCGCGGATTGGGAATATGGACGGGCACGTGAGTCTCCGGCGACTAGTATGAAATGTAGAGATGTGAATGCGGACATGTTTATCATTCATGTACATATGTTGATTTGTTCACTAAGCATTAGCTTAAACAAATCGAAATATGTGTGGTTATTCAAATAACCATTTCAGGTGTTAATGCTGGCGAGGAATCGAAGATATGAGCACGGGGGTTTTGGGAGTTCGCTTAGAAGGCAACTCAATGCTTTAATCTCGTGATTTTGTAATCGTATAGTCTATTTCATTTGAGTTGTTAAGGGACTTGTAATAGAATGGAGAGTCGTCTTGTAAACGTTTTATTTTAGTTCCAAATCCTGTAAGGAATTACTACGTTTTGTTTTGACTTTGAAAGCATGGTTTGGGTTGTTTAAGTTATCATGTACATGAACCTAGAGTTCACGGTTTAAAATGTTTTACTTGTCGACTTTATGTCTTGTATTAATGTTGAGATAGTTTGCGGTCGCAAGAGTCGTTTGACCTTAGGCAATTTCCTTGTGCAAGAAGGATTGCTGTCAGAGGGTCATTCGACCGGTCGAAAGGGACAGCTCGACCGGTCGAAGTACCCTCTGCTGTGAAGGATTATTGCCGAGGGTCATCCGACCGGTCGAAAGGGTCATCTCGACCGGTCGAAATGACCCCTGCATGAAAACTTTTTATACCCCTTTCGCAACTTATTTAAATGTTTTGATTGGTTGTTAGGGCACCTTTGGGATCCCTTTGAATATAAATTCATTCGTTTCAAAATATAATTACGTTTTCAAATTTATATGGATTTTACCAACTTCGGGTATATTGTTTCCAAGGAACGACTACTATTTGTTATATTTAAAGTTTATTTTCCGCTGCTACAACTTTGAAATGAGTAGGAAGAGCCTCGGTGGCGTGCCACGGGCTCCGGTTCCGCTATTGTGGGACCGGGCTGTGACAACTATCTATCTCTAAATTATATGAAGATTTCAACACTAAACTCTTAGTGCACCTTTCAAATACCTCAATTATGCGACCAATTGCTTTCCAGATGTTGTTGCTTGGGACTCTGGATAAACTGGCTAACAATTCCTACAAAAAAGTGATGTCAAGTCGTGTCACGGTCAAATGAATTAACTTACCCACAAGTCTTTTATACCTTCTAGCATCATTAAAATCTTCTCCATCAACTTTACTAAACTATACATTTGAATCCATTGGAGTGCCTACAAGTTTTGAGCCCATCAAACTTGTTTCATCTAGTAGGTCAAGAACATACTTCCTTTTAGACAGTAAAATACCTTTCTTAGATCTAGCTACTTCAATCCCCAGGAAATAGCGTAGTAGCCCCAAATTTTTCATATAAAAGTGTTTGCTCAAGTGAGATTTCAACAACTGTATGCCTTCACTGTCACCGCTAGTAATCACTATGTCATCTACATAAATAGCTAGAATAATCGTACATTTCTCACAGTGTTTTTGTCACACCTCAACCCGCCTCGGGCGAGTTAGGACACGTGTAACAAAACTCACACGTCAAAACACCCTTAATTCACTAAGAAAATCATGAATTAGACCTCATAAAACAGCTTGGTTGACACAAAACAGCCCCAAGGGCAAAATGGTTATTAATAAAGTATAGCAAATTTTATATCAAAAGATAGGTCTTTGAGTCCCGGTTCCAACGCAAAAAACGGCGCGCGAATCCAAATTTTTTTAGAGATAGTTATGCTTGTTTCCGTAAAAGCCGCCGGGCTGAACCCAGACCAGTGGATCAATCCGCCCCAAAACCGGATCGATCCGGTTTTAGCAAATTGTTATTTTCTGCAACTCTAGATGCCACGTATCGATCCGCACATGACCCGGATCGATCCGGATTCTGTAGATTTGTACCCTGCTGCTAAAAACTCTGCTTTTATCAGTTCAAAACATTTCCAAGTTCCATAATTGGTTCCAATCATGAAAACACTTGGATACACCTCCCAAACACCCACAAACAAGTCCACAACACATCTAGGCTTTTCCAAACATTTAAAAACATAATCCAAGTACACTCAAATAAAGAACTAGCCATAAAACTTCAAACCTACAAAACTAGTAAGGAAAAGGAATTGTGCTTGCCAAGATGAGCTCAAAACAGCATGACCATAAAGAATTTATCGAAAACATTTCCAAAACCATTTGAGAAGTTAATTGAAACACCCAAAACACTTTAGTTCCAGCTAAGTTTATGAACTTGCATCAAAAATCCACATTTTAACATACAACAAGTTTCAATACAAGAACTAGGAAACCCAAGTTGATGTTACATAAAAAAGAACCACTCTACCCAACAAGTCTTCCTTACACATACACAACTTGTGGATTATAAAAGAAGTTCCACAACCTTTATCACAACCAACCATCGCAAGACTGGACATCCTATAAGGAGTTTCTACACATGAGTTAACTATACCTCTTTTAACCAAAAGTTACAACCACAAATTTATCATCTAAACATATACACAACTCCCACACCCACATGTCGTGCGGATCATTTCCTCTTATCCTCTCGTGCCGTACATATGGTGGTTATTTAATAACCACAAGAGAAAAATAATACAGTATTTGTTTAAGCTTTCGCTTAGTGAGAGAACTAATCATGCCATTAGAATGCTTAATATGAATATGCAACAATCATTATAAACATCAATAAAAATGATCTCCGGAAAGTCAAGTAACTCCAGCCACCACCCCCGGGTCCTTCTCACTCCGGATCTTTCTCACTTCTAGCGCATATAGCGCAATACACACTCTCTTGTGACCCCGAAGACGTCCCCGACATTTCATTGTGGTCGTCATCACATCCTACTCATTGAGGACTTCATATCCCTTACATATGGGACCTATAAGTGGTGACCAATACCTGACTTCTCTTTGATTCACATAAACACATAAGCAACTTTAGCATATAACAAAGCAATTTACATGTAATTGACATGTTTTACTTTAATTTCATCAACATGTAATCACAAGTCTATGAACTAAACATTCTTTTGATAACAATTATCACATAAACATATATAAGCACCCAATTTTGGGATTAGAACACCAACCTCTTCGATTTATACGCAATTTAAGCTCCTAGAATCCAATTTTAAGCTAGATTCAACCCAACTCTTGCGCTAGGATCAATCCTATATAGTTTTTACATATCAAACATCATCTATCAAGAACGGTCGCTGGAAAAATATTATCAAAATCGAAACAAATTACGTGCATGTGATCCTCTTACCTCCACGAGTCCAAAAATGGTCTTGGATCGAAAATCCGGCATCGGAAGCGAAGCAACGGGAAGAAAACATCGTTGAAAACCCGTCGTCTTCGTCGAGAGCTCTCGGTTCTTTCTTCTCTCAATTCCCAGCTGTAATTAACTATGGAGAGACACATAGTGCATGCATATGTGTTGTCACCATTTCTCCTTATTCTCATTTACCTCCCCCAACTTTCTTAAAGCTTTATTATGAAACCCCCCATGTTAATTACATTAACTACCCACCTTTTCTAAATGGTTTTAATCTAAGTCCCGCATGGGTCCCAAATGTGGTCCCACAATAATTATGAGATTGCTATAAAACCTACTAATTATGAATCGTATTCAAATATGCCCTTACATGGGTACCCAATTGGTTCCCTTAACCTATCATAAGACATATTATAATCTTTAAATATTTAAACAATTATGCATACCCATATATAATGACATCTAAATGCAAATTTAATCGACTAGACCCTCATTGGGCCCCACTTTTATAACAGTCCTGCCTTTTACAGAACTTTCATCTGTGTCCGCATTTGAACACCTTTTTTACACGTGGGCTCATAACCCTACCTTAAACCATCTTGTGTATTAATTATCTTAAATTAGCACATATTAATATCATACTAATCTTTTTTTTGGGATACGGGTGTTACAGTTTCACAAAAATTGAATGATTAGAGCTAGTTCTTTTCAATCCATACAAACTAGCCACTTGACTAAACTTGTCAAACCGGGCCCTTCGAGATTGTTTAAGACCATAAATAGCCTTCTTCAACTTGCACACTTTATGGAGCTTCTCTTTAGCAACATAGCCACGAGGTTGTTCCATGTACACCTTCTCTTGAAGGTCACCATGAAGAAAACCATTTTTGATATCAAGTTGATAAAGAGGCCATTTCTGAGTGACTGCAACATATAATAAAATACGAACAGAATTGAGACAAGCCACAGGGGAGAAAGTCTCAAAGTAATTAATACCAAAGGTCTGAGTGCATCCTTTAGCCACCAGATGGACTTTTAACCGTTTAACTATACCATTAGGATGATACTTAACTATATAAACCCAGCAACAATTCACAACGTGTTTCCCAGCAGGAAGATCAGTTAACTCCCACACACCATTTTTGGACAGTGTTGACATCTCATCATCCATAGCACTCTTCCAAGTATGAGACCGAGGAATAGAAACATTAGACAATACACTAACAAAAAAACAAAGTGGAAGAGACAAATGAGAATAGGACACCACCTGATTTATGGGGTATTGAGTGCAACACGAGTACCTTTTCGAAGTGCAATAAGAAGAGCAACAGACGGTGGAGCCTCAGCTGAAGTTGATGATGAAGGAGGTGGAACAAGTGGGTGGTCGCCAGTGCTTGATGATGATGATGGGTTTTCACGATGTCGATAAACTTGTAATGGAGGAGGTATAGGTAAGGGTATGGAGGAAGATGGAGCAAGAATATCAACATCTAACAAATCATCTGTAGATGAGAAAAAAGATGTACCTTTAAAGAAGGAAGCATCGACACTAACCACATAACAATGACTCTGAGGATTCCAACATTTATATCATTTCTGGGTGCGAGAATATCCCATGAATACACATTTAGTGGCTTCGAGGATCTAATTTATCATGACAAGGAGAAAGAACATGAACAAAAGCAACACAACTAAACACATGTGGTGGCAAGGAAAACAAGGACTTATTAGGATATAAAACAAAGTGAGGGATACCACCACATAGAATAGAAGATGACATAAGATTTGTAAGATAACATGCAATAAGTACTTTATGAAAAAAAAAACACGCAGTAAGTATAGAATCACCCTAAAATTGTTTAAGAACATTCATTTGAAACATAATAAATCGTACAATTGAGGTGCAATCTATTTGAATCAGCAAACTGAGATGGTAGAGGGGAAAGAAATAGAAAAGAAATCAATAAAAATTGAGAGAAGGGGCTGCGACTAGGGTGTGTGGGGTTTGGCTGAGGTTGGAGAGGGGTTAGAGGGGTTCGGTTGGGTCATGTGTGAGGACTAAGATGGTTGTGGTGAACTGTGGTGGGGTTGGCGAAGGAGTTGGTGAGGTTCGGTTAAGGTTAGGAATGGCAATGGAGCGGAGTGGAGTAGGAGTCTCCATTCTCCTACTCCACTCCGCTTGTATATATGGTCACTCCTACTCCACTCCCCTCCTACTCATGAAGCATACAAACTCCTATAAGGCTATATATACCATTTAATTTTGCCTACTCCTACTCCACTCCATCTCACTCCTACTCTATTTACCAATTTATATATCAATTTTAAAAAAGAAAAAGATCTACAATCAAAAGTCCATTCACAATAAAAATATATTTGAAACACAATTTAACATAATTAAAGTATTGCAAAATATAGCAAAGTAGAAAACCATAGCATGATTTGAAATACCCGCTTCCGCGGATTATATTTATTATTTTGTTAGCATACATAATTATGAGTTCATGATAGTTATGGTATTGCTTTAGCATGCATAATTTAGTCAGTGTGATAGTCTCAAATTGGGACATGTGTTGGTTAGTCTCAGTTGAGATGGGATAGTAATATGTGGAATACCATTTGTGCTTAAATATTTATTAAGGCTTAAATGATTTATTATTTTATTGTTAAGACTACTATGTTCTTAGGTGCTGACCATTTTTGGGGTCAGTTAGGCGTACCTTTGTGAGCGTGAATTGAACACGTTGCATAATTAGTAGGCTAATTAACTACTTCATATAATTATATGGGCCACTTATGGGACCTATGCGAGACATAGACAAATACCTATTTAGGTTTGTGATAGTTTTAATGCAGTTTAATAAATACAAGGGGAGTAATTGCAAAACTAGCAAAGTCATGTGGGGGTTATAATAAAATTAGAAAAGCTTATAAACATAACACGTTAGGGGGGATGACTCATCATCCCCAACTCCTTTGTTTCGGCTAAAGTACATACATAGAGAGATATAGGAGATTTATATCAACGGGAAGACGACGGGCTTTTCGACACCGGTTGACGTGACAAACGACGTCGGTCTTCGAAAGAGAATAGATATTTGGACTCCTGAAGGTGAGTCTAACCTATTGGTACTAATTTTATTAAGTTCCGCGACAGGTTTTCAGTGACCCATTTTGGGGGTTTAGCTCATAACTTGTAGTTTTTGTATAGGTTTTGTACCTTATTTATAGTTGGACTTTAATTTCACGATTAAGAGCGAAAACTAAGAGGTGAGTGATGTTAATTCTGATTTTTGGATGATTTTCATGTTGGGTTCAATTGTGATGCCAAAGCATACTTAATTAGCATAATTTTTACATGCTTAGTAGTAGTTGCAAATCTATAGTGTAGAATTATGCCCATTTTATTAGTAAGGCATAGTTGTGTGATTATACGGTGTGATGTTTAATTGACCATGTTGAGTTGCCTATTTAGGTCAATAGAAATTGCAAGTTTTATACCACCATGAGGTAATTGATATGGTGATGACCACGACCGCCAGAGGCCTATGGGACCGTACGTGTGAGGGCGTGGATCACGACTAGTCACGTGGGCTTGGGGAGTGGAGCCGCAGGCTAGCTGGTAGTGGTGGGAGTGAACTAATAATTGTCGGAGACTATAGTTCTTTGTAATATGTTGAATTAAGCATGTTCATTATCCATGTTCATGATTAGCATTATTCACTAAGCATATAACTTATATATTATAATGGTTATTGAATAACCATCGTAGGTGATCATGGCGAAGAATCAGGGAAGTAAGCGGGAGGTTGGCATAACTAGCTTGAGGATTCGGGAGGTGGATGTGACTTGTTTATATTTCCTTATTCTTAATCTAGATATAGTAGTTGTAGTCGGTTTAAATTCAGTTTGTAATGTATAGTTATGTTGGTTCTAAGCTTGGGTTGGGAATTATGTTTTGCTTATGGTGTAGTTCTTGTAATTGAATTAGGAAGTTGTGTATTAGTGGATTATAACTTAACTCCTGTAATATAAGGTTGGATGATGTTAGATTGGACTATATTTCCTAGTAGTGTTTCTATAACTCGTCTATATGGTTGGGTGTTTGAACTCGGGGATTACCCTTAGGGTTTAGGTTAATTTGGTTCTAACTAGTACATTTCTTTAAGTGCTTTTTAACTCTGGCTTGAATCATGGAAGCTCATGTTTATATGCTTGATCTAGTGTTAAGGTAGTTAGAAGTTTAATGTTGAATTCAACTTGTGCTTTGGTAATGTTTCAAAGTTTTCTAAACTTACAAAAATAGGGTTTTTGGTTGATTATGAGATCATAGGGGTGTTCGATCGGTCGAATGGGCCTGTTGGACCGGTCGAAGGTACCCGGACAAGGAGGCTTTCTAGTAGAGGGTCGTTCGATTGGTTGAACGGCTGCGTGCACAGGCAGCGCGCACGACAGCGCATGCTGTGCACAGGCAGCAATGTGGCGCATGTGCTGCACGCACAAGTAGCACATGCTGCACGCACAGGTAGCGCACAGGCAGCGCATGGTTGGTAGCAGCATAGACAACGCACACGGGTCATTCGACCACTCCAATAGGATCGTTCGACTAGTCAAAGTGCCCCCTGCCAGACTCTTTGTTCTGTGTGTTTCCAATTTTTTAAATTCAAACTACTTACTTAAAGAGGGTCTCTTGGGACTCCTTTGAACCTTTCAAAAGAAACTTTTGGAAACAGATTACATTACGGTGTGTTTGTGTGTGTGTGTGTGTGTGGTCCAAACTTTCAAAAATGTCCAATGTTGGTTGAGCTTCTTTGGCTTAAACTTATTTTAAACTTGTTTTTAAAACTTTAATCACTTGTGTAAGGCCTTAGTGACGTGCCACGTGTCCTAGAATTGTTTGGGCAGTTCCAGGTCGTGACATGATTAAACACAATCAAGAATAGGGGTGGAGCGGAGCGGATTACCAATGGGGTAAATTACTTATAGTACTAAGGGTACACTACTTATAGTACTAAGGGTATAGTAAATTTGTAACATAATCGGGTTGCAGTAGGAGTTAGGGGGGTCTTCCCAAACCCACTCCTACTCCTACAAGAGTTTTGTTTCTTGCTACCAACTCCACTCCTTTGCAGTTTTATTGAACTCCAACTCCTTACCATTAGGAGCGGAGTGGAGCGGATTACCATTGGGGCGGATAAAATTGCCATCCCTAGTTATGGTAGGTATTGGCTGTGGTGGTTGCGATGGTGGATAGGGACAAGCGTAGGTCTATGATGGCGTGGGGTTGCTGGGGTTTAGGCTGCGATGGGGGTAGGGCTACGATGGGGTTGGTGGTTGAGATGAAGTGTTGCAGTGGTGGTGGTGTAAAGAATTGGTGGGGTGGGATTTAGGTTTTGTGGGTTTCATTGGAGGCTCAGATACCATGTTAAGAAACAGGTTAAAGAGAAAGTGAAGGCTTAATCTTGAAAGGTTAGCCAACACACACACACACATATTTATATATACATATATATATATGTATGGAAAGGATCTCAAGTGCACTCTATCCAGTGCATTGACTTTTAAGCCTAAAAAACTCGCGGGTCAGCGGAGCGCAGGACGAGGCGCGGGTCAGCGAGGTAGCCTACAGTATTTTTGTTTTAGGCTTAAAAGCCAGTACACTTACCTAGTATAGAGGTGTCAATCAGGTCGGGTTGGCCCGGCCTGCTAGGCCTGGTTCACATACCGCGGGCCAGGGTGGACACCCATCCTTCCGTCCACGGTCCGGCCCAAAATGAAGAAAAAGCTCGGCTCGGCCTGAAGCCCACCACGGCCTAGTTCAAAACTTGAAGAAAGCCCGCTAGCTCGTCCGGCTCGGCTCGATGTCCAGCCCGCTAGGCCCGGGCCACCGGTCCGGGGCGAACACCCCCCCTCCTCTCCCAAGCCCAGCCCGGACAGGCACGATGTTTGGTGAAACCCGGCCAGGCCCGAAGCCCGATCAGGGCTCGCTTTAACCGGGCCCGGCCCGTTTGACACCTCTAACCCAATGCACTTAAGATCCTCTCCCTATGTATATATATATATATATTATTAAGCATAATAAGCAAATTACAACTATACCCTTACTCACTAATACTTGTCCTCTTAACAACTTTTCCATCAACGATTTTATAGTTAGCCAAAGACTTTTATAGTTAGGGATGATGGTAATGGGGCGGGTTTTTTGAGTTTCCCGCCCCGCCCCGCCCCGCCCCGCCCCACCCCGCCCCTAATAGGTAGCGTATGGGGCGCATTCAACCGGGTTAGGGGCGGATATGGGGACAAGTTTTACTACCCGAGTTAGGTTCGGGTCGAGGCCGGGGTAAGGTTAGATTCCCTTGAACCCGTCCCAATTACATAGGATTTTACAGTTTTACCCCCACAAAATTATATATGGTATGATTAAATGCCTAAAACTAAAGGAGTATAAATTAAAAATGTTAGGGTTTCCATTTCCTCTCGATAACATTTCAGCCGCAGCCACTCTCTCTCTCTTTCTCTAACCTTGAGCTGGCCGGCGACCATTCACCGGCGCAGTTGAGTATGTACCACCTCCTTCAATTCGGAATTCTGCAAAAAACTCACTCTAATCTTTAGCCATATATAGATATATGTATATATATAGGTCTGGGTCTATGTTTTGTATATGTTTTGTGTGTGTTTCAGTGTGTGCGATTTGTGTGTGTGTTCATGCGATTCATGTGTGGGGGTATGTGTAAATATACATATATATATATATATATATGTAGAAGACTACATTTGCCACGGTTCTAGTGGAACCAATAATGAGAACCAGATTGTGTTTTATGAATGGTTTTTCCTTTTAGTTTGTAAAGATAATGTCAGCCATCAATTCTATTTATGTGTATTTTGAATGTTTGATGGTCGAGCTTTATTGTTTGTTGTTGAAGCACTTTGTGATTTTTTTTTCTATTTTTTTCATCGTACTGATCATTTAATTTGGTGGCTAGCCGGGCAAGACGGGTTCTCAACTACTAACTGGGGTCGGGGATGGGACATATTCCTTCTCGGGCAGGGCGGGGTCAGGGAAGAGGCTCGTGTTAGCGGGGCGGGGGCGGGGCCGGGGGCGGGATAAGGGAGCCCCGTCCCATACCCGCCCCGTTGCCATCCCTATTTGTAGTTGGAAATTTTTATGCAATTCTTACCCATGAAGTACAGGTGCTACCACCTTACCAAGGTATTGCAGCTCGCTATACAAACTCAAATGAAGTGCTTTCATAGTTTTATGTTATCCAAAAAAATTAAATAAAATAAAAAGGGTACGGAATTTGTGCAGTCTGAGCATATTGTAAAGGCAAGAAAAAATATTTAGTTAAATCCAAGTTTGAATAGAAATACTATTCAAAATTATATCATGCATGTGGGCATTGGTAGCGAATTTTGGCAATCCAACTCAATTGAACAAGATGACAAGTCAAAGGACCAACTTGGATGATGGAGACTTATCATTAATTGAGGAGTCTAGTTTGCTCGAGTTTAGGTCAACTTTAAGCCAATATTATTGTCATTAGGAGTAGTTTGTAATTTTCATTGAGAAGAACAACGGTTTAACCTAGTTGGTGTTGGTAAAAACTAAAAATGCTCTCCATGCCACGCCTGTACTTAAGTTCGAACCTCGTCCCTTTTCCAGCACCCTGACACATATCTTCGCACAAGACTACTACACTAATAATAAAAAAATGCAAAAATGAGTAAAAATAAAAATTCATTGAGAAGATCTTAATACAATTACTGAGTAGTGTTTCATGTTTTCCAGTTCTCTGCTTAAGATTGTTGATTTTTGTTGGCTGATTCCAATGATTAAATTACTTCTACTGAAAGCAATCTTGTCGGATAATGTAATATGAATTGTAGTCTTTGGCAGAGCAACGCATAATGATCTCATATTTGATGTCATATGCTAATAATCCGTGTAGTGGTGTGGTGGATAAAATTTATGGATATGATTAATTATTCAAATATTTATTAGAACCAGTTTTAAGATGATATATTATGATCCTGTCTAATTTTTTATGTTAGAATATTATTCATGATTTTAAACAATTTGTGTCATTCTTATTAGTTGAATACTTTATATACTTATCAATGTAATATTCTTTCCGGTTTGAGGAAGAAGGATTTCCAACATAGTTAATAAACCCCTCCCCGTTGGACCAGTGAACCGGGCCATGAATTGTACTGGGTTTCAAATTTGACCGAAAAGGGATTGAACCCGGATTGGACCAGAAGACCCAGGCGGTTCAACCGGAAATATTGAAACCCGGCAGGTTTACATCGACCTATCCAGTTAATGCCATTTTTAAAGACCAAAAAAATGAATATGCTTATCCTATTCAAGATGTTTTAGGGTCCATGATGTCTTTTTAAAAATTAAAGGGTGAAGAAAATGTTAGGAAACTGCGTTCCCAGAATCTGTTGACTGCGCGTATAAATTGGTACTACAAAAATTGCATGAAAACTATAATAACCCTACAAGGGTGGAAATAGAATTACCTTGAACTGCAAAAACGGACTGCTGTAGTAGATGAATCAAGAACACGAGTTTGATAACAGCTCTCGACAGTGGCGGACCCAGGATTTTGTGTTAGGGGGGCAAGGTTTATTGGATTCGACTTCGATAGCCAACAGGTTTCATGCGAGGGTTCAGGGGCAGTGCCTTCGAGGCAAAATATTTTTGTCTATTTATGCATAATTTTAGTGCGAGTCAAAGAGTCGAATAGATTCAGGCCTTAATTGTCTGATGAAGTGGGTTAATACCCTATTACCCAATTCGTGAGATAAACAATGTTTAAATCTATTTAACACAACTACCCTTTTGACTACAATAGTCCATCATATGTGAATCTTAAAATAATATTATTAATTAATCATGCACTATTTGGCATACCCAAATAACGGATGATTGAATTAATATGGACTATTAGTCCAATTTTTTGTGTCTCTAAATTAATCCAGCAAAACAAACGTTGTCTTAGGGCTTTAGTTTTTTCAACTAACTTTTATATAGATGGTATATGTTGAAAATGTTAAAATTTGGGAAGGGCCAATTACTGAATTAACTTTAAAATGTTAAAATTTGGGGAGGGCACATTACTAAATTAACTTCAAAATGTTAAAATTACACATGTATCCCATAAATTTTTAAGGGAGGGGGGGGGGGGGGGGGGGCATGGCCCCCTTTGGTCTAGCAATAGGTCCACCCCTGACTCACAATCTTCTACCGTATTCCTTTGCTGCCAGAATTTGAAACTGAGTGTGAGCTCTTTTGAAATCCTTTTTGTTTTTCTGCTCTCTCCTTTTTACGCTCTCTTTTCTATTCCGAGCTATAATACTCTTGATGGAAAAATGCAAACTGAGATGAGAGCCAAAGCAGCATATATATTGGCTACGATAGAGACCATAAGAAGTCAATAAGGAATATGCTTCCTTATGGAATTAGGAAACCCTAATTCAAACTGAATTAGATTCCTATTTTCATAAATTATAATTCATACCACTGAAGAATTATCATTGCACTTTTACCCTTATCTAAAAAATATATTTCGAGCTACATGCTATTAAATGCTTATTGTCTCCCCACGTTAAGATTACAGATAGCCATTAATTAAATATAATTACCAACAATCATATTTAACTAATCTCTAAATATTTCCTTGAGATCCCCTGCTTAAGTTATCAGATATGTCGGGTACAAAATCCACCTGCAGTATTTGACATAATCAAAACTTATAAGCTTCCTGAAGGGAATATCATCAATCTTAAAACTGAGACATGGATTCCATCATTAATTAATAACCACCACACAATTAACATTATCACCCTATCCAATGAGATATTGACCCATTAAAGATCTCACTCTTTTAGGGATCAAAGTGTAAATATTAAATTTACGTGTCTATAAATTAACTTAGGATTTAGAGCATAAGCACTCAAAATAACCATGAAGTATTAATTATCTTATAAGTCAGTACAAAGATAATTACCCCAAGTCGGTCCCGTTTAATACACAAAGTGTACCAGAATAGTGAGTTGAAACTATACCATTTCCCGTACTCAAGATAAACCTACTACACCACCATACTGCAGTCCTACCGATGGTGTGTCAAATCCCATCTAAGACTGTAAACCAAAATCTTACATTCTACAAGATCCGATGGTCTGATCTTCCGTGTGTAAGTCGAACTCTACACACCAAACTACCTACTATGTAGAATAAGAGACTCACATGCATAACATTAAATAAACAATATAATACAAACATTGCCCGCACAGATTCTCATAAAAATGGAATGACTGATTTTATTAAATGAATAATAAATTAACTACATAAAGCATGACTTTTAGTATATATCCCTAACAGAAAAACCCAAAAAAAAAAAAAAAAAAAAAAAGATTAGAATCCCACTAATCCAATAATATGTGTTCACGAGATAGAGAAAAAGGAACAAAACAGACTTCCCTTGTGCCAATGAGAGCTTGAAGAGTACTTCCATGGCCGACCAACTGTAAGTCCTATAGTTGGAATGTAGTTTTAAGATTTACATGGTACATCTTATTTGATTTTTTTCGTACTCCTTATTTATTTACTATTATTATCATATTTTATTCTTATGATACATATAATCGGTCCGACCAGTTAACCCAACGGTTGGACCAGTGACCCATCCACCTACTCATGTCACCGAGTTGATCCCTGGGTTGGTTCTGATAACTATGCTTTCCAACCTTGGACTTTTTTCTGAAAGTAAGGACTCGAAAAAGGCTTCACTTTTTTAAAACCATGAACCACCAAAGGCAAACCCAAATACTTGAAATTCGCAGGGGCTTTCTTGAGGCCAAATTCGAGGTAGCTTACACGGGCACACATCTGGGCAAACATTTTTACTAAAAGGGATCTTAGATTTTGCTTGGTTGATATGTTTTCCCAACCAATCACTATACTTGGAAACACATTCCAAAATATTATTAGCCTTATCAAGTTTTGCACAACGAAAAATGATCAAAATGTCAGCAAATAATAGGTGATGGATAGGGGATACCCTTTTCTTGCTTTGATCCCTCTGATGTACCCTTAAACGACCTCTTGATGAAGTAACTTGGACAGCACATCAGAACATAAAATTAATAGGAAGGGAAACAACAACCCCTTTGATGGATGCCCCTACCAGGCTTGAAGAAACCATTGGGACGACCATTGATAAGGGATGAGGAGGAGACCATGGAGATGCAATGTAACACCCCAAAAATCAAGCTACAATGTCTAGGTCAACGTGTTAAACATAATAAAGAAAAACAATGAATTATCCCACATGGACCAATCAACACTGCAGAAGCAAAATGGAATCCTACATGGATCCCAAAAGAAAGTCAAAAGTCAAAGATTGACCCACGAGGGCCAAACGGGTCAAATAGGGTCAATCAATATGGTTTTAATTTCAAAAGTTTTGAAATGAGGTCAAGGCTCCAATCGATTAGTTCTTTGAGAGAAATAACTTATAGAAAGTTTGTAAATAAGGAGGAAACCTTAAATGTTTGAAGTAATACGTTTTGAAATAAAAACAATTGAGAAATCAAAATAAGTGCTCCCCGCTCGAGCGGTCGTTGCTCGAACGGTCACCCTGCGAGTGACATTTCAGAGAATTGAAGGTATATTGCCCGCATGACTGCCCGCTCGGGCGAGCTACCTTGTGGGCTAGATTGTAGAGGACTAAACATACTATGCCCGCTCTGGCAGCCCATCATGCGAGCGAGATTTCAGGAAGAACACTATGAAAATCCCCTGCTTACAAGCAAAACTTAAGTTTACAAAGAGATTGAAATCCAAGGGATTATAAACTAGTTCACTACTTGATTAGTATCTACTAAATCTCTAACCTACACATGTCAAAGCATGGAATAAAGAACATAGCATATTAAGATAATAAATTCTACCTATAGTGTTCTTTGTTCAAGAGACACTACAAATGGAGTCCAGAGTGGAAAAGGAAAGAACCAATGGAAAGATCTTGGTGAGATGATCACTTTTGCCTCTAATAGCCTTGGCCAAAAAATGCCTTGAAGTCCTCCAAATGGGAGCTTGTAGATAAAGTTTTAGTGGGGTTTTTGAATCTCCAGAGAGAGAGAGAGAGAGAGAGAGAGAGAGAGAGAGAGAGAGGATATTAAGGATTATAGAAAGAGAAAGAGAAAATGTAAAGTGAAGGAGAAAGGGAGGGGGAGGCGTCTAGGAGAGGGGGAGGAGAGAGTGTCTCCAAAAAGAAAATGAGTGATGCGATGGAGTTAGGTGGGGGGCTTTTATTAGGTGTATCACACACACATACACATACACACACACACACACACACACACACACAGACAAGCATCTTTACACATATATGTATCCACATGTGACCAAATAATCAACTAGTGACAACAAAGTGTAAATGTAATATAAATACATCTTCCTAATCAGGTCCTACATTGGTCAAAATCACCAAAAAAAAATACCTTTATGTAAATTATGGGTTTTTACATTCTACCCTTCTTAAAGGAATTCTGTCACAGAATTAAATAAACGGCGAGTAAAAATAAGCAATCAAATTAAACATACAATAGTAAAGGAAACTAGGGCGTCTAGCGCATCTTCCCAAGTCAATTCTTCTACGCCATGGTACTTTCAAAGTACCTTCACCAATGTAATCGCCTTGCCTCGTAGTGCATCCTCATTGGCCTCCAAGATACGAATCGATTACTCTTTTTCACATGTGTCTTGCTCGAGAGTAAGATGAGGCCACATTTGCGTAACATAGAAATGTGAAACACGTTGTGAACATTAAAAGCTGGGGTGGGAGAGCCAAGTGATAGGCTACCTCGCCAACCTTATCCAAATTCTAAAACGGGCCAATGAAACGTGGTGATAAATTCTTGCTTTGGCCAAAACATTGTAGTCATCGTCATGGTGCTACTTTGAGAAGTACATGGTCTCTAACTTCAAATGATAACGCTTGTCTTTAGCGATCGGCATAACTCTTCAAGTGGATTTAAACTGTAAACAATGTCTTACTAATTAACTTGATCTTCTTGGTCGTTTCACAAACCATATCAAGGCCTAGGATGGATGTCTCTCCAACTTCGGTCCGACACAAAAATGACCAACAAGGTCGGCCATCCAAGGCCTCGAATGGTTCCATCTCGATGCTCGCTTAATAACTGTTGTTATAAGAAAACCCGACCAGAGGAAGGTGATCTTCTCAATTGCCACCAAAACCCATCACATACGATTGTAACATGTCCTCCAAAGTATGAATCATATGCTCGAATTGGCAGTCCGTCTGTGGATGAAATGTGAAGCTAAGTAGTAGCTGCGTTCCCAAGGCTCTTTGAAGGCTCTACCAAAACTAGAAAACAAAATTGGAGTCGTGATAAAAAAAAATGGAAACCAGAATGCAGTGGAGCCTCAAGATCTACTTGATGTAAAGGCTACTAAGAATCTCGATTGTATCTGTTGTCTTGATCGGTAAGTAGTGCGCAGATTTTTTCAAGCGATCAACGATGACCCAAATGATGTCATGCTATCATATAGATCTCAGTAGTGCTGTAACAAAATCGATAATGATGTGCTCCCACTTCTATTCAGCAATGGGTAAAGGCTGAAGTTGTCCAGCGAGTCATTGGTGCTCGGCCTTAACTTGTTGAAAAGTTAAGGAATGTGAAATGGAACCGGCAACGTGTCGCTTCATTCCATTCCATCAATATTGTCGACGTATATCTTGATACATCTTCGTGCCTCCAGGATGAAATGCAAGTCAAGAGTGATGAAATCTTTCAAAACTTCTTCATGAATGCTCAAAGGAACAAACCATCTTCCTCAAAATCTCAAGCCTTGATCGGATTCGAAAGTCCAACCATTTATCCCCTCGCCATCAGAAATACGTAACCGGGAGGACTCGACCTCATTGTTAGATTGTTAAGCATCACCAACTCGCCTCAAAAGCAGTAGTTGCGTAATCAAAGTAAACAAAATGGTAAAATATTTGGATTCACCAACTTCAACATCGAAGTTCCCAAGTTATTCTAACATCTTCCATTCTGAGATGGCTAAACATGCCACAGTGCTGTGAGTCTTCCTATTAAAAGTGTCGGCCACAACGATGGCCTTTCCAGGATGATACTCCAATATGAAGTTGTAGTCCTCTAGGTACTCCATCCTCGTCTTTGTCTTAGATTTACATCTCGTTGCCTGAAAATGTACTTGAGACTCTTGTGATCGGAGAACACTTCGAATCTTTTGCTATAAAGGTAATGCCTCCAACTTTTGAATGTGAATACAATGGCAGTAAGCTCTAAATCGTGTGTTGGATAGTTCTTCTCGTGTGGCTTTAATTGGCTTAAACCATAATCAACAACTTTTCCTCCTTGCATCAAGAAGCAACCTAAACCATCGTGTGAAGCATCACAATAGACAGTGTAGCCCAAACCTCATTCCGGAATCATCAAAATCGACGTGGTAGTTAGCCTCATCTTTAACTGTTGAAATGCTTGGTTGCAAGCCTCGTCCAATAGGAACTTAGTACCCTTTCGTGTACGCTTCTTCATCGGCATAGCTAGACGTGAGAAATATGCCATAAACCGTCGGTAGTAACCCGTGAGTCCTAAGAAGCTTTGAACTTTGAAAACATTCTTACGGCTTCAATCTTTGACAAGTCGACTAAAACCATTTCGTTGCTAAAGGTGAAAACTTTTAGAGACAGAAAAATTTCATCGCTAAACGCATTTTTTTCGTTGCTAAAAGGGCACCGTGTTGTAAGTTAGCATTCCCCTATACATATAGGGGCGGATGCAAGTGGGGGCCAAAGTTGGCCCAAGGTCCCTTGAACTTTTGAAAATCATAAATTTATATAGTATTTTAGGTTTTTTAGGAATAGGATGTAACACCCGCTTCCGCGGGCAGAATTTAATTACATTTAGCATACATATTAATATTTTATTAATGATGTGATTACTTGTGCTAGGTGAGTTTTAACTCACTAAGATGTTTGGGGGTGTCCAGTTTGGAACCCAGAGATAGGCCAAAGTGGCAGTCCCAATTTAGGACAGTTATGAGGGGCCCCCGTGTGATGGGACATATATGAAAAGTAATTCTTCTGTGCTTAGATGTTTATTAAGGCATATATGAATTTATTATTATGTGGCTTTATTGGCATATTAATTGTTAGGGATGACTTCTGTGGTTCGTTAGGGATATCTTCGTGAGGGCGAATTGAACACGTTGCATAATTAGTAGGTTAACTAGCAACTTCATAAATTATATGGGACCCATATGTGACATAGACCAAACACTCATTTAAGTTTGGGATAGTTTTAATAAGTTTCAAAAACTGATAGGGGTATAATTGTAAAACTAGTGAAATGTGGGGGATGTTATAATAGAATTGCAAAACAGGATTTATAAGGTGATGACACCTAACCTCATGACTCATCAATGAGAGTCATCATCTCCCTTAGGCAAAACAATTATAATTTACAGAGGAGGAGATTCACGAAAATTGACGACGACGTTCACGGTGACGCTCTCGACGCCGAACGACACACCGTTTGACATCGGCTTTCAAAACGGACTACATATTCGGACTTCTGGAGGTGAGTCTAATGCAGTGGTACAAATCTTATTGTGTTTTGAGACAGTTTTTCTGCGCGCTATTTGGGGTTTAGCTCATAATCTATAATTTTTGGTATAGGATTATACGTGGGAATCACTAGGCTCTTAATTCTGCGTTTAGGAGCGAAATCCTTGAGGTGAGTGGCAATAATTATGAAAGTTGGATAATTCCTTGTTTGAAAATATTCTTGTTATGATTATCATGTTTATTTGAAGAAATTAGCATTTTTAGTTATTAGTGGGCAAACCCATGTGGATAATAAGACCCATATAATTTGTGAATTGCACGGTGTAATGACTATGTGAGCATGTTGAGTTGTCTAATTGGGTCAAAGGGAACTTATACTTGCCACAGGAAATGTGACTTGGTGCTTTAATGGCCATGAGGTCTCACGTCTGACGGAAAGAGGCATGGGTCTCGGTTAGTCGCGCAGACTAATGGAGTAGTAGCGGGCTAATGTGAAAGGGTGGCTGGTACTTGCATTCCCGGAGACCATAGTTATGTGTAAAAGATGAAATTGAGCATGTTGTTATTCATGTTTATAATTATTGTCATTCACCAGCATATAGCTGATATAGTGTACTGGTGTTATTGTATAACCATTGTAGGTTTAAGGCATGGCATCGAAGGAATAAGGAAATGGCGATGGCGAATCAATATGGGGTTTTGGGCTCGGTTGGGAGCTTTGTTGGTAGTTTTATGTTTTGATTTAGAAACTTGTAATGTGGTTGTTATGGTGTTAAACTTGGGTTTATGTTACTAGCTCAATCCTTAGTTCATATCTTGTAAATTAGTAGCTTAGCTTCAAGCTTTGGTGGTACTAGTTGTGCAGTGAGTATACTAACTCGATTTTCTTGGATCATGCAACATATAGCTTATGTTTAGTTGGTTAAATTTGGGTATGTGGGACTCTTTCTATCTTGCTTGGGTTGGTTTGGTGCGACGAACTCGGGAGTCATACTCCACGAGTTTAAAATGAATGGATTTTTGTTTAATTTTCCTTAAATTTGTTTTAATGATTGGCATGAACTCTTGGAGCCCAAGAGATTGATTCATTAGTGATTTTACATGTTTTAGAATTTAACTTGATATTTCAAAATGTCTATAAGTGTGAAAAATCTGGGATGGTTGTTTGATCTCTAGGCAAAATTCTGCAGCAAGGAAGGATTCTACCCAGGGGTCATTCGACTGGTTGAATGGGGCAGTTCGACCGGTCGAAATACCCCCTGCATGACTTTTGGTTTGACCACTTTGGGTGTTTTGTTTTACTTCTAATTTAGTATGAGGGTACCTATAAGACCCCTTTGAACTACAAAAGCGTTACTTTTGGAAAAGAGCTTTATTAGGGTGTGTTTGAAAATGTGTTTATAAAAACCTCTTGAAAATGTTTAAAGATGTTGAGCTCATGAGTCAAAACTTTTGTTAAGGTGTTTTGTGGAACTCTAATGATATGGGGACGGGTATGGGGGGCTTAATAGGGTTAGGGGCGGGTATGGTAGGGTATGGAGGGGCTTAATAGGGTTAGGGGCGGGTATGGGGGAGGTTTTCGAAACCCGAGTCGGGTTCGGGTCGGGGTCGGGGTCGGGGTAGGGTCAAAAAACCCGAACCCGCCCTGAATATACTTGTATTTACATTTTTACCTCTCAATAGTTATGTGTATTACCATTTTTTAAAAAAAAACTGCACTATTGGGGAACTAATTGGGTAAGTTAAAAAAAAAAACTGCACTATTGGAGAAAAAAACGCATTAAAAAAACTGTTTTTTCAATTTGTGTACCAAAAAAAAAAAATTCATAATCGTGGCGGGGCGAGGGCGGGGTCGGGGACCCCGAGTGTGGGGCGGGGGCATGAAGAGGTACTATGCGGGGCGAGGGGAGGGTTTACTGAAGCGGGGCGGGGACGGAGTATGGGGGCCCGTCCCATGCCCGCCCCATTACCATCCCTAGAGAAGAAGAAAGAAGTTTAACCTATTGGTCTAACGTGGTAATTGGTAGCAGTATTACTGTTTGTGCGTTATAGAGACATTAAAGGGTATATAGATTTGTGCTATTCCCTGCAAATTTTTTTCCAGATTTCTCGTTCAAATTGAAGTCAGAAACGTAAGGGACCCATTCAATAACCTAATTTTATTAGAGGGCATACTTGGTATATTAAGATAAAGTGCAACATGGAATTAGCACTTGTAGAAGAGGTGGGCAAAATAGTCGATTTTATTGCAAAAATCTCATAGTTGTGATTCATTTATACAGAAACAGAGATGGATAGACTTCCAAAGAAAATCACAACTTTTATTGACTTGGATATTTATAACACTATGTTTGGGTGTTTAAAAAATGAGAGATCATTTTTCTCTATCTTTCTCTCATTTGGGAGTTTTAGTAAAGAGAAGAAAGGAAAAAAAAAAAACTAATTTATACTTTCTCTCAATTTCTTTCTATCCAAATCAAAAAAAAAATGAGAGAAAAGAAAGTAGATATTAATGAATATTTCTTAAAATCCATAATACCCATTATTTAAGCCTAGTAATTCTTTAGTTACATCTATGTCCTAGAACACCCTCGATTAGTTGAATAAATCCCATCTGCCGAATAGAAAGTGTGTGCAAAGGATAAAATTAAGAGGTTTTGTTAACATGTGTTCTTAGGATACGTATTAAAGTTCTAAAAATAGAAATACATAAGGCATACAGTGTAGGTTTCAGTGTCCGGTGTGTGATTCAATGTTTCTCCTTTATTTATTTTCACTTTTAGAACCTTGACATATGTGCCTAAGAGCATCAACAATGGAATGGTCTTGTAGGATAACTTAGGATAACTTTGTGGTATAAGATAGTAGAACGCTTGCAATGGTGTAGATATAACTGTGGTATAGGATAGTGAAACTTAGCTGAACTTAAGTTTATGGTATGACTAAATTTTTGTTAAATTCGATCATAAGGCAAAGGGTGCGCCGTCCCACACCACACGATACCATGGTATGCGGTGTGTTACACCACTCACCACCACACAGGACATCTTGCACCGCCCTTATTGCTCACGGCACATCTTGTGCCACCCCATTCCTACATGGCTCACTGTGTGTTGTGTGAATATTCACCCACTGTTAACACGTTCTGCCCTGTACAACAACTTAACCTAAATTTGCGTTAAGTTTCAATTCAGTGCTGGGGATGCGGGTACAACACGCACATGTCAACAAAACCGTAAAACTAATTGTCTAAAGATGGGACATAGCAGAGTGGAAGTCCGCATTTGAATGGTGGATCCCACCACTCCAAGTATACCAATAGATAGCCATAGATTCAAAAAGAGTTTCAAATTTCAATTTTCAACGACCGTTCTGATAGACTTCAACAAATTAAAGTGGTTACCATGAATATATATATATATATATAAACATCCAATCAGTCCCAACTCCCAACTGGAAAGTAGCCTAAAAAACAGATAATGTACCAAATGCATACTAAATGTCCATTATATCCACCAAAAAAGTAATTAAAGTAGTGTGGGGTACCATATGTTTCAGTTCGACTCTTTACAGGCTTTCATGTTTAGATCAAACCAATAACGTTCGAAGTAGGGAACTTATCAATATTTTGAAGTAAAAAGAGAAAGTATGGGGATTAAGGGGCGCGATTGTTAGACAACTCCACCCCTCACTCAATTTTAATGTCAATTTTATTATTTGACATCACTGATCAAACATGGTACTCTAATCTCATGCTAAATGATTTGTCAAAATTTAACTTCATAACATGTCGTGCCATATTTGGCACAAGAAATAGCACGTCATTTTTACCACATCACCACTTTTCTTCTTAAATTTTACATATCAAATGGTAAGACCACTTGATTTTTATTGGAGGATATTGAAGTAGTCACATCATTATTAAAAGGGTCCTACAACCACATGCATTTGGGGGTACATTTTTTATACGAAATTTGAAAAACATAGCATTATCATTGTGAGCATCAACTACTTTGCTCCGACGGATACATTTAGTAGTAAATGATCATTTTGTCCTTAACTAAAGACTACTTTAGAAAATGAATGGTAATTGAGCCAAAATGTAATATTTAAAATGACATGTGATATTGGAGTAAGAATATCAAAATATAACATTTAACACTATAATAATGCCAAAAAAAAAAAAAATAACATAAGTACAAAAAATAACATATTGCATTGGAATTACTCTAAGCATCTTCAAGATTTATATCTCAAGTGAAGGAGCAAGGGATATTTAATAAGTAGGTCCTACAGGGCAAGGACCTACACTTGTATAGTTTGAGATCACCCTTGAATACTTTGGCAGTCTAGGGAGGTTCTTGGTTAAGTCCTTCAACGCTCTAATTTCTTCAATCAATAAGTTAAATTGAATTCTGAGTTGACTCATTATACAACCACCTACTTTGCAATGGAATGACCAACAAAACATCAAGAGCCCATAAATTGGGTCAACTGAGGGAAGAAAAATTATTTTTGAATTAGTATTACCATTTCCACACTCGTCTCCGGGATAATAACCAAGTCTAACCAATAAGAACCCATAATAATTGAATGAGTACGAAAAATCAAGGTTTTGAAACATCAAGGCTAATTAGAGTAAATGTATATAAATATGAGCGAAGCGATGCGAAACAAAACATAAATATATATATATTTATATATAAAAACATCCAACATCTTCATGAGAGACGCCGTGAAAATGCAGCAAAAATAAAAATCACAAACTAGTTGATAAACGTACCTTCAAAGGATAGACAAATTCATGGAAGCAACTTGCGTCCTAGAACTAAAGAAGTTCAATAAAAAAAAAAAAAAAAAAAGAAAAAAGGCAAACGGTTGCAAATAAATAAATCATAGCAAAAACCGCAATTCTAAAGCAAAAAATTTCACTATTCGTTGCTGGGTTTGGATGACGCTTCTTTAATCTCTTCTGCGCCATCATCCTGATTCAAAAGCACATCAAGCTCAATCAGAAAAACACCCCATGAGAAAGAAAAAAAATTGAACAATACAAAAAGAAATTAATATTAGGAAGAGAACATGTATACCTGCATATCAGAAGTCCACAAAGTGAGGTTGTCACGGAGAAGCTGCATTATCAAAGTGCTATCCTTGTAAGACTCTTCTCCAAGGGTATCCAACTCTGCAATGGCTTCATCGAATGCCTACACAAAACAGAAAAAAAAAAAATTAGAACCAAGGTTACCTGGATCGCGGATCGATTCGATACGAGGAACGGGATTGGGAACGGAGATCGCCACGTGTTATAAAATGTGGTACGGTGGGGGTATACTTCTTCCGATCTTAAGAGGGATGAGTAGAATGATAGATTAAAACGTTAAACGATTTTTTAAGCATTTTATTGTCAAGTAAAGTTCTAAATGAGAATATAGAATTGATGTGCATTTTGTAGTGTTATAAGTTCACTAATCACTAGATTTTGGTGGTATTATTACAATATTAGGTGATTTTGGTGGCGTTCCAATTCACTAGTGTACCACGTTTCGGAACGATCGTACCAAAATGGGGATCGCTAGGGTCTGATAGTTTTTTGGTAACAATGATTAGAACTAAAAATTTGTATGCAAGAACTTATTCTCCCCAACAAAAATAAAAATAAAAAATAAACACTATGCACGAAGCTAACAAAAGATTCACACGCGAAAAGACAAAATAGCAAGTTTTTCCTATCATATTTAGTTAACATTCTTATAATAGGGGAGAATAGTGAATAGTTCAGCTTTAAAATCAACTATGAGAATGTGGTTAACAAAAACATATAATATATCAGGGAGAGATTCAGAAGGTACTACTCTTTCCTCACCTGTTTTGCAAGAGTACAAGCACGATCAGGAGAGTTCAAAATCTCATAGTAAAACACTGAGAAGTTAAGGGCAAGTCCTAGCCGAATTGGATGTGTTGGAGCTAGTTCTGCATTAGCAATATCCTGCAAACACTAACACATTTGATTAGAAAACATCCCAAGCACAAGCTAAGGTATGGTCCAGTCTAGGAAGCACGGGTGCGGCTGCTTTTCGGAAGAGTCCGTGCTTCCTAGGGTCTAGTGCATATAGGGTTTTGTTAAACACTTTTGTATTCGATGATAAAAGATGACGCATGAAATCTTTGTCCAACGTTCGCCGGTCAAACAAGGATATGTGTTTGTTTCATGGATTTTGTGAGGAAAAAGAAAAGTGAAACGAAAACAAGAAGATAAACTAGTTGAGTCGTGTTTTCCTTCATGCATCAATAACACTAAAATTAAAAATAAAAAAATTCCTAAAAAAAAATTGTAATATATGAATAAAGGAAGGGAAATGACTCATAACATTCAAAATGTTTAATTTATTTCTCAATTTATTCTCTGTTTTTTTTTTCCTATTTTACTCATCGTTTTCCTTATCAACCATACAAAGGAAAATATTTTCCACTAAGTTTTCCTTTCTTTTTCACTCACTAAATCCAATAAACAAACAAAGCCTTAAATATTTATAAACATAAAAAGAGCACTGAGAACCGAAAAAATAATGTTAATTCCCTCTTTTGGATTTCTTATCTCTATATATATATATTTTTTCCATTTGATGATCTTTTTCTACTGACAGATTTTTTAGAAAATTTGTCACATGCTTCCAAGTTTTCAGCATCTTCCAAGTTTTCAGCATCAAATTTCTGTGCAAATCTGCCACATTTAACGTAAAAATTCACAGGGGATGTCACCATCCTGGCATATATTAAGCAAACACAAGACACTTAATCGCTTATGCGCGTGCGCAAACACACACACATACACACACCCCATCTAATGTGCGACTGAAAAAGACATAATTTCAAAGCCAGAGCAAAGGTTGCATCTTTGATCTCTATAGGAAATCCCATCAATCTCACATGACAGCACCACCATTTCCATCTTTTATGACCCCCATCCCAGCATCTGAATTTTCTCAGAAAGAAATCGAACATTAATAATTTAATCAACATCCCCTAAAGTACAAGTGCATCAAAATTTCATTAATTCGAAACCCAAAATTCAGAATTTCTAACTCTAGGTTTAATTGATTTGGTTTTTTGTAATAATGAATATATATATATATATATATATATATGAATCAAAGCAGTAGATGAAGATCAAAACCTAAACCTTAACATTACCTGAGCAGATTTATATGCCGAAAGCGTATTCTCAGCGGCCTCCTTCCGATCAGCGCCAGTCTTAAACTCCGCCAAATACCTATAATAATCACCTTTCATTTTCAGATAAAACACCCTCGAATCACCATTAGAGGACGAACCAATGAGCTTCGAATCCAGTAGTTTCAGAATGCCGTCACAGATCGAAGAAAGCTCCGACTCGATCTTCGATCTGTAGTCTCGGATCGCCGCAACGTGGTCCTCATTGCCTCTGCTCTCCTCTTTCTGCTCGATCGAAGATATGATCCGCCACGAGGCTCTGCGAGCGCCGATCACGTTCTTGTAGGCGACCGATAGGAGGTTGCGCTCCTCCACGGATAGCTCTTCGCCGCCGTCCACGGCGGCGACGACTTTCTCCATGAACTCCACCATCTCCTCGTATCGCTCGGCTTGCTCTGCGAGTTTCGCCAGGTAGACGTTCTCTTCTCGTGGGGAGGAAGATCCTGGTACGGCCGCCATTGATATCACACAGAGAGAAATTCAGACTTTGAGAGAGAGAGAGAGAGAGAAAGAGAGAGAGAGACGGCGAAAGAGTGGTTATATATATATATATATATATATGTATCTATGAGCGTAACTGGTATAGAAAGTGAGAAATTCTGTAACTGTTAATTAATATATATAGGGCAAAGTAAATTACACTTCTCACCCCTGAGGTTCGGCAGTTTTGTCACTTTAACCCTTAAATTTTTAATCCATGCAAAGTTTCACATTTGCGACAAATTAGTCCAATTAGCCCTTTAGGGTTCGTCACTAAAAGTAAATATTCATCGCAAAAAGTCTTGACGGACTAAGGCTTTGTTTGTCCCTCACGTAGTTTTTTAAAAGGAGTTTATGAAATTTATTACTCACTTTTTAATAATTTTATACAAGTGACACACTACTCTTCAAAAAGACACCATGAAATCAAAAGCAACCTTGAGATTTTAAAAACTCTAGAATGGAGTTTTTAAAAGCTCTCTCCAAAAAAAGCTCTAAGTTTAATTTTTGCAAAGTTCATAAACTAGTTATCAAATGAATTAACATAAAATTGTGTTTTATAAAAGGAGAAGCACCACGTGGGGGTCAAACTAAGCCTAAACTGTCACTCATCCAAAGCTTTAGGGACCAAACTTGCCACGATTGAAACTTCAGAATTTGAACTGCCAAAATTGTTAGAACTTCAGGAGTAAGAAGTGCAATTTATCCATTAATATATTTATTTCTAAAAAATAAATCCGGATTAAATATCTCATTAGCTAAGTTAAGTAGTTAAAAGAGCATTGCACCCATTTGTAGAGTAAAGTTTAGTTAATACTTTAGCTTGTTTAGTTTGTAAAGTGAAAGTTACGGATTTTTAAAGTTTTGAATTTTTTTTTCAAAATGTTAGTTGGAAGTGTGTGTCTTGTTGGAAGAATATCAATAATATAAATAAATAGTAAGTGAATTTAGGAATTAAAGCACGATTAATAGCTATATTTAAGACAAATTTGTCACACTTCCAATAAAACTACGAGTGCAAAAGCGCATAGGACAAACAATCCCCAATATATAGTAGACCCAAATTCACTTCTTAGTATTTGAAGAATTTTCACAATCTTTAAATACCCTCAACTTTAGAACCATTAAAGAGGAATGCTACTGGAGAATGAAGAAAATGAAAACTGAAAAGTTTTCAGTAAAAACCAAAGCCACTGAAGTGAGATTGCATTTCAGTAATGCTACATGCACAGAATTTGTGTACAGAATTGATCCAGGTCACTCATTTCAGTAGCCCCTACTCATTTTGGTATGGGGGCCCTGAAATGAGTGGCCCGAATAAATTCTGTGCAATTTTCTGTGCAAGTATCATTTTTTATTGCATTTACAGACATGTAAAGGTGCATATGCACCATATATAATAGGGTAATACTATATGCACATGAACTGTGCACATAAAGATCTAGGTCATTCATTTTGATAGAACCCGTACATACATACATAAAACTCACCAAAAATAATAATTCAAATATTTATATATACATTTTATGTACATAAATCATTACCCGTATATATATTACACCCAATGGTGCCATATGCACCGATTGGATACATAGATAAATGGACAGGTGCCTAAGTAAGGCAGAGGTGCCTATGACACATTTTCACTTTTGGTTTGATTTCTACATTGAAAACATTTCATATTTCAACAGCTTTATTGACCTCATTAGTCGAATCAAATCAAGTCCACTTCTCTTCTCAAAAAAAAAAAAATCAAGTCCACTTCGGTGAAATTAAAAAAAAAAAAAAAAAAAAGCAAAGCGTTTTCGAAAAAGTATTCTGGTTTTATATTTTGCAAATAATTCTTGTAGCATTCTCTTTGATTAAGTTCTTAAGTCGGTTTATGGTAACGTGCGTAATCCGATTTTCATGAGTGTACTTGAGAAATGTCTCAATCTCTTTTGAAAGAGGCTAAACCTCCTCACTTGTATAAGTAATTAAATCTATCAAAGATGTCTTTGTCATTTATATCTGAGGATAACACTACAAACTTATTAAGAGTATATTACTCATCCTCCATAATGACAAATGTCCTAAATATTTGCTAGAATTTAACATCCAAGAATGAAACAAAAAATTATTTTTCTAGTGTTATCCCATCATTATCACTCTTTCGACTTGTTTTTCCCATTGAACTTAGCCTATGCTTCAAAACTTAGGTTGGGTTTCCATCGATGATAATAGTTATATAGTAGAACTTAGTCCCATTCCTTTTGATGTTTTATAAATCGCATCGTGGGCAAGTCCTTTCGTCAAAGGATCTACCAGATTCTCAATTGATTTGACATATATCACACTAATTACTCCATCCCTTAGGAGTTAATTAATATAAGTATTATATTTAAGACCAATACGTCTTGACTTCCCATTGTAGATCTTACTATTGCTCGAGCTAAATCTAACTATCACAATAGAGACTAATTGACAGAGTAGGCTTTTCACAAAGGAATTTTCATTACTAAATTTTGTAGACACTAACCTTCTTGACATGTCCCCAAGGGCAATCAACTCGGATTCCATCGTCGAGTGTGATATGCGTGTTTTTTTTTCCTTAGATTCCCAAGTAACCGCTCCTTCTGTCACGCCCCGCAGTAGCAAAAATAGAGAAAATAAATTCCTTTTTGGACCCGTAGGCCATGACAGTTGAAAGTCACCATATTGTCCATAACCAAAGTCAAACCATCAGAGTAATGATTTAAACCACGCATTGGAAAGTTCTAAGGTTGATATATATAACCAGAGTTCAATATTAACTATTACAAACCATAAGTATCGCAGAAGTACAAATAAAGTATTACGGCAACATATGTCGATTACAAATTTAACTATTACAACGGTCTCTAAAACATAGGCATAAACTATCAACAGCAAGCTTCAAGTCTTCAGCTTGGGTAGTAGTCATCTACAGCATAGCCTCCGTCATCGTAGGCTCCATCCTTGTGGCCCCTATCCACGTATGCATCACCTGCATACTCATAACCCTGGCCAGCTGGACGTTGAATATCCAGCGGCATAAAACGCCGTCAGCTACGAAAGCCGAGTGAATGCAAATACTAACAGAGTATCTACAGATATGTAGCATATAACAACAACATCAATAAAAAGGATCATCTCATCGTTCGTATGCATGTATGCACCAACTCAATATCTAACAACAGATATCGTCCCAATCTCCCAATACATAACATAGACTCTTGGGTCCACATTAATCAGACACGTAGTGTCACGACCCATCCCACTACGCGTGGAAATAGGACACGTGGCACGCCACCAAGGCTCATCCACCCATCATCTAATAATACGCAGCGGAAAGAACTACTATAAAACAACTCTGGGTATATTAAAACTTAGGAAAACGTTCCCCTCTGTGTTGTAAAATACATTGAAATCAGAGTTATAAAAAGTTTTGGCCAAAGGAAAGCACTTCAAAAGAAAACAGTTTTGAAAACAAGAGGCTCAGTCGACTGCCCCGTCGACTGCACCAGGGTCCAGTCGACTGCTCCGTCGACTGTGTCAAGCAGAACCAAAAGTACATCATACTGCAAGGGGTCCAGTCGACTGATCTGGGGATCCAGTCGACTGCTTTTCAATTAATGGAAGCAGTAGCTAAACTAAACAGTGTTCAGTCGACTGCCAAAGGGGTCCAGTCGACTGCTTCTCTGGTATTCACTTACAGTATCCCAGATACACGAGATCCAGTCGACTGATCAGGGGGTCCAGTCGACTGCTCCTCTGCTGGCAGCCCTGTGCTGGAATTAACAAGTCCTACTACTCAATACTAATAACAATCACAACCACAACTGATTTATAACGCATTAAAACATAACTACAGACATTCAATTACACGATTACAGTACTGCAGGACTAATCTATGGTTCCATTACAACATATTACCAATCCTTACACAAGTTTAGGATTTAAAACAAAAACATATACAAGTGTTATCCCCGGCGTTCATCGGCCTCACTCATCGCGCTTCTTCTTCTCCTTCTTCTTACCTGCAATGGAGTACATCTCCACTGCTCAGCTATATGCTGAGCGTACAAGTCTAACATGTACAATATATGATGAAACATGCTTTAATCTCATAAATCATACAATAGTCTCTAGGAAGAAAAATACGCATTCATCCGGTAGCGGCAAGTCCAAGCCTTAAACCGCGATACCAATGGCAAGTCCAAGTCTATCAACCATTGTATCCACAAGTGCCATGGCAAGTCCAAGTCTATCAACCATGCACAGTAGCCGTCGCTACTAAATTCTCAAACATCGAGAAGCTTACTCCGGCATGAAATTGTATAAGACTCCCCTTTGACCCACATAGACAACTTAACGTGCTCGCATAAATTTAGACATGCTTTTCACAATTTAGCGCGTGCATAATTAACGGGCCTACAATTAACACATGGATTTCGCCCGGATCATAATTTCGTCGTCGAAATATAAAACATGTATTTCCCTATATTTCACAAGTTAGAACTTCATACCTCGTGCGATTTCCCCCAAACTTTGAAGGATCGACTAGGAGGCTAAATAAACGTCGGATTTTGAATTTGGTACGATTCCTACAAGTTTAGACCTGTTTTTCCCAAAAGTCCAAAATTAAGATTTTTACAAAACTTGGCCAAACACGGCCTAAGTGGTATCAAAACGTAGGTCTTACCTCCACGAGTTCAAATCTGAAATCTGGAGAAAATCTGACGGACGAACGGTCGTCGATCGGCATCGCAAAGTCCGGAGCAACCAAATCTCCTTTCTCTCTCCTCTCTCTAGATATTTTTGGCAAGTTTGGATGAGAATGAATCTCATCCTCACTATATATAGAAAAACTCTTTGGAGTTTACGTTTACCTCCCCACAAGTTTCTCAAACTTCTAATTACCTCTCGAAACTTCGCACGCGTCCATTTTATGCCTTTACGAGTGAAAACTATAAATTTCAAAAGTTTCCGACTAAGTTTCGTTTGGGTCCAAAATAACGTCCGGAAACTATATTCTGTGGAATCTCTACACAACCTACCTTCTTAATTAACGTATCTCTCACGTTCTCACCACCGTTCTCAAAATGATACTATCAATATCAAAGATTATCAGAATTATACTATACAGGTAAAATTACTATTCACAGAAATACCATATAAAGTCAAATAACATTTAAATCATATAAATGTCATTTACTCATGATTATGCAATATGAACTTCCATATTCTCGTGTCCTCACTGACACCTTACCGTTGACTCACAGTCAACCTCAATCCACCATTATCAATTAACATTGATAACCTCTCAATTTACAATTATGCATGATAAAACTATAAATTTTTGGAACGGGTGTGACACGTAGTCCCATACCTACGGTCTGTTCACTCTTGACACGCAGTCCCATATAATCTAGCCAAACGCCCCGATATACTTTGGCCAACACGCCCCTGATACATCCTGGCCAACACGCCTAATACTTTACTCTGGCCAACTCACCCAATATGTTACTATGGCCAACTCGCCCAATATGTTACTCTGGCCAACTCGCCCAATATGTTACGGCCAACACGCCCAATATGTTCTCTGGCCAACTCGCCCAATATATTCTCTGGCCAACTCGCCCAATATATTCTCTGGCCAACTCGCCCTATATGTTACTCTGGCCCACTCGCCCCATATGTTACTCTGGTCTACTCGCCCAATATGTTACTCTGGCCAACTCGCCCCATATGTAATACTCGACACGAAGTCCTACTGCTATAGCCTCCCATATCCGACACGTAGTCCAATTCTATCATACGTCGACCAGACACGAAGTCCCGAACCTGTCCCAGCACCTGAGATTCCACACTCAATCATCATACGGTCTTAGTGACCGCATTCACGCGCACCCATAAATAGTATCGACCTCTGCGGTCGATAGACCCACTAATATGCACGTCGGCTTCTCAATCTCGTCATTATCTCATATATATCAAAATGATATAACAATAGAAGAAAAATACAGGGTATTACACATAACAACATTCAAACCAAAACTAGAATGAAATATTAGGCATCGTGTATGATTCTAGTAAAAATAGGGCACAGGGGTATTTTGGTCATTTTCTAGTTTATAAGTCAGGATCCGAAAACATAAAAGTTACGTGAGATCAAATAAATAAGTATTCATGTTGTAAGTTAAGAGTTTTCGATCCCCGTTAAGAAAATATCTTGATTTCAGTCGATTTAAGTGAAAATAGATCACAAGGGTATTTTGGTCATTTTCCAGTTTTGTACGTCCACAACCGAATTTTATAAAAGTTCCGTGAGATTAAATAAATAAGTATTCATGTTGGATGTTAAGAGTTTTCGATCCTCATTAAGAATCCATCTCGATTCCAATCGTATTTTGAAAATACCAGTTTATCGTATTTATACCGTATTATACTATATTAGAATACCATATTTATACCGTATTATACTATATCAAATACCATATTTATATGTACAAAAAAATATAAATACGTAATATAATACGTATAAGCATCACATAATTAATATAAATCATAATCATAATCATAACAAAGTGTAATATAAATAGCTGAGTGAGTTGGAGACTCACCTAAATTCGCAGAATAATAATGCTGAGAAAACCCGAAGAATCTTCGAATATAAAATTCCGGCTTCAAATAGCGTTCTTAGTGTTCTTGGTGTACTATGTGTGTTCTTGGTGTTCTTGGTGTACTAGGTGTGTTCTTGGTGTTTGTGTGTGTGTTCTTGGTGTTCTTGGTGTTTGTGTGTGTGTTCTTGGTGTACTAGGTGTGTTCTTGGTGTTCTTGGTGTTTGTGTGTGTTCTTGGTGTTCTTGGTGTTTGTGTGTGTGTTCTTGGTGTTCTTGGTGTTTGTGTGTGTGTTCTTGGTGTTTGTGTGTGTGTTCTTGGTGTTCTTGGTGTTTGTGTGTGTGTTCTTGGTGTTTGTGTAAGCATTATGATAACTTCTCAACCTCATAAGTCTAAGGATAAATGTAATGGAATGGTCCCATATATATAGGAACCAAGGAGGGACCTCACCTTGCAATTTACCAAGAGTTAAAGGATCAAAGGATAAATATTTCCTTAGGGCCATGTTTGGTTGGATGAGCAATAAAATCATAACTGGTCCAAATATACCAGATATTCACAAATTTGCTAAATTTTTGTTTCTAAAAATTCTGAAAATTTATAATCGAGTTCTATATATACTGAATATTATAATAACAACATAAAAACACTTATTCATCTTGGGAAATAAATATTTAAAAATAGCGGGTATTACACCTTCTCCAAGGGTAAAAATCAAAGCAGTTGTCAATTTGGATTTCATATCAGTGTTCCAGCTAGCATCACTATACCCTTCTAAAATAAATGGGTAATCTTCATGATGTAATCCAAAATCGATCATGTGCCTTTCAAGTACTCAAGTATTGTAGAAAATCCATCCTAATATTCTTTACTCGGGTTACTAGTGAATACTCAACGTATCGATTGCAAATGCAATATCTAGTCTTGTACAATGCATTAAATACATTAAACTTCCAACAACCCTGGAATACCCCAAATATTGCAATTTGTTTCCCCCATTGTTCTTCACTAATTTGATGTTAGGATCAAATGGGGTTGAGATCAGTTTTTGTTTGTTGTAGTTTGTGTGCGGGCGTGCTAAAGCCAAATGGGGTCGATTGTTGCAAACTAATTTTGTTACTGCTTGTGTGAGTGATACACAAGGCTTTAAGATCTGACTTCAAAAGGTGATTATGACAGGTGAGTAGGAAAGTATCCTACCTAAAGGTCCCTAGACAGTATTGAAGCATACAAGTCTAGTGACGATGAGTTTACCAAGTAAACAATCACAGACAAGTAATAAAACACATATATATATATATTATTGAACGTGCTTGAAAAAAATAACCAAAAGAACAAGGAACAAGATCAACACATGCTCTGACTGTTTAAGAAGGATTGAAAACAATAAAGCGACAAGAAAACAGACCTATCGCTGCTGAAAACACTAGAATGCAAGGTTGAGTGCTTCTGAATGCTATGAATGTTGTTTGAATGCTTTTGGATGCGGTATATCAAGAGTGACACAGAGTGCCTTGAATGGTTGGCTGGCCTGTCAATTTATAGCGGCCACTACAGAATTCATCTATGGCAAGAATTCCTTGACTTTCAGCTCAAGCATAATAAGGACGCCCAGAATCCTTCTATTCCCAACTCTTTCCATCCTCGTCCCGATTTGAACCAATCCCAAAATTCTTGGGATTAGCCTTCCATTTCTAGCTGGATTTAATTAGATTCACTCCTAAACAGACTCTCTTTCCTTTGATTTTAGCCTCAACGGACAAGGAAACGACGAGTCAAATATTTTTCCTTCCTTTCTATGCCATCGGGCTGCTGTTACTTCCAATCTGCTAGGCTTTTCCCTTGAACTGTATCTCGGAGCCCGACGACGGCGATCCGCATGCCTCCGTCCAATCAGGCTCAATCGCTGACACCATTTCCTTAAGTGGTGCCTGATTGCTGTGTATCCCATATCTCTTGTTCATCGGGCACCATTAAAGCCTTCCAAAGTTGGGTTTGTGCCTTAGCCAATTTTAGGACCTCATGGCCACTTGCCTCTTTAGCCTGATCATCCCATTCCTTACTTGAGCCTGCAGTCTGGCTTTGCTATGGGATGCATAAAACATAGCCCAGGCCTGTCCCACCACTCCCATTCGGACACCAAAACCCTTGGCGATTTTTGGGTACAAACAATTTTTGATTATAGTAACCAAACTTCTTTAGCAAATTCTCCACATAATGTGCTATATTAGTGTTATATCTCTCGATCTTAATACCTAAGATCACATTGACCTCCCCATGTCCTCCATACCAAAATTAGAAGAAATAAACTTTTAGTTTGTGTCACAACAAGCAGTTGAAAACACTTCATATGTTTTCAATGTATAAACGATTCCCACATTTAGAAGCAATACAATTCATGTGTTTTGGCAAATTAGACCCTCCTAACTTTTAATACATAAAACTTGAAATGAGACCACGCTTAACTTTCTAACAATTCACATGTTCATAATCCTCTTTATTTTTGTTCATCCCATAGCCATTAACTTTAAGTTTCAGCATTAACCCAATAACCAACTTAATTAATATATAAGGATACCACAATTAATCATCTTGGTTTTTCTCCAAGGCTATCACAAATAGTTATAAATTATGAGAACAACAAATTCACAGGAGAAATAAAATATACACAAATTTATGCATATGGAGAGTTTGGCAATTTGATCAATTTTTTAGATTGTGTAGCACATGTTCATGAAGAGTTGCTTCGAAGCACTTCTCTAGAATTTATGTAGACAACTGCTCTGTAAGTGCTATACAGATTTATGTATGATGCATACAATGGTTATTTTTCAAATTAACATAAAGCCCAAATTCTTTTGGAAATCGAAATCTGCTTAGTTCATTGGATTTCATGTGTATTTGATGGGCATGTTTGTCCAGATTTTTACAAAAGATTTTTCACTAATAAATTTTCTTTATTAGGTCTAATGTTAAAAACTTATTCTAAAATGGACTAATCACTAATTAAACCTTATTTTCTACATGTGTCATACCTCGACGTAGCAAGGTAGGGAAAAAGAACTTTCCATCCTTGGACCCGATGAGTTGCGACAGTTCGTGAGTAGCCAGATTGTCCAAAACACATGACAGAATAATAAGAATACTAATAATCAGAGTAGTAAAGGCGTACAAGGATCAGAACTTAAAGCATAAGCATTGCTAGTCATGAGGGATACATAAGGTTTTACGAAACATCTGGAGTCTGGAACTACAATATTACATAAGTTTTGGGGGGGGGGGGGGGGGGGAATCCCGATAGCCCAATAGATACATCATAATAAACTACTGGTCGAACAGGTGGCCAAACATAGCATATAGGATAAGCTGAACAGAACTAAACATAATTTTGAGAAGACTCTCAACAAGGTCCTCTAGACGAGCTTCTGGTTTTGCCTCAGCTGGCGAAGGGGAACCATTCTTCTCTGTATTGCTCATCTTCTTGGTAGCTGGTCTCCTAGTTCTCCTGGAATTGATAGTCTAAGCATGGAATGCCAAGGGAGTACATCGTCAGCTATAAAGCTGAGTGAAATACAAAACCACAGTGTGTACCAATAAAACATAGTCTAACAGCATACGAGGAAACAGACTTCAACATTAACTAGAAGATGTTAATTATTAACATTCCAACATACCGCTTTTAAAATTATATCACACTTCTCTCTCAAAGTCAATATGCAACTCGACCACATCCCTAACTCAATGTGACTCATAACATGAAACAATACTTCAGACAATAAGTCCAACAAACACAATCATGACACACCACTAGTTCTTAGAGCACCAAAGCCCACCCAATTGGCCCATACCCAACATATACAAATTGTGCACTTGTCTAAAGGAACATAGCACATGGATATCGTCGCCCACCCAGTTGGCCATTAGTTACTACTGATAACCCATTTTATCCGCTTTGCCATACCATGGATATAGTCGCCCACCCAATTGGCAGCTAGTTACCGAAGAATTCACCATGACTTGGTAACCCATTTTATCATTTTAATAGCGCTGCCCACCCATTTGGGCCAAATTAGTAAATGGTATAGCAAATCATGCTCTACATAAATCTTGCTTACCCAGTTGGCACCATACTCATTTCAAGCCCACTACTTGGCCTTTTTCAAACACAAGCCCACTACTTGGCCTGTACACATACAAACCCACAACATGGCTGACAGACCAAACCACGACTCACAACAGGGCATCGATGCACCCCGCGACATCAATAGCATCACACATGCAACTTTTAACTTCCAGGTCCTCGTGACCGAGATGCAACACGATTCTTATACTTATCATGATTTTAGTTAGTATTATACGTATCGTTGTCTCTCACATGGAAGTCCATCTATTATCTACGAGGCATACATATTATTTACTGAATATATCTCGAAAGTGAACTAACGTATCGTACATACTAGAAATAGTCATCACAACACTTAGAAATACTGGAAACATAATCACAGCAACTCAAATGGGCTTGAAACAACTTAAAAACACACTTTGATGAAATTATACAGGAGAATCGATCTTAGAAAGGATCGATCTGATGAGGATCAATCTTACATAGGATCGATCTTACCTCTATTTTTACAAAACTTAATTTTTAATCATCTTCTAAACTTATTTGATCATAGGTTTCTTCATGAAAAATATTTTGTTTTGATATAAGGTTAGGAAAACATAAGTCTCAAGCCCTTAAGTACCCTAACATTGAACATACAATAATGTACAACACTTGAGTCATAAGGTACAAGTCTTTAAGCATATGCATGTCAACATTTCTAACATGTAGTACGTCATAACATCATGCAGGAACATATACAAGTATCTACAACACGTTGTACATATCAGAATAGCGGTAAAAATAACATTTTCTAAAATTGTGCAGAGGATCAATCCTATAGGGATCTATAGGATTGATCTTACAGAGGATCGATCTTGAGAAGATCGATCTTCATCATATTCTTCGTTTGAAATTTTTGAAAATCTTTAGTTTTTTAAAATGGTTTTAGCTTGGGTTTTGCATGGCTTCTTCTATAGTCTTAAACTATACTTTATAAGTAGACAAAGGGTCTAGTACTTCACCTTGAGTAAGGTCCTTTGAGTTCTAAGCTTGGCTTGGAGCTTCAATATATAATGGCCTCATCATGCACTTCTAGTGCTCTTTCTTTCTTTGGAAGTACCACTTTCCCTCTAAGTTCTCCAAGTCGCAGCAAAAGGGAAATGAGAGTGTGGGCATGGGTTTATATAGGGAAATGGGAGATCACTCACTCTCTTTCTACACTCTCTCTTCCTCTCGGCCTCTCTCTCTATCTAACTATGTGGTTATGTGTGTAATGTGTATACATATATGTATATAATCTCTGTGTGTGTGTGTGTGTGTGTGCGCACGCGCAGGTGTGAAGTGGTGGTGGTGATAAAGGTATAAGGCATGGTGATGGTGAAAGAGGTGAGAATGGTGAAGTGATATGGCCATGGTTATGATGAGGCTTGGAGAGGTAGAAGGAGTCTGCAGCGGGGTCTCCATATATGCAGAGACACGGTGGTGGTGGTGATAGTGATGCAGATGGTGGTGCAGGACGTTTCTACCAATTGGCAAAAACAAAGCAGAGGATCAACCCTAGCAAGATTGACCAAATTCTATGAAATCCTAAGAATGTTATGCTGAGCACAAAAATGTAAACAAAATTCACAAATTCAATATGGAAAATACAATTCATGTATTATAGCACCTAGCAAATTACAAATAAGGTTCTAGGGGTTACAGTATGTCTCATCTTCTTCTTCATTTCTTATAAATTCTGACTCTAGAAAGAGTCACCTTCTATTACCTAGCACTACTCTCACGTGTTGCAACCTCATCAACACCATACCATTTGTGCACCATCATCATTTTATTCGACTTTCGATTGTCCCAGACTTGATTCTGATTCTGATCTTTATATTCTATGAGTCAGAATTCAGTTGACGTTTGAGATCGTTGTCGATTATCAGAATCGGATGATCTTGGGTCCTATGAATCCCGGTTGATGAGCATGGACTTGATTCAGACTCCGATTGTTCCAAATTGGGTTCCAGACTTAGTCTGTTAACTTTTGTTCAAGATTCGTGTTGACTGTGGACTCCGGGAGATCCGAAATGTTTTGTATTCCTAATGGCGATCATTGGGGCTGATTTGACTCCTAATAAGGCTTCCAGATGTCTGGATTGGGTTTCAGCCTCCCCCTCCTCGATTTGCATGCCCTGTGAGCCCCTTGCAACAGTTTCATTTTTGGGGTGGGGCAAAATGGGGTATCTATAGTATGGAATACCACTAAAGGTATGAGACTAAGGCCCATTAATAAATTAATTACATGTGATAGTAACCTAACCTGGACACTGGAGATCCCAAGAATCGAGTTCAAAGGGTAAGAACAAGTCACATACTAATTGTGTTAGATCATGCATTTTATTTGTCTCATATCTCTGGTTAGCATGATATCCTATAGCGAGCTAGAAGTTGAGTTTATACTGTTAATGAGTTCTATGCTCCTTATGGACGGGGTGCCTAGCTGTAGGAACACTCTTGATAGACTCACCTTGTGAATATATGATCGATTCCTATGTGGATTGCCTGGAAAATCCTCTAGAGCATTCATGACACTGGGATAAAGTGCAAGGCCATAACACGTTGGCATTTTTGGAGACTACATCATGAAAAGTGTTATGTGTGAAAATTATTCATTGTATACACAAGGATCTGAGCTCAATACTCAGTCACTAAAGATTCTTATACCTTGCATATTTTTCACTATGTGAAGGTTCAAGATGGTGTTCACCTTTATTTATGCATGACACCATTAGTTGTTATTCTGTATGCCCAATTTGTCAATATTTGATTTTTTTTGTTAAAAAAAGTGGAGGATTGTTGAAACATTTTATCAAAAAGATATATATGAGTGTGATATAATAATATGTCTGATATTATTATTTGGGAAACATATGAAATAAGGGTTAACTAGTATTAAATCATATTTTGTTTAACTTTATTATAATAGGTGTTAATTTTGGACCACACTACCCTTCTATATCCAGATATGCACAATTACTGCTAAAAAAATGAATATTCAAATTCAAAATCATATCCAATGTGTTTATGTGTGTGTATATATATACCCAAAATCAAGTCAAAGAGAGAGAGAGAGAGAGAGAGAGAGATAGAGAAGGTTGGCAGTCTCTCGACTCCATCGTCGCCGCCCTCCACCACCTCTGATCTGAATCCTCCACTTGCTCCGCCCTCATCATCATCGCGCACAACAAGTTCTTCACCAACGGCTACTATCTCGCCTAGGCCAATAACTCCGTCGATGTCTCCAATTGGCTCCTCCTCATATCTTCCAAGTTTCAATCTCTTTTCGCTGATCTGATCTCTCTTTCGATACCGATAATCGCCGCCGTCTCTAGCCACGCCTCAATCGGCGGCTTCATCTTCACTCTGAGGCACAACTATATCTTGATGAGAAGGGACAAGGGTTTCTCTACTTGAGCGAAGTGGACATTGGGCTTAAGATTCCGGCTTGGTTCAGTTTTGGTTTTTTAATTCAAATTCTCCATGGGTTTTTAGCTTCAGTTTTGGTTTTTTGATTCAAATTCTCCATGGGTTTTTAGCTTCAGTTTTGGTTTTTTGCTTCAATGATACCAATTTGTTCACTAAATTTCAGTGTAAAATTGTGTTGATTTTCAGAATAAAAATGTGTTGATTTTACATTTGTTCGCCGATTTCTAGTGTAAAAATTATAGCCGTCATGATTTGACTCTTGTGTTAATTTTCAGTGTAAAAATTATAGCTAGCAAGATTTGACTCTTACATTATTGTTCATTGATTTTTTTTTTGATATGCAATGCATTGCAAAAATATACTACATTGTAAATTCTACTCTTGTGGTCATTCATAATGCAGTGTTAAAATTATAATGGAAATCATTGACTCTTTTGGACTAATGCAGTGTAAAATTATAAAAATCGATTATGAAATTTTACACTGTTGTTTATGTGTATGACATTAAGAAACATGAAGATATAAAAATCATTAAAGATCTAAATATTATGTAATCAATATAGATTAATGTGATTGAAATCCCTATAATTATGGGATTTATTACCCAAATTTGGTTACACTAAAAGATATATATGAAAATAATTGATTAATTGAAGTTTGAATTTAATGATTTCCATAATAACGTGTATACTATATACAAATGTATAAACATATGCATGTCACTGTGTGATTGTGACCGAATAGTATTAGAATGTTCAAATGACAATTCAGATGGACAAGTCAGTGTGTGATTGTGACTGTGATATGTATATGAATATATATATATATATACAAAAATTCAAACTAAGAGACTATGAGATTTAATATCAGATACTGGGATTAGTTGTTTCCATAATTATCTCCACATTCAATGGGTTTGTTTGTAACTGAAAATTCTCATGTAATCCTTAATTATATTATATACTCCTATGTATATATGTATATAATTATGTACAATACAGTACTTGTGGGTAAAAATGTAAAATTGCTTACATCAATTTGGGAATTTCACTATTTTTGGACATACTGTAAATATCGTTTTTAAGTTGGGCCTAATTCAAAAATCTTGAGTAGGGAGAAATTTATGGCTAGTTTCCTAATGAAATAATTTGTTTTGTTTTATAAAGAAAAGTCATATCATATTTGAATTGGTCCAAGCACTACATCCTAAACTTTCGCACCCTCCGAGTCATTTATCCACTTTATTCTTCATTAGTGATAACGTCTCTATTATTTGGGATACACTAGCATTGACCCGTGCTATGCACAGGATTCTTTGAAAAAGGTAAAATATATTTAGTCATCCTATGTACAAAAATGATGAAGTGTTGTATTGCATATTGTTTCTAAAACTCATGGAACACTGATAATTGATGTCAACTAAAGGTTCATATTCTCAACCATTGAAAAGCAAACTTACATATATTCCAGGTAGTGATCGGATTTATCTGATTCTTACAATGTAAGAACTAAAATCACTATATACATCAAAAATCAAAGGGAGATTTGCAAAAAAAAAAATTGAAGTACCTAAGTAGTGATTTGATTTGTCTGACTCTTACAATGTGAAAACCAAAATCATTTTATACATTGGAAATCAAAGGAAGATTTGCAAACAAAGTTATTAACGAAAGGAGGAATACTATGCTTACTAAATTTGCATTCCAAATGTATGCATGTATGCCAATGAGATCATATTTTATAATGATAGGACTATGCCAAAATCTTCTAATGAGAACCAAGTGGATTCACTCGCATATCATGTGTTGGGAACCATAATTTAGGATACAAAGTTGAAAAACGTAGCATTTCTCCAATGGCCAGCAAAAATTAAAATAAAAAATAGCATTGCTACCAACGAAAGAGAGCTAAAAAAGAAAAATGCATCGTTCACATGAAGTACATATCTAAGCATTAAATTACACATACACATCCTAAGCTTCATTTGACTACCTGTAGAGGAATAAGGACGGAATAAAAAATAATTAAAAAAAAGGGAGATGAAGAGGGTTTGTCCTTGCAATGTTGATCATTCATGAAAATTTAGAAGTGATGGAGGGTCAGAGGTAAATATCGAATATACAAATTTAACATTCCACCATGGCTTGAATTCAAAATGGGGGTGGACAACCGCAAAGAGCAGAGATAGTTGTGTGCGAGAAAGAATGGAGATGGAACTGCATTGACCCGTGCTATGCACGGGTGAACTGCATTTACCTTTACTAGCGTTGACCCGTGCTATGCACGGGTGATGCGAAAAGTTTTAATTCTAATTTTTAATTTTTGATCATGAGCTCATGATACAAAACTGAACATCAACAAATGTAATATAAATTAAAAGAACATAGTAAATAGTACATATTTACACAGATCCAGTTACAATCATTAAACATTATCGCTATTAACTATCATTGAACCACGTCATGTATCGCTCACATTTGAAGCATCATATAATACTTGAGCATGTCTGATGTTGTACATATTGTATTTGTATTATAGAATGAATTGAGAGTGGTTTGCTTCTTTTCTTTTTCTTTTTTTTAAAGTTTGTCTATACACAAACCTTTTAATTTCATATTTATCCATTTATATAGAAATAATTTGAGATAGTTACAGTAAACAAATAAGGTTATTTGTAAGCTCTAACCTAAATATTTTTTGTAAAAAATAGAATGTCACAAACTCAACTTTTGCAATTTGCTGTTTAAAAAAAGGTACAGAGAAAACAATGTATGAAATTGAAAAAAGAAATGAAAAAAATACATATATCTAGAGTGACATTAAGAATTAAATTAGTTATAATATGTTGAAGCTGTATATGAGGAAAGAAAACCTGGATTTAACAGATCTTTAAATGAATAGCAGTGGTTTGACAATATCGTGAAAAGATACCAGTAGACACTGGAAATAAAGGAGAGTAAGATGCCAATATGGTGGACATAACATAAAACTTCTAAAAGTGAAAAGATTGCTCTTATGGTTCAATGTTGCAAGCATCATGTGGCAATTGAAAGGCATCGATTGTGCAATTATATACCATGCTTGGGCCTCAAATTTTTTATATTCCATAATTTATAGACAACATAAAAATGAAATAGAATACAAAAAAAATAAAATAAAGTAAAGTAAAAAAAAATTGTGTAATCAAAGTTAAATTTCGTAAGGTCCTCAATTGAAGTAATACACTGAGACAATTGAATATTCGTTAATGTGTACGTGCAAATGAGATTGTCAGTAAAAAAAATTATCTTATGAATCATTTATGTGTTTTTTTAGCTCTCAAATGCTTGAATAGATGAGCATTTGAAAGCTAAATTTGGAATACAAATTAAATGTGATTGAGAAACTTTCTTCATTTACCAAGACATTGTTAAAGTAACGTAAACAACAAAGTAAAGAAAGCGCATAATTTCGTAGTAAATTTAGAATAGCATAGGTTGAATTACCTCTATGTTGCATCAAGTTTGATGTTGAATATTGTATTACAGTGAAGGTGGGGAAGAAGACAGAAGTGAGCAATGGTTAAAGACGAGTAAATTTTGAATACAACGGGGATACCATGTCATCATGTATCCCCTCTTGCATATTTTGAAAATGTGCTGATGTGGAGGGATGATCCCCATAGAAATAGTGTAATGACCCGGGAATTTAGAAACGAATATTAAAATTTTTAATTTCATTTTCATCAGAGAAAAAAACCAGTTTTGGAATTTTTGCAGTATTAATTTTTACTTGCATGTGTGTATTATCGTGTGAGCTCAACACACATGAGAATCTTCCTTGTTAAACTTGGAGACCACACAAGAATGTTAGTGCACAGTGTGTGCTTGTGTTTTGTTGTGCAGTATGTGTTTGAGTGTGTTGTGTGTGTTGTGGGGGCCAAGCAAAGGTGATTATATATATACACCTAAAGCTCTCATAATCTCTCAAACTCTCAACAACTCCCTCAACTCTCTCATCTGTCTCTCTATTGTCACACACTCTCTCTCGGCTAATACACACACATATATATATATGTGCAGATATATATACATAGATAGTTACATATATATTGAAAGAGTAATTCAAATCAAAGCTTGGATCATTGGAATTCTCTTCTTATACCTCTTTGAAATTCAGATTGGGTAAGGTTCCTACACCATTTTTTTTAGTTGGATTTTAGTCCATATATACACACACACACATAGATATATATATATATATATATATTCAGTGAGTACTTGCAAAATCAAAGCTTGATTTTGGGATTCTCTGTATATCTTTCAGAATTCAATTTTTGGGTAAGCTTTTAATCAATTCTAATGTTTTTTATTTCAGTTTATTATAGAGTTGTTGATATATACATATCTATATTTATATGTATAGTAATGTAGTTGCTAGCCACGTGGCAATGCTATCCTAATTCATATGCCAAATGGCATTTTATAGAGCTGCTGTATTTGTTGTATCTATACTTAATATACTGTTGTATATATCATTGTGATCTAAATAGTCATACATGCTGAACAAAAATCCCATTACTTAACTGCAAACCCACTACTTCACGTATTCCAAACCCACCTCAAAAAACCGTCCCGTCTCTAACCACAGAGAAACCGTCCCCCCTTTAACGGCTAAATATTCAATGCAACAGTTGCATTAGTGACATGGTACAGCTAATTAATAAAATTCCTTTATTTATTCATCTGACCCCCTATTTGTGGCGCCCCGCCTCGTCCCGCCACGACACGAGTCCCGCAGGCGAGGGGGTGCTAACTAAAATAAAATAATAATCAAGAGGGAGCAGAAGGACCGAACACAATTGTAATGCTTCGAGTCCTAGACCCGAAGCTTATCTGAAAAACTTTCTCTTTAGAAAAATAAACGTTTAAACTTTAAAATCATTTAAAGTCCAAAGCTCTAAAACATTTAAACTTTGAAACCTCAAAACTTTGATACCATTTTACAACGTCTCGAGTCCTAGACTCCGAGAGTTACTGCGAAAGCATAGAATAGCCTTTCAAAATCTTTAGTGGGAAAACAAAATCTTTAAAGACTCACGGATCTGAGTAAAACTATAGCGGAAGCATTCAACTAGTCTTTAGAAAAGCTTTGCTTGTCAATTTAAAAGACATTAACATAAAATCTTTATCGGTTCATCAAATGAACAGCAGTGCAACGGAAAATATATAGATTTTATAGACATTTATCAATATCCTTTCAAACTTTAGAATACAATTTTTAAATAGAAACTCAAACTTGGTTTCACATATCAGAAAGTAATACAATGATCTACTCTCTTTTTCTCAAACTTCATAAACTCTTAAAATAAAAACCCAAGGTTTTTATTAATACAAAGTTTCATGATCTCACAATTTCTTCCCAAACAGGATCTTCACGAGTAAACTCTACTCCGAGCTTGAAAAATATGTTCATCACTTGAAAAACATTAATGAAACAGAAATTGGGTTTTCATTTGAAAACTATTCTTTCTTGAAACAAATCGTTTTCAAGATAAGCAACAAAAAATCAGAGTTAAGCTATCATGTTATTTAAAAGGGGGTGGACTAACACTTGTCCAATTATATCATAACATGCTCTTCGAACCATCATTTAAATTAAAATCCCATAAACTCGACCTTCAAATAAAGCGGAAGTTCATCAAATCTCGGGGGCCTTACCCTTATCTATATCACCTGAAAGAAAGGTTTAATAGTCTATAAGCTAAAAGGCTCGTATAGTCATATAACCGCACAATAACATCTGTTATATAACATGCGTGAGTGCAATGAATGCCAATGTCAATGCATGAAAACAATTTTCATGCCCTTTCAAACACTCACCCTCAATCGTCAATATCATTACCCGTACCATGGGCTTCCCATCCACGTGGCCTAGCCTCAAACGTGCGATCCTTTGGGCCTTACGAATTACACGGAGGCCTAGCCTTGAACGTTACGGGGGTTTCTTGCAGCACATCCCGCAATTTGAGTTCCTAGTGGTACCCATCTCACACGCCTACCCACAAATTCGGGATTTCTAACTTTTCAAAACAAAATCCTTCCTAGAGGGTTTTATGCACGGAAGCCTCTAAGGTCTTCCCTTTTCAAAACTTAGAAAAGATCTTCCTTTTTCAAAAATCAAAAGCCTCTAAGGTCTTTAATCCCAAAATCATTTTCGTGATTTTCGTGTTCATGCTTATGCTTATGAAATGCTATGATATATGCGAGCTCTAAGCATCCAGACATATTCAATATTTCATAAGACAAATTATCAAGGCATGCTTTTATTTAAAGCAACATAATAGACATGCTGAAAATCACCCAAGTAAACACATAAAGTATAGTAACTCAATTAACCACTTAAGGCATAGCAGCTCAAGTAAACACTTAAAGCATCACAGTTCATACAAACATATAAGCACGATGTTAACATGTTATACAACTTTATTGAGAGTTATACGGAACTACCGTTCACCGAGGATAGACTGAATAATTAATCAGAACAGAAACCGAAACTGCTCAATCTGTTACAAATCTTGATATACAATAATGCACGTATATCAGTAAGGTACAATACCTCTAAGCATAAGTACAACTACTATTACAGTAAGGTTTAACTCTTAAATCTTAGGGTACAAGGTCCCTTAGCTCAAAACTGGCTCAAGTATAAGAAAGCAGGAGCTTTCAACAAACTGCCCGAGGTCGTACGCGTGAGACCTCGCTCGCGCGGGCCGCTTGCGCGAGATATGCTAAGAAGGCCACGAGGTTATTTAAAATAGTTTTCAGAAAAAAGCGTGGTCGCACGCGCGGACCGCTAGCGCAAGTCGCGCGCGCGAGGTGCAGGGCTGGTCCCGAGTATTTGGAGGCCCGGGACGAACTACTAAAAGGGAGGCCCTTATTCGGGGGTTCGGGGGCAGCGCCCCCGAGGCAATTTTTTTGGGGTCTACTTATACATAATTGGCTATTTTTTTAGGGTTTACTTATACATAATTGGCGATTTTTTTAGGATCTACTTATAATATGAGAATCTATTTGTAAAACTTAAATATTGCACGGTGTCTTTCAAAATTCTTGGGAGGCCTATTTCTAAAACTCAACAAATTCTTGAACTAAAAGTGTAATTTTCAAAATTCTAGGGGCCTTTGCTTTTGAGTTTTATATGTATGTATATCAATATATATGTAGTTGATGACACTAAATTGGACATTGGGCCCCTTTGGGGCCTAAACATATATTGAGGAGAGACTTAACATAATTAAGAGAGACCTAATGTAAAATACTAAAAAAATCTCAAAGTAAAAATGTAATTATGAAAATTTTATGAGGGCCCTCAAAATTTAATAAATTTTGGTGGCCCGGGACGGTTGCCCCACTGGCCCCCCCATTGGGCCGGCCATGGCGAGGTGTCATGAGCGGCCCGCGCGCGCGAGGTGTCACAGTGTCGTCTTCTTTCTCTTTTCTTCCCCTGTTTTGAAATCAAAGACTTATTTTTACCTATTTTGAAAACTTAATCAAAATAGACTTCCAATACATGAAACTCTTTATTTTTCCACATACATTTCAAATATGAAATCAGAATTTCAAGAAATCAAATGCAGCTCTCGATTTTATCGAAAAACCGAATGGTGACAAAACTTTAAATCGACCATTCGTCGCGGCCGTAATGAATTAACTTCTAAAATTTGAAATAGAGCCTCGTGAGAGCGAGACCTTTCATTTGATATAAAGAAATCACGATTCTACTACAGTTTTTCTGCCCGCTATTTTCGGACCCGTAACGATATACATAAGAATTACATATATAAGTATATATCAACAACTCTATAATAAACTGAAATAAAAAACATTAGAATTGATTAAAAGCTTACCCAAAAATTGAATTCTGAAAGATATACAGAGAATCCCAAAATCAAGCTTTGATTTTGCAAGTACTCACTGAATATATATATATATATATATATATCTATGTGTGTGTGTGTATATATGGACTGAAATCCAACTAAAAAAATGGTGTAGGAACCTTACCCAATCTGAATTTCAAAGAGGTATGTATAAGAAGAGAATTCCAATGATCCAAGCATTGATTTGAATTACTCTTTCAATATATATGTAACTATCTATGTATATATATATATCTGCACATATATATCTATATATATGTGTGTGTGTGTGTGTGTGTATTAGCCGAGAGAGAGTGTGTGACAATAGAGAGACAGTTGAGCGAGTTGTTGAGAGTTTGAGAGATTATGAGAGCTTTAGGTGTATATATATAATCACCTTTGCTTGGCCCCCACAACATACACAACACACTCAAACACATACTGCACAGCAAAACACAAGCACACACTGTGCACTAACATTCTTGCGTGGTCTCCAAGTTTAACAAGGAAGATTCTCATGTGTGTTGAGCTCACACGATGATACACACATGCAAGTAAAAATTAATACTGCAAAAATTCCAAAACTGGTATTTTCTCTGATGAAAATGAAATTAAAAATTTTAATATTCGTTTCTAAATTCCCAGGTGTCACGCCCCGACGTAGCATAAATATGGAAAGCATTTAATTTCCTTTATGGACCCGTAGGTCGCGACAGTTTGAAGGATCGATTCCGTCCCAAACGTCGAACAACATAAAACCATTAATCAGAGTAGAGCAATCAGGGCTTATAAAATTTTTCTAACTTATTACATCTTATGGTACGGGGTTAACTAAGGCACAGACCGCCTTGAAATAAGACAATAACTTAAAGTCTATTACAGTCATCCTTATTACAAAACTAATCATAACTTAGAGCACATAAACTTAAAGCATATAAAAGTAACATCTCTTCTCAGCAACTGATCTCAATTAGCATAATCATACGGTTCATCCTGATTATTACCTGCAAAGCCTGGACACGAATGTCCAGGACGCATCAACGCCGTCAGCTTCAAGAAGCTGGTGAGTATTAAAAACATAGCTTTGAATGTAAAAACATGCCCATTTACCTTTTTCCCATTTCCATTTAAATACCACAAGTTTATATTTATGATAAAGAGCTTGTTAGAAAAACAACCACAACAATAATTAAAAGATAAATTCACACATATGTGACCGTGTATGAGAACAATGCACCATCTCATCTAACCGACTCTTTTCTCTCGACAAAACCCAACAACCCTCTATCCTACTCCTGGTATCTTTGAAATACTAAGATAGCCACACTTTAGCAACGGGGCGCCAGGGAGTGTCCAGTTTGCCTCACACTTTGGTCCGGGGTACCAGGGAGTGTCCAATGCCTCACACTTTGAATACCCTAACCGCCATGCAAATACCGGGGCAACCCCCACACAGGTATCCAGACTCGAGTCATTCAGGGAGTGTCTATAGGCCACACTTTAGCACTTCCATGGGTGCCAGTGAGTGTCCAAGTTCGGCTTCACACACTTTAACGCTTCCATGGGCGTCAGGGAGTGTCCATTTTTGCCACCTTCGCATTTCAAAGACACCCTCATCCTCTTTTTCAACTCCAACCACAATCACATCCACAACCACAACCATAACCACAGCCACAATTACAACCACAACCACAACCACAACCACAACTCAAACTCATACTCTTTCCACACAATCATTACTCTTTTCCACACTATCATTACTCTTTTACACACTACCAACACTCACCATGCATGTACAACTGACTCCACATGAATGTCATCAAACTTTAAACATAAAGGAATTCACAGAATTAAAGAAATAATACGCGTACGGGGATTGAAAATTCGTAATTCATTGCCTTAATCATTTTAAACATAACTAATAGCATTCTAAAAACTGCTACTGAAATCCTCATTTTCTGTCCAAACGGTGCAGAATCTGAGAAAATTGCATTAGACGAAAAGTGTGCAGAATCGAGTTTTGCTTGGGACAACGCGGGCAGAACCTTAAATTTCATTCGTTTTCCTAACAAAAATCTGAAAACAAAATTCTGCTACTGTTAAAATTAAAAGAGAAAATATTAGATTGAATTTCTAATATACTTTTTCTGCTACTGTAATCCTCATTTTCTGCCCAAACGGTGCAAAATCTGAGAAAATTGCATTAGACAAAAAGTGTGCAGAATCGAGTTTTACTTGGGACAACGCGGGCAGAACCTTAAATTTCATTCGTTTTCCTAACAAAAATCTGAAAACAAAATTCTGCTACTGTTAAAATTAACTACCTAAATCAGTAAATAAGGAATGAGTTACATTTGGAGTGAGTTAGTAATACTCACCGTGATGTAGATTGAAGAAGTTGTTGAGAAAGAAATACAAGAATTAAGAATCTCCAATTTCAAGCTTGGCTATGGAGGATTGAGCTCTTCAAATTCTGAAATTATTATCTCTCTATGTGACTCTCTCAAACTCTCTATGTTAGGAGTGTAGAATGTGTAGTGTGGTTGGGTGTATAAATACTCAAACTCCCACTTAGAAAACATTTGCCTAACATCCCACTCATTCTCCATTAATCTCCACTAATTACAAAGAAAGTGCAACAATGATGTGTAAATATACACTTGCAATTCATAATGCTCCATTGATAATTGAAAGGGTAGGTGGAGTTGGTGTGGGTCAAGGTGTGTTTGGAAATCAAGCTTATGGCATAAGGATAATACACATACAACAACATTTGCCAAACAAGACCTAAGGAAAAGCATCAGCATAATAATTTGGGTATAAATATATTTGTTCAATCATTTACTTCCAAAATTCTGTGGAAGTTTAACACTGCGCGGACAGTTTTAAACTTACACTGGTATTTTCGTGATACGGTGTTTATCACAAAAATACAGAGAATTCATTTTAACGTTAGAAATAGTTTTCTGATTTTATAAAAATACAGTTTGAGTTTAAAAGAAATAATTCCACCGTCTTGAAATACAGTTTTGAAATTTAACACAGGTATTGCAAGTTTTTATGAAAATTGCATTTTGACCCCAAAAGAAATTTCAATTATGAAATTAGTCAAGAATTAAACTTTTCACATAAGAATTAACATATAAACAGACAATATATATTAAATTTTAAATATGATAATGCAAATGATAATGAAAATTTTAAATATAATAATGCATGAAAATGCAGGTTATTACACCCTTCCCCCCTTAAACAGGATTTCGTCCCCGAAATCAAGACTAACTAGTCATGAAACAACTCCGGGTACTTCTTCCTCATATCAGCTTCAACTTCCCACGAGGCTTCATTCTCGTCATGGTGATTCCACTGAACCTTCACCAACGGGATATCCTTATTCCTCAGCTTCTTGATACTCTGATCCAAAATCTTCACAGGTCTCTCCTTGTAAGAAACGTTATGACTCGTCTCAATGTCGTCATAACTAACCACGTGCGAGGGATCTCGTATGTATTTCCTCAACATACTCACGTGAAACACGTTGTGAACCCCAGACATCTTCGGTGGTAGCGCCAGCTGATAGGCCACTTTCCCGATACGTTCCAAAATCTCAAACGGTCCAATAAAACGCGAAGCTAACTTCCCTCTCTTGAGACCAAAGCGTACTACTCCTCGTGTTGGTGAAACCTTAAGAAGTACGTGATCTCCAACACTAAACTCCAGATCTTTCCGGCGCCGATCAGCATAACTCTTATACCTGCTCTGAGCGGTTCTCATCCTTTCCTTGACCGAGGAAATCTTCTCGTTGGTTTCTCTAACCAAATCCGGTCCCAACAACTCTGTATCACCAACTTCTGCCCAACACAATGGAGAACGACACGGTCGTCCGTACAGTGCCTCGAACGGAGCCATACCGATACTCGCGTGATAACTATTGTTATAGGCAAATTCAACCAAAGGCAAGTGTGTCTCCCAAGATTCTTCAAAATCGATCACACAAGCCCTAAGCATATCCTCCATGATCTGATTAACACGCTCAGTTTGCCCATCTGTCTGAGGGTGAAAAGCAGTACTCATCTTGAGTGAAGTTCCCATAGCTTCTTGCAGACTTTCCCAAAATCCAGAAGTAAAACGTGCGTCACGGTCTGACACAATCGATACAGGTGCACCGTGAAGTCGCACAACTTGTTGTATGTACATCCGGCTCATCTTTTCCACCGGGTATGTCATACTGTAAGCAATAAAATGAGCTGACTTCGTCAATCGATCCACAATTACCCAAATAGCGTCATGATTCTGTTGCGACCGGGGCAATCCTACTACAAAATCCATCGTAATGTGCTCCCACTTCCAACCAGGAATAGGTAGCGGTTGCAACAATCCTGACGGTCTCTGATGTTCGGCCTTGACTTGCTGACACGTCAAACACTTGGATACAAACTCGGCCACATCCTTCTTCATGCCTTCCCACCAGAAATTTCTCTTCAAATCTTTATACATCTTAGTTCCTCCCGGGTGAACTGTATACCTTGATTTATGTGCTTCTTCCAGAATATCTTTTCTCAAATTCCCACAATCTGGTACACATAATCTGTCTCTGCATCGATACCCTCCGTCACTCCCCACCTTCCATTCGGTCGGGTCTTTTTCTGACATTTTTACAAACCATGTCTGAAACTTCTCATCTTCTTTCTGAGCTTCAATAACGCGGTCGATAAGAACAGGCTGTAGGATAAGACATCCAAAAAGTTGTCCTTCTCCTCTTTCAGCACTCTGTACATCGAACTCCACCAACGTCTCCAAAGCTCGCCACTCTCTAACCATTAAGGAGGCGATCGTCTCCCGAGTCTGCCTACTCAAAGCATCAGCGACCACATTAGCTTTACCAGGGTGGTATTCCAACGTGAAGTCGTAATCTTTGATCAACTCCATCCATCTGCGCTGCCTCATGTTCAACTCTTTCTGTGTGAACAAATACTTCAGACTCTTGTGATCGGAGAACAAATCAAACTTCTCACCGTAGAGATAATGTCTCCAAATCTTGAGTGCAAAAACCACTGCTGCCAACTCCAAATCATGAATAGGATAGTTCAACTCATTCGGCTTCAACTGCCTGGATCCATAGGCTATAACTCTGTCATCTTGCATAAGTACACACCCTAGTCCTTGATATGATGCGTCACTAAAGATAGTGAACTTCTCACCAGGCTTGGGTATTGCTAGTACTGGTGCGGTAGTGAGTCTCTCTTTCAACTCTAGAAAGGCTCGCTCATGCTTCTCTGTCCATTCGAATTTCAAATTCTTCTTTGTCAACCCAGTCAATGGTGCAGCTATCTTGGAGAATCCCTCAACAAATCTCCTGTAATAGCCTGCGAGTCCAAGAAAACTCCGAACTTCTGTAGGGTTGCTTGGCCTAACCCAGTTGGATACAGCATCGGTCTTGGACGAATCCACAGAAATTCCTTGAGATGACACCTTGTGTCCCAAAAATTTCACTTCTTGCAACCAGAACTCACACTTACTGAACTTGGCATACAAGTGGTGGTCCTTAAGCGTCTGCATCGTAATCCGAAGATGTTGCTCGTGTTCTTCTCTTGACTTAGAATAGATCAAAATATCATCAATAAAGACGATGACAAACTGATCTAAATAAGGCTTGAATACTCTGTTCATCAGATCCATAAACACTGCCGGGGCGTTCGTTAATCCAAACGGCATCACCAGAAATTCATAATGACCATATCGGGTTCTGAAAGCAGTCTTAGGTATGTCTTCCTTCCGTACCCTCAACTGATGATACCCCGACCTTAGGTCTATCTTGGAAAATATCGTAGCTCCTTGTAGTTGATCAAATAAATCGTCGATCCGAGGCAAAGGATACTTGTTCTTGATTGTCACTCGATTCAATTCTCTGTAGTCGATACACAGCCTGAGCGTCCCGTCCTTCTTCTTCACAAATAACACCGGTGCTCCCCAAGGCGATGTACTTGGACGTACAAAACCTAGGTTCTCGAGCTCTTGTACTTGTCCCTTTAATTCTAGCAGTTCTGTGGGGGCCATTCTGTAGGGAACCTTGGTAATTGGTACGGTACCCGGTATAAGCTCAATACAGAACTCTATACTTCTCTCGGGCGGTAATCCAGAAATGTCTTGAAATACTTCTTCGAAGTCCTTGACTACAGGTATAGATGATGCTGTCACCTCTGTACTGACGACTTCGATGTTGGCTAAACATCTTGTGAGGAACATATCTCCCGAAGGGTTACATTGAAAATCAAAGGGTTGATTCTCATTGTCGGAGAATGTAATTCTCTTCCTCGCGCAATCCAACTTCACTTGATTCTGAGACAGCCAATCCATTCCTAGGATTATGTCGAACTCCTTCATCGATAGGACGATCAACCTTGCAGGGATTTCTCGGTCTCCAATCCGTAGAGGACAATCCTTGCATACATGTCCTAAACTGACCGCAGCTCCTATTGGTGATGTAGCCTTCAAAGCTTTCTCTAAGCGATGAGGTAAGATACCCAATCTCCGAATTGTATTAATGGATATGAATGAAAGAGCAGCACCCGTATCAAATAATACTCTAACATGGGAGTTAAATAGAGTCAATGTACCTTCCACTGCTTGCTGATCAGGTTGAACTTCTCCAAGATCTCCATCTTCATATGCAGCTCCATCATCACCCGCGGCATCAGGAATAACAGCATTCAAGCGGGTCTGACCCTGTTGTCCATAAGTCGCTTGCTTAGGAGCAGTGCAGAACCTGCTGATGTGACCTGGTTCACCACAGTTGAAGCAGACTATTCCTGGCTGAGCAGCACGCCTTGGTGCCCTGCAGTCCCGAGCCACATGTCCAGGATTGCCACAGTTGAAGCACTTTACTCTACTACTTCCTTCTCCTACTCGGGGTTGAGTCGGATGGGTAATAGCTTGTGCCTTCTTGCTCCCATCAAAGTTCCTCTTCTGCCCTTGGGTACGATTCATTGGTGGTCTATTCCCAAAATTATCCCTCTGAGGCGGTCGGAATTCGAATTGTTTACGGTATACTCTTGCATCTTCTTCCAGGTCGGTAGCCAGGCCGACTAGTCCTTCAAACGATTTGTCTAGGTGGCCGAGAGTCAGGCGACGAATCTGCGGTGCCAACCCTTGGTTATACTTCCGGATCTTCTTCTCCTCAGTATCAACCATGTGCGGGGCAAACCGTGACAGCCTCTCGAACTGTGTGGTATACTCTTGCACCGTCTTGGTTCCTTGCGTCAGATCCATAAACTCCTTCTCTCTTCTGTGCCTCTCCGTAGCCGGAAAGTACTTCTCCAGGAATCTCCCTTTGAACGCCGTCCATGTCATCCCCATAGCAGCGGTGTTTCCGATAGTGGCTATGACCGAGTCCCACCAATCTGCAGCGGCGTCGGTTAGTTGAAAAGTAGCCAATCTCCTTTTGTCCATCTCGTTGCATTGGACAGCTTCAAACATGCGGTCCATCTGTCTTAACCATTGTTCTGCCTTCCAGGGATCCGTGGTACCCGCAAATTGCTCGGGTCTGAGCGCACGGAATCTCTCCAGCAGCTTATCTCCCGTCTGGCGGTCTCGTTGGTTTTCATTCGCATTACTAACCCTCTCGAGACGTCTGATAAAAGCTTCAAATATTCCCGTGGGGTCGGCAGCCTCGGGCGCTCCTTCAATCAGATTTCTGTTCCTCCTTGGTCTTCCAGCCATTCTATGCATGATAGGGGTAGTAGAATGAGAAACATGCATGCAACAGTACTATGACGAAAATTTTCAAAGGAGTATTTATCACTATATCACATACTCGTATTATCACATAAGCATACAATAAAATATATATTAAGTACATATAATACTCGTATTCGAACTAGGGCTGTCTAATAGCAAAGAGGTCGTATTCTTATCCTCTAGACTCTGGGTTGTGGGCCATACTGACTGTTCCGAGATTTGACTCAGGAAGTTGGTCAGTGCCTAAGCTATTAATGAGGGCTATGGTATGCTTTAACTCCTTAGAAACTCGGCTACTATATGTCTGTAGGGGCATCGTAAAATATGGCTATCTCGGCTAATCCTAAATGGATATGTCTGAAGGTATATGGAAATTGCTATCATTCTTGTCGATGTGACAAGACAAACGGGTAATCATTTCTATGATAAAACCAACTTAGAATTTTAGTTTCTGAACTAAGGGTAATCCGTACTAAACTAAAACTAGAACTTGGTTATATAGCTTAGTAAAACTTAAGGGTAACCTATGTCACTAATCTATGGCGTGAAAAACTGAGCCTGGTCAATCTAGAAAACCTGGCTTTGATACCACTAAATCCTGTCACGCCCCGACGTAGCATAAATATGGAAAGCATTTAATTTCCTTTATGGACCCGTAGGTCGCGACAGTTTGAAGGATCGATTCCGTCCCAAACGTCGAACAACATAAAACCATTAATCAGAGTAGAGCAATCAGGGCTTATAAAATTTTTCTAACTTATTACATCTTATGGTACGGGGTTAACTAAGGCACAGACCGCCTTGAAATAAGACAATAACTTAAAGTCTATTACAGTCATCCTTATTACAAAACTAATCATAACTTAGAGCACATAAACTTAAAGCATATAAAAGTAACATCTCTTCTCAGCAACTGATCTCAATTAGCATAATCATACGGTTCATCCTGATTATTACCTGCAAAGCCTGGACACGAATGTCCAGGACGCATCAACGCCGTCAGCTTCAAGAAGCTGGTGAGTATTAAAAACATAGCTTTGAATGTAAAAACATGCCCATTTACCTTTTTCCCATTTCCATTTAAATACCACAAGTTTATATTTATGATAAAGAGCTTGTTAGAAAAACAACCACAACAATAATTAAAAGATAAATTCACACATATGTGACCGTGTATGAGAACAATGCACCATCTCATCTAACCGACTCTTTTCTCTCGACAAAACCCAACAACCCTCTATCCTACTCCTGGTATCTTTGAAATACTAAGATAGCCACACTTTAGCAACGGGGCGCCAGGGAGTGTCCAGTTTGCCTCACACTTTGGTCCGGGGTACCAGGGAGTGTCCAATGCCTCACACTTTGAATACCCTAACCGCCATGCAAATACCGGGGCAACCCCCACACAGGTATCCAGACTCGAGTCATTCAGGGAGTGTCTATAGGCCACACTTTAGCACTTCCATGGGTGCCAGTGAGTGTCCAAGTTCGGCTTCACACACTTTAACGCTTCCATGGGCGTCAGGGAGTGTCCATTTTTGCCACCTTCGCATTTCAAAGACACCCTCATCCTCTTTTTCAACTCCAACCACAATCACATCCACAACCACAACCATAACCACAGCCACAATTACAACCACAACCACAACCACAACCACAACTCAAACTCATACTCTTTCCACACAATCATTACTCTTTTCCACACTATCATTACTCTTTTACACACTACCAACACTCACCATGCATGTACAACTGACTCCACATGAATGTCATCAAACTTTAAACATAAAGGAATTCACAGAATTAAAGAAATAATACGCGTACGGGGATTGAAAATTCGTAATTCATTGCCTTAATCATTTTAAACATAACTAATAGCATTCTAAAAACTGCTACTGAAATCCTCATTTTCTGTCCAAACGGTGCAGAATCTGAGAAAATTGCATTAGACGAAAAGTGTGCAGAATCGAGTTTTGCTTGGGACAACGCGGGCAGAACCTTAAATTTCATTCGTTTTCCTAACAAAAATCTGAAAACAAAATTCTGCTACTGTTAAAATTAAAAGAGAAAATATTAGATTGAATTTCTAATATACTTTTTCTGCTACTGTAATCCTCATTTTCTGCCCAAACGGTGCAAAATCTGAGAAAATTGCATTAGACAAAAAGTGTGCAGAATCGAGTTTTACTTGGGACAACGCGGGCAGAACCTTAAATTTCATTCGTTTTCCTAACAAAAATCTGAAAACAAAATTCTGCTACTGTTAAAATTAACTACCTAAATCAGTAAATAAGGAATGAGTTACATTTGGAGTGAGTTAGTAATACTCACCGTGATGTAGATTGAAGAAGTTGTTGAGAAAGAAATACAAGAATTAAGAATCTCCAATTTCAAGCTTGGCTATGGAGGATTGAGCTCTTCAAATTCTGAAATTATTATCTCTCTATGTGACTCTCTCAAACTCTCTATGTTAGGAGTGTAGAATGTGTAGTGTGGTTGGGTGTATAAATACTCAAACTCCCACTTAGAAAACATTTGCCTAACATCCCACTCATTCTCCATTAATCTCCACTAATTACAAAGAAAGTGCAACAATGATGTGTAAATATACACTTGCAATTCATAATGCTCCATTGATAATTGAAAGGGTAGGTGGAGTTGGTGTGGGTCAAGGTGTGTTTGGAAATCAAGCTTATGGCATAAGGATAATACACATACAACAACATTTGCCAAACAAGACCTAAGGAAAAGCATCAGCATAATAATTTGGGTATAAATATATTTGTTCAATCATTTACTTCCAAAATTCTGTGGAAGTTTAACACTGCGCGGACAGTTTTAAACTTACACTGGTATTTTCGTGATACGGTGTTTATCACAAAAATACAGAGAATTCATTTTAACGTTAGAAATAGTTTTCTGATTTTATAAAAATACAGTTTGAGTTTAAAAGAAATAATTCCACCGTCTTGAAATACAGTTTTGAAATTTAACACAGGTATTGCAAGTTTTTATGAAAATTGCATTTTGACCCCAAAAGAAATTTCAATTATGAAATTAGTCAAGAATTAAACTTTTCACATAAGAATTAACATATAAACAGACAATATATATTAAATTTTAAATATGATAATGCAAATGATAATGAAAATTTTAAATATAATAATGCATGAAAATGCAGGTTATTACACCAGGTCATTACACTATTTCTATGGGGATCATCCCTCCACATCAGCACATTTTCAAAATATGCAAGAGGGGATACATGATGACATGGTATCCCCGTTGTATTCAAAATTTACTCTTCTTTAACCATTGCTCACTTCTGTCTTCTTCCCCACCTTCACTGTAATACAATATTCAACATCAAACTTGATGCAACATAGAGGTAATTCAACCTATGCTATTCTAAATTTACTACGAAATTATGCGCTTTCTTTACTTTGTTGTTTACGTTACTTTAACAATGTCTTGGTAAATGAAGAAAGTTTCTCAATCACATTTAATTTGTATTCCAAATTTAGCTTTCAAATGCTCATCTATTCAAGCATTTGAGAGCTAAAAGAACACATAAATGATTCATAAGATATTTTTTTTTTACTGACAATCTCATTTGCACGTACACATTAACGAATATTCAATTGTCTCAGTGTATTGGTTCAATTGAGGACCTTACGAAATTTAACTTTGATTACACAAATTTTTTTTTACTTTACTTTATTTTATTTTTTTTGTATTCTATTTCATTTTTATGTTGACTATAAATTATGGAATATAAAAAATTTGAGGCCCAAGCATGGTATATAATTGCACAATCGATGCCTTTCAATTGCCACATGATGCTTGCAACATTGAACCATAAGAGCAATCTTTTCACTTTTAGAAGTTTTATGTTATGTCCACCATATTGGCATCTTACTCTCCTTTATTTCCAGTGTCTACTGGTATCTTTTCACGATATTGTCAAACCACTGCTATTCATTTAAAGATCTGTTAAATCCAGGTTTTCTTTCCTCATATACAGCTTCAACGTATTATAACTAATTTAATTCTTAATGTCACTCTAGATATATGTATTTTTTTCATTTCTTTTTTCAATTTCATACATTGTTTTCTCTGTACCTTTTTTTAAACAGCAAATTGCAAAAGTTGAGTTTGTGACATTCTATTTTTTACAAAAAAAATATTTAGGTTAGAGCTTACAAATAACCTTATTTGTTTACTGTAACTATCTCAAATTATTTCTATATAAATGGATAAATATGAAATTAAAAGGTTTGTGTATAGACAAACTTAAAAAAAAAAAAAAAAAAGAAAAAGAAAAGAAGCAAACCACTCTCAATTCATTCTATAATACAAATACAATATGTACAACATCAGACATGCTCAAGTATTATATGATGCTTCAAATGTGAGCGATACATGACGTGGTTCAATGATAGTTAATAGCGATAATGTTTAATGATTGTAACTGGATCTGTGTAAATATGTACTATATACTATGTTCTTTTAATTTATATTACATTTGTTGATGTTCAGTTTTGTATCATGAGCTCATGATCAAAAATTAAAAATTAGAATTAAAACTTTTCGCATCACCCGTGCATAGCACGGGTCAACGCTAGTATATGTAATTCATATGTATATCGTTACGGGTCCGAAAATAGCGGGTAGAAAAACTGTAGCAGAATCGTGATTTCTTTATATCAAATGAAAGGTCTCGCTCCCACGAGGCTCTATTTCAAATTTTAGAAGTTAATTCATTACGGCCGCGACGAATGGTCGATTTAAAGTTTTGTCACCATTCGGTTTTTCGATAAAATCGAGAGGTGCGTTTGATTTCTTGAAAATCTGATTTCATATTTGAAATCTATGTGGAAAAATAAAGAGTTTCATGTATTGGAAGTCTATTTTGATTAAGTTTTCAAAATGGGTAAAAATAAGTCTTTGATTTCAAAACAGGGGAAGAAAAGAGAAAGAAGACGACACTGTGACACCTCGCGCGCGGGGGCCGCTCATGAAACCTCTCGCGCGCGACCCGCGCGTGCGACCACGCTTTTTTCTGAAAACTATTTTAAATAACCCCATGGCCTTCTTAGCATATCTCGCGCGAGCGGTCCGTGCAAGCGAGGTCTCACGCGTGCGACCTCGGGCAGTTTGTTGAAAGCTCCTGCTTTCTTATACTTGAGCCAGTTTTGAGCTAAGGGACCTTGTACCCTAAGCTTTAAGAGTTAAACCTTACTGTAATAGTAGTTGTACTTGTGCTTAGAGGTGTTGTACCTCACTGATATACGTGCATTATTGTATATCGAGATTTGTAACAGATTGAGCAGTTCCGGTTTCTCTTCTGATTAATTATTCAGTCTATCCTCGGTGAACGGTAGTTCCGTATAACTCTCAATAAAGTTATATAACATGTTAACACCGTGCTTATATGTTTGTATGAACTGTGATGCTTTAAGTGTTTACTTGAGCTGCTATGCCTTAAGTGGTTAATTGAGTTACTATACTTTATGTGTTTACTTGAGTGATTTTCAGCATGTCTATTATGTTGCTTTAAATAAAAGCATGCCTTGATAATTACTCTTATGAAATATTGAATATGTCTGGATGCTTAGAGCTCGCATATGTCATAGCATTTCATAAGCATGAGCATGAACACGAAAATCACGAAAATGATTTTGGGATTAAAGACCTTAGAGGCTTTTGATTTTTGAAAAAGGAAGATCTTTTCCAAGTTTTGAAAAGGGAAGACCTTAGAGGCTTCCGTGCATAAAACCCTCTAGGAGGGATTTTATTTTGAAAAGTTAGAAATCTCGGATTTGTGGGTAGGCGTGTGAGATGGGTACCACTAGGAACTCGAATTGCGGGATGTGCTGCAAGAAACCCCCATAACGTTGAAGGCTAGGCCTCCGTGTAATTCGTAAGGCCCAAAGGATCGCACGTTTGAGGCTAGGCCACGTGGATGGGAAGCCCATGGTACGGGTAATGATATTGACGATTGAGGGTGAGTGTTTGAAAAGGCATGAAAATTGTTTTCATGCATTGACATTGGCATTCATTGCACTCACGCATGTTATATAACAGATGTTATTGTGAGGTTATATGACTATACGAGCCTTTTAGCTTATGGACTATTAAACCTTTCTTTCAGGTGATATAGATAAGGGTAAGGCCCCCGAGATTTGATGAACTTCCGCTTTATTTGAAGGTCGAGTTTATGGGATTTTAATTTAAATTATGGTTCGAAGAGCATGTTATGATTTAACTGGACAAGTGTTAGTCCACCCCCTTTTAAATAACATGATAGCTTAACTCTGATTTTTCGTTGCTTATCTTGAAAACGATTTGTTTCAAGAAAGAATAGTTTTCAAATGAAAACCCGATTTCTGTTTCATTAATGTTTTTCAAGTGATGAACATATTTTTCAAGCTCGGAGTAGAGTTTACTCGTGAAGATCCCGTTTGGGAAGAAATTGTGAGATCATGAAACTTTGTATTAAAAAAAACCTTGGGTTTTTATTTTAAGAGTTTCTGAAGTTTGAGAAAAAGAGAGTAGATCATTGTATTACTTTCTGATATGTGAAACCAAGTTTGAGTTTCTATTTAAAAATTGTATTCTAAAGTTTGAAAGGAGATTGATAAATGTTTATAAAATCTATATATTTTCCGTTGCACTGTTGTTCATTTGATGAACCGATAAAGATTTTCTGTTAATGTCTTTTAAATTGACAAGCAAAGCTTTTCTAAAGACTAGTTAAATGCTTCCGCTATAGTTTTACTCAGATCCGTGAGTCTTTAAAGATTTTGTTTTCCCACCAAAGATTTTGAAAGCCTATTCTATGCTTCCGCAGTAACTCTCGGAGTCTAGGACTTGAGGCGTTGTAAAATGGTATCAAAGTTTTGAGGTTTCAAAGTTTAAATGTTTTAGAGCTTTGGACTTTAAATGATTTTAAAGTTTAAACGTTTGTTTTTCTAAAGAGAAAGTTTTTCAGATAAGCTTCGGGTCTAGGACTCGAAGCATTACAATTGTGTTCGGTCCTTCTGCTCCCTCTTGATTATTATTTTATTTTAGTTAGCACCCCCTCGCCTGCGGGACTCGTGTCGTGGCGGGACGAGGCGGGGCGCCACAAATAGGGGGTCAGATGTATAAATAAAGGAATTTTATTAATTAGTTGTACCATGTCACTAATGCAACTATTGCATTGAATATTTAGCTGTTAAAGGGGGGACAGTTTCTCTGTGGTTAGAGACGGGGCGATTTTTTGAGGTGGGTTTGGAATATGTGAAGTAGTGGGTTTGCAGTTAAGTAATGGGATTTTTGTTCAGCATGTATGACTATTTAAATCACAATGATATATACAGCTGTCACGCCCCGAAAACCGAAGCGCGAGGAAAGAGAAAAGATAAAGAAATAGGGGAAAGAGAATTTAAAATCTTTTCACAAAATGCGGAAGCGACTTTGGAAACCCACGGGGTATCCTTCAAGGATAACTCACTAATACGTAAATCCAAAATGGACTTACATGTTAATGAGCCCAACAAAGATAGAAGCACTAGGAAATTTAATTAAGAGACTATCCGGACAAGTACTAGTTTCAAGGAGAGAAAGAAAATACAATAACTTTGAAAAAGGGCATTTTTTTTTATAGTTGCTGAATTTTTAAAACATCTTTATGTGGTTATAACTTTTGATTTTTCACATTCTGTCCGCGTAAGTCCAAGTAAAATTTAATTCTGCACAACTTTTGTCTAATGACATTTTGTCCAATTCCTCACCGTTTGGGTAGAAAACTAAAATCACAGTAGCAGTTTTTCCTTGACAGTAAATTTTGACAGCATTTTGAAACATTACCAACTATGCCAAATTTTCAAGTTTAAACCTTGGTACAAGACTAAACAAGTCCTAAACAACATATAATACGTGTCTAACCCAAACGAAACTTCATCTACTCGAAATTTATTAAAAACGATGAGTGAAAGAGATGAGGAGAAGAAGAATGGGAGAGGGAGAGATTGGGAGAGAGAGATTTTTAAAACATTTCCTTTAAAGACAAAATGGGTAAATCCGGCAAGGATTTCATACAAATATAATGAGTCCGGTAGGGACAAACCAAACATAAATGAATCCGGCAAGGATTCCATACAATTACAATGAGCCCGGCAAGGACAAAACCAAACATAAATGAATCCGGCAAGGATTCCATACGATTACACATACATAAAACTTTAAAAGAGATTCTACCATCTCGGAAACATAATTTACATAACATAATTAAGTTTAATAAGTAGAAAAGACAAGGACTAACGTTTGTCCATCAATTACAACAAGGCTTCCCAAAATGACAAAATATGGAAGTCCAAGCATTAGAAGTTTTGTAATAAAAATAATACAACCATTCTCTTTAAGAGTACTAGACTATTACAAACTTCCCCAACTAGTTAAAATTTACATAAGAACTATCCATATACATGTCTAAGCACAAGTCTTCAAAACAGGACAAAAGATGTCAAGACCCACGCGTCGGGTCACATGTGCCCTTTACCCTTATCAAGCTCACCTGAAAAATGTTTTGTCGTTTTTATGAGAACGACGGCTCGTAGAATACATTGTAACAATTCTATATGCTATCCATGACTAAAATGAAATGAGATGCAATGGGTTGCCACCACGGCTACAATGAAATGATTAAAGCCGCAAGACTATGCATGATATGTGCACACCTCTCTCATTACCGGACCATGAGCCACCCACGCATGGAGTGTAGCATACCAACTTCCGGGAGCCAACCGAATATAGCTGGAGTTTGAATGTTTCTAAGGGTCATTCTCCCTGTCTCACATCACAACCCACGTCCGGATTTCTTAAATAAAATTCCCTCGCATGGGGTTTTTCTCTTTTCAAAACAAAACATTTATGTCGTGTTCATGTAATGTTTGCCGATTAGGCCTCAATGCATATGATGTTGATAATGATTTTAGGAATGGTTCACTACAATATATTAAGCCATAATTCTAGTCCATTAGACATGATATCAAGAAATTCAAAGAATGTAATTAAATTTCATAATTTAACATTCCTAACGAAAATTTCTAAACTAACGTCCTAACATGTGTTTGCACATAAAGGGAGCATCCTAAGCATATCTAGCACCACATAATCAAATTTAACACAACAAGAGCACAAAATTCAAAATTTAGCATACAACCCTTAATTTACAACTTTGAGTAATTCTAAGGGATGTGTCCATATTATCATTCTAACATTCCTCTAATTATGTTTAGCACCCCAAAGTCACAACTAAAGCATATAAATCACATTATAGTGTAAAAATTCCAACATTACAACTTTGGGAAATCCTCATGCATGTGTCCATATTATTATTCTAAAATTCCTCTAATTATGTTTAGCACCACAAAATCAACACTAAAGCATGTAATTCACATTTTAGGCATAGTAATTCCAACATTACAACTTAGGGGAAAAATCCTAATACATGTGTCTAAGTCCACTATTAATACATATAAATAAACTCAAATCAATTTAGACAAGTACAACATATGAAATTTAAACAATGTATAACTACCTTAGTGTAGATTTTCCAAAATAAATGGAAATGCCCAAAAATTTGAGAAAGAAGCAAAGGACCCCAAATGGCTTCAAGAATATGGAAAGAGAGGTCCTAGGAGACCCAAAAGTCCACTGCATGCACTAATTCCTCAATGAGACTCCATGGATGAAGATGAGAAGTTTGGGTGCTCTATGAAATTTGGGAAAACTAGGGTAGAGGTCACCAAAACGAATTTCGTTGGTACCATTAGAAAGCTCTTAAAATTCTAAGAAGGTTTTGTGAAATGGAAAAACTTACAAAAATGACTTTTTGATGGCCTATTTGAAGCTTGAAGGAGGAGGGTTTGATATACCCATTTTGATATGGATGAAGAAGAAGAAGAGGAGAGAGAGAAAGGAAAAGAAAAAAAAAATGAACTTGGATGATGGAGTGATGGTTTGGCCGGCCAAAATAGGGGGGGTGGGCCCCTCCATTAGTTTTGTTTGTCTTTGCATTTAAGTGCTTTAAAGTGGTATATAGCATATGTGTGTGTATGTGTGGTCTACCCCTACACACCCAATTTAAAACATGTACCCACATTAACCCTAGTAAAAAAAAATATTGTAATAAAATAAAATAATACCAATTAAGAAAAGAAAATAAATAAATGAATAATTAATTAAATATAGTGACACAAGTTCATATAAATTCAAATACTACCCAAAAATAATTAACAGGCTCACACCTAATCATTTAATTACCGTTTTACCCTTAATTAAAATTTTGAATTATGACAATCTACCCCCCTTAAAAGAATTCCGTCCCGGAATTCGGAACAAATAAGCGAAAAAGGGAGCAACGACTTGCTCAAACCTTGACTAATTAATATTATTAAATGAAAGAGACTTACTCTACTCGGGGAAAAGGTGAGGGTAACTCTTCCTAGCTTCATCCTCGTCCTCCCAAGTCGACTCGGAAATACCATGATGATTCCACTGAATTCTTACCAACGGGATAACTCTCCCTCGTAACACACGGTCTTTCTTCTCAATGATACGGATGGGTTGCTCTTCATACGACGCGTCTTCTCCAAGAGGCAACTCAGTCCAATCTATGATATGCGATGGATCGGGGTAATGCTGACGGAGTGGATCGGAGTTACACCTACGAAGCATTGAAACATGAAATACATTGTGAACACTCGAGAGTTGAGGCGGAAGAGCTAAGCGATACGCGACTTCACTAATCCTTTCAAGAATCTCAAACGGTCCCACAAACCGCGGTGCTAATTTCCCGCTTTGTCCAAAACGTTGTAATCCACGACGCGGCGAAACCTTTAGAAACACGTGATTACCAACTTCAAATTCCAAAGGCCGGCGGTGACGGTCGGCATAAGATTTCTGACGACTTTGAGCTGAAATCAACTTTTCACGAATCACTTTAATCTTTTCTGACGTCTCTCTAACCATATCGGGTCCATGAAGAATAGTCTCACCTACCTCGCCCCAACATAAAGGAGATCGACACGGGCGGCCATACAACGCCTCAAACGGTGCCATCTGAATACTAGCTTGATAACTGTTATTATACGCAAACTCGGCCAATGGCAAATGTTCTTCCCAATTACCACCCAGTTCCATAATACTGGCTCTCAACATGTCCTCTAAGATTTGAATAGTACGCTCGGACTGCCCATCTGTCTGAGGATGGAACGCTGTGCTAAGAAGAAGTTGAGTACCCAAAGCTTTCTGCAAACTCTGCCAAAAGTGAGATACAAACTTCGAATCACGATCCGATACAATCGAAACTGGGATACCATGAAGTCTCACAATCTCTCGGATGTAAATCATACTAAGAGTGTCTGCAGTGTCGGTTACCTTAATTGGTAAGAAATGTGCCGATTTAGTCAAACGGTCCACAATGACCCAAATAGCATTATGCTTACGCAAGGTCCTAGGAAGTGCCGTAACAAAGTCCATAGTGATATGCTCCCACTTCCACTCGGGAATAGGGAGAGGTTGTAACAAACCTGAGGGTCTTTGATGCTCGGCCTTTACTTGTTGACAAACTGGACAACTTGCGACGAACTCGACAACTGCTCTTTTCAAGCCTTTCCACCAATACTGACGGCGTAAATCATGGTACATTTTCGTACCCCCCGGATGAACGGCGAAGCGAGAATGATGAAATTCTTTCAAAACCTCCTCTCGACAAGCTATGGGAACAAAGACTCGGTTTCGAAACCTCAAACCTCTATTATCATCGAAAGTCCAGCCCTTTTCCAAATCTCCATTAAGCATACGGGACTTTAAGGACATGGTCTCATCATCGGATTTCTGTAATTCCAAAATTCGGTTCAAAAGTGACGGTTGAACGGTCAAAGTGAACAAAGTAGCTAGATTGGGATTTTCTGTGCAATGAATCTCAAAATCATCAAGGTGTTCAAACATCCTCCACTCTTGGATAGGTAAATAGGCTAAGGTGCCACGGGGTTTACGACTAAGGGCATCGGCCACGACATTAGCCTTACCCGGATGGTATTGCAAGTCAAAGTCATAATCTCCTAAATACTCCATCCAACGGCGCTGTCTCAAATTAAGGTCTCGTTGAGTAAAAATATATTTAAGGCTTTTGTGATCGGAAAATACCTCAAATTTTTCACCATACAAGTAGTGTCTCCAACTTTTTAAAGCAAACACAACGGCGGCAAGCTCTAAATCGTGAGTAGGGTAATTTTTCTCGTGAGGTTTCAATTGTCTCGAACCATAAGCTACGACTTTACCTTCTTGCATTAATACACAACCCAAACCTTCAAGTGAAGCATCACAATAAACGGTATAGTTCAATCCACGCTCGGGAATAACAAGGATAGGTGCCGAAGTCAAACGATTTTTCAATTGTTGGAAAGCATTTTCACAAGAATCGTCCCATATGAATTTCACCCCCTTCCTAGTAAGCTTAGTCATAGGCATAGCTAAACGGGAAAAGTTCTCAACGAAGCGACGGTAATAACCTGCTAGTCCCAAGAAACTACGGACTTCAAATACATTCTTCGGTGACTGCCAATCTAGAACGGCCTCAATCTTAGAAGGATCAACGGATACCCCATCACCCGAAACAACATGACCCAGAAATTTCACTTCCGATAACCAAAATTCACACTTAGAAAATTTTGCATACAAACGGTGCCCTCTCAAGACTTCTAATACAATTCGAAGATGTTCCTCATGTTTTTCTCTAGAAGGTGAATAGATTAATATGTCGTCTATGAATACAATCACAAACTTATCTAAGAATGGGCTAAAGATGCGGTTCATCAAATCCATGAAAGCGGCGGGTGCATTCGTTAAACCGAATGGCATAACAAGAAACTCGAAATGACCATAACGTGAACGAAAAGCTGTCTTAGGAATGTCACAGTCGCGAACTCGCAATTGATGATAACCCGACCTCAAGTCGATCTTAGAAAAACAAGTTGAACCACGAAGTTGGTCAAAGAGGTCATCAATTCTAGGAAGCGGATATTTGTTCTTTATTGTAACGTGGTTTAGCTTACGATAGTCAATACATAATCGAAGTGATCCATCTTTCTTTTTTGCGAAAAGGACGGGTGCTCCCCAAGGAGAAGTACTAGGACGAATAAAACCTTTGAGTTGTAAATCCTCTAACTGTGTCTTTAATTCTTTCAACTCAGTGGGTGCCATGCGATACGGTGGAATTGAAATTGGTGATGTACCGGGAACTAAATCTATCGCGAATTCAATCTCACGGATAGGTGGCAAACCAGGTAAGTCCTCAGGAAAAACATCGGAATACTCACTAACAATCGGAGGAAATTCAATCAAAGTTGGCTCATCTTCATCGGAAAACAAACTAGCAAGGTAGTCATTATGATTCTTTCTTTTACATAAACTGTGAAGTGAATGCATCGGAAAGTCTAAGTGATCACCCTCAAAACGGCCAAGGTCCCCGGAAGGTAACACAAAAGCAACTCTTCTCTTGAAACAATCAATAAAGGCTCGGTAGGTAGTTAACCAGTCCATACCCAAAATTACATCAAAACTAAGCATGTCTATAACGATTAAATCAACAATGATGTTCTTGTCGGCAAGAACAAGTTCACAACCACGACATACCCGATCCAAGGGAACTAAACCTCCAACGGGAGTATCGACTAAAAGTGTAGAAGTTAAATGGCTCACTTCTAAATCCAAGGATGATGCACAAGATGAAGATATAAATGAATATGATGCGCCGGTATCAATAAGCACAGAAGCTCTAGAACTGAACACTAATAACGTACCTCGAATAACTGAAGCATCGGATTTAACTACAGAAGGTGCGGCGGCAGCAAGGTTGAACACAGCAGGAGGTGGCTTAGAAGCTTGTTGTCCTCCTCCACGATGTCCCACATGATGGTACTGACCCCTAGGAGCATTAGACTTAAAGCTCTGAGCAGAAGGAGCTGACGGTGGTGTCAAAAGAGGTGGCCTATAACTCTGCTGATAAGGTCCAGGAAAAGGTGGACGAATTTGTGGTGGTACAGCTGCCTGCGATGATGTCTGATTAAATGGACACTCTCTAAATATGTGGTTTGGGTCACCACAACCATAACAATTCCTTGGACCGAAGTTACCCCCTCCACGGGAGCGACCAGAACGATAAGAACCACGGGACTGAGATTGATGTGACTGAGATTTAGGCGGGAGCTGAGAAACTGGCTGAGCTTGAACAGGTATCGGAGAAGAATATGTAGAATGTTGAGGGACATACTCTTGCTTCTGCTTCTTGAATTGGTGTCCACTTGATGAACCTGACTGATTACCCTTCGATGGAGCACGAATTTCCTTATCTTTCTTTGAACTCAAATACTCTTCCTCGAACACAAGTGCTTTCTGAACCACTTTACTATAAGAGTCCAATTCAAACCCAACAACTTTTGCACGAAGTCCCTGACGAAGTCCATTCTCAAAAGTCCTAGCCTTAATTTTATCGTCGGCAGTGATATCGGGTGCAAAACGAGCTAAGTCCCCAAAACGAGCTTCATAATCTGTAACGGACATCTCACCCTGACGAAGATTGAGGAATTCGATTCTCTTGGCATTACGAGCAACTGGTGGAAAATACTTATCGAGGAATAGCTGGGTAAAGGTGTTCCAAGACATACCCTCCAAAGTTTGCGTAGTAAGGACAAGTTCCCACCAAATTTGGGCTCGACCCGCCAATTGAAATGTAGCAGCATCTATGCGGAGGTTATCTTCAACAATACCGAGATGTTCAAAGATACGAGTAATCCTCTTTAACCAAAGCTCTGCTTGAACAGGGTCTGTTTCTCCCGAGAAAACTGGAGGATTCTTTCTACCAAATTCTCTCATAGCCGATTGTGCCCTCGGCTCCCCCTGAACAACAGGTACTACTGGAGCCACGCCGGCAGGAGCTACCGGTGGTGGTGGTATATCATTCCTTGCTGCTTGGGCAGCTTGAGTAAAATCCCTCATAGCAGCGGCCATCTCACGAAAGAACTGAGCTCCATCGGGAACTCCTGGAGTAGATTCAGGTATAGAAGTTGGAGTAGATTCAGTAGTAGGAACTGGAGCAGAAGCGGATGAGGAAGACTGGGCTCCTCGACCTGCGGCTCCACCTCGGCCCCTAGCACGACCTCTAGCACGGCTAGGAGGTCGGCCTCTAGCACGGCCTCTAACACGCGGCGGCATAGCTAGGTAGAGAACAACTACGAGGTAACAAGGGATTAGATTTTTAACATCCTACTATACCTCTGATTCAATCATTTATCGAATCAAGATTATATTACCATAATCAATGTAAACACATAGAACATGAAAATTTAACATGTAGTCATATAGTCCCGAAGGCATTCATCATATTGGCATGCTCACTAGGCCACTCCATACTCAATGCAATCTCTAAAGAGAACAATGGAAGTACAAATAAAACTTAGACATGTAGTAAATAAAAACATTTTTGCAAGTAAGCCCAAATTTAACTCCCATAGCCCCTAGGTATTCAAACCCGGTTAGCTCTGATACCAATCTGTCACGCCCCGAAAACCGAAGCGCGAGGAAAGAGAAAAGATAAAGAAATAGGGGAAAGAGAATTTAAAATCTTTTCACAAAATGCGGAAGCGACTTTGGAAACCCACGGGGTATCCTTCAAGGATAACTCACTAATACGTAAATCCAAAATGGACTTACATGTTAATGAGCCCAACAAAGATAGAAGCACTAGGAAATTTAATTAAGAGACTATCCGGACAAGTACTAGTTTCAAGGAGAGAAAGAAAATACAATAACTTTGAAAAAGGGCATTTTTTTTTATAGTTGCTGAATTTTTAAAACATCTTTATGTGGTTATAACTTTTGATTTTTCACATTCTGTCCGCGTGAGTCCAAGTAAAATTTAATTCTGCACAACTTTTGTCTAATGACATTTTGTCCAATTCCTCACCGTTTGGGTAGAAAACTAAAATCACAGTAGCAGTTTTTCCTTGACAGTAAATTTTGACAGCATTTTGAAACATTACCAACTATGCCAAATTTTCAAGTTTAAACCTTGGTACAAGACTAAACAAGTCCTAAACAACATATAATACGTGTCTAACCCAAACGAAACTTCATCTACTCGAAATTTATTAAAAACGATGAGTGAAAGAGATGAGGAGAAGAAGAATGGGAGAGGGAGAGGGAGAGATTGGGAGAGAGAGATTTTTAAAACATTTCCTTTAAAGACAAAATGGGTAAATCCGGCAAGGATTTCATACAAATATAATGAGTCCGGTAGGGACAAACCAAACATAAATGAATCCGGCAAGGATTCCATACAATTACAATGAGCCCGGCAAGGACAAAACCAAACATAAATGAATCCGGCAAGGATTCCATACGATTACACATACATAAAACTTTAAAAGAGATTCTACCATCTCGGAAACATAATTTACATAACATAATTAAGTTTAATAAGTAGAAAAGACAAGGACTAACGTTTGTCCATCAATTACAACAAGACTTCCCAAAATGACAAAATATGGAAGTCCAAGCATTAGAAATTTTGTAATAAAAATAATACAACCATTCTCTTTAAGAGTACTAGACTATTACAAACTTCCCCAACTAGTTAAAATTTACATAAGAACTATCCATATACATGTCTAAGCACAAGTCTTCAAAACAGGACAAAAGATGTCAAGACCCACGCGTCGGGTCACATGTGCCCTTTACCCTTATCAAGCTCACCTGAAAATTGTTTTGTCGTTTTTATGAGAACGACGGCTCGTAGAATACATTGTAACAATTCTATATGCTATCCATGACTAAAATGAAATGAGATGCAATGGGTTGCCACCACGGCTACAATGAAATGATTAAAGCCGCAAGACTATGCATGATATGTGCACACCTCTCTCATTACCGGACCATGAGCCACCCACGCATGGAGTGTAGCATACCAACTTCCGGGAGCCAACCGAATATAGCTGGAGTTTGAATGTTTCTAAGGGTCATTCTCCCTGTCTCACATCACAACCCACGTCCGGATTTCTTAAATAAAATTCCCTCGCATGGGGTTTTTCTCTTTTCAAAACAAAACATTTATGTCGTGTTCATGTAATGTTTGCCGATTAGGCCTCAATGCATATGATGTTGATAATGATTTTAGGAATGGTTCACTACAATATATTAAGCCATAATTCTAGTCCATTAGACATGATATCAAGAAATTCAAAGAATGTAATTAAATTTCATAATTTAACATTCCTAACGAAAATTTCTAAACTAACGTCCTAACATGTGTTTGCACATAAAGGGAGCATCCTAAGCATATCTAGCACCACATAATCAAATTTAACACAACAAGAGCACAAAATTCAAAATTTAGCATACAACCCTTAATTTACAACTTTGAGTAATTCTAAGGGATGTGTCCATATTATCATTCTAACATTCCTCTAATTATGTTTAGCGCCCCAAAGTCACAACTAAAGCATATAAATCACATTATAGTGTAAAAATTCCAACATTACAACTTTGGGAAATCCTCATGCATGTGTCCATATTATTATTCTAAAATTCCTCTAATTATGTTTAGCACCACAAAATCAACACTAAAGCATGTAATTCACATTTTAGGCATAGTAATTCCAACATTACAACTTAGGGGAAAAATCCTAATACATGTGTCTAAGTCCACTATTAATACATATAAATAAACTCAAATCAATTTAGACAAGTACAACATATGAAATTGAAACAATGTATAACTACCTTAGTGTAGATTTTCCAAAATAAATGGAAATGCCCAAAAATTTGAGAAAGAAGCAAAGGACCCCAAATGGCTTCAAGAATATGGAAAGAGAGGTCCTAGGAGACCCAAAAGTCCACTGCATGCACTAATTCCTCAATGAGACTCCATGGATGAAGATGAGAAGTTTGGGTGCTCTATGAAATTTGGGAAAACTAGGGTAGAGGTCACCAAAACGAATTTCGTTGGTACCATTAGAAAGCTCTTAAAATTCTAAGAAGGTTTTGTGAAATGGAAAAACTTACAAAAATGACTTTTTGATGGCCTATTTGAAGCTTGAAGGAGGAGGGTTTGATATACCCATTTTGATATGGATGAAGAAGAAGAAGAGGAGAGAGAGAAAGGAAAAGAAAAAAAAAATGAACTTGGATGATGGAGTGATGGTTTGGCCGGCCAAAATAGGGGGGGTGGGGCCCTCCATTAGTTTTGTTTGTCTTTGCATTTAAGTGCTTTAAAGTGGTATATAGCATATGTGTGTGTATGTGTGGTCTACCCCTACACATCCAATTTAAAACATGTACCCACATTAACCCTAGTAAAAAAAAATATTGTAATAAAATAAAATAATACCAATTAAGAAAAGAAAATAAATAAATGAATAATTAATTAAATATAGTGACACAAGTTCATATAAATTCAAATACTACCCCAAAATAATTAACAGGCTCACACCTAATCATTTAATTACCGTTTTACCCTTAATTAAAATTTTGAATTATGACAACAGCAGTATATTAAGTATAGATACAACAAATACAGCAGCTCTATAAAATGCCATTTGGCATATGAATTAGGATAGCATTGCCACGTGGCTAGCAACTACATTACTTTACATATAAGTATAGATAGATAGATAGCATATAGCGTATGTACAGTGTGTGTATATATATAGTATAGAGATATATACACACTGCTTTATCAAAAATGAGAAGAAAAAAAAAACAAAAAGCTTCTTTTCTAGTTTTTTTTTTTTCGTTTTCTTCTGTACCCAATTTGTGCAACAGAAAATTTTCACACATCTTTGTTCTAAATGTTTTTGTTTTCTTTCTATGTCTTATTAAGTATCCGGGCAATACAAAATTAGCATTGGGTTTTCGGTGTAGTTCAATTCTGTTCAAGTATTGTGTAGATTACCGGATAGAATAATTGTTGTGTTTGGCTGTTGTATGGGTTGACACACCACTTCTGCATCAGTGAGAAGAGCATAGAGGTGCAAAATCAACTTTAAAGCGAGTGACATTGTTTATGCCTCAACGGTTCTGATTTAAGTGTTCACATTTCAGCAACAATTCGCAACAGCCTGTTTCGTTTGAGTGCTTCTCACCTTTTTTTTTTCCTGAGTAATCTCGAGCACAATCCTTAGAGAGGAGTCATCAGTGTTTTGGAAACTTTGTTTACTAATTAGTAGGGCTGTGAAAAAAAAAAACCAGCACGACCGGCGGCTCGAAGCCCAGCCAGAAAAAAATGGGCCGTAAGCCCAGCCCAAGTCCAAGGTAGGGCCAGCCTGGCCCTAGGCTCTACCATCGCGAATAGGGTCTGTGCCTATCTCTTGAAGTCCGAACCTAGCCTGAGGTCCGATCAAACTAAAGACCCGCCTAACGCCCGCATAAAAACCCGGTTAGAAGCTTCCCAATAATAAAAATGTTGATCGGTTTCAAGTATTAAAAAAAATTAATAATAATAATAATAATAAATAAATAAATAAATTACAAGTTGTTATATTGTAAGTTATTTTCAACCTATAAAAAAATGGTTACACATATAACAGTATTTATCCCATTTTAAGATATATTTAAAGCGCTCACTTAGGCTCTACCTTAGGAGAAAATATTCATTGCAATGATTATTTTACTGATGTGGTACAACAATCAAATTAGAATTAACCCTTAATTTATCCATCTACACCCTCGATTTCCAAGAAAAATCTCATCCACATTAGCATAAATCCCAAATCTGTGAGTATATAATTTTGCTAACGTAGTATCCCCATTGCATTGAATATTTACTCCTACCAATGGGCCTATGGTCTGGCCTGAATTGTGAACTTTTAAGCCCGGTCTGACCGAAAAGAAACATCAACCCGTGAACCAAAACCCAAACCCGCTCAAGCCCAATTAATGTCGGATAGAGCCGGACCCGGCGGGCCATTTTGACATCCCTACTGATTAGATGAAGTAATTGATGATTTTTAGCATATCTCTTAGATATGATAAGTGAACAAAATAAATCTCAAGTTTGGTGATAAAACTAGCTACTCCTATTTAAAGTATGATGGAATTAGTAAAAGTAATAGATAACTTTAGCATTTCTTTGTATGGTTGGTGAGTAATTGGATTTGGGGGGCCTATTTGTAGTACAATGGCTACTGTGTGTGCAGAATTCAAAAGCTTTGTATATGGAAGATTAAAAAAAGGAAAGAAAAAAAATCATATGCTTGGCCGGAGGGCATGGCCCACCCCTGCTCCTTAAATTTACACAACATATGAATGTAAGAGAAATTTAATGACATATTCTAATTTTAAAGAAATTTGGATTGAAAATTCCTTACTTATTTACGCAGATATTCAGTCGTACATGCACAACGGCTTCTTCAAGCATGAAATACTTAGAAACTTCAGTTGTCAATGCTGTTGTAGTGGTAATGTTGTGTGAGAAATTTCTCATTATTGTGATATACATACTAAATTATATTTCTTCTTCTTCGAAAATTATGTTAGATATTGTTGACTGTGATCCGTGATTTATAAAAACTGATCGCACATAAATTCCCATGATTTGTGAGATTTAGTTAAATCTGATTTAAATGTATATACCATATATATCGCATGATAGACTTGGTTAAATCTGAATTAAATGGATATACCCTATATATTGCATGATACATAGTAACATTAAATGTTTGTATGTGGATGTATATTGTATGTGTATAAATATCTTATGGCTATAAAGGTCTATAAATTGTGTGATAATTAAGGATGAGGGACCTATATAGTAACATAGTTAACATTAAATGTTTGTCTGTGTATGTATATTGTATGTGTATATATATTTTAGGTGTATAAAGGTCTATAAATTGTATGATAATTAGGGATGAGGGACATATCACAACAAATTTTGTGTATTTTATGACTTATTAATATGGTAATATTTAGAATGGACCTTATCTATATAAGTTGGGTAAGGAGTGGTTTTTTTGCTATATATATATATATATATATGTTAAAAGAACAACTAATTAAATAAAAGAATAGACAATTGTCTTTAAATCCCTTATCCATATACTTTCATGTATAGAGGATACTCAATATTTGTTTAATACTAAAAAGATCCCTAAGATCGTAGTTAACACACCTAACCATTAGGGGTGAAAGTCTAAAGGGATAGTTAAAATTCAGTCTATTTTCAGTGGAGTATTAAAAAGTCAGTCAAGTGCTTTATTAAAAATAAAAGAAAGTTTATATAAAGTCACTAAATTAAAAATGCATCAACTTTTTGTCTAAAATGCCTAAAATACCCCTCACTTTGGTCTTTCTCTCTCTCTCCTCACATGGCCACCACCGGCAGCCACCTCCACCAGTCGCCGTCGCCACCACCACTGGCCACCATTGGCCGTTGCCGCCACCACCACCACCACCACCTCTCTCACTTTTTTTTTTCTCTCTCTCTCTATATATATGTATACATGAGTATATATATATATATCTAATATATGGCCACCACCATCCCTACCTCTCTATCTCTTATCTCTCTTCTTACCACCACCACAAGCCACCTCCATCATCCACCACCGCCATTACAGGAAAAAAAAATAGAGAGTTAAAGTTTTGGAGCAACTGTCCAAACCGAAGGAGCAACTCACGAAACGTAAAGAGCAACTTACCAAACATATCGGGAGCAACTCACCAAACGTATCGGGAGCAACCCACTTAACGTAAGGAGCAACTCACCAAACATATCAGGAGCAACTCACCAAACGTGTTGCTCCTTACCACCACCGGTCGCCACCACCGCCACCACCACCACCGGCAGCCGCCATCACCACCAGGCCACCACCAATACCACCACCACCACCACGCCAACTTCTTTATCTCTTCTCTATCTTTGAACTCATCTCTCTCTTCTCACAACCACCACCACCACCACTAGGGGTGTCATTTGGAATGGAAATTCCGATTCCGACCGATTCCGATCCGAAAAATTCCGATTTTGGCAACTAAATATGCATTCCGAATTCCGATTTTTCGAATTCCGAAAATTCCGAAAAAATCGGATCGGAATCGGAATTATTTTTAGAATTCCGAAAATTCCGAAAAATTTCCGAAAATATTCCGAAATTGCATTTTCCGAAACTTTTCCGAAAATATTCCGAAAAATTCCGAAAAATTTCCGAACATATTCCGAAATTGTATTTTCCGAAACTTTTCCGAAAATATTCCGAAATATTCCGAAAATTATGTTCATCCCACATCGAAAAAACATAAAAGAGGGGGTGTGATGTGCTTCTATAAAAGGCCTACAAGTCTCAAGTGAAATCCCATTAAGCTTGAATTCCGAATATTCCGAAAAATTCCGAAAATATTCCGAATATTCCGAAAAATTCCGAATCTGATGAAATTCCGAAAAATTCCGAAAATTCCGAAATTTCGGAATCGGAACTAATTTTGGAATTTCCGAAATTACGGAACGGAATTCGGAATTCATTTTTGGCTTCCGAAAATTTTGGAATTTTTTCCGAAAGGGGTGTTTCCGATCCGTTCCGGCCGAAACACACCCCTAACCACCACCAAACCCAAACCCAAACCCAAACCCCAACCTCTCGGTATCTCTCATCTCTCTTCTCACCACCACCACCACCACGGACCATTTTCCTCATCCACCATCGCCATTGCAGAAAAGGAAAAAAAAATTGCAGGTTCGAGCAACTGTCCAAAAGGAAGGAGCAACCCACCAAACGTATCGGGAGCAACTTACTAAACGTAAGGAGCAACACGTTTGGTGATTTGCTCATTCTGTTTGGTGAGTTGCTCCCGATACATTTGGTGAGTTGCTCTTTCCGTTTGGACAGTTGCTCCAAAAACCTGCAACTCTTTTTTTTTTTGCTGCAGTGGCGGTGGTGGATAAAGGAGGTGACCTGTGATGGTGGTGGTGGTAAGAAGAGAGATAAGAGATACATAGAGCTTGGGGTGGTGGTGGCCATATGTTAGATATATATATATATACTCATGTATATATATATAGAGAGAGAGAGAGGGGGTTGGGGTTTAGGTTTGGGTTTGGGTTGGTTGTGGTGGTGGTGGTGGTGGTGGTGAGAAGAGAGAGAGAGAGAGAGGTTGGGGTGGGGTTGGGGTGGGGTTGGGGGTGGCCGGGGTGGTGGTGGTAGTGGTGGTGGTGGTAGGCCTTTGGTGGCTGCGGTGGCTAGTGGTGGTGGTGGCGGCGGCGGTGGCCAGTGGTGGTGGCGGCGACGGAGGTGGCCAGTGGTGGTGGCGGCGGTGGTGGTCGGTGGTGGTGGTGGTGGTGTTGGTGGTGGCCATGTGAGAAGAGAGAGAGAGAGAAGAGGCAAGGAGGGGTATTTTAGATATTTTACACTAAAGTTAATGTGTCTCTAATTTAAAAAAAAAAGTACTAGACTGACTTTTAAATACTCTACTGAAACTAGACTGAATTTTAATTATCCCAAGTCTATAAACCTGAAAATTGAGCTGAACGCCCGAACCGAGCAGTCCAGTTGATTTTTCCAAAAATCCTCCAAGCTAAAAAGAGAACCATACCAACCAAAGCTGATGAAAAACTGACTGAATTTCACCCCTACTAACCATGGTTAAAGAATTTTTTGGTCCTGAATGTCTTTTCATATCTTTTATATATATATATATACATATATATATATTTACACTAGTGGGACATGTGCCCATTCCCGTGGAATGTTTTATAAATTATACAACTGCAATACTGTTAAGGGTAATAACATGTTTAAGAGTTTCTGTTGGGTGAGTATGCACGACCCACCACTTTCCATCTTTTGTTTATCCCCATTTTGTCCATTTGGTGAGAGAAATGAAATCTTTTTGGGAAACTTGAGTTTAATGAAAATAAATTTTCTACGTTCGTCATTTTGAAATTCAAATTTTGGGAAATTAATTGGTCACAAAAAGACGCATCCCAAACTATTTCTAAATAAAATGCTCGTCAACATGGATCCATGGCTTTTTGAATCATCTCAATTGAACCATTTTTAAAGATATTACAAGTCAAGGTTACTTAGGTAGAAAAGTCACCAGAATCATATGGACGTAGCCACACTCAATGTTTTTCCATTGTCAACAAAGTTCATGTTTTCGAGAGGTTTTCTTCATCCTTAATTATCTTGACTTAACCAATTACGTTCTTGACATTCGTGTCCTAATGATAATGAAATGATGAGATACAGATAAAAATAAATATTTTATTTGATTGGTTATTATTTGTTTCATCATGTACATGCCACATAGGATTATTCTCTCTCTCTCTCTCTCTCTCTCTCTCTCTCTCTCTCTGAGAAAGAAAGAAACAAAGAGAAATGAGCAGTTGTCCGTGAGATAGATAGAGAACTCAGTTTTGAGGGACTGATAGATAGAGAACTCAGTTTTGAGGGACATGTGGGGTATAACAATAAAACATTTGGATAGCACTTCAGTGCAGTTAGCACTGTGCTGTTGGTGCTGTTCCTGTCACGCCCTGACGTAGCATAAATAAGGAAAGTGTTTAATTTCCTATATGGACTCGTAGGTCGTGACAGTTTGAAGGATCGATTCCGTCCCAAACGTCGACAACAAAAACATAATAATTAGAGCAGAGCAATCAAGGCTTGCAATATTTTTCTAACTTAATAGTTATTACAACACGGGGTCTCTAAAGGCACAAACCGCCTTAAATCAAAACAATAACTTAACATCTATTACAGTCATCCTTATTACAAAACAGTTCATAAATTAAAGCATAGGATATTGATAATAGTGTTATCTTCCAAAAGCAATCGTTCTCAGTTAGCGTAGTCATAATGTTCCTCTTGATCAAAACCTGAAAAGCCTAGACACGAATGTCCAAGACGCGTCAACGTCGTCAGCTTCAAGAAGCTGGTGAGTATTAAAAACATAACTTTGAATGTAACACATACTCATTTACCATTTTCAAATTTCCATTTAATTCAACAAGTTTACATTAGAGTAAATAGTTCATTTTAGAAAACAACCACAATATCATTGGAAAGCTATAATTCACATATATGTAACCGTGTATGAAAAAAATGCATCATCTCATCTTATCGACTCTTTTCTCTCGACAAACACAACAACCAACTCTCTCACACCAGTATCTTTGAAATACTCTGATAGCCACACTTTAGCACAAGGGTGCCAGGGAATGTCCAGTTTGCCTCACACTTTAGCACGGGGTGCCAGGGAATGTCCAATGCCTCACACTTTAGTACCTAATCTGCCTCGCAAATACATCACACAGTATCCAGACTCGGGTACCAGGGAGTGTCTGTAGGCCACACTTTAGCACTACCATGGGTGCCAGGGAATGTCCAAGTTCATCTTCACACACTTTAACGCTTCCATGGGCATTAGGGAGTGTCCAGTTTTGCCACCGTCGCATTTCAAAGACACTCTAGCCGCAATATCAACCACAACACACTTTGGTACTCACTTACCAGGGAGTGTCCACAACACAATCCCAACCACACATTCTATACCACACTGACCAACACTCACACTCACCATGCATGTACAATTGACACCAAATGAATGTCGTGCCACATAACATATGAAATGTCGGGATCGATAACCATGTATATTTGAAAAGAACCGAAATCATAATCGTCCTTTAATAACCAAAACAAAATCTATTTTAACATAACTTCCAAACAAAGCCTTAAAACTCATAAAATATCATCCAAACAGTCCCTTAGCAGAAAACAGACAAAAACCAGAAACTGTCAGAAGTCGCGCGCGGGGGCCGCTCGCGCGATGGGTTGCTCGCATATGCCCCTTTTTTTCCTTTTTATTGTAAAAACTTTCCATATACCAGAAAACACAAAGCTCGAGCACGCGGGTCGCTAACGCGAAGGGTCGCTCGCGCGAGCCACTCGAGCGATTTGCCTAATTTTCATTTTCTAAAAAAAAAAAACTTTTCTATCTGCCTGGAATCACCCACCTCGCGCGCGCGAGTTTAGGTAGTAGCTTCCTCTTCTTCGTGAAGAATGCCCTGTTTCAGTTTTCAAACCCAATTTTACCCATTTTGAAATCCGGATTAAAACATGGCATGTAATATATGAATTTCTTCGTTTTTCGACGAGGATTATGAATCTACGATCAATTTTACTTTAATCGATCCGTAACTCTCGGATTTTATGAAAATCCGAGGGATGATGAAAATTTCGTTTTTAATATACGTCGTAATGGAAACGAATTAGGCTCTAATATTACAACCGTATACTCTACATACTATAATCTTTCAAAACCATCTTTAAGAACGAATTTTGGTTAAGTTTGTAAGATCATGGTTTTTCAAGCTATGGATTTCTTTAAGAAAATTGTTAGGGATATTGTCACAGCCCGATCCCACAATAGCGGAACCGGAGCCCGTGGCACGCCACCGAGGCTAAACCAATTCATTAACGTTCCCAAAAATTAGGTTTGAAGAACACACGCAGCGGAAAACAAAACACATTTTAAAACCAGAGGTTCAGTCGACTGCTCAGTCGACTGCTCAGTCGACGGAGGCGGGCAGGGATTTTTATATCAAATTTCAGTCGACTGAAACTGGAGGTCCAGTCGACTGCTGAGGGGTCCAGTCGACTGCCCTGGGGTCCAGTCGACTGCTTTTGCTAAAAAAAGAAGCAGTGGCTAACTGGCCCAGGGGTTCAGTCGACTGCTCAGTCGACTGCTCCCCTGGCAGCAGCCCAAACTGCAGAAAACAAGTTTTAAAGCTTCCTCTAACTATCACCAATGATCAACCACTCAATTCAAACTCAGTCCCAAGTAATTCTAGCTGTATTAAAGCATTTCGAAAGTAAGATTACAACATGTTACTAAATATTACAACGTTCAAGATCCATTCTATCATACCAAGTTAAACATAACCAAAACCATAAGAATTCTTATTACAACATTCCTATTATCCCAAAACTACAAGATTTACATTTCAAGTTGCCTCTCAAGCGAACTCCCAACCCACGTACTCACTTCTGCGATTCCTCGCCAGCATTAACACCTGAAATGGTTATTTGAATAACCACACATATTTCGATTTGTTTAAGCTAAAGCTTAGTGAATAAAACAACATATGCACATGAATGATAAACATGTCCGCATTCACATCTCTACATTTCATACTAGTCGCCGGAGACTCACGTGCCCGTCCATATTCCCAATCCGCGACTCCTCGCCAATAAGTCCACGCGAAAGGGTAAGACCCACGATTCTACAAACAATCGTGCGACCTTAATGCCTATATCGGCTCCACAAAATGGCACGGTGACCACGTGCTCCTTCTGACCCACATAAGCAACTTAACATGCTCAAATACATATCACCATGCTCGCGATAATCAAAACATATCACCGTGCTATTGAGCCTACTTATCAATATAAATGCCCAATATGAACTACACAATATATCTCTAAGGATTAATACATGCTATTCAAACATAACATGAATACATGCCAAGAAATCATTCCAAAACATAGTTGAATCACTCACCTCCAAATAACGCTCCTATAATTCAATCTGAAGAAAACCCGTGCACAAAGAACGTGCAGAAGTCCGTCTAGTACAATTCCTATGGATCAGAATTCCATTTATTAACTTTTATGAAAAATTCTAGAAAATAACTTTTCGGAAAACTTAGCCAAACAGGCCCTAATAGGTATCAAAACGAAGCTCTTACCTCGAGGAGCTCAAATATGAAATCTGGGAGAAACCAGACTGACGGAAGGTCGTCGTTTGGCGTCGCAAAGCTCTAAGCAACTAAATCTCCCTCTAGCCTCCTCTTGGCCTCCTTCTTGAGTTTTTAGGTTAATACTTATAAAAATCTAAGTTCATCTCTATCTATATATAGGCAACATTCTCGGGGAATTACGTTTACCTCCCCACGAGTTTTCCAAACTCCTAAACAGTCTCTGAAACTTCCTATACAGCTTATTCACAGCTTTACGAGTGAAACTTCAAAATTATAAAAGTTTTCGACTAAGTTTCGTTTGGTCGCTAAAACGTGAATTTCTATATGACGTTTCCGAAGTTGCTAATTAGCCTACCAAATTAATAGCGTGTTCATTCGTCCTCACCAGGATACTAAATCTAACAACAGAAATAAATTCTAAAATAGAAAATAATACAGATATTGAAATACACAGGTAAACATTTATTTTCAGATAAACATTTAAAGTGTTCCACAGTGACCGTCTCACACTCGGAGAGATGTCACAAAAACAAAATTCTAAATCACCACAGTCTCAGAGGGTTTTCTAATACAGACACCCAAATCAACTCGTGAGTCAAAACTCACTCAACCATGTGTCATAGGACACGCCACATCACATTATCATGCATGACAATGTAATACAAATGCAATAACACAAATGTGGGTGTTATAATACTCTCCCCCTTAAAAAAAGTTTGTCCCCAAACTTATACCTCATGTCTCGAAAAGGTGTGGATACTGAGTACGCATCTCATCTTCTATCTCCCACGTCATCTCTTCCGTAGTTTGACTACGCCATAACACTTTCACTTTCGACATTACTTTATTTCGTAAGACTTGATCCTTCCGATCTAAGATCTCTACCGGATACGCAACATACGTTAAATCACTCTGAATCTCATTCGGCGTCGGAGCCATCACTTGATCCCTATCCTCCGCTAAGTGTTTGCGTAACAGCCCAGGGGTTCAGTCGACTGCTCCCCTGGCAGCAGCCCAAACTGCAGAAAACAAGTTTTAAAGCTTCCTCTAACTATCACCAATGATCAACCACTCAATTCAAACTCAGTCCCAAGTAATTCTAGCTGTATTAAAGCATTTCGAAAGTAAGATTACAACATGTTACTAAATATTACAACGTTCAAGATCCATTCTATCATACCAAGTTAAACATAACCAAAACCATAAGAATTCTTATTACAACATTCCTATTATCCCAAAACTACAAGATTTACATTTCAAGTTGCCTCTCAAGCGAACTCCCAACCCACGTACTCACTTCTGCGATTCCTCGCCAGCATTAACACCTGAAATGGTTATTTGAATAACCACACATATTTCGATTTGTTTAAGCTAAAGCTTAGTGAATAAAACAACATATGCACATGAATGATAAACATGTCCGCATTCACATCTCTACATTTCATACTAGTCGCCGGAGACTCACGTGCCCGTCCATATTCCCAATCCGCGACTCCTCGCCAATAAGTCCACGCGAAAGGGTAAGACCCACGATTCTACAAACAATCGTGCGACCTTAATGCCTATATCGGCTCCACAAAATGGCACGGTGACCACGTGCTCCTTCTGACCCACATAAGCAACTTAACATGCTCAAATACATATCACCATGCTCGCGATAATCAAAACATATCACCGTGCTATTGAGCCTACTTATCAATATAAATGCCCAATATGAACTACACAATATATCTCTAAGGATTAATACATGCTATTCAAACATAACATGAATACATGCCAAGAAATCATTCCAAAACATAGTTGAATCACTCACCTCCAAATAACGCTCCTATAATTCAATCTGAAGAAAACCCGTGCACAAAGAACGTGCAGAAGTCCGTCTAGTACAATTCCTATGGATCAGAATTCCATTTATTAACTTTTATGAAAAATTCTAGAAAATAACTTTTCGGAAAACTTAGCCAAACAGGCCCTAATAGGTATCAAAACGAAGCTCTTACCTCGAGGAGCTCAAATATGAAATCTGGGAGAAACCAGACTGACGGAAGGTCGTCGTTTGGCGTCGCAAAGCTCTAAGCAACTAAATCTCCCTCTAGCCTCCTCTTGGCCTCCTTCTTGAGTTTTTAGGTTAATACTTATAAAAATCTAAGTTCATCTCTATCTATATATAGGCAACATTCTCGGGGAATTACGTTTACCTCCCCACGAGTTTTCCAAACTCCTAAACAGTCTCTGAAACTTCCTATACAGCTTATTCACAGCTTTACGAGTGAAACTTCAAAATTATAAAAGTTTTCGACTAAGTTTCGTTTGGTCGCTAAAACGTGAATTTCTATATGACGTTTCCGAAGTTGCTAATTAGCCTACCAAATTAATAGCGTGTTCATTCGTCCTCACCAGGATACTAAATCTAACAACAGAAATAAATTCTAAAATAGAAAATAATACAGATATTGAAATACACAGGTAAACATTTATTTTCAGATAAACATTTAAAGTGTTCCACAGTGACCGTCTCACACTCGGAGAGATGTCACAAAAACAAAATTCTAAATCACCACAGTCTCAGAGGGTTTTCTAATACAGACACCCAAATCAACTCGTGAGTCAAAACTCACTCAACCATGTGTCATAGGACACGCCACATCACATTATCATGCATGACAATGTAATACAAATGCAATAACACAAATGTGGGTGTTATAATACTCTCCCCCTTAAAAAAAGTTTGTCCCCAAACTTATACCTCATGTCTCGAAAAGGTGTGGATACTGAGTACGCATCTCATCTTCTATCTCCCACGTCATCTCTTCCGTAGTTTGACTACGCCATAACACTTTCACTTTCGACATTACTTTATTTCGTAAGACTTGATCCTTCCGATCTAAGATCTCTACCGGATACGCAACATACGTTAAATCACTCTGAATCTCATTCGGCGTCGGAGCCATCACTTGATCCCTATCCTCCGCTAAGTGTTTGCGTAACAGCCCAGGGGTTCAGTCGACTGCTCCCCTGGCAGCAGCCCAAACTGCAGAAAACAAGTTTTAAAGCTTCCTCTAACTATCACCAATGATCAACCACTCAATTCAAACTCAGTCCCAAGTAATTCTAGCTGTATTAAAGCATTTCGAAAGTAAGATTACAACATGTTACTAAATATTACAACGTTCAAGATCCATTCTATCATACCAAGTTAAACATAACCAAAACCATAAGAATTCTTATTACAACATTCCTATTATCCCAAAACTACAAGATTTACATTTCAAGTTGCCTCTCAAGCGAACTCCCAACCCACGTACTCACTTCTGCGATTCCTCGCCAGCATTAACACCTGAAATGGTTATTTGAATAACCACACATATTTCGATTTGTTTAAGCTAAAGCTTAGTGAATAAAACAACATATGCACATGAATGATAAACATGTCCGCATTCACATCTCTACATTTCATACTAGTCGCCGGAGACTCACGTGCCCGTCCATATTCCCAATCCGCGACTCCTCGCCAATAAGTCCACGCGAAAGGGTAAGACCCACGATTCTACAAACAATCGTGCGACCTTAATGCCTATATCGGCTCCACAAAATGGCACGGTGACCACGTGCTCCTTCTGACCCACATAAGCAACTTAACATGCTCAAATACATATCACCATGCTCGCGATAATCAAAACATATCACCGTGCTATTGAGCCTACTTATCAATATAAATGCCCAATATGAACTACACAATATATCTCTAAGGATTAATACATGCTATTCAAACATAACATGAATACATGCCAAGAAATCATTCCAAAACATAGTTGAATCACTCACCTCCAAATAACGCTCCTATAATTCAATCTGAAGAAAACCCGTGCACAAAGAACGTGCAGAAGTCCGTCTAGTACAATTCCTATGGATCAGAATTCCATTTATTAACTTTTATGAAAAATTCTAGAAAATAACTTTTCGGAAAACTTAGCCAAACAGGCCCTAATAGGTATCAAAACGAAGCTCTTACCTCGAGGAGCTCAAATATGAAATCTGGGAGAAACCAGACTGACGGAAGGTCGTCGTTTGGCGTCGCAAAGCTCTAAGCAACTAAATCTCCCTCTAGCCTCCTCTTGGCCTCCTTCTTGAGTTTTTAGGTTAATACTTATAAAAATCTAAGTTCATCTCTATCTATATATAGGCAACATTCTCGGGGAATTACGTTTACCTCCCCACGAGTTTTCCAAACTCCTAAACAGTCTCTGAAACTTCCTATACAGCTTATTCACAGCTTTACGAGTGAAACTTCAAAATTATAAAAGTTTTCGACTAAGTTTCGTTTGGTCGCTAAAACGTGAATTTCTATATGACGTTTCCGAAGTTGCTAATTAGCCTACCAAATTAATAGCGTGTTCATTCGTCCTCACCAGGATACTAAATCTAACAACAGAAATAAATTCTAAAATAGAAAATAATACAGATATTGAAATACACAGGTAAACATTTATTTTCAGATAAACATTTAAAGTGTTCCACAGTGACCGTCTCACACTCGGAGAGATGTCACAAAAACAAAATTCTAAATCACCACAGTCTCAGAGGGTTTTCTAATACAGACACCCAAATCAACTCGTGAGTCAAAACTCACTCAACCATGTGTCATAGGACACGCCACATCACATTATCATGCATGACAATGTAATACAAATGCAATAACACAAATGTGGGTGTTATAATACTCTCCCCCTTAAAAAAAGTTTGTCCCCAAACTTATACCTCATGTCTCGAAAAGGTGTGGATACTGAGTACGCATCTCATCTTCTATCTCCCACGTCATCTCTTCCGTAGTTTGACTACGCCATAACACTTTCACTTTCGACATTACTTTATTTCGTAAGACTTGATCCTTCCGATCTAAGATCTCTACCGGATACGCAACATACGTTAAATCACTCTGAATCTCATTCGGCGTCGGAGCCATCACTTGATCCCTATCCTCCGCTAAGTGTTTGCGTAACAGCCCAGGGGTTCAGTCGACTGCTCCCCTGGCAGCAGCCCAAACTGCAGAAAACAAGTTTTAAAGCTTCCTCTAACTATCACCAATGATCAACCACTCAATTCAAACTCAGTCCCAAGTAATTCTAGCTGTATTAAAGCATTTCGAAAGTAAGATTACAACATGTTACTAAATATTACAACGTTCAAGATCCATTCTATCATACCAAGTTAAACATAACCAAAACCATAAGAATTCTTATTACAACATTCCTATTATCCCAAAACTACAAGATTTACATTTCAAGTTGCCTCTCAAGCGAACTCCCAACCCACGTACTCACTTCTGCGATTCCTCGCCAGCATTAACACCTGAAATGGTTATTTGAATAACCACACATATTTCGATTTGTTTAAGCTAAAGCTTAGTGAATAAAACAACATATGCACATGAATGATAAACATGTCCGCATTCACATCTCTACATTTCATACTAGTCGCCGGAGACTCACGTGCCCGTCCATATTCCCAATCCGCGACTCCTCGCCAATAAGTCCACGCGAAAGGGTAAGACCCACGATTCTACAAACAATCGTGCGACCTTAATGCCTATATCGGCTCCACAAAATGGCACGGTGACCACGTGCTCCTTCTGACCCACATAAGCAACTTAACATGCTCAAATACATATCACCATGCTCGCGATAATCAAAACATATCACCGTGCTATTGAGCCTACTTATCAATATAAATGCCCAATATGAACTACACAATATATCTCTAAGGATTAATACATGCTATTCAAACATAACATGAATACATGCCAAGAAATCATTCCAAAACATAGTTGAATCACTCACCTCCAAATAACGCTCCTATAATTCAATCTGAAGAAAACCCGTGCACAAAGAACGTGCAGAAGTCCGTCTAGTACAATTCCTATGGATCAGAATTCCATTTATTAACTTTTATGAAAAATTCTAGAAAATAACTTTTCGGAAAACTTAGCCAAACAGGCCCTAATAGGTATCAAAACGAAGCTCTTACCTCGAGGAGCTCAAATATGAAATCTGGGAGAAACCAGACTGACGGAAGGTCGTCGTTTGGCGTCGCAAAGCTCTAAGCAACTAAATCTCCCTCTAGCCTCCTCTTGGCCTCCTTCTTGAGTTTTTAGGTTAATACTTATAAAAATCTAAGTTCATCTCTATCTATATATAGGCAACATTCTCGGGGAATTACGTTTACCTCCCCACGAGTTTTCCAAACTCCTAAACAGTCTCTGAAACTTCCTATACAGCTTATTCACAGCTTTACGAGTGAAACTTCAAAATTATAAAAGTTTTCGACTAAGTTTCGTTTGGTCGCTAAAACGTGAATTTCTATATGACGTTTCCGAAGTTGCTAATTAGCCTACCAAATTAATAGCGTGTTCATTCGTCCTCACCAGGATACTAAATCTAACAACAGAAATAAATTCTAAAATAGAAAATAATACAGATATTGAAATACACAGGTAAACATTTATTTTCAGATAAACATTTAAAGTGTTCCACAGTGACCGTCTCACACTCGGAGAGATGTCACAAAAACAAAATTCTAAATCACCACAGTCTCAGAGGGTTTTCTAATACAGACACCCAAATCAACTCGTGAGTCAAAACTCACTCAACCATGTGTCATAGGACACGCCACATCACATTATCATGCATGACAATGTAATACAAATGCAATAACACAAATGTGGGTGTTATAATACTCTCCCCCTTAAAAAAAGTTTGTCCCCAAACTTATACCTCATGTCTCGAAAAGGTGTGGATACTGAGTACGCATCTCATCTTCTATCTCCCACGTCATCTCTTCCGTAGTTTGACTACGCCATAACACTTTCACTTTCGACATTACTTTATTTCGTAAGACTTGATCCTTCCGATCTAAGATCTCTACCGGATACGCAACATACGTTAAATCACTCTGAATCTCATTCGGCGTCGGAGCCATCACTTGATCCCTATCCTCCGCTAAGTGTTTGCGTAACAGCCCAGGGGTTCAGTCGACTGCTCCCCTGGCAGCAGCCCAAACTGCAGAAAACAAGTTTTAAAGCTTCCTCTAACTATCACCAATGATCAACCACTCAATTCAAACTCAGTCCCAAGTAATTCTAGCTGTATTAAAGCATTTCGAAAGTAAGATTACAACATGTTACTAAATATTACAACGTTCAAGATCCATTCTATCATACCAAGTTAAACATAACCAAAACCATAAGAATTCTTATTACAACATTCCTATTATCCCAAAACTACAAGATTTACATTTCAAGTTGCCTCTCAAGCGAACTCCCAACCCACGTACTCACTTCTGCGATTCCTCGCCAGCATTAACACCTGAAATGGTTATTTGAATAACCACACATATTTCGATTTGTTTAAGCTAAAGCTTAGTGAATAAAACAACATATGCACATGAATGATAAACATGTCCGCATTCACATCTCTACATTTCATACTAGTCGCCGGAGACTCACGTGCCCGTCCATATTCCCAATCCGCGACTCCTCGCCAATAAGTCCACGCGAAAGGGTAAGACCCACGATTCTACAAACAATCGTGCGACCTTAATGCCTATATCGGCTCCACAAAATGGCACGGTGACCACGTGCTCCTTCTGACCCACATAAGCAACTTAACATGCTCAAATACATATCACCATGCTCGCGATAATCAAAACATATCACCGTGCTATTGAGCCTACTTATCAATATAAATGCCCAATATGAACTACACAATATATCTCTAAGGATTAATACATGCTATTCAAACATAACATGAATACATGCCAAGAAATCATTCCAAAACATAGTTGAATCACTCACCTCCAAATAACGCTCCTATAATTCAATCTGAAGAAAACCCGTGCACAAAGAACGTGCAGAAGTCCGTCTAGTACAATTCCTATGGATCAGAATTCCATTTATTAACTTTTATGAAAAATTCTAGAAAATAACTTTTCGGAAAACTTAGCCAAACAGGCCCTAATAGGTATCAAAACGAAGCTCTTACCTCGAGGAGCTCAAATATGAAATCTGGGAGAAACCAGACTGACGGAAGGTCGTCGTTTGGCGTCGCAAAGCTCTAAGCAACTAAATCTCCCTCTAGCCTCCTCTTGGCCTCCTTCTTGAGTTTTTAGGTTAATACTTATAAAAATCTAAGTTCATCTCTATCTATATATAGGCAACATTCTCGGGGAATTACGTTTACCTCCCCACGAGTTTTCCAAACTCCTAAACAGTCTCTGAAACTTCCTATACAGCTTATTCACAGCTTTACGAGTGAAACTTCAAAATTATAAAAGTTTTCGACTAAGTTTCGTTTGGTCGCTAAAACGTGAATTTCTATATGACGTTTCCGAAGTTGCTAATTAGCCTACCAAATTAATAGCGTGTTCATTCGTCCTCACCAGGATACTAAATCTAACAACAGAAATAAATTCTAAAACAGAAAATAATACAGATATTGAAATACACAGGTAAACATTTATTTTCAGATAAACATTTAAAGTGTTCCACAGTGACCGTCTCACACTCGGAGAGATGTCACAAAAACAAAATTCTAAATCACCACAGTCTCAGAGGGTTTTCTAATACAGACACCCAAATCAACTCGTGAGTCAAAACTCACTCAACCATGTGTCATAGGACACGCCACATCACATTATCATGCATGACAATGTAATACAAATGCAATAACACAAATGTGGGTGTTATAGATATATACTAAAAGCCATGCTTTATGTAGTTGATTTATTATTCATTTAATAAAATCAGTTAATCCATTTTTTATGATAATCTGTGTGGGCAATGTTTGTATTATATTATTTATTTAATATTATGCATGTGTGTCTCTCATTCTATATAGTATGTGGTTTGGTGTGTAGAGTTCGGCTTACACACGGAAGATCAGGCCATCAAATATTATAGAATGTAAGATTTTGGTTTACAGTCTTAGATGGGATTGGACACACCATCGGTAGGACTGCAGCATGGTGTTGTAGTAGGTTTGTCTTGACTACAGAAAACGGTATAGTTTCAACTCACTATGCTAGTACACTTTGTGTATTAAACGGGACTGACTTGGGGTAATTATCTTTATACTGACTTATAAGAGAATTAATACCTCATGGCTATTATGAGTGCTTATGCTCTAAATCCTGAGTTAATTTGTAGACACGTACATTTGATATTTACACTTTGATCCCTAAAAGGGTGAGATCCTTAAATGGGTCAATATCTCATTGGATTGGGTGGCAATATTAATTGTGTTGTGGATATTAATTAATAATGGAATCCATGTCTCAATTTTGGGATTGATGATATCCTTTGACAAAGCTTATAAGTTTTGATTATGTCAAACCCTGCAGGTGGATTTTGTATCCGACATATCAGATAAGTTAAGCAGAGGATCTCAAGGAATTTTAAGAAATTAATTAAATATGATTGTCAGTAATTATATTTAATTAATGGATATCTGTAATCTTAACATGGGGAGATAATAAGCATTTAATAACATGGAGCTCGAAATATATTTTTGAGATAAGGGTAGGAGTGCAATTATAATTCTTTAGTGGTATGAATTATAATTTATGGAAATAGGAATCTGATTCAGTTCGAATTAGGGTTTCCTAATTCCATAAGGAAGCCTATTCTTTATTGACTTCTTATGGTCCCTATCGTAGCCTATATGTATGCTGCTTTGGCTCTCTCCTCAGTTAGCATTTTTCTATATAGAGAATTATAACTCGGAATAGAAAAGAGAGCGTAAAAGAGGGAGAGCAGAAAACAGAAAGGATTTCGAAAAAGCCCACACTCAGTTCGATATTCTGGCAGCAAAGGAATACGGTAGAAGATCGTGAGCTGTTATCGAGCTCGTGTTCTCGATTTGTCTACTACAGCAATCCGTTTTAGCAGTTTAAGGTAACCCTAGTTCCGCCCTTGTAGGGTTATTGTAGTTTTCACGTAATTTTTTTTTGCAGTACCAACTTATACGCGCTGTCAATGGATTCTGGGAACACAGTTTCCTAACAAAAATAGCAATGGGGGTGCCATAATTGTGAACATACACACAGTGAATAAGCATAAATTACATTCATAGTGAGTTGGAAATACTCACTTTGATTGAAGATTAATTGATTGTTGAGAAAGAATAAGCAAATAAGAAATCCAAGCTTCAACTATTCAAGCTATAGAGAATTGAGCTCGCTCTCTCTCTCTCTCTCTCTCTCTCTCTCTCTCTCTCTCTCTCTCTCTCTCTCTCTAAACTTACAGTGAAATGAACTCTCAACTCTCTCTTTTCTCTCTGTATAATAGCTTTGTAAACCCAGATTGTGTGTGTGTGAAGAAGAATGAGGTGTATGAGTGGTATATAAATAGAAGCCAACTAGTGAACTTGGGCTCCAAGTTCCACCTTCCACACTCTACAAAATGAAATTGTAATCCTAATTACTAAATTCACTAATATACCACAGTTCATATTGTAGATTATACACACGTGTATATACACTTCTACAGTTTGAAGAGGTGCTATAGGTTAGTAGGGGCCAAGTGAAAGTGTTTGGCAAATCTAGCTTTAGACTTAACAATTACACATGCAAGGTACACATTGCCAAACAAGGCATAAGCAAATAATTACTTGCCATAAATGGAAAGTAAAGCATAAGTCATTTCATACTTTACATTACTTCCAAAATCTGTGAAGTTTAACATGGCACGGACAATTTTAAACACAAACTGGTATTTTCGTGGCGCGGTGATCACCACAAAAATACAGAAAATTCATTTTAACGTAGGAATGATTTTCTGGTTTTATAAAAATACAGTTTGAGTCAAAAGCAAACATTTCCACCGTTTTGAAATACGATTTTAAAATCCAACATAGGTATGACTAATTTTGTAAAATTTGCAGTTTGACCCCAGTAAGAATTTCAATATGAATTAAAACAAGTAATTAAGATTCCAAACATGAGAATTGTAATTAAATAAATGCAGACAATACCAAATGAATTTAATTATGACAATACAAATACAAATAATTAAAATGAAAGTGCAGGTTGTTACAGTTCCCCTCCAGTTTTACTGTTCACCTATGAGGGGAACAGCACCAACAGCACAGTGCTAACTGTACTAAAGTGATATCCCACCCCAAATACATAAATATGTTCTAAATGCCCTATTTACATATATAGTGGAGGATTGATTTGATATAATGACTAGCATTAATGCCACGCAGTTGACTTATTTATTTAAAAGAATAAATGACAGATAAAATTTATTTTGACATTTATCTATATACAAAATTACATACTTGATAGCAAGGATGGATCCAGTCTCTGTCTCTGTCTCTCTCTCTCTCTCATCACACAGATTTGTGATGGGGATGATGATGGCTCAAGATAGGGGTGATCAAAATGACCCCTCCACCCGACTCACCCGACCCGACCCCACCCAATAGTTTTGGATGGTTTTTGAAGAACTTGGATGGAGTCACGGGTTTAAGAGTCTTAAAACCATCGGGTTCGGTTCGGATGTCGGTTCTTATGATGCCACACCCGAATTCACCCGACCCGACCCGTGGAGCTTATACACAGAGCAGTTTATATATATGGAATACATATACTATAGTGTCTCTCTCATGAATTTTAGACTTTTAGTCTTCTCATCTCATTTACAAGCTGTCAAGCATAAAGAAACCTAAAAGACCAGCTCACGCTGCTGTGGTAGATGTGGTGTTGTCATTGTCGCCGATGAAGCCCCAACACCAAGGAATCATGTTCCACACCACCACTAGTTCACTGTGCGCCACAGTCTGTCACCACGGCCACCACCCATCTTCTTCCCTACCACCCATCTCTTCCCTCTCGTCGTTGCTGCCTGAGCCATAGAAGTGGCCACCGTTGCTAGATCGCCGGAGGTATGCTTCGAAACCTTATTCTCTTATTGTGTTCTTCGATTCCTTCTTTTCTTATTTGGATATCTGCCAGATCTACATTTTTCATGAATTGGTTGTATCATTTGTAGATTTGAGGGTTTCATATTGCTAATTTTGTAACATAATTGCTAATTTTTACAGATTTTTTTTGGATCTATTATTTTGTTCATTGATTTTTAATTTGGTTTTCACCCGAACCCACCTGAATCCACCTGAACCCGAGGGGTCGGTTTCACCCGACTGGGTAAGTGGATGACAGGTGGAGGGGATGCAACCCGAGTAGCTCACGAGTGGATGATCGGGTGAGGTCCAAACCCGACTCACCCGACCTGTGAGCACCCCTAGCTCAAGAAGATAATGGTGCATCATGCGTGATTCGAACCCTCCCCCACCATAGCCCAAGTATGGTTTACACTTGCACCTTTATTCTCTTTCAGTTTAAGAATCCCAAAATTTTTGTTTAAACACTCAAAATGAGTCACATTTTCTTTTCAAAGTAATTTGATATATATTACAAAGTAATTTGATATATATATATATATATGTATATATATATTTGAAGTTGTTGAATCATATTGATACAATAACTTTTTTCTCTATTCTCCGTTCCCATTTTTCTAGAATATGTTCTGAAATTTACAAATCATATTGTGAAATTCAGAGAATATTTGGTGAAATTCACATAAACTATTGTGCAAATTTTCAGACATGTGTGCGTCTGCAAAGTGATGGAGATGATTGTGGTTAATGGTGGTAAGGTGATTACTTTCAAATTTTGATTCCCTTAATTGTTTGGGGACAAAATTTGGGAGAAAATATTAATGGAGAGAGAGTGACCATTTTGAAGATTACCAAAGTTGATGAGGGAGGGGTTGTCACGACCCATCCCACTACGCGTGGAAATAGGACACGTGGCACGCCACCAAGGCTCATCCAAACATCATATAACTATACACAGCGGAAAGAACTTTAAAACAACCCTGGGTATTTAAAACTTAGGGAACATTACCCTCTGAGTTTATAAAATCCATTGAAATCAGAGTTATAAAAGAAATTTGTTCAATTGAAAGCGTTCACAAGAATCCATTTCAAAATACAGAGGTTCAGTCGACTGCCCAGTCGACTGTACTAGGGTCCGGTCGACTGTGCCTGGCAGAAACTAAAACCCTAAATCCTCCACAGGAGTCCAGTCGACTGCCCAGTCGACTGGGTTAAGCAGAACCCAAAATGCAACTTACTCAAACGGGGTCCAGTCGACTGATATGGGGACCCAGTCGACTGCTTTTCCATTAATAGAAGCAGTAGCCAAATTCAGCAGTGGTTCAGTCGACTGATCAGGGATCCAGTCGACTGCTTCTCTTACTATTCACTTTCAGTGTCTCAAACCCACGAGATCCAGTCGACTGACCCTGGGTCCAGTCGACTGCTCCCCTGCTGGCAGCCCTGTGATGAAAATTTACAACACATGCTTCTTAATTCCAACACCAATACAACCACAACTGATAATTCAACATATTAAAACACAATTACATACGTTCAATTACAAGATTATAATACTGTGAAACTAATCCATGTTTATATTACATCATATTACAAAATCCCAATTATTACACAAGTTTTAGGATTAAAACAAAAACATATACAAAGTGATTCCCCGGCTGTCATTTAACGGCCTCACTCATCACGCTTCTTCTTGTCTTTCTTCTTACCTGCAATGGAGTACATCTCCACTGCTCAGCTATATGCTGAGCGTACAATTCTAAATGTATGCTTATATGACAATTCATGGTTTAAGCATCTACAACACATAGAAATAGTCTCTAGGGTGAGTGGTACGCATTCATCCGGTCGATGCCGTAGGAGGCCTACCTCTCCCACGCATCTCGTACACTGGTTGGGCCTTCTTCCATACCAGGTACCGTGTACTGGTTGGGCCCACCTCCAATCCAGACACAACCACAATTTCCAATTCCAACAAGATCACAATCCTCAAGGTTCGAGGAGCTTACCCCGGATGAATTTGCACCAAACTCCCCTTTGACCCAAGTAGACACATAACATGCTCACATAAACAGTTATACGTGCTTTTATCATAATTTCACGTGCATAATTAACGGGCCTAACTAACACATGAATTTCGCCCGGATCCAAGAATATCAAAAATGATGTTCAAAACATGAAAATCCATATATTTCATAGATCTAGAATTCATACCTCGTGCGAATCTCTTCAAACTTTGAAGGATCGTCTAGGGGGCTAAATAAACGTCGGATTTCAAATTTGAGACGATTCCTACAAGTTTTACTGGGTTTTCCCCAAAAGTCTAGAATTAAGATTTTTACAAAAATTGGCCAAACACAGCCTAAGCAGTATCAAAACGTAGCTCTTACCTCCACGAGTTCAAATATGAAATCTGGAGAAAATCTGACGGACGAACGGTCGTCGTTTGTCGCCCAAAGCCCGTAGCCACAATCTCCCTTCTCTCTCCTCTCTCTCTAGATATTTAGAAGGATTTGGATGAGATGAAATCTCATCCATCACTATTTATAGAAAAACTTCTCAGAATTCGTGTTTACCTCCCCGCAAGTTTCTCAACCATCTACTAAATTCCTGAAACTTCACCTACGTCCATTTTATGTCTTTACGAGTGAAAATTATAAATTTCAGAAGTTTCCGACTAAGTCTCGTTTGGGTCCAAAATAACGTCTGAAAACTCAATTAAGTGGAATCTCTACACCACCTACCTTTTTATTTAACGCGTCACTCACGTTCTCACCACAGTTCTCAAAATGATATACTAAAGTATTCAAATACCAGAATTATACTACACAGGTATAATTACTATTCACAGAAATACCAGATAAGGTCAAATAACATTTAAATCATATAAATGTCATTTACTCATGATTATGCAATATGAACTTCCATGTTCCCGTGTCCTCACTGACACCTTACCGTTGACTCACAGTCAACCTCAATCCACCATTATCAACTAACATTGATAATTCACAAAAATCTGAATATGCATATTAAAACCATGAAATTTTGGAACGGGTGTGACAACTCTTCCCTCCAAAAAGGAAGTTTGTCCCCAAACTTAAACCATCTTCTCAAGTCATTAAGGCTTCACACAAGCACAATCACTTTACCGAGAAATCCCAGTTTCATGAGGAAAATAAATCCTTAGGCTCTTAAGGAAAATAAATCCTTAGAGCCTCCGTCTCAATCTGATAGGAGATTCAAACAGAATCCTAGCAATACTCCGAAGCATCTCGATAGATAAGAATGTCAATACCTAAGTGAAACTTACCCAATAGTCAACCCTGACATTAACTCACCTCACGCCATCACAACGTCAACTCACATATCATTTCATCGTACGTGTCACATTTCACTTCCAGAACTCAAAAGTTTCATCATAATTCTCAACCCAAGGAAATAATTCATCTCTCATTTACCTATCTTGCTTTTTGACTAAAAGTCATTGACAACATGCCTTAGCTGGTGAACAATCACACACGGTTCTTCATCTCGAAGTGAACCAAAATTGAGTACTATCACACTTACATACTCTGTTGAGAAGTCAACGCCTCAACCAACTTATTACATATACCATGGATTCAATCCCTTATCATGTCAATCGCAAAATACTTGTAGAATGACACACATTTTCAAATATCTCTCATATCTTATCAAATTCAAATCTTCCTTTCCCAAGGAATTCATATAACGTAATATCAGTTTACATAACCATCAATTTGTCAGTAGCATGTCGTACTAGTACTCTCTCTCTGTCTCTGACAATTGTCATCATTCCATTTTGGTTTAACCAACCTCGTATTTTACTTCTGATCATATATGCCTCATAAGATACTATCCAGGTTCCTAACTGGCAATTTCATATCATTCTACCTCTTTGAACCCACCCGATGTCCCGAATGGTTAGCACACTTGCCCCTTTATCTCTCACTTCTGTACTCGAACTTCTGTCGATTAACGTAGGATATTTCACTTTATACTTTCAATTTAAAACATTTAATAAAGTCAAATACATTTATCATTTATGATTTAAAACAAACTAATTTAAAATCTCACATAATACTTTCATCCCTTCTCGTAACATAATTGCCCCACTATTCTTAGTAACAAATAACATTGTCAACCAAAATCAACTTAGTCAATTCTCCATGTATCACAGAGTTCATTACAGCGTATCCCTACGTTCAACACATACTTCATCACTGTCTCTATCGTTTGACTATTCGCAGTCCATCTGATTCTCATAGTGTACATATACTCTGAGTCAATTACCTTTCTGTTGGAGATCACAACCTCACTGTAGTCCATTCCCATCTCATATACTACCCGTCTACCATTCTTTACATTCACCGGTTCACATAGATCCCTTACCATTGCCGTAGTTATACAGCTCCATACTTCACGGTTGTTTCACTTTTATCTTTACACAAATCCAGACCAATCACACCTCCGTATACCTCAACTCATACCGGGCTCTTAATAAACTTTCACCCTAAGTACATGCTCCTCGTATAACATCTCACGACTCCATACTTTATCCCGACATTTAATGTTTCATAATTGTAGTCGACCTTGACTCAATTCCAATTCAAACTCTCTAATCCTTTGTTTGTTCTATCCGGATCTCCACTCCTTTGTCCCCGAATAATCCTGTTGCTCAACGTTCATTTTATTCTCGTAACCCGTCTAAAGATAGTCCGGTAATCAAATATTTCCATAAGGTACGTCTCACTGTGTTCAATACATTTCTTATTAATTCCCAATTCTCATACTTGTCGCGACAATACACAAAGTCACCCTATTCTCACTGCGGTTATTAAAGTCAACCGTTTGGTCATAACTGTTATCTTTCAGGTACTTCACACGTTATGTATCTCATCAAGTTTCTTTTAAAATTTCAAACCATTCACAATCTCAGATTATTCCAATACCTAAACCTGGATCAAGCTCCCTTTTGGCACGATACTCACGACAACTCCCTTAATGTCATACGCTCAAACTTATCAAATTCAGGTGCACGAAACCCCACCATCTCCTTACTTTAGCATTTCGTAATTCACCACCTATTCACGTAGAACTCAATCATTCAATCACCATTGTTGTTCCCCAGCACAGAAAAGATTTGTTTATTGCATTTAGAAGCAAACAGATAGGTTTCCATTTTGAACATCTATTCTAATTTGTTTTGCATAAAAGTGGAATCATGCTTTGATGGGATTCAAAACAAATCTGGTTCATTAAGAGGCAGTATGGTTCCTAAAGGAAACCAAAACTTTTAAGATAATTGGGTTTCCCAATCATTGTTTGAATTTTGTTTGTTTTTAATATGGAAATTACAGTTTATACTAAACTCACTAAATCTTAAATTTTGTTAGTTGTGAAATCAGATATGGATTTTGCTTCAAAACTTTGAATATAATTCGTTAATCTGGTCGGTTATGATTTTTATAGATATCTGGTTCTGTCTTAAAAGGTAAGTTTAAACCTTGAATTGTAGTAATAGTTTTCACAAAGTGGTACTTTTGCCGAGAGCACCGTTTTAATTTAAGCGGTGTATTTTAAATCGTGTAATATATGCATGTTGTTAGCGAGTATAAAATTAAGTTTCTTTTTAGTAGTGTGTTGGTTGACAAACAGTCATGAATGAAGAGTTGTCAAGCACTTTTTCCTTGTTCATATTGTACTTGGCATTCCATTATGTGCCTATTCATAGTGCCTATTCATTATACCATTTAACATGTGACTGGGTAGTAATATGCCATCAAAATTTTTATATTTGCTACATTTCAAACACCTATTTCTTAACCTGGGATTTATGTTGCAGTCCCTAAATATTTTAATTTCATTCAAGGTTTATTCATGAGTTCTTTGTACAAAATTATGGAATGCACCATCTTTAAAATCATGAACATAACTTGTATTTGAGAAATCATGCTAAACTGAGAATTGAAATGTTATCTCATGCTTAAGTTTAATCTTATTTGAGATGCGATTGAACTCATTAGTTGTATTAGCATGTCATATGGGAAAATATTATTTTATGGTTTTGCATATTTAATGATTGTAATTCTATGGAAATTTGTAAGTGTTGCATGCATTTGACTAAATGAGTATGAAAACTTATCAATGCGAAGGTTGGTTCATGGTAAAGTAAAATCATGTAATCTTAGAAAATTTTCTAAATGTGGGGGTATTGGTTATAATACTCGCAACAAGTGTAATACTTGCAAATGTGGGGGTAAATATATGTTGAAAAATATATGAATAGTTGGTTTTTCATCGTTAATGTTTGCAAGTACGGAATTTTTGAATATACATTCATTTGCTTTGTGAAATTAATTGTGTTCATAAATTATAAAGTTTAATTACATGAGATAGCCTTGGAGATAAGCCAAGATGAGTGTAAGTGGTGACCTAAGATATTAATCAAGAAAATTTGAAAATGGTGTGATGTCAATTTGGATCAAAATTAATTATTGTGACAATTACGTATGTCAAAAGCATGAACATGCTATGTCATTAGTTTCCTCCACAGATTACTGGAAGACATAGTCAGGGTAAGATACAATATGATCTACTGATTACATTGCACAAGATTTCCACGTGTACTTCAAGGGTATAGTGATGTTAGTTGGATTTTTAATTCAAAAGACTCGATATCCATAAGTGGATACGTCTTTACACTTGATGGTGTAACCATGCATTGTAAATCTTCTAAATAGAATTGCATTGCCCAATCAACAATGGAATTTATTACTTTAGAGAAAGAAAGAGAGGAAATAGAGTTGCTTCGCCTTTTGTTAGAAGATGTTCCAACCTGGACAGAACTTGTGCCTATAATTTATGCATTGTGGTAGCCGATGGATAGTTGGAAAGGCACAAAGTAATACGGTAAGTCTCGACACATTCATCGAAGACATAATACCGTAGAGCAGTTGATCTCAAATGGAATTATCTCCATAAACTGTATAAAGTCAAAAGATAACGAAGTGGATCCACTAACTAAAATGTTTAATGAGAGTTCAAATAAACTGCTTATCGATGGGATTGGGACTAAAGCCTATATCTTAAAAGTCATCATAATGGCAACCCAACTTAGCTGACTGGAGATCCCAAGATCTAGGTTCAACGGGACAATCGAATTGTGCGTGACTTAACTGTATCACTGGAGAGATATTTCTCTACTCATTCCTATGATAAGCTTTGCTTTTAATGATAAGCTTAGTGTTAAATGTGGCCGCTTCTATGAGAATTATAATAGGCTTAGATTCTCTAGAGCACTCATGAATACCAGGAGTTGTTCAGGGCCAAAATGAACACAACCGTGAGAACCGAAAGTGTTCAGAGACATTCTGTGTGAGTTTTATTGTCTAGGTTTACGCCAAAGTCTGAATAGTTCAAGACATCGCGTTCACTGTTTAGCCGAGTAAATTCGATAGTTCTTCACTACTGAAGCTTCAAGGCCAAAAGCTACCTATCCCGATGCAGTGTCTTTCCACTGTACTCTATCTAGTGTGTCTGCATTTGTATTTGCATATTGTATAGTCAATTTGTCATTCATATGGGGGATTGTTGGAAAATTGAATGATAAATTGGAATTTAGTGTTGTATATGGGTTTTGCCAAACAGCCCATTATTTGAATGTCTGTGACTGTTGACGAATAGTCTCCTTTCGAATGGTTGTGACTGTTGACGAACAGTCTCTTTGCAACCTATATATATGGGTCTACTCCATTCATTTAAGTATGATTTTAAAAAGAGTTTATCATGGTATATATCTAGAGTGTATCAGTGTCTGAGAGAGTGAAAACATCAATATGGTTCGCTGGAACCTTATTATTTGAAGTGCTTCTATAGTAAGGGTGGGATCGTTGTATCCTGGGAGACAAATGTCGCAAATCTGTGAGCACCAATGTGGGGCATAAATTGTCTTAAGGACATAGTGTCCAACACTAGACTCGATCTAATATTCGTATCATATCTAAATCAAGTTCTGTTTATATACATTTTTATTTGTGTGTTTCAGATTTCAGATTTATACATCTTAATATATTTTGGATACCAAAATGAAACTTAGCCGAAATGTGTGCAGCAGAGTTGCACTTTCTACCAGCAAATTCAAAAAAGCCCAATAGAGACCGGGCTTCATGAATAATGTTTCCATAACAGGAAAAGAACTCTTCACCCTTGTTCATGTCATTTACAATGACTAAAGCATCAAATTCAAAAAATGACCTTGCTCAGACCCATTTGAATCGCAAACTTGATCCCGTTGAGAAAAACAAGATCTTCAACCATTGCCGCTGAAAGACAAGGCTTTTCCTTCTTTGCCAAAGCACCCAACACTTTACCATTATAGTCTCTCACCGCAATCCCAACTCCCGTCTGCGCTCCATCTTCAGCAAACGAGCCATCACAGTTGATCTTCACAACGCCAAGGCATGGTTTTTCCCATTTTTCAGTTCTAACCACCTTTTCCCTTACCACATTGCTTCTCAGTGAGTCTCTAAACTCATTTGCAAGGAAGACCACTCTCAAAACAGCATCCTCTAGCGAGCAGCTACGTTGTTGGTGAACACAAGCATTACGCTCAGTCCATATCAACCAGAGAGTATAACACGCGAGTGTGAGAGAAGCAAATAGCAAGTAGACAGAATGTTTTCTAGAGAGAGAAGCTCCCTCTTCTCTCTAGAAACTTAATTGCATAACCTTCATGGGTAAGAAAGATAGGCTTAAAAGGACTCCATCTTCAGCCTCTTCTTCAAAGATCAGACTTTCTTTAAAAGAACTCCAACACTTTGTAACAGCAACTAATACCAATGTGAATAGTTCTGCTGAGAAATTGGATATCACAAATCAAGGGGATCTAAGACGATCCTTAAGATGTCGGGGACCGCCAAAAGATCCATATGCAAATGAGTTTGTTGGTGATATATGGACACAGATACATGGTTCAAAGGCTCTTTCACTTGATCAATCAAAGGTTGTTGCAGCAACTGAAGTGGATGATTCAGAGGTGGAAGTTTGTGCTCAAGATACAAAGTTTGAAGGCTCTACTGAAGCTCCCAATATTCTTAGTGCAGATACTCATGCTCCTAGCCATTTATCAACCTCTCCCTTTGTTCCCCCTGTTGAGGTTTCTGCCGTCTCGGCCATGAACTTTGAGTTGCAGACTAAACATGATGCCATTAAGGAACGCTTTGATGCCATTTCTGAAGGACGTTTTGCTCGTGACAAGCCTGCTAGTAATGTTTCTCTTCTAGCAAATGATCGGTCAGAACCTAACCAACTTGGAAGTTTCTTGTTGGAACTTTTACAAACTAATGCTATTGTTCAATCTTTAAGCTCGGTTGATTACTCTATGTTGGATGGTCCAATGCATATCACTAGTACTGGAGCTACTGCCATGGGAAATGATGTCCCTCTTGTTGAATCTGTGGTTGAATCAGAGGTTGAAGATGGTGGTGTGGTGCACGCACCAAAGGAGCGAGTAGTGGAGGATGATATGCTTGCCAGCTCATCCAATGGTTTGTCCAACGTTTTCACGCTGGAGAGGTTGGTGGACAGTCCGCCTAATCCAAACAAATCAGAAAATCCTTGGGAGTGGGCCCCAAGAATTTCTCTGGATAGTTCTGTTGTCCAACCTTGTACGCATGGCATTAAAGGCCAGGAGGGATGCAAGGCTGGCGAATCATGTATAGCATTTAATGCCCACCTAACATCTGACCATGGACAGAACAATGGAGCCGTTAGTGGGGAGTCCACGTCGGCTGCTCTTCAGTGCACTTTGACCTCGTCTCCTAGTGTGGGCCCAGTGAAGATTAATGTTGGCTGTAATGTGGTGCCTCATCATGAGGCCCAATCTGATTCTATGGGCCCCTGCACTTCACTTCACGTGACCCCCTCTAGTGGCCTTCCGAATGGAAAGTCCACATCTATTATGGGTCTAGCCCATACAAGCATTTGGAAAGACAAGGGTCTACCTGGTAATTATATGCTGTCCCCTCTCGGATTGTCACATGAAGTTGGTCCAGAGAATCCTTCCCACTTCAAGCCCACTTGGTCCGAGGTGGTTAATCCAGCCCCAACCACAAGGTGTGATTTTAACTTAAAACATATTGACTTAACCCCTTATAGACAGAATCTCATTCTCAAGGTTCCATCTGCTGTCACCGATCTTGGTTGCAATGAATGGAAGAATACACTTGTGGGTTTTTTCCTGGGAAGAAAACTCCCTTTCTCTCTTGTTCATAATATTGCAGCTCGGCACTGGATTAATGCTGGCCTTATTGATACTCTCGCAACTAACCAAGGCAACTTCTTTTTTAAGTTCCAATCCACCCAAGCCTTGGAATCAGTTATAGAGGGAGGTCCATGGAGATTTGCTGGCCAACCTATAATTCTTAGAAAATGGGAGCCCCATTTTACTATTGGAAAGATTTGTGTGTCTAGAGTCCCAATTTGGGTTCACTTTCATAACATTCCCCTGGAATATTGGACACCTGAGGGTTTAAGCTATATAGCAAGCATGGTTGGCAAGCCTCTACACGTGGATAGTATGACTGCTAGCCGTAGACGGATTACTTATGCGAGAATTTGTATCGAAGTTGAAGCAAGTGATGAGTGGGTCAACAGTTTTGAGCTTCAAACTGATAATCCCATTGCTGGGTGCGAGTCGATTACTATCCAAGTGGAGTATCAGTGGACCCCATCTAAATGCAATATTTGCAAATCTTTTGGTCATGATTGTAATAAAAAGATCCCTGTCCAACAATCCTCCTACTCTTTTCCCAAGAGAGCCCCAGTTCAACAATGGAGAGAAGTACAACATACCCAGAAGGAAAAGGAGATCCCTAAGCCCACGATTATTGATCCTATTGTGGAAAGCCAGTGGACTGAAGTGCTTGGGAGGGGTAAGACCAATGTTTGCTCTACTAAGGATGCAATCATGAAGGTGGACAACAGATTTTCTGTCCTCTCCCAAGCGACTAATGGAACTTCTCACAGTCCTGCCCCTCGGGACGTAGCTACTACTTCTGCCCAAGCTAGAGACGATGATGATGAAACTGTGGGAGTGGAAGATGATGATATCGAAGAGGAGTTTGTAGTTAATTATGGTGATCAATTTCACACTCCTTTGTACTCCATGTCTTCCAGACAGAAGAAAAAAGAAGCCAAGATGAAATTTAGTGGAAATCGTCCTAAGGGGCGGCATAGATCTTGATCTTTGTTTTGTGCTTTCTTTTCTAGGTCAGGTCCTTTGTTGAGATGGGTTGCTTTCCTTCCCTTGAAAGGCTCCCATTCCTTGGTTCATAGTTGTCTATGATGTTCTTTATTCTCGTTGTTTATCCAGGGGTATGCCCCTTGTTTTTTGTAGATGCCGTTTGGCTTTCTTTTATTCATTTACCCATTTTCCGAAGAAAAAAAAAAAAAACACGCGAGTGCTAGACTCTCGCCGATCAAGTTGTTTGTGATCAAATCCCACCAAAATTTGAAATTCTGACAGGGAACATTAAGAGAGACAGAGTCATGAAAAACTCCTTTCCAAACTTTTTTGCCCACTTACAATCGTGTAAAACATGTAACACCGTTTCGGCAAGGGGCATGGCACCTGAGACACCTTGGCTCAACCCCAATTCCCCTCTTTTAATTTAAATCCAACTCAAAATCCAAATTTCGTTTTAGTTTTACACCCAACATATTTGGACTCCAACCCAACTATCCACATTACTATTTACCCCAAACCAACCATTTAAAAAATTGGCCCATAATGTTTCAACTAAGGCCCTATTTGGAAATAGCAAAAAAAGGAATAGGTTCATTCCATGCCCAAGTTTTTATCTTGCTTTTGTATGGTCTAAGAGTTGGTTAGATTCACATAGAACCTATTTTAATACATTTAATAGGTTGGGCATGTATTCTGTGCACAAAAAAAAAAAAAAAAAAAAAAAAAAAAAAAAAAAAAACCTTACCAAACTAGGTTCTCTAAAAAAAAAATAGGTCTTGGACTGAACCTGGGAGTTCCCAAACACCCCCTAAGACCCAAACGTATTTTAGTTTAACCCAAACAAAGACAACTTTAAATCAGAATAACTGTTTCCCCTCAAAAAAAAAAAAAAATAGAATAACAATTAATTAAATAAAATAAAAGACATAATGAATCCATTTGGCTGGCCAAATTCGGCCAGCCCAGAATTAACCTCTTTTTTTTTTGGTAACCCTTATGCTTGACTTTTAGAATCCAACCCAATTATATATTTTAATTTAAACCCAACCCAAAACCCAAATCGTTTTACTTTTACACCCAACACATTTTAGACTCCCACCCAACTATCCACATTACTATTTAGCCCAAACCTACCCTTTAAAAAACTGGCCTAAAATGTTTCAACTAAGACAAACTTATTTTAGTTGGTCTGTGACACATTTTTGTCATGTAAGTAACTCACAATGATTTACAATGTAAGTAGACTAGATTTGATGACGATGTTGCCCAAAAAAGACTTGGAAGTGTTCTTGCTCCACCCACACAACACAATTCACACATATTATACCCAACTGATTTTTATAATGCGTTTTGAACATTAATTTGTATATTTCTTACAAATCTTTGTACTTTATTAAGCAACGTTTGGATTTTATTAATTAACCAATATTTGTACTTTATTAAGCAATATTTGGACTTTGTTAAGGAACTATTTGTACATTGATAATTAAATTAAAGCTTGGCATTTTGTTGCAAATAATATAGGTACACACAAATCTTATCAATGTACAACCAACACCATCAAGTTACAAACTAATCTTATCAAGATACAAACAAAGTTTATCAAGATACAAACTAAGCTAATAAATGTACAACCGGCATGCTCATTAACTGTATGTAATCAGATATATTAATGGCACACATCTTTTTCTTCTCTTATCCAACAACATTGTGCCACGTGAATTGTGATTTGGCTTCACGTGAAGCTAAACCGCTAGCTCTCACTGTGGAATAACCCAACTCTTACTAGACTTTGCACAAACTTGAATTCCAACCTAATTGTTCGATTTCTCACATCAATACGATCAATGGGATAGTAAAAAACAATGCTAGGCACACAATACATTCCACAACAGGGATTTGAATGCATGTACCCTGTGCTGTATAAGTGGTGGATAAAAATGTATAAAAAATTTAAACAGCACATATTACAACACATTTAAAATTTTATTGTGAAAAACATTGTGTGCCTAACATTTTTTAATAGTTAAGAGAGGCTTAGAGAGCTCTTTTAGACCATCATCCCTAGAATCAGATACATAACACTTTTAAAATTTTTTGTTAATTTATTTATTTTTGGCTCACATAGTAGACACATAACACATTACCCATATTGTTTTTTTTTTTTTTTTGGTTATTACTTTAATTAAAAGGAAAACAAAAATTAGTTTCACATGCCCTTTTAGATATTCTTATCCACAATACATATCATATATGTGTCCCCGCATTAACAACCAACCAGACAGGTTAACATAAATAATTGTGATCCTGGCCTACACAATATCCCTTGTCTAGGACACGTGTCAATCTCTAGTCCCTGCAACACATCAACAACCATGAACCAGCCCCACAGAGTACCATACCCTAATAATCGGTCGCACCGTTATTTTCCTACACCCTCCTGGCAACACATATTCTTCTCACCTCTTACTTATATAAAATCCCCACCTCACCTCACCTGCGTGCTTATTTACAATACCGAGAGAGAGAGAGAGAGAGAGAGAGAGAGAGAATGTTGTCATCATCGGTGGTAGAGTTTACTTCACAGGAAAGCAATCACGATCAGGAAGGCAACGAACGGCGTGATTTTGTCCTCCTCTCAAATCCAACGGCTACAAATCTGTCACTCCCTGCTGAGACTTTCCTGAAAGCGGCTCTCTCTCTCAAAGACCAGGTATGTGTTTTGTCACTTCTCAAGTCTCTAAAATCAATTTGATTTTTTTTTTTTTTGGGGGGGGGGGGGGGGGGGGGGGGGGGGGGGGGCGTAGGTTAAGGACATTAGACCCCTGCGAGCACGTTAATTGAAGCAGTGTGGGGATTTTTTTTTTTTTTTTTTTTTTTTTCAGGTGGTACAAGTGACGTGGAAGGGAGGTTGCGGAGTACATGGCAATAATTGTACGGACGCAACTGTCTACACGGGTCTGCTAGGGACAGCTTTCACCAGCTTGCGGTCGTACCAGATCACGGGTAGTCAGCAGGATTTGCTATTGTGCGCCGAGATCGTAGATGCCTGCGCTTCAAATGCCTCCACAAGGTAAGGTGCTTGTTAATTGTTAAAAGGACTAGACTATTAGTACTTAGTTTATTGCGTAAATTACAGCACCACCCCTGAACTGTGACCTTTTTTCACTAACATCCCATAAACTTTAAAACTGAACAGACTCGCCCTGAATTTTCCAGAAATGAACAAACTCACCACTTGAGGAAGGGGTTTTAGTGTCAACAAAGGATAGTGTAGGGTTGAGTTTGTTCAGTTTTAAAGTGTAGGGGGTGTTAGTGAAAAATGATCATAGTTCAGTGGTGTTAGTGAAAAATGGTCATAGTTCAGGGGGTGTTATTGTAATTTACTCTAGTTTATTTTATTTTTATTTTTTGAGAGAATTATTAGTTTATTTTAATTTATTAGTTTTGGGACTATTTATATCACACCTCCAGATGAGATAGTCTCCTTATGAAGGATTTTTTAGTTAAAAATGATTATTATTAGTCTTTTCTGTTTAATGGCACTCAAATCACAGCCTATTCAAGTAAAATGCACTATTAGTCCACCACCTCTCAATTCTGTGAAACAAACGTGGTTTCTTACTAATTATTCCACACCCAATTCTCCTTTTTACTTTTGGGAAAGTTATTCAGTGAAACCATTACGCCATGTCAACATGCTGATCTTGTTAACCACATGTCATGATCCCAAGATCACATGAGGTCATACTACATCAGCATGTTGATCCCGATTTAAATTGGTATGCATCCTCCCTTGCATGTGCCCGTGTTGTTTTTTTTTTTTTTTTTTTTTGTGAATAATGCTCGTGTTTATTAGGTAGACACAGCTGTAAATATAGTCTAATAATATTTTTAAATAGTGGAGAAAGTATGTATTATGTAAGTAAATGCATGCACCTAAGTTTTTCATTTCGATAATTATGTGTGTAAGGGGTTGTTTGGATGTAGGGCTACTGAAAGTGATTTTTTCATATCTGGGGATATTTTTGGGTTTGTATGTTTTGATCCCACACTGCAAAAATATATATATATATATATCCTTAAATTAAGTTGAACAGCATACATATGTAGAGACATAATTTAGTGGGTAATGTGAATTGTGAATGCCAGCTGCATTCCTTGATGGAAAAAAATGGGTAGAAAGGTGTAGTATGTGTAGCATCGTATTTTATTTAGTCCATTTTTTTTTACCTCATACTTGTAAAGTATTTTATTCTTTCTCTTTTCGGTGTGTAATAGTTGTAGTTCCAATAATTCCTACGCTTTTACCCTTTCCCATTTGAGTAATATTTGGTACACAATTTTCATACAACATTTATACAACCTCCCCAAAAGATGTGTCTATCTCTCTCCTGTGATGTCACTGGACCCCACAGTGACACAGGAAAGAGATAGACACATCTTTTGGGGAAGTTGTATAAAAGTTGTATGAAGGTTGTGTCTCAAGTATTACCCTTTATAAAAAAGAAAAAGAAAAAGAAAAATTAAACTCATACCCTTAAAGAAAAAGAAAAAAATTGGGATAGAGAGAGTAGCATTATTTGAATACAAAGAAAATAATAAGAAGAATTTTTTCAGGGAGTTTTAGACAAAAACCTTATAAAATAGATATTTTTGGTCTTAGTTCAAACCGTTGTTTATTTTAGTAAAAGGTCTCCTTAGTCCCCAACAAAAAAATTTCACTAGTTATGTGAATTTTGAAATTTTCATATAACTAATTATGAGAAATTTTGTAAATAAAGATTTGATTTGATTAAGTTTCACTAATTATAGACTTTTGACCAAAATTAAAGACATGTTCTTTAAACTCAATAATCTAATATAGGATATTTTTTATTTTTTTATTTCAATTTAAAAAAAAAAAAAAAAATTCGTTCCCTTTCTTTTTTCTTTCTTTTTCTTTTTTCCCTTTCTCCAGATTAAGAAGTCAAACGAAGCACGAGAATTTTAGGAAGGATTTTATTGCGCTAGGTGATCAGTGTATTTGTATATTTTAAGTGATGTTATTTAATGATTCTTCCAAGAAAAATAGTAAACTGTTTGCTTATTTGTGGTGCTGAATTAATTTCTTGGGGTACAGGCACGTGACTTTCCTGTGTGGTAGAGGAGGCATACACGCTCTTGGTGCTGTGGTGGCTAATTACAGGGGGGACCATGAGAAGCGTGACAAGTTTTTGGATCTTTTTCTTGAGGTATATAATATCTCTCATATCAATAAAGATTTTCTAAAGAGGGACACCTCTCTTTATTAAAGAGAGAAAAGAGAGTCTCTATTTTAACCGTCGGATTGTGTTTAAAAACTGTAAAATGACAAAACGGTCATTAATGAAAATACGATCTAACGGCCAAAACAAAAGCCCTCTCTTTAATAAAGAGAGGGCGCCCTCTTTAGAGCCTGACTGCTCATATCAATTCTCATTTTAATAATATCTATTCTTGTATCTTCAGTAACCAACCATCTATTTCACTTGATTTGATGCTTTGATTTTAACACGAGAAATACTAGGCACACAATTCATTTTACAATAGGGCCTTAAATACATGTACTATGTGCTGTGTAAGAGGTGCATAAAAAAGTGTGAAAAATTAAAACGACACAAGGTACAACACATTTAAAGCTTTGTTGTGGAATGTGTTGTGAGATGTATTGTGTGCCTAGCATTTTTATTTTAACATCTCCATATATCAAATAAATTAATTTTGTGTCTATATGTTTCTTTCTCGTAATTCAAATGTATTTTCCAAACAAATATCTTCATGGACTATGTGCCTCGGTGAAAAAATCATGCTCGGATATTTTTTAGGGTGCTTGACTAGTAAATTAAGGAATCAAGAAAAACATCTAATTGGCTTCTCACTCTATGGAAAATCAGTTAGAGAGTAAATCCGTAGTTGTCAGAATCGTACCCCAGACACTGATCGGGCCATGTGGCCGGTTCACGGTTTATCAGTTCAACCGTTAGGCTAACTCGGGAAACGATTTAATTTATAATATAGCACAAGTGTACATGATTTTTGTTAACAAAAATTGGATATATATCATTTTTGTTCATATATACTCCATATATAGCAGTAACAAAATTAGTAAATTCACAGTTATATAGTGGTACTAATAACTGATATCACAATACTAGATACGTTTCATAGTCTTTGTAGGACAAATTTTGTGTGTAAATTTTTAGACAAGTAATATAAGTTAATCGGGTCAACCAACCAGTTTAGTCGAAATTTTTTGATTTAATGTTTCACGCTCATCTTACGTCGAGATACTGTAGAAGAAGTTCTGCAAAATCTAATCCATTTTATTGCACTAATTTTTCGAATTCAAATGCGCGAAGTGGTCCAAGAACCAAACTGAAGACATGGGTTCATGGTACAATTATGATTAATCCATTTGACTATGAGCATATTTAAATCTTTAATGACGTATAAATCTCTACAACTCTCGACGAAAGACTGACGCTAGACGGTAAACCTCCGGACAAGTCAGACAATGGTCACAACATCAAGAGGAATCTCCTTGTGAAAACGAATGATTTGATTTTTCTTCTTAGCAACAAAAAAACAAATGATTTGATTTTTTGGGGGGATGTATGGCTCTCACATAGTATCATCTAGTGAGAACGAAAAAGTTGCTCCTGACTTCAAAATGAAAGTCTTCTTGTTGCATTCTAGATGTGGTCCTTAGTACTCTTATGGGTGAGCAACAAAAATTTGGAATAAATTACACTGATCTCTTCTTAGGTAAGGTCAAAATACAACGAGCTCTTTTGTGATTTGTATAATTACACTGATCTTCTTTGAGATTAGGATTAAGTATCACTTTTCCCCTTTTGTCAGCTGTCAAATGTCTGTGAATTTGATTGTTTTAACTTTTTTATAGTGACCAATTAATTTACCCTTACCAAGGTTAATGCATATTTCTTAGAAAAAAACTTCTCTAATAAGAACATGAAAGAACCCTTTTTTCTAATGGTAAATTTGTTCATTAATAATTTATAGATTTTCTAAATTAAGAAGTTATAATTTTATTTCAGAAGTATCTAGCTAATTTTTGCATTGATACAGGGGAATAGAACATACAATTGATAGAGAGATTGTTTAGGAAAAATAACATTTGTCAGCAAGGCCGGAGCCCAGCCACTTCCACTATATTGCTTGTTATTGTGGGTCCTTTATGGGGTCCATGGGATGCGTAACATGAGATAATTTCTCCTTAATTATTGTGGGGACCAATATGTCTAATATTATGTTGACAAACAGGGATTGGGCATCATAGTTTTCTAGTGGACAATAAATGGTTTGGGTACTTATTTTATAGAGAGATGGTATAGTCGTATGGGGTATGATCAAGATAAAGTTCTTTTAGTAGGCAGTTTCCACTTGTTGGGGTTAAAATTTTTGGAAGGGTATACCTGAAAATATTAAGTATTAATGTGGGGGATATCAGAACTTATTCAGAAGTCAAGGACAATATGTTGGTCCACCCCTGATCCCAACAATCCTCTTTTTTTTTTCTTTTTTTTTTGTCGTGTTGTCATATTTAGATTTCTTTTGGATTGCCAGTTTTATATACTCTGGTCAAATATTATCATGTTATTTAACATGATTTTAATGAGATATTGAGACTCAATAATTTCATTTTCATTGTTGACCAACCACACTCTATTCCATGTATAGATTTTGGTAAATCTTGTTTTGCATCTACTTTAACACTAGAAAGACCAAATATAATTAGTGGAGTATATGGAAAGAAAAAAAAAAAAAAAAAAAAAAAGAAGGAATTCTTCAGTCAAGTACTCACATATTATCACATTTATTGCATATATGCGTAAACTAAAATTTGTCTCTTGGAGCTCACCATTCTATAGACCCCTAGATTTGTTTGGAAATCCATAAAATACAATCAAGTTGATCTTTTTTTTGGTTTCAAGTTTGGCAAAGAACCTATTTAGTTGATTTTTGGGCCACAAATTTTTTGTGCAATAAAAGACATCTTCAAAACACTTGCATATATAGAAGGGGTTCTATTATGAACCATGTAACCCATTCCGAGACTTCTCAAACAGTCCCTTGGTTGATAATGATTGGTGTTTATTGTTCAGGTGGCACAAGAGAGAGCCCTCCCGGTCGGGCCCGAGGAAGGTGGTTTCGGGATGTCGTACGATCTTCTCTACGGGCGAACCGGGTTCTTATGGGCAGCTCTGTTCATAAACAAACACCTCGGAGAAGGGACAATACCAAACACTCTACTCACCCCAATCGTCGAAGCCGTGTTAAATGGAGGAAGAGCAGGAGCATCCGACAATCCAGCCTGTCCGCTAATGTACAGGTGGCACGGGACACGGTACTGGGGATCGGCCAATGGGCTTGCGGGGATTTTACAAGTATTGCTTCACTTTCCGTTGAAGGAAGAGGACGCGGAGGACGTTAAGGGAACTTTGAGGTATATGATGAGTAAGAGGTTTGCTCATAGTGGGAATTACCCTTCAAGTGAAGGGAATGTGAGGGACAAGTTGGTGCAGTGGTCTCATGGAGCAACTGGCATGGCCATCACCCTTTGCAAGGCATCACAGGTTAGTATGTTTGCTCACAATTTGAGCTTCTTTAGTACATTCAAATGCTGCCACAAAAAGGTACCAAGATTGAAGTTTATGTTTTGTTTGGTTTGAAAATCTAGTGTAGAAGGAAAGGAAAACCAATTTCCCTAGTATTTTCACTGAAACTCCAAAAATATTAAAAGCTAAAAATTTCTCAAAATTAAAAAGAATCTGTTATTTGTCTAGATTTCTTTCCTTGTTCTTTTCTTTTCTTTTAATTCCCTAAACCTATGAACCAAACAGAGTGTTAAGGTAAAAGAATAAGAAGGGTGTTTAGTAAAAGTGATTTTTCTCATCTATTAGTGTGAAGCACAGTAGAGTTGAACAATCTAATTTCTGCTTCGCATATCCAAATAATATTTAGCCAACATAGTTTCTATTATCAAAGCGGAAACTTGTAGCTGCTATATTTGTTTAGAATAGTGTTAAGCTTCTTTAATTTGAATCTCAAATGCTTAAACTGTTCTACCGCATGTTGAGGCAATGGTCGGGTAGTACCACATACCACTACGTATACAACTGGCAAAAGATTTGAGAAGCATATGTAGCATTACTCAGGGCCTGCCCTGAGATGCCAAAATTTGGCTGAGGGCTCAAGCGAACTTTCAAAGGGGCCTAAAAAATTAGGCCTCTATACTAAGTTTCATATAGATTAGGAAGAAATTAGAAGAAAATAGGTTTAAGGATAATAAGTTTCATAAAAATTATGAAGAAATTAGAAGAAAATAGGCATAAAAACGATAAGTTTCATAGAAATTAGGAAGAAATTAGAAGAAAATAGGCCTAAAAATGAGGCCCCATGCGGCAGCTTCGCTGCTTTGCCTCAGGACCGGACCTTGGCATTACTCATTGTTTAACCGAATAGATGATTAGTGTAGATCTACTACAAAAACGTTTTTCCAAGTGACCGCCACAGCGAGATTTCTCTATCATTATCCGTTTCACGTGGCCTCTACAGAACACTCAAATTACATAAGTTAATTTCTCTTAAAATTACAACTGATCATGTTTTGGTACAAAAAAAAAATACAACGAACTCACTCTGTGATTGAGCAGGTGTTTCCAAGCGTGAGGGAATTCCGAGATGCAGCAATTGAAGCAGGGGAGGTTGTGTGGAAAAGTGGGCTGGTGAAGAAAGTAGGACTCGAGGATGGTGTAGCTGGGAACGCCTATGCCTTTCTCTCTCTCTATCGGCTAACAGGAGAGAGAATTTACGAGGAGAGAGCCAAAGCATTCGCGAGCTTCTTGTACCATAACGTGAGAGAGCTTGTGTCTGGCCATGACTATTCTCTTTTCCAAGGACTTGCTGGTACAGCTTGTTTATGGTTTGATCTTCTTGCACCACAAAACTCTATGTTTCCTGGATATGAACTTTAGGCCAAGTGTGGAAAGTGAAACCTAAGAAAAATATTGTATAGGAGAGTTAAGAGTTTGAGTTATGTTACTAGGTACTACTTGGTAACATGTATATAAGCAAGCACGTTGTAAGTCTTTTCTGAGGTGGTCTGACATTCAATACAGAGTGTGTAATGTTTCCATCTTAATTTTTCTCAAGTTTTGTTTGTTTTTCTCAATGTTTTCGAAAATGGCAATAGAAAATGCGTATGGTAAATAAAATTTTGTTTTTGTTTTTGTTTGTTTTTTCAAATTTGATTTTTAAAAAGGGGCCAAAACAGGAAGCGATAAAAAGTAGGTTCAAAATTTTAAAATCGATTTTGAAAAAAAGTGAAAACAGGGACGAAAGCTCCGACCGGCCAATAGTGGGGTCCATTTGGCCTGAAATTAGTTACTTGAGGTTCTTTAAGTCCATTTGGCTTGGAAATATTTATAAAATAACAATTTTGCCCTTAAAACTTTAAAATGCCATAACTTGTTAAGATTAAACCAGAATTGAACATCATCAAAGCCTATAAGTTCATATTAATATGAAGACCATTTTAAGACCTAAAGAGTACATATCATAAAATGACCAAATTACCCTTGGAGCTTACATTTAATAAGTTAATATAAATAAAGTCTTCAAATAATACAGTCTCACCAATCCCAAAGTTCTTCGACATTATGGATCCAATGGTGGAGTCTATTTGGCCTAAAAATATTTACAAAATGACTGGTATGCCCTTGAACTTCAAAAGGTCATAACTTTTTAAGATTAAACCAGAATTGAACATCGTCAAAGCTTAAGAGCTCGTATTAGTCCCTCTGTCCCAAAATAAGTATCCACATTTCTTTTTTTGAATGTCCCATAATACGTGTCCACTGTCCACATGTAAAAGTCAACTACAAAATTTAATAAACTTCCTAGAATACCCTTACAATAAAGACAATGTAGCAGTTATGTGGTTCCAAAATAAGTGGACTCATCACATCAAAGGGAAAATAAGAAAATTATTATATAATGGACCAAAAAATTAATATAATACCACTTTCTTAAACAATGTGCAAACTTAAAGTGGACATTTATTTTGGGACGGGGGAGTATTATGAAGAACAATTTGGGACCTAAAAGGTACATGTATTATAAAATGATCAAATTACTCTTGTGGCTTCCATTTAATAAGTTAATATAAGTCAAATCTTCAAATAACACGAGCTCCTATCTCAAGGTTTGTCGACGTTCTGGATCTAATGACAGTGTCCATTTGGCCTGAATATATTTACAAAATGATTAATTTGCCTGTAGAGCTTCAAAATGCCATAACTGTTTAAGATTAAACCATTGAACATCGTCAGAGCTTGTTAGCTCATATTAATATGAAGAACATTTTGAAACCTTAAAAAATACATATATCGTAAAATGATCAAATTACCATTGGGGCTTCCATTTAATATTATTTATATTAATATAAATTCACAGGCTCCGATGAAGTTCAATTCTAATTTAATCTTAAAATGTTATGATATTTTAAAATTTTAAAGATAAATTAATCATTTTATAAATATTTTCAGACTAATCATGTTAAAAAAATCCTCCGATTAATATTCTTGGCCTATAGCTTAATGTAGCATCTCCACCTCTTGGTGCTAATGCGTTTAGACTTTAGGGTCACATTGAAATTTAATATCTTCTCTTTGTTTTGTTATTAATGGGAAGTGCCACGTATTAACAAAATTTGAAAGACTATTTTATTTAAGACTTTTTATGTGTGTCTAGCTATACACTTAAAAAGATTAGGTTGCCTCGTAAAAAAAAAAAAAAAAAAAGATTAGGTTGCGTCCTTCCGAGGGGTTGAGGCCCTTTAGGGGTCATATAGGCTGGGCCATGGTTAGGGAGGACAATTTGCCCGATTAACGCGGTTCCTGTCCGCCCCGTCTCTAATGGGATGGATTTGGGAATCTCTTAAGTGGAAGAGGGACAGGTATGGGAAAGGGTAGATAAACCCGTCACGGATTCAGAGTCAAAGTGGTATGAGAAAAAAAAAAACTCGGCTAAAACCCCGATTATATGGTGTATAAGTGTATCACATGTTTTTCTCTTGTACTAGTAGTGTCCCACATCGGAAATACACAACTAGGCAATGATATTACTCCCTTACAAAGGTAATGACAAACCAACTAAGGCTTAGTTTGGCCCCCACGTGGCTTTTTAAAAGGAACATATGAAATTTATTATTACGTTCTTTGATAATTTTTAGGCCTGGCAATACCAAGTCCGAAGGTGATATCAGCCTGCATAAGCCCGAAGTAAGTTGGTATTGGGTTTGGAAACTTTCAATGACGGGCCGCAAATGGTTTTCTAGCTAATGAAGCATTTTTTTTATGAGCAGGCTTGAGTGAGCCCGACTTGGACCCATTTAAAACCCGTAAATACAAAACAGATTCCTAGAAGAGGCCAACTGTGTTAAATAGTTCTCCTCCAAGTCCCAGGACCCAGACCTAAAACATTCTCCCCCTTATCCCTCTCTCTTCAGCCGCCTCACCGTGTGAAGAATAGAAGACCTTGATTTTCACCCAAAAAAAAAAAACAGAGAGACATTGATGAGTTGCCTAAGAAGACCTAGAGATCAAGAAGCCCTAAAAGAAACATTTACTCTCTCTCTCTCTCTCTCTCTCTCTCTCTCTGGGCAAGTTTTTTCAAACCATATTCTCTCTCTACAAACCTCTCAGTCTCTCTTCCTGGGTAAATTTTTTTAGACCCAATTTTCTCTCTCTCCCTCTCTCTCTCTCTCTCTCTCTCTCTCTCTCTCTGTAATTACATCTTTTGGGGATGAGATTGATTTTTTTTTTTAGTTGCAGTTAGATATACAGATATACATGTATAATGATATCGTATATATTTTTTTTTTTGGGTCCTAAAATTGCTAACAAGCCACTTGGATTGTCAATCAAAGATTTTTATTTTCAAATATTTTTTTTCCTTTTCTTCTCTGCAAGTTTCTTTTGCTCGCTAGCATTAGCAACTTCCCAAACAAACCCTTCCAAAAAAAACAAGGGGGTTTGAGTTGACGAGTTGGTTACTTGGGAGAAGGTGAAAGTGGTCGACCCAATCTGAACTCGATAAAATAGGGCTCTCACCTAAGCCTGGCCCATTTTCAGACCGGCCTGGCTTCAGCCCGGATCGAACCTGCCCAGGCCCGCCTATTTGCCAAGCCTAATAATTTTATACAAGTGACACAATACTTTTCAAAAAGACATCATAAAACTAAAAAGCAACATTGAGCCTTTAAAAGCTCCATTCTAGAGCTTTTAATGGAGCTTTTAAAAGCTCCCTCCAAAAAAGTCATAAGTTCAATTTTTGCAAAGCTAATAAACTAGTTACCAAATGAATTAACATGAAATTGTGCTTTAAAAAAGAGAAGCACCACGTGGGGGCCAAACTAAGCCCTAGAGGTATGCCTTGAAAAGCATGAAGTGACGTGTTGGCAGGATGTATTCTTGGCAGCAAGTGCAGGGGCGGACTTAAAAGGGGGCTCGGCTCGAGCCCCCTAATTTTTGAAAAATTATAGATTTACATTTTTAAAAAAGGCTTTTACAGTTAAGCCGGTCTAAAAATTATAAAAGCCCCCCCTAACATTATAAAATTATCCCTCTCTCTTATGCTTTTGTGTTAATTATAAAATATATATATAGAATATATGTATAAATAGGTCCAAAATATAAACAAAAAAATGTATAAATAAGTATAAAATATGTATAAATATGTCCAAAATATACACAAAATATATATTTATATATGTCCAAAATATGCATAAAAAGTCCAAAAGATGTATAATTAGGTCTAAAAAAAATTTCAGGGGGCCGAACCCCTGTACTCAAGCCCCCCTTGAATTGGTTTTCTAGATTCGCCCATGAGCAAGTGCATGTAAAGTAGTGCAAATTTAATAAATATTTTTAGGGTTAATTACACTTTACCCCCCCTGTGGTTTGACCCGAAACCACTTTACCTCCCTATGGTTTAAAATTGATCACTTAACTCCCCTGTGCTTTTTGGTAAATTGGCACTGTTACAAAATCTGTTAGAATTAACTGGGAGTGTGTTAGACGCGCCAGAATGAGCGTGAAACCTTGGGCGGGATAATTTCCCTCTATTTTGGGCAACTTTATTGGACAATATTGCCCTTCTTCTTCTTATATACACAAACACACTAAATCTCACATATATCACAACCCAAATGAGTACCAAAACAGAGCATTAGCAGAGAGAGATACATGAGCAGATGACCTCTTCCTATTCGTCCCAATCTTCTTACCATGGAGCTAGTGGAGATCGAATGTGCTTCTGTGGTGCTAGATCTTCAATACAAACCGCAATGACTCAAGGAAACTATGGTAGAAGGTTCTTCGAATGTGGAAATTATGGCGTGAGTGAGTTCCATAAATTTATTCCTTCCATATCTTCCTTCCATTACTAGTCTTCTATATCTTGTCTTTGCAGTTCCAAGCTACATGTGGATACTTTGAGTGGGTTGATCATCTATTGTGCGATCGTGCTCGAGAAGTTATACCAAGACTTTTGCAAAGGGTAAATGCGTTTAACCGAGAATTAGACATTTCACGGGCAAGGGAAAAGTTCTATCGTCGCGCTTTCATTGGAGCTTGTTTGTTAATCTATTGTATGGGTTGGTACTTCAAGAAATATGGAGGAAATAATGCACTGTGCTTAGCATAGAATTGTATGAAAGAAAGTGTGGTAATGTATGAGTTATCAATGGAAAATCCTTGTTTTTTGAACATTGGTGGTAAATTTACCATTCAAACAAGGTACACAACCAATAAAAAAAATTGCAATAAACACAAGCAAGAAAGACAATGAACCAACACTGGGCTGTAAATGATATGAAATAAAACTAGGCATTTAGCATAATATTCATAGAAACTAAAACAGGGCATTGAACACAACTGACTTAGCAAGCACAACATGCCATAATTCAACCAACTAAATGAAGTTTCACAAATTATCCAACCAAAAGATAAAACAGTTGATGAGAAAACAAAACAAGGTGAATAGTTTAGCAATTCATGCTAACAAAGCAAAAGCACTATAAGTTTCTCAATTGATGTTGACCCAACTTCACCTAACTTAAATGTTCTTACGCCTTCATTGATGTTGACCCAACTTTACCCTTCTTAGTTGTAGTTGTGCTTCTAGTTCTAGGTGTAACCATCCTTCTTAGTCTCACAGACCCAACACTAGTAGCAGTTGTCCCCTTTCCTCCCAAGCAATGTAGTTTTGATCTTCTTGGGAGAGCCTACAAACACATCAATGATTCAATGGGGTGCAAAAATGAGCACTAAACATAAATTTATATAAGCATAAATTTACCTCAATTGCTCTTCTTGAGGTATTCAATCCTTGACTTGAAACCTGGTTCAAATGACTACTAGTTTGACTTGAAACCTGATTCAAACCAACACCAATTTGATTTGAATCTTGACTCTTAGCAGCACTAGTTTGACCTGGACCCGAATGCACTTTGTTTTTAACCTATAATTGTAAAAGAACACAATTATATCATAAAGACTAAATTTTAGATAAGTCAGAAAATAACCACAATTGAAGTTGATGAGCCAAACTAACCTTTACTCCAGTTGAATTTCAAGCATGTCAATTACATCATCATCTTTCTTTATCTTTCTTAACCCATTGTCCAAACTAACTCCAGGCATCCCAAAGAACAGATTACTTGTTGGTTGGTGACCAACTTTGATAAACATGTCTTGGAGTTCAAAAAATGACATCAAGTATGGATCACATTTCTCAAAGTACTTCACATTTCCTCCTTTATACATAATGCATGGTCTTCTAATAACTTTTCCACCATAGTGCATTACTAGTGTAAAAGTTTCTAACATTCTGAAAAAAAAAAAAAAAAGAAAAAAAAAAAGAAATAGAGTAATTTAATACACACCAAAGTGACATTAAACAAACAATTACTAACAAAGTAATTTAAAACATTTCTCAAAGTGCTTGTAGGGCCAATTTGTTTTGATACAACTAACAAAGAAATATACTTTATATGACAAGTCCATTGGTCACTACTACTACATCCATAGAAACATGATATAAACATGGTAGGGTCCAATTCTTTTGAATATATATATATATATATGTGTGTGTGTGTGTGATATATAACACAAAGATGCTCTTTTTTTTTACCAACACCACATAACATGGTCCCCACTTGTATGTGCATTTGCTTTGAAATTCACATCTATAAAAGCATTTCTAAGTCTCACCAAAATCATCCATCCAAACAATTAATACTTCAAAGCAAAAAGAAGTACCTTAAAAGGGGCTTTGACAGATCAACTGAGCGTGGACAGAGCTTTGACAGACCAACTGAAACCAGAGCATCAACAGACCAACTTAATCTTCACAGTGCCTATCGTTCTTTGCAGCAACCAAAACCATAGCCATAGCCATTTGAATCCATACCAATCGTCACACTCAAACCCTAATCCCCATCGTTCTACTACTGCTAAAGCTTAAGTTTGGTAAAGGTAAAGTGAGAGAGGGCCTCTCTACAAGTTGATTTATTCATATTAATCTAGGGGTATTTTCATAACTTTATGTTATCCGTTACATTCCGTAACAGTGCCACTTTACCAAAAAGCACATCGGGGTTAAGTGGTCAATTTTAAACCAAAGGGGGTAAAGTGGTATTGGGTCAAACCACAGGGGGTAAAGTGTAATTAACCCATATTTTTAAGAGTGGAAAGTTTGAAGTTGGGAAACACAAAAGCAAACAGGTGAATGGACTGGTCCAGGGCGGATTAGAACGAGATTAGCGGGGTCGGGAATGGGATTGTCAAGCTTTGGGACGGGGCAGGGGTGGGGGAAGTTCTTTGTTAGGCGGGGCGGGGCTGGGATGGGAAATGGTCACTCCATACCATACTCGTCCCATTGCCATCCCTAGTCATGGTGCCCAATCTTTGAAAATTTATTCAAATAAATATACTATTCTTTCTAATTTAAATTGTTCAACAGATTAGATTTGGCCCCAATTCATCAGTAGAAGGTCATGTAGAATATTTGAGTAATGTTATGTAGACCTAAAGAGTGTACCTAAATAGTATATAAGTTGATGTGTCAATGACAATTTTAAAATTAAGTTTGTCTATATGTACTTATATTTGGTAATCAAAGAGTATCTTGGTTGATCAACATCAACATGTGTTTTTTTTTTATTAGGTATATATTTTAGGTGTAAATAGCATTGCTCAAAATGTTTTGATAAGTTATTGCTATAACTTTTCTCAACATCGAAGAGTGAAAGAGTTACTATTTGCAATTAAAAGATGTAGTGTAATACCCGTTCCCGGAAAAAGGTAGTAATATTTATTTTACATACATTAATTAGTATAATTAATTGCATGTAATGATTTGGGTAAGTTTCAGTTACCCCGATGTGATAAGTGCCTTAATAAAGGACACAGTTGGAGAAATGTGAAACGAGACCCACGGAGGTCCAGATTGGATAAACTGCATAAAGATGCATTTATGTGATTAAATGGTAGACATGTAAATATAAATATGTACATTATAATACATGTTGATGCCATCTGATTATTTAATTGATAAAATGTTAAGTGCTTTAATATTTTATTATTGTTCATGTTTATTTATGAGACGAGTTTGGGTACCCTTATGAGGGCGTAATTGAACACGTGACATAATTAGTAGGTTAATTAGTGCCTTCATATATTATTTGAGACCATGTTTGGGGCCCATACGTGACATAGACTAAATCTATTTAGATATTGGGTAGTTAATATAAATAATAATAATATCTACAAAATAGTTAAGGGTCTAAATATAGATTTGAGTTAGTTTATATGAAGTGAGATGTACCATAACATCTCTCATTCTCATCCGTACTTCTTAATAAAAAAAAACAAAAAAACAAAATAAAACAAAAGCCCAAAACGTGAGTGGGTGCGTGTGTGCTTGGCGCGGCCACGTGTGGCATACATATATATATATATATATATATTATATTAGTTATGCAGCTGAAAAAAAAAAAAAAATTAAATTAAAAAAAAAAAAAAAACAGAACAGAGAAGATCAGTGAGCGAGGAAGAAGAGAGAGAAATGGAGGGTCTCACACCCTCCAGACGCTATAGCTTCGTCGTATGTTGTTCAAATTGTGATATGAAGTCATATTTGAATTCATGGGGGCAAGTCTAACCTTATGATATAATTTATTTTCAGTTAATCGATAGGTTTTTCGTGACCCAAATGGATTGGTAACATTTAGTTTACCAAAATTGTGTAGGATTAGCTGCAGGTTCATATTTAGGCTGGATCTAGTAAAATTCGGGGTTTCTAGGCCTATTTGATTATTCGTAGAGGTGAGTGTCCTAATCCCAAAATTGGATATTTAATGTTATTAGTTTGCTATTAAATGCTTTAAAAATACTTAATTGTGATTAAGTAGAAAAGCATGTGATTAATTATTATTTAACATGTCCAAAAATGCTGAAATTTCCATATTGACATGTTGAGTTACTTATGTGCTTGTTTGGATTAAATGACTTCAAGTGATAATCACCATTAGTTAGCCCATATATAAGGGACGGAGAGATGATGAAATGCTCAGAGAAAATGGGATAGTGGTGACGACCACAACGAATTGACTACGGTCACAAATGAATTAGTGTGATTTCGCTATATGCGACGGAAAAAGTGAGAATGGCCCAAAATCAGGGGTCCAGAACGATGGTGATTGATTACTTGGCACGCTTGCGACCACTTACTGTTGTGATTGCATAATTGGTATTATGATTCATTAAATACTCTAATTGCATGATTAGTACCACGTACTCACTAAGCGAAAGCTTATTCGATTTTGTGGCTAATGACCACTCAGGTTTAGATGAGCATCACGGTGAGAAATGATCAAGACTACGGGGCTGGGTTTGCTAAGATGGGTTTTGCAATATTCATTTTATTTTTTATTTTTTTTAATTACAAGTTGGATTATTATTTTATGTATAAGAATATATATTCGAGGTTATGATTTTAACTTTTATTATTTTAGAATGAATCCATATATTCAAGTTGGGTTTTCGATGTGTTTTGGAGTATTTAATTAAACAAGTGCAGCAGGGGTTACAAATGTTTTAGTTTATGGAAACAGGGTGAAAGGTGTTGTAATAGGAGAAACTTTGTCCAAGTACCATTTGACGGTTTTAAGACTTATTTATTCCTTTTTATTAACTTATTTGATAAAATGCGATTTTCACCCCTGGTATTTCAGTATAAAATGTTATTTTTGGAACGTTAAACTTGATTGATTGGTCCTTGTTGTCTTTGTTACATGTGTCCTAGCTCGCGGGGGCGGGTTGGGGTGTGACACGTAGTCTTAGTTTGGCCCTCATTTTAGTGCTTCTCATTTTTAAGGATAAGTCTATTGTGAGAAGCTTCTCATATGTGAAGACAAATTTTAACCGTTGGATGAGAATTTAGTCATAAGATTCCCAAGAATCTGAAGATGGATTTATTGCTAGATTCTCATCAAATGGTTAAAACACGTCTTCTCATATGAGAAGCTGCTCACTATAAACTTGCCCTTTTTTAAAGCACAATTTTATGTTAATTCATTTGGTAACAGTTTATGAGTATTGCAAAACTTAAACTTGAACTTAGGGCCTTTTGGGGGGGAACTTGGAGCTTTTAAAAGCTCAAGGTTGCTTTCAAGACCGACCCTGCCTATAGGCTATAGGCGGGGTAGGTGGTCACCTAAGGCCCCATATTTTGTTTATTTTTTGCACTTTAAAAGGGCCCCGAAAAATACTGAGTAGGGCCCAAAATACAAGTGTCATGTGTAATATGTTGAGTTGGTTGTAATAGAGTTGAAGCAAATACTGAAAAAATAATAAATAAATAAATGCATATGCCCCATTGTAATCCAGTCCACCTTAAATATTTAAACCAATATGTCTCTTCTCACTTTTTTGTTTAGCTCAACCTAAATTGTTTTACGTTGGATCAAGCTTTATAAATTATTATTGGGGATAAGTTCTTATTATCAACAAAAAGTAATAATATGAACACACGTGGAACTACAAAGGGCCAAAGGGGCTAGCAAGAGGAGAAGAAAATCAGAATCAGTACATGTATAAACCTCCAAATTCTAAAAATTTACCCAAAATAAAACCTCACAAAAAAATACTAAAACTTTATAACATGTTTGATATAGAAATTAATTCTTATGCTTTGCCTTTATTCATTTCAATGGAGTCTTTGCCAGTTCACTTTCTTTTTTGTGGGGGTCAATAAATATAAATACGGAATACGGCCAATTCCTAAAGTAAGCCCAATTGCAGTCTTAAGCTAAGCCCCTGCCCTGGTTGTTGGGCTATAAGTTGACTCTTCCAGGCAATGCAAATGCAATGGGATCAAGCTTACATAGAGTTTCAGGTCAGTTCCCTTTCAGCCATTTCCCGTACTAAATAAGCTAAGTTACTTGCAAACATGTATAAATAGACCCCCAAAAAATGTATAAATTATACTCACTAACATTTACAAATTATACTCCAGTCTTTCAATGTGCCTAGGGCTCCCAATCTATCAGGACCGACCATGGTTGCTTTTTGATTTCATAATATTTTTTTGAAGAGTAATGTGTCATTCGTACAAAATTATCAAACAACTTAATAATAAATTTCATAAGCTACTTTTAAAAAGCCACGTAAGAGCCAAACTAAGCCCTAATTAAAGAGTTAGTCATCTGTTTGTAAATTATATTACTACGTATATTGATATATTCCTATCTTAAAAGTTAGTAGATATGCTTTATATACTAAGTACATCCGTTGGATTTAATTTTTTTTTTATTTTTCCCCTATTAAAATCGTCTAACGGATTTTCGGCAGCCACTTTGTGGATAGTACTTTGAGCAACACTCATGTGATACTTACAGGGACCACCAAAAAAAATGTCTTGCAAGCACCACATGAGAGCCCACAAGGGTAGCCGAGAATCCGTGCTCAATAAAACCATAAGAGTAATGATATGTTTTCCAAATTTTGTTTCATGTGGCAGTGAGACTACCTTCAATAATGATGGACGCACTAGATTTTAATTAGAGATGTTAAAGTGGTCGCATCATCATTATTGAAGGTAATCCCACTATCACATATATTTAAGAAGCATTTAAAATTTAAAATTTAGAAAACATAACAGAAATCATAATACTTACTATCATATTATAGCAAAGAAAAGATTAGACTATCTTTCTAAATTCTACACTCTATTATTTTTTGCTTAACTCGGCGCCTAAGAGCATCTCTAATGGGAGAGGCAAATGGAGAGATATCCCTTCCAACCACCATTTTGCCTAGTGAAATTGAAAAATGGATGATCCAATGGAGGAGCCAAATGGCTAGGCAAAATGGAGAGTGAGAAATTTAAGAGCCAAAATGGAGAGCGAGAACTTAAGAGCCATCCCTTTCAACAACTATTTTTAATTTTTTTATTCATGTATAATGAGTGTTTCTTATTTGAATGAAAATAGAAAATACAAATTAAAATAAATGGCTAGTGGATTTGGCTAGTGTGGTTGGAGAAGAGTAGTTTAGTGAACAAGCCATTGCCCTATTTGATGAGCCAAATTTCACTTTTACCTAGCATTCAAAACAATTGAGATTAACATCCTAGTCCCAATCAAAGCGATCAAATCACATAACAAACCTTCTGTTTTTGGTCACAAATCACAAAACGAAAACTGAACAACAAATAATTGAGGTTGACCAATTCGATTTGAGGATTTTTGCTCACGCTATTTTAGGTCACCATTGCTCGCTTAAGCATTCGTTGGATGATATTTCATTCTTATTTTGTCCATGTACTATCAACATAATTATTGAAATGAGACACATATCATCCATTGAAGGCTGAATGAACAATGGTGAACCAAAATTAAATTAACAAAAATGCTCTCATGCTCAATTAAGATGAATCCTGTGGTCTTTTCATATTTCAAGCAACTTCCCATACTTTTCTCTTGCACGCTTGCACTTTTGCAGGAGTAAAGATTGAATGATTCTTCTCAGAAGTACTTTTGGTTGAAGCAAGTGTATGAGAGTGTTAAAAGGAATCAGAATTTCCAAAAGGAAGTGATACAAAAACAAACGTCGGGCATACAGTTCATGGTTATGTTAAGGGGTGTTTGAAAAATCAAAGAATTGGTTTTATGGTTTATAAGTAAATTGTTCAATAAATTAAAAAGCTTGGCGAGCATTCGATTCTTACACAGTAGTCCGTGTCCAGTCTAGTAAGTCTCTTAAAATTAGTTCTTTATCAAACTCACATAACTTTGATTCTCATAAGAATAAAATTGAAAGTAAAACTGGGCCTGATTCTTGCTTTAAGCATTCCAATAAAAACTGGTTAGTTCCTGTGTTGGCACCCATTTTTGCCAGGTTTGAATTGTGTGTGGCAAAATCACGCGGCATGTTCTTTCAATATTTGGGAGATTGTCTTGAAAGAATGGTGCGCTTTAAAAATAATGAACATTATTTAGGTTCAAATCAAGCACCACTTTAATTGGTTCGTATTAAAACTAATACTGGTTTGGTTTTTGATAAAGATTCAGTTCTTGTATCGTCTTAAGTTATGCGTGGACTCCTATGTACTTAAAAAAACAGCTACATAATCACATCGTTATTTAGAATTGGTTTTTATCTAACAACAAAATTGATTATTCTATTAGAGTTGTAAGTAGGCTGGGTTAGTCCAGTCCAGGGGCGGAACTACCCTATGGATGGCACCCCTCATTTATTGGGAAATTTTTATCCTGTTATGCATATATATGTATGATTCCATAGTCTCTATTTATATTTTGTCTTTTGGCACCTCCAAACAAAAAAATATGCTACTCTCTTAGTCACCTTAAATCATTTATTATTTTCTTTCAACTCTAAACGTCAACCATATGTGTTTGAGAATCATTTGGGATATAAGATTTTGGTAGAATAGCATTCCTCTGTACAATTAGATCACTCATTGTGATAAACTCAACCTTTCAACAACTCTCAAACAGTTCAAAATAACCCCACATAGTAAATTTGTAGTGTTACTGATAAAAAAAAAAAGGTATACTCGTGTATAAATAGAACAAAAAAATATCGTTTCGTGGGCGCTGTTCCCGAACGCCCGTGTGTCATTACTAAATAGTCTATGTAGTAACTCGGCACCCCCAAAGACAAACTCCTGGTTCCGCCCCTGGTCCAGTCTGTCAAAAAGCATGTAAATATGGGTCGGACTGGTCCTATAATTTGACACTGTCCGACCTGACATGCCTCTAACCCATCGCAAATCCAGCCCAGTACAGCCCACTACCCAGCTTGAACTAAGTGTTTTTTTAGCAGCATAAAATGCAATTTTGTAGAGGAAGTGATTTGTAACAATGACCTCTTGTATAAAGTAGACACCTTCACCCACTACATCACATATTCCTTTGAGAAATATTTTCACAATAATGAATTTTATTATCTCAACCCAGCAACCCAGCCCAATCCAACCCAACCTGCTAAGGCCCTGCCATGTGGTTCGGTCTCGGTTAACTCATTAGTCTCCAATCCCAGCTCAACTCGGCCCGCTTGGCACATAGGACCGACATGACCCAAACCGCAATCCATCTCAACCCGCTATTAATTGGTGGACTGATGTCACAACCCAATTTTTGGAAAGCCAAATAATCAGCATAGAACTAAATCTAGACTACTATTCGACTGCCCTACTATTGGAGTGAACATCACAAAGCCCATTCTATTAAAACTTTTTAATGAAAATAGATGTTCTTAAAAAACTGATTAAAACATTTGTAATAAAATCTCTATTTCCTTTTAAAATAAAACCACTACATTTCCATTTAAAATATAAACTCACACGGTTCCGAAAATTCTCAAATCCATTTGATTAAAGCTAAATCAACTAAATCACTTAAATTGAAAAGCGGAAGCTGAATAAACATTTCTAAATTCTCATTAATAATAAAAATATTTTCATTTACAATTAAAGCTTTGAAAGAATAATCTCTATTACAACCTCTAGTCAAAGCAACTACAAAATCCCCAATACCCAATATACAATCCTTATAGCAATTATACAAACATGGCCCACATTGCCATAAATAAACCAAGTACAACAAGAAAAGAAAATAAAACTCAAAAAAAAAAAAAATAGCACAGCGTCAATCTCTTCACACAGACAGAAGCTCCACAGAAAATCTCTCATTACTAAACTTGCACATACATTCGACTACGTTTCATATAGAAATGCCCCCGAATGCATAACACACTCAGGTCAGTCACATGACTGGTATGAGTTAAACAAAGTAACAGTTTTAGGGATCCAACTTGAACCCGTAAACTACAAACCACACTACAACACTCTTGGGCCAAAACAGGTAGTTTCATACACATATCTGGATAATAGAGTAGTTTCCATTTATGTGGTGGCAAGTAATTTCTTGCCCGAAACCCAAAACTACTATGAATTTCATACTTACCAATCTACTTATAGTGAGCCAAACATGTCAAACGTTGATAGTCCCACCATCCTGCAATACAAAAGTTGGTAACCACAAAAATACTACAAAGATGTGCGAAACACATTTTTATTAAAATATCACCAGAATGGAAATCTTAGTCATAAGCTACATGTTAAAAATAATTGAAGTTAAACTAACAGCAATCAAAGAAGTAGTTTATTTAAACGGTTAACTCTTCGAGAGTTTATTTACATTAATGAACGATACATTTTTCTATTTCCTAGGCTCACCACTTGGCCACCCTCCATGGTACACCCACGCATATATCCCATGTGTGCCCGGACATACTACCAACATCCACTCTAGTGTCAGTTTGGTTGGGGTATCAACCAAACCATGTATATATACACACAGAAGGCCAGTCAATATGCCTAGACGTCTATAAATTAAGTCGAGCATAAGGCTTAGGCCAGCTTGATCACGAAGCCACTGGCAAAAAGGTACACTCAGCAAGTCGAGCTACCAAGAACTTAAACCAGCTTGATCACAAAGCCACTAGCAAGTGGGTACACTCAGCAAATCGAGCTATCAAAAAAATAACACAACGGGGAACGGTGAATAGTAAGAAACTTGAAACTATTTCTGAATTCTTGGAATTATAAACTTTCATCGGACTCAAAGTGAATGACTACCACCCATTTTTCATAGCTCAACATTATATGAGAATTCATGTATCTCCAAGTAATTTTTCGTTAAGTTATACTAACGAATAGAAAATCCACAAAGAAATCATATTCCCCAAATTTCGCACGTTTAACTATAATAAAAACTGCTACTGAAATCTTAAATTTCTGCCCAAACGGTGCAGAATCAGGAAAAACTTACAATACGAAAAGTGTGCAGAATCACGTTTTACACATGACATGTCGACAGAATTCTAAAATTCCAAGCCACGATTTTCTAATATTTTTCTAAAGTTTCAGAAACTGTTATATTACAAAAAAAAAAACGAACTTCACAAAACTTTCAAATTATCATGAGTATTTCACACAAGTGTTTATACATCTAACTATCCACATACCATTTACGAATACGCTAGGATCATTACCCGAGAATCAAATTCATGAAGCCACACAAAGGTCATAAATTAATTCAACAATAATATTGTGCATTCTAATGCAAAAAAAAAATAATAAAAAAAAATAAAATTTAAACGCCAAAAATTAAATTAGACATGTAAGAAATTCATTCACTCGCGTATACATATGTGTATATATGTATACCTGAATACACACATTTAACTCGCCTTATTTGAATCGTTAAATAGATGTGAGTACGAATCTAACGACGAACAACACGCTTCGCACGTGCCTACGCATCCGAGACTCCTCTCTTTTTTCCTCCCTTCTAACCCTTCTCTTCTCTTTTTCTTTTTCTTCTTCTTCTTCTTTTAGGTGGCTAGGGCTGCCTCTTCTCTCTTTCTCTCTATCTCACATTTGTTCTCTCTTCTTCTTTTTTTCCCCTTTTCTTTCCTTTTTTTTTTTTTGGTTAAATAGGGGCTAGGGTTTAATAAATGTATATATATACTACACACACAACACATGTCAATAAAACACACACAAACATGTAAATCCCGTTTTTCTTCTTATGGACTCACAAAAAAGACCCATATGGGCCTAGCATGTAACCCAAACCACTAAAATGGCTAACCCGAAGGGTGCTCATGCCGGGGTACTTAATTTTCATACCAGATACACTATTTGACCCAATCACGGGCCTATAAACACTACTCAAAATACAAACACATCAACTCTTCAACAATTTGTTCAACTTAAATTTTTACAACTTAACTCCACTACTTAGCTCTATAAAATTTCACACAATAATTTATAACAATAAAAAAAATGATTACCCACAAATAAATAAATTACCATAAAAATGAATGCACACAGCCAATTAATAACACGTAAAAATTCAGGTTGCTTCATTAACATATTTAAAAATGAATATTTATATCAGAACAAAAAATACGGGGTGTTACACCCGGGCTGGCCCAGTGTAACGACCCTGGTGTTGTGGGCGAGCTGCTGTAGGTGCCTTTATGGCTGCAGTAAGTGCTGGCAGGCTACACACTATGGGAACTAAGTCTCCCTAGTAAGAGGTCTTTTGGGTAGTGGCCCAAGAACAAATCCGTGCGGGTTTTGGGCCCAAAGCGGACGATATCTTACTGAGCGAGACTTGGGTCGTGACAGAATGGTATCAAAGCTAGACTCAGTTGACTGATGCCTTAATATACCCCGACACAGTCGACTGATTCAGGTGTGAGGCTTTGAACTTTTTGATTCTGCATTGTTAAGTCGACTGAGGAGTCGACTGATTGAATGCACAGTCGACTGATGCCTTTTTGTTTTCGTCGACTGAGGCTTATTTCAATTTTATTTCAAAATTTCTCTTTGGTTCAGTCGACTGACAAGTCGACCCAGTCGACTATTTTGATTTTTTTTACTCTCTGCCTAGGGACGTCAACTAAAGGAGTTCTCACCGACTAAATTTTTGTTTATCTTATATATTTAGTTCTCCAACTTTATTATTGGTATCTTTTGGGAGAATATGCTCTCTATTCATATCTTTTGGTATCTTTTATCATTGCACATGCTTAGGGGGAGCACTTTCATGTATTCATTTTCTCACATGTGGTTATATTTGTTTATTTTTGGTATCATTTTGGCCTTTTGATTTGTATGCCTATTGTGAGGGGGTGCTTTGCGTTTTATCCCCAAATCTTTTTGATAATGTCAAAGGGGGAGAAATATGAGAAGTATTGGGGAGAAGTATTTGGGTAGTTATCATTCATGTTTTTCAACATATGATATCCATTATGAATGATAATATGAAAATGACCAAATGTGCTTATTTTGGAATATCCTTCATTGGTTGTTTGCCATCATCAAAAAGGGGGAGATTGTTAGCCTTAAGGTATATTAAGGCATATTTAATTATGTTTTGATGATGTCAAATATGCTATGATAATTACATGATTCATATTGATTCATTCTTTGTTATTATCATAGTCATTTTTATGCTCATATATAATCTCATGTATTAATATTGTATCAATGTTTTAACATCTTTGTGTGCATGAGATTTAATTGATGTAGATCAAGATTACAAGGAGCTCTACAAGGATCAAGTTTGAAGACTTGAAGATATTTCATCCTTTGTTGAAGTCTAGGACTGTCATTGTAAGGCATCTTGATCTCACACTAATAGGGGCTCAAACAAACTCTAAAAGTTAAAATTTTGGAAATAAATTTTAAGTAGGTCATCTTTAAAGCAATGCCCCAACCAATTGGAAAATAATTAAATATTGAATCTTATATGGTTGGAAAGGTATTTGAATCTAGTTTCCAAAACATCAAATGGAAAGCAAATCCGATTTTTGTAGAGGGAGTTATGGCCATTTTAGTGGAGATGTGTCTGGCTGTCAAACAGGGAGGGGCAGTCGACTACAACTGAGGGCCCGATGCAGTCGACTAAAGTGAGTAGAATGCAAATAGAACCCTCTGTAAACACATCTTAGTCGACTGCTTCAAGGCCCAGTCGACTGCTTCAAGGTCCAGTCGACTGAATCGACCTGAAAGGCAATAACGGCTAGTTTTTAGAGGGGCTTTTAATTACCAAACTTGCCACCAACGGCTATAATCTTCCAAGGCCTATAAATACATGTTTTCCCAAGCTATTTGGGGTTGAGATTTTTTATTGGAAAATATAGTATTGATCACACATCTCTTTGATCTTTAAACATTATCATTTGAGACCTAGTTGTGTGAGTTTATCAATTTGCTCAAATCTTTCATTTGTATTTCTTGAGAGAGCAAAATTGTAGTGAGCTTTAATTGTATTATCCACTCTAGAGAGAGGGTTATCACTTTGTATTCAAATCAATTTGTAAAGGTTGAGGGTTAGTAACCCTTGTATGCAAAGAAGATGTGTTCTTCTTTGGGAGAGATTGAAGGCTCTTGTAAAGGTTTGGTGCACACCCGTAAGTGCTCCGGGTACGGTTTGATCTACACCCGTGAAGTAGATCGGATTAAAGGAATCCTCAAGAGGTGTTCTTGAGGGGTGGACGTAGGCTGCAGGGTGCGATTGCCGAACCACTTGAAAAATTGATTTGCAAGTATATCTTCCCTTATCTCTTTACATAATTGCTTGTGATTGTGTTTAATTTGCTATTAAGTTTTTAAAAGGTTAAAATTCCGCTAAAACCTTATTCACCCCCCCTCTAAGGTTTCCATATTTGGGCCAACATGTATCAAAGCTAGACTCAGTCGAAAGTGTGCCAACGCGGACGTTGGGCCCTAAGGGGGGTGGAATGTAACGACCCTGGTGTTGTGGACGGGCTGCTGTAGGTGCCTTTATGGCTACAGTAAGTGCTAGCAGGCTACACACTATGAGAAGTTCGTCCCACATCACCTGGGTGTGGAAAAGTAATGTGCTATATATGTGTGGTTCCAAGTCTCCCTAGTACTGTCTTTTGGGTAGTGGCCCAAGAACAAATCAATGCAGGTTTTGGGCCCAAAGCGGACAATATCTTACTGAGCGAGACTTGGGTCGTGACACCCAGCCCAACACTTTTTCCACCTCTATCTTCTGTAACTCAAACAACCTCTAAATGTTGACAAGATTCAATGTCTAGTCTAATATGTCTCTTAAAATTGATTCTTTATCAAACCAACATAATCTTGCATTAAAAAAAATCAATGAAAAAGAGTAAAACTGAGCGGTATCCCTGGGATCTCCAGACAAGAACTTTCCAAAGGATGAACAAGATAAGACTGAGGATCCTCGACTCCTATTTGGGGTAGCACTTTGTACAGTACCCTGTATAGATGTTGCATGACCACAAATTAAGTACTACCGAGATCCAACCCACAAGATAATTAGATAAAGAAACAAATACCACCGAAAGAAAAATGAAATAAAGAGTATGAATATGAAAAGTTATGAATGTCACATCGAGCTCTAGAAAACTTATCTAAAAATAAAATAAAGTAGTAGCATTATTACCGCTCATCTTTCTTCTTCTTCTTCTTTTATTTTTTTTTTAAAGAAGTTTTGTTCACCCTTGCTCATTTAGATTTTTATTGGGTGACATGTGTCTCATTTCAGTAATTATGTTAATAATATATGGGCAAAATAAGAATGAAATAGGACACTTGTCACCCAACGAAGGCCTGTGTGAGCAAAAATGTATTATTATGTTTAAAGGCCCGTTTGAATTGGCCATGAGCTTCACATTTAGACAGAAGCAGAAGCTAAAGTAAAAGACCAAATCACAAGTAATTTTTATGAGAATTAAGAAAAACTCATTGCTAAAAATCCAAACCGGCTAATTCATTTGTTTTCAATTCCTGAAACACATTTGGACACAATTATACGTCTGACAAGTGATTCCAAACAAGGGATAAGTATGTTTTCGTTCGCCTTCGCACATTTTACGCTTGAAGTAGTTACTTCATGGTTTTGTTCAAAAAAACTTAATTTAGTATAGCACTATGATTTACATGTAAGTGCATCAAAACATAGGACTAAATCCTATCCGATCCGAGTTGACCGACACCAACATTTTCCACGCTTTTAACGCATGTTTGGATCTCCGTTCCCATTGTTTGAAAGAAAAAATGTATGTAAAAAATATGACTTGCTATGTTATAATAGATAGATTTAGGAATTTTCATGCTAATATTAGTCTTGTTTTTGTTTTGAAAATATTGTTAACTGTGTTACATGTTAGGCTTAGTGGCTGGGGTGAACTGTAGCCATTATTTATTGAGGAAAAAATAAATTATATGGAAAAAAATAATTTTATACTGTATATATTATGTATAATAAGTCCAAAAAGGTAATTATTTAGTAATATATAGGTTCAATTGTAATCCAACCCACCTTAAATATTTGACCTATCCTGTCACATGTTGTTATCATTACTTAATTAATTAATTAAGTCCAACTCAAATTACTTTACTATCAATCCAAATTTATAAATTTTCAATCAAAAGCAATATTACATTAGTACGCATGTAAATGCATTCACATCTACTCAGGGCTGACCCTGAGGCAAAGCGGGAAAGCAATCGCATGGGTCTCATATTTAGGCCTATTTTATTTTAATTGCTTCCTAATTTCTATGAAATTTACCATTTTTAGGCCTATTTTCTTCTAATTTCTATGAAACTTATTATAGAGGCCTCCATTTTTAGTCCCCTTTGAAAGTTCGCTTGAGGCGTCAGACAATTTTTGTTATCTCAGGACCGACCCTGCATCTACTGTGGACAGAGACAGTTGGAATGAAAAAGGAGGAAAGTTCGGGGTAAGGGTGTTCAAGAAAAGTCAAAAATCGCAAATCGATCCAAACCAAACCGATTGAACACCAATTAATTGGTTTATTAAAGGAATGCACAAGCCTAAACTAAACGAAAACCAACTGACATCGGCACTGCCTAAACTGAAAAGTCGGTTTCAAAACAAATAAAAACTGGAATAAAATAAAAACATGCCAACTGCGAACACCGCTAATTCAGAGTTATAGACTTAAATTTCATTAAAAAAAAAAAAAAAAAAGTCACGTCTGTTTCGCAAGCAGGACTAAGAAGTATTACTCTTCTCTTTTACCATTACGAGGGACCAACAATATCACACTCCTTTGTGATAAAATAGTGGCCCATATACTGGCTATTTTGGTTAAAATGGAAAATTACTCTCACTTCATTTGGCATACCCAAACAACAACGTATTCTATTAAAATGGACTATTACTTCATAGTCTGATCCCTCTCTTTCTCACCAAGTCCCACGAAACAAACCTGGCATGTGTAGACACCCCATTTTGTCGGCTATCAGATTTAGGAGACCCATAGCTTGGTGGTTCGCAATGATCGTAAAAGACTCAAAAGGACTCTCGGAAGTCAGCTCTATCTCTCAGAATGCTCAGAATGACCAAAACGCCCCTGAAAGCCCGAAGACTCCCAGATTTGGTCCCGAAGTTCTGAAAACATGCTATGTCGTAAGAAAAATGATAAAACGAGTTTTTAAGTAAAACTGGATGAAATCGTCAGCTCCCAGAGACCCCCGGAAGTCCCGGAAGTTCCCCGAAAGTCCCCGTTGACCGGTTTGACCAAGGTTTGACCAGGTTTGACCAGAGTTTGACCAAGTTTGACCAAGTTTGACCGAAACTGTCTGAATTCACCAGAACCATTCTAAATCATGAGAAAAGTATTAAAACAAGTTCCAAAAGAAAATCGAGCGAAAACATCAGCTCCTGGGAGTTCCCAGAGGTTCCCAGAACTTCCCGGGAATCCCAGGTTTGACCGGTTTGACCAAGATTTGACTTTGGAATCGGGGCACCGAAACAATTTTCAAATATTTTTCATGGATACTAGAGGTCAATAGCTTTCCAACGGTATATCGCACATAATTTCTGGATTTAAAACGAATTTATTATGAATTTCCAAAGGCGAAAAAGGCGATCAAATCGGCTTTTATCGCGAATACCGCAAAACTTTCCAAAGTGACCTATCCCCGAACTATTTTTTATGTAAAGTAGACCCCATTACCTTTCCAACGGTATATCACAACCTCAATTTGGAGTTCGTATGCATTTTCTGTGAATTTCGGACGAAATAGGGCCTTTTCGCGAATACCGGAACTTCGGGGGGCCTAAACAGCATTATCCAGACGAAGGGAGGAGCAGTGCCGCCGCGGCACTCCCCTCCAGAACAGTAAGTTTTTGTAAATACTTTTGTGGTCCCATTTTGATTAATTAAAATCCAAAACGACGTGGTTTCATGATTTCAGATGTTTGGGACCAATGGGAGTACTTTCTAAATCCCAAAAACACCCCAAGTTGGCCTATATAAACACCCCATTACTCCTCATTTTGGGGGAGTCAATTACAAGTTTAGAGAAAGTTTGGGAGAGAAAGTGTAGAGATAAGGTTAGAGTGGAGAGAAAAGAAGCTTTCTTCTTTGATTTTTCAAAACAAAAGTGAGTTCTAACTTTGTTTTTACTTCATTACTTCCATTTACTTCAACATTCAATACTCCCAACCACCATTTTAGTGAGCATTCAAGAGTGTGGAAGCTTCTTCCATGTCTAGTGTCATTACATATGAGTGATACACCAATCTACAAGTCTCATGCTTCATGAATATCATCTATTGATTATCATCTACTTGCTTGTTTATTTATTGTTCATCTCTTCTCATCCCATTTCCTTTTTATTTTCTTTATTTACTTACTAGTTCATCATCATCTAAGTGATGACATGAAGTTTGGGGTGAGTGAATCCTCATGGATAGTAGCTCTTGACCTCAAAAACATGTTTAATAGATGATGACCATAACCTCAATACTTCCAATGTATTCTTGGGATGTATTGAAGTTATGTCCAAAAACAAAATAAATCTCTCCAACAATCTTGGAGGTTCTTAAATGATGAGTTTGATGTAGGTATTCTAAGTGGCTATGATCCTCATTGAGTGTTGAAAACATGTTTTCAAAACATCTATTTCAAAACCCCTCTCAATCCCTCTCATTTGGTTTCAAGAAACTAAACTTTGTTTTCTCCAAAATCTTCAAAATAATGAGTCAAAACAGTGAGTGAGTTGAGTTCAAAGATTTTTCTAGAACACAATACTCAACATATGGATACAAGGTGTCACACCCCAACCCGCCTCGTGCGGATTAGGACACGTGTAACAAGGCTACAAGCTCCCAATTACATTACTTTGTAAAGAAATATACGAATTATAGAGAAACACATGTATTTAACCACATTAAACAACTCTGTTGTTACAAAATAGGCTCCAAGGGCAAAATGGTCATTAATAAAGTATGTAAAATTTTTATACCGAAAGTTAGATTTTTGAGTCCCGGTTCCAACGCAACAAACGGCGCGTGAATCCGAGTTTTATAGAAAAAGTTATGCATGTGTTCCGTAAAAATGGACGTCCAGGGAAAAATACAAAGCGGATCGATCCCTTCATAATGGGCGGATCGATCCATTTATATTAGTCTCCCGCAGAATGCTGCCTTGAAAGGGCGGATCGATCCCTTCACAAATCGCGGATCGATCCCCTTCACAATTCTGCTGCTAAATTTTGTTTGCTGTCAAAACAAGTTTTAGCTTACCAAAACTCAATCAAATCACATGGAAACATTATGAAACTTTGGGAAATCAATTCCAACACATTTCTAAACATGTTTAAACTCAAATTAAGCATGGATCATAAAATCATATTCACAATTTGGTCAAATCCACTAAGAACTCATTTCATTTGAAATACAATGATCTTTTCAACTTTGAAACTCAATTCTCATTCAAAATTCATGAAACTTGTTGGGAATTAACTCAAGGTCATAACTAACATTGTGAACACTAAGGAAACATGTTTAAGACACTAGCGACACATCCGGACTTGCCGAAATGGTCAAATTCATTACTTGCACCACACTTGAGCAAAACAAGAGATATTACACATTAGTTTCCAAATTCACTTTCACTTTCCAAAATACAAGTTTTAGGATTCAAACTCTTTTTCTACAACCCAAATATGAACATTAACATAAAAGAAACCATAATTTACATCATTTTACAAGTTCAGAAGCATGAGGCTCAAATCTCCCCCATCTCTCCCATCTCTCCCGTCTCTCCTCATCTCTCTCGTCCACAAGTCAAGACTTCAAGCCTCAAGTCGAGAACCTCAAACCACTAGTTACATTATAACATAAGTTTAAAACGTATCTACAAGTTCGCCCAAGACATGAGTTAACTATACATCTCCAAACCATAAGTTGCATTAGGAAACTTAAATATCTAGATTTATAAACATATCAACACACATCTCATAACCCCCATGCCCAACTTGTCGTTTTGATCATTTTCTTTCCTCCTCCCGTGCCGTACCTGCGGTGGTTATTCAATAACCACAACAGAAAATAGCATTTGTTTAAGCTTTCGCTTAGTGAGTAAACTAATCACATGTATGAATATAATGTCATATTCAATGCACAAATCAACAATTAACACATCATTTAGTCTCCAAAGACCAAATATCAATTCACCGTGTCGTCGCTCTTGCCTTTTGCCCTTATGTGCATATAGCACCTCTAATTCACACAATCTCACACACCCTTCCACAGCTGGGTCGCAACTCACACACCTTTACACAGTTAGTGTGGTGAGTACCCTTACACCGTTGGGTTTTTCCACTTCTCCTTATTATGGAGTAGATCCACGGTGAATTAACATAAGGCTTTCTTCAACCCACATAAGCACATAATCACACCATCATCTCAGCATGGTAATTCACGCACCATTTAACACATATTAACTTCCAATTTTAAGTAAACTAGCCAAACCCACATAAATCAACATGTTCATATATACCCAATTCTCATGTCCATGCTCTAATTTACAAGAATTCAACAAACTAACATGTAAATTAACACATTTAACATGATTTACATTCAGCCCATGGATTAGAGTCACTCACCTCACAAATTGCTCCAATTAAAAGCCTAGAACCCCAAATTCCTTGCAAATTTTAGCTCTAATTAACTCCAATGATATTCCTCTACGAGTCCGAAAATGGCTTCGGATCGTAAATCCGATGAACGGCGGCGACGGAACGGCGGAATTACGGCGTCGGTGACGGTCCGTCTTCTCTCTCGGAGCTCACCTCTTCTCTTCTTCTTTTAATTTCAGTGATACATGAGACATGTCTCATGCTTTGACACACACACTCATGCACAAGCATGAGGTGTCAAAGCCACACTTTAGCCATTTTTCGTTTACACCCCCGGATTTTCTTAAGTTCTTATTATGATATCCCCCAAACATTCCATTAACTACCCAATTATTTAATGAGTGTTTGTCTAAGTTCCGTATGGGTCCCAACGTGGATCCCACATATTTTGTGAAATTGCTATCGCACCTACTAATTTAGATCGTTTTCACTTATACCCTTATTTGGGTGTCTAAATCAATACCAAATGCTACGCATATATCAACATATAATATAAAAGCATTTAAGCAAATATTCATGTAATCACATAAAATGCATTTAATCATGTAACATGCAAATTACCAATTTACCCTTTGCTGGGTTCCATTTTCAACATGTCCCTCTTCACTGGGACTTTTCCATGGGCGAGTCCAAGCCTCCCCTTAATCCATTTTATACACTAATTATATCAATTAATGCATGTTAAGTTAATAATTAACCCTTTCTCCGGGTACGGGTGTTACACAAGGCCACTTGGAAAGTCTTCCTAACTCATTGGAGAACACCCATGATTTTTGGTTTGACTTGGAAGTACTTGGAAATGGTCCATTTGGGTCCCAACATTCCTTCCAAACATTCTGTTTTTGCTGTCACAGCAGCTAGGTCAACTTACGACCTATTTTCCAGAAAACTTTTCCAAAAGGGGTGGTCCTAACTTATTTTTCCTTTAAAATTCAATGTCTTAGGAAACTTTCTGTATAAAATGGGCCTCTAGATCATTCTTTTTCATTTTCTAAGATTTTCTAACATTTCAGTCGACAGTACGAACTCTGTTTCTGAGTGACCTCTATTGTTTATACAATTTCTCTCAATATGTGATAGCTATTCAAGATTGGCCTTTTAGGTTGTGTTCTAGACACAATAAGGAACATCTCCATAAAAAATCATGCATTGAAAACATTCCTAACCCCTCTTTTCAAATTCCAAAAGATCATGCTACTGTTCTGTCCACTATTCACAGCAAGTACACTTTAACTTTCATTCTTTGATTTGATGCTTATATGCATTCCAAATTAGTTCATATCTTAGGAAGTAGTTCATACTACATTTGTACACATCCCATGTTAATTTAATTCATTCATTCATACACATTTTAGACTTCTAAGTCATTCTAGAAATCCATGTACACAAAACACACTACAACCTTTGCACATTTTGGATATATACATTGCATTCATGCAAGATTTGGGGTTTTTGTAACTCTTAATCTAAGAAGATTATAAGGAATGATCACGATCACACGTTCATGCTTCCCCTTGATCTAATCATCCTTTCTCATCCGTCCCGGGGATTGAGAGATCTTCTACTCTCAAAGATTAACATGCATCATCCTAGCTTGCTAAGCATCCTTGTTTTCTTTGACTATTTGTTTCAAGAACAATTCATGTCCCCCTTTAGATTAGGAAGTCTTGATTATTTGATACATGATTAGACTAGTTTTCCTAAGTTTATTTGTGTGATCTTTCACTTTACATTGTATGATATTTGACTTAGATCTTATGAATGATATCTTATCTTTAGATCTTCCATTTCAAGTTTCTTATGTGATGTAATATACTATCATAGTATTAATTGCCGAACCATACATAGTATAAGATGATTATTTGGATGCTAATTGAGGCCCGTCGAAAGACGGGGCGAGTTGAGGGTGTTTTAGTCGCGACAAAGGCTCCTTCCTCTCTCGTACCAAAACCCCGAACCAAGTTCTTTGGTTATGAAGGGCCGGTGCCCTTTATCCATTTGGGTGAGTCAAATTAGGTTTCTTGGTTCCTTAAAGACCAAGTGGCGACTCTGTATCTGTTTTCAACAGACCATTTTCTTTTCTTTGATCCAAGTCAAATTCCTTTTCAAAACAATCTCGAACAAGAGAAGTGGTCCACTTCCGGTGTCCACAGCATGTGCTATGAGCCTATGAATTAGGAGTAATGTTACACCCACACCAAATTTCACACCCAACAATCCTGGCCCTTGATTCTAGTGGGCCCCATGTGAGTCCCACATAGGTCATACACAAGACCTACAATTATCAAGGGTCAGAAAGTGCTGGGTGTGAAATTTGTTGTGAGTGTAGCATTTTTTATGAAAAGAGAAGGAAAGGGCGATTTTATTCCCATTTGAAAATATAGAGATATGAGTGCAGTTTTGCTCAGCCCAAAATTACTCACCCTTCACTCTAGGGGTGAAATCGGTTCTGTTCGGTCGGTTTTGGGGAGGGGAGGGGGTTCCACCAACCGATCGGTTCTGTTCGGTGCAGTTTTTTCGGTTTATGCTCAATTTTTGGTTCGGTTTTCGATTTTACGCTGTACCTACCTTATGAAAACCGACCGAACCGATCGGTTCGGTGGTTCGGTTTGTTCAGTTTTGCTTTCATCCTTACTCCTCTCCTATTGACTAATGCAATAGGGTCCAGTACTTTATACGATTAATTAATTCTCATTTAATACTAGGCTCCACTATATTAGTGAGATGAGGGTGTGCAAGACCGGTGCAATTGCATGTAGGAAACATGTAATTGTGAGATACTTCACGAAAAATCAATGTAATTTGCCTATATATCTCTATGAATACATTTTTGCTCACCCAAGATTGCTCACCCTTTCTTGAGGTTTGTATTGAAGTATTAACTTTCTCTCTTTGTTATCAGGTGTGAACTGATTGATAATTGTTTACTACAGAGGAGTAATGTTTGAGCCACACTCATCTACACTCAAAAAGTATCCACACCCTGAGGTGGACCAATAAGAAGAGACAGATAATGTTTGAGCCACACCCATCCACACCAAAAAAGTATCCACACCCCGAGGTGGACCAATGAGAAAAAACAGATATCCACACCCTGAGGTGAGCCAATGAGAAGAGACAGACGTCTGTCTCTTCTCATTGGTCCACCTCAGGGTGTGGATACCTTTTGGGTGTGGATGGGTGTGGCCCTAGCATTGTTTATTACAGAGTATGTTTTTTAAGATGATTATTTTACCCTTATTCAATGTCACTAATTTTAAAAATAAACATCTTTATAATTATGTGTCTTAAGAGCATTTCTTATGAGAAATTTAGTTTTTCTAAATTGTTGCTTTTTATACTAACAATTTTTTTTTATATATATAGATGGACATAACGGTATTTTGGCATACGTGTCACCCCGTTAGGGTTCTTTACATTGAAAGGGAGGTGGGTATAATTGGGCAATGTTAGAGACACAAAAATATCGTAAAGAGATTGATCACAAAAGGAAGTGGCAACCATGTGGCAGAGTTAGGTATGGTGGTCCTACTGCCACAATGGTGTCACATATTTTTGTGAGCATTTCTTTGTGATTATTTTGTGTCTATGCCATTCCTTGGTATAATTTTACAAATGGCAATATTTGGGACACAAAAGGGTCATAAAGAGAAGCTCACAAAATAATGTGACATCTCATGTGGCACCCATGTGACAGTAGGACCCACCTCACAAGGGGATACCACATAGAATACCACATCATTTTATAAGCATATCTTTATAACCCTTTTATGTCCCTGGCATTACCTAAGATCAAAAATGTCCCATGTCAATTTTTGTTTTTTCAATTACCTCAATGAAGAGGTAGTGCAAATTGCTTCATAATTTTAATAGTTTTTTTTCCCCTATATTAGTTTACTTGTATAGTAGTTATTTTGTGCCCTCTCATTCCAATTTAGCAACCAAAGCCGATCCAATATTTTCCTGTCAAAACATATTGTAAAAAGTCTAACGCAGCACAAGGACATTGTACATTTAATTGTTAAAAGCATCCATCGCTGTTCGGCAGCTACCTCTACGTACAATAATGGACTCATTTCCTATGATTCAAAACATCTTTCATATATTGTTGTACCTATACACATGCATTTGAAATTCTAAGTGGTACTAAAAAGTGATAATATTGTAATTTTTTATTGTCAGTTTTTGTTTTTATTTCTGTATTGATGTCCGCCGCTAATTCAATACAAAAATGAAAATGAAAACCGAAAACTAAAAATCACAATATTATCATGCGAGCCCTAAATTTTCGTAAGTTCGATTATCTTATACATTAGCTGAAACTACTCTATTATTAATGACATTAGCTTAAGTTATACTAAGTTATCCTACAAGACAAAGAGTAATACTTGGGGCACACTGTAGGACCCATCAAGAGAGAGATAGACACAAAATGAAGATTGTGCAAAAAAAGTTATGGCTTTGATTGTGCCCCAAGTATTACCCCAAGACAAATTAGACAATCTCATTGTTGATGCTCTTAGTCGTTGAGTTGTGTTGTGTTCACCAGTATCTGCATTTACCAAAATACCCTTCATATAAACCGTAAAATGCAGAGTAAATGATTCACCATACCGTAGAGGGTATGCAAGTGGAGGTGCCACGTCGGCAGCCAACTTGTTTTAATAATGCTCGACATTTAAACCTCTAGAATCGCGCCACGTGTTTCCCGGATGGTCCATTTCATTATTCTCTCTCCGCATGTATCCACAGCACATATATATATATAAACACACTTCGGATGTTAAGTGGATGTCAAAAATGGACTTAAAAGATAGATTGTGTAAAAAGTGAGAATTTTTTCACCAAAAAAAAAAGAGAGAAATTATCATAAGTGAGAAATTTCAAAATGTGAAAAATTTCTCACACTTTTTCATGACAAATTCTCACATTTTACAAAGTCCGTCTTTAAGGTCCATTTTTTTTAAGTTCGTTTAAGATTCAGACTGATAATACATATCTATATAATAAAGGAGAAATGCCTTTATGGGGGCGGGGGTTGGGGGCACTTCAGCCATTGGATCTTAATCCAATGGTTGACAATTTCCAATGGCACAAACAAATCTAGTCCAACCAAACTCAGTCCAACTCAAACAAATTCACCCCAAGTCTTTAATCTAATGGTCTCCTAATTGATTTAATTGTTGTACTTATCTACATATCTTCTTTGAAAAATTAAGTTTTGGTCTTTTCAAAAAACAAAAAAGTAATAAATTTAATTTAATTTTTGACTTAAAGTCTGTTTGGATATTAGAGCCCACGGCACTCAAAATTTCCAAGTGTCTAAGGCATGCTGAATTTAGAGTTAATACCAAAGACACTTAAATTATTCAATCACCCTAACATTGTTATTATTAGTATTTTTTTTTTAAGCAATACTGTAGCCCAAGCACCCACAATTACTAGTATATATATAAGAACAGAGTTCAAGTTTGCATAGACTTGACAGTTGATAGGTAAGGGACTCTAGGAGGCTTAATCAGAGAGTGCGTTACAGCTATTCTTTGGAATTTCTACGGATGTGCTTTATTTGCAAATTGAAGTACTCCGTAGAAGATTGATAAACAAGGCATAGACTATTCATACATTTTTTTTTTTACATATATAGTGAGAGACTGAGAGAGAGGTTGGGGGAGAGAATTTGTTTTATGGTAGTCTGTTTGAATATATTAATTGAAAAATATTTATAACAATGGAGCGTTACGAGATTGTTAAAGATATAGGATCTGGGAATTTTGGTGTGGCAAAGCTGGTGAAGGATAAATGGAGTGGTGAGCTTTACGCTGTCAAGTATATTGAGAGAGGCCAGAAGGTCAACTGCTTCATATATATATATATATATGTATATGTGTGTGTGTGTGTGTGTTTTCTATACTAGTTTCAAAAATTGTTTGTGGGTTGTGTTTGTCTCTTCATATACTCTTGTGGGTTGTTTCAATTTTTTTTTTTTTGGGTTGCAATTGGTTTTCATGTACTAATTGAACAGTTTGTTCTGTTTGGTTAATTTGACAGATTGATGAGCATGTTCAGAGGGAAATCATGAACCACAGATCTCTAAAGCATCCCAATATTATAAGATTCAAGGAGGTATAAATATGACTATTATTTCCATTTCTACCTCTCAAATTTCTGTCCATAGTTTTGGGGGATATATATAATTTCTGTAAAAGGCCAATGGAATGAGCCAAAAAAAAATAGGGATATAGAGTTTTGATTTGTATTATTAAATTAAAATTTCCCTTAATTATTGGAAAGAAAATCTTCAGAAAATTTACTCAGAATATGCACTTTTTCTACTTATAGCATAAATTTTATGTAAATCTTTCTTTTTAATTGGACTTGATATGCAAATGGATGTGGCTTCCCTAGATGTTAAAAGAAGTCTATTACTCAACATGGATGAGTAGTTATTTTTTAATACACAAATTCTATTTTTCCTTCTCAGTTTAATTCTAAAACAGGCATCAAGGTCATTGAAATAGAGGGGAAAAAAAGAAAAGAATCAAAAAAGGAAAAAGGAAAAAAAAAAAAATACTATATATGATGTTTGCTTATTACATCAACAGAGTAACAAAAAAAGGAAATTTAATTGAATTGTGCATTGTCTTCTCTAGTAAAAGTGTTACTATATATATATATATATATATATATCCAAAAAATTGAGATTTTAAGAGACAAAAGGCTTTTTGAATGTAGGTTTTGCTAACACCAACACATCTAGCCATAGTCATGGAATATGCTGCAGGAGGAGAACTTTTCGAGAGAATATGCAACGCTGGTAGATTCAGTGAAGATGAGGTAAATTAAGCGTGCGTAACAAATGGTGATTCATCAAATCTTTCAATACATACAAAATAGTTGTGCTCAACGATCGATACTGAATAATGTCATTAGTGCAGACATGTGAGAATTACGGGTGTACAAGGACCGACCGAACCGATCTGTCGATTTTCTAAAAATTACTCTAAGCTGAAAACCAAACCGAATCGTCTGAAAGGCTACCGAACCGACCGATTCGGCCAGTTATGAAAACACGAAGAAAAAAAAATCGACCGAACCGACCGATAAAGACCCCCCGTGAGGATGTGATTATCATTTGCCGTATGTCAAAAAAGGCAATTAAAAGGATTTTCATAGTATTCCCAATTAACATCATTTAGAAGCTGCATTATATAGAACAGTTAATTAGAACATATGGATCTGGCAATTTCATCTACAACTTTTCCACATATCTTTGAGCACACCATATTACTTGGAACCTAGGAAGCACGGGTGCGGCGGTCCGAAACCCAGTGCGGGTGCGGATGCCTTTCCGAAGAGTCCGTGCTTCCTAGCTTGGAACAAGGTCATGACAGGTTCATGATTAATATAAATATATCACACGATCTTAAATGTTGAAGCAGTTTTTTTTTTGTTTGTTTTTTTTTTTTGGCCCTCTTTAGTAAATTGCGAACTTTATCTAGCAATTTGTTTCAGGCAAGATTTTTCTTTCAACAATTAATATCAGGGGTCAGCTATTGCCATTCCATGGTAACTACTCTCAGCTCTATCTGACTGACTTAATAATTTTATTCTTTGTAACCATATATATTCACTATTAAGACATCCCTCTTTTTGACTGCAGCAAATATGCCATAGAGATCTTAAGCTGGAAAACACACTCTTAGATGGAAGCTCGGCACCACGGCTTAAAATATGCGACTTCGGCTATTCCAAGGCAATTAAACTGACGAAATCTACAAAACCCAATATTTGTTTCGTTTTATTCCAATTGCTAAAAATATTTTGCCTCCATTTTCAGTCATCGGTGTTGCACTCCCAACCCAAATCTACCGTAGGAACACCCGCCTACATTGCGCCAGAGGTCTTATCAAGAAAAGAATATGATGGGAAGGTAAAAATTTGCTTCCTTTTAATTCTTCCGTACGGCCTGTTTGGTAATGTAAAAAATATGGCCAGGTTTAGTCCCATTCTCATTTTACATCTGGTTTTTAATTAGAAGCAGCATTATATTGGTTTGACTAGATACCATGATTTGCTTATGAACCAGCCTTCCCAAACAGTCCCTTATTATTATTAATAATTTTTTTTTTTTTTTTTTCCTTTTGGCCTTAGTTTGGTTGACCTACCATCCAAAATCTTTATGTTATCCTTGAAAGCTATAGATTGCAGATGTTTGGTCTGGTGGGGTAACATTGTATGTGATGCTGGTTGGTGCTTATCCTTTTGAAGATCCAGATGATCCAAGAAATTTCAAGAAAACAATTAATGTGAGTTACACTGCTAATTTAAAATTCCTCATTGACTTGTTCCTTCTTTTCTCTTATTATTTGATTGAAATGCTACAATTTAATTCAATTCTTTTATGGCAGAGAATACTTAGCGTCCACTATTCAATTCCAGACTACGTCCGAGTTTCCAGGGACTGTAGACATCTTTTATCTCGGATTTTCGTCGCTAACCCAGAAAAGGTCATCAATTTTAATGCTTATTTGTGCATAAATTTTTTAAGGCTCTGTTTGGTCCATGGATTTAGTGAAATAAAGGAAAAGAAATCACAGAGTAGTAAACTTTTTTTTTTATTATTAATATATATATATATATATAAAACAAAATGAATAAATAAATTGGCTATAAGGAAACAATTGAGAGAAATAGGAACAAAAACATAATAAGATTAAAAATCAATTAAAAATTAAGTTTTGTGAGTCACTTTTCTTCATCTTCTCTTGAACCCCTATTATTATTTTCCTTTCCTTTTGAAAATTTTTTTTCCTTCTTTTCCTTCCGTAAATTTGCAAACCAATTGAAGAGAATTTGGAGAAGGGAAAGAAAAGGGACCAAAAAAATTGACTAAAGGAAGTGGGAAAAGATTAGGAACAAAAGATTCCCTAGTGTTCTTCGTCGTGCTTCAATAAATTAAAAAACCAAGAAAAAGTTGAAGGAAATAGGCTTGTAAATTTTCAAATAATTAGTTATTCATTCTACTTCATCACTTCACTTGCTGATTTTCCTAGTAACCATATAAAGAAAAGTGTTTTCCTCACTGTTTTTCTTTTCTTTTTCCTCACTATTCCAAGAACCAAACCGAGACATAAACACTCTACCATTCATAGTTTTTTTTTTTTTTTGGTTAAATTGTCATCTTGTACTAATTTGGGTTTTGATATAATGTGTAGAGAATAACAATACCAGAAATTCAAAAGCACTCTTGGTTCCTAAACAACTTGCCTATAGAATTCATGCAAGGAGAGGAAGCTACAAAGGAAACAAATGACTCAGACAACCCATCTCAGAATATAGAAGAAGTGTTGGCTATAGTACAAGAAGCTCGAAATTCCGCCGAGGGAACCAAATTTGGTGGCCATTTTGTTGGGGGCAGCATGGATTTAGATGATTTAGATGCTGATATAGATGATATAGAGACAAGCGGAGATTTCGTATGCGCGTTATGAGTGTTAGTTTCACATTCCTGAAAGCCAAACACTGCCTAAAAAAGCCATTAAGGGGCTATGGAAAATCAAATGGGATGTGAAGTGGGTGATTCTAAATTTTCATCTGTGTTAAGAGCTTTTTAAGTTTGGTATTTATGGCATCTGTAAAATTAAAGTGACAATTAATTGTTCTGTGTTGTGATATTAACCTTTGTTTCACAAATTACAAGTCCTTTCCAAAGTGAAATTAGGTAATCATGTGAGACATATATATATATATATATATATATACTATGATTTATGAAGTTCTTGTTTGGTTTGCGGATAAAGGAAAGGGAAAGAAAAACTAACTCCCTAATGTTTTCCTCTATGCTTAATTGACATTATAAAAAAATTCAATTTTCTCGCAGAGAAAAAATGATTCGCAAACAAGAAAAGAAACTTAAAACTTTGTTCTAAGTTTGAAGTTTTCTTTTCATTTCCCTCATTAATTCATGACCAAACAGAAGCCAATTAATGCTAAATATTCTATATGCTGCACTGATCTTATAAACGCTTTGAGAATAAACAAATTTAATAAATCAACATAAAAGTGTTTATCAGTGTCCTTATCCTAGGGATTCCAAAAATTACACAGTATAAACTGTACTGATGTTTGATATATACAATAAACCAGCTGGGCTAGCCCAGTTGGCTAGGACTCATACTCCCTAATGGGGAGGTTGTGGGTTCGAGTCTCCCTAACTCGGAGATGATCAAGGGAGTCAATTGCTTTAAAGTGGGGTATGGCCCCCCCTTGCGTGTTCGTGAGTTACTAACATCTAGTATACTAACTCCGTTAATGTCACAGAGACGATTAGATGTCTGAGACACAGCCCAAATATATATATATATATATATATATATGTATACACACACAATAACATAAAAAAAACATAAAGTGTGGATTAGTGCCTCATACCAAAATCTAAACAATTAGCGCTGGATAAGTAACGTGTACAATATCCGTAGGTTTAGCATTCAAAAACTCTCTTAATGGATGATTTTTTAAGGGAATTGCTATTCTCATCCATACAGTATCTACACTCAATGTATTTCATGGAGTGCATTAGTTTATTTATAGAGTGCGAATAGTAATTCTTTTTTTAATAGGCTAAATTACTTTTTCATACCCTATAGTTTGGGCAAAGTTTCACTTTGGGTCCTCTAATTTCAATTGTAACACTTTGGTCTCTATAGTTTTGAATTGGTTTCAATGTAGGTCATGCCTCTAACTCCGTTAGTGTAATTTGACGAAAAACTCACACTTAGGTACCCTATAATTTGGGTAAAGTTTCATTTTGAGCCCTAAAGTTTAGGCGAAGTTTCACTTTGGGCCTTAGAGTTTCGGAGAAGTTTCACTTTGGGTCTTGGAGTTTTCAAGGCACATGAGTGCGTCATCAAGTTGCACTAACGGAGATAGAGGCAAAGCCTATATTGAAATCAATTCAAAACTACAACGACTAAAGTGATACAATTGAAGATAGATGGCCCAAAGTGAAACTTCTCTCAAACTTCAAGGTACCAAAATGTAATTTAGTCTTTTTTATATACATATATATATATATATATATGAGGGCTGCTAACCTACAACATGATGGTTGTAGCCTTGTAGGTTAGCAACATACAACAACTTCTTTAGTGACGAAATTTTTGTCGCTAAAGGTTCCAATTTTTAGCGACGAAACCCTATTTTTCGTCGTTGAAAGACTCCTATGCTGTAGGTTAGTAAATCCCTATATATATGGCTAGCTCTATTGTCAGAGCAGAAATGACTAATGCGAGAGCAAAAGTGTCACTAAAAGTTTTAAAGACACTTTTTGTGTCGCTAAAACTTTTAGCGACACTTTTTGCTCTGATTTTAGTCATTACAGCTTTGGTAATAACATTACCCTATATATATGTGTGCGTGTGTGTATATATATATATATATATATATGAAGGGTGGGGCTAAATATACCACTTTTTTTTTTTTGCTAAATACACCACATTTATTAACAAATTTTTTTTAACACTCTCGGATAATGTATTTAGCAGAAAATGTGGTATATTTAATCCCACCCTATATAAATGCTTAATTATACGCATATACAATAAAGGAACCAATGGTTAATCTATTTGTTGGAGAATTTTCATTGATGTAGACATTTTTAACACAAGGTGGAGTAGTGTGTATGATGCCATATTAATGCCAGGAAAAGGATTTTGCTTTGGAATATTTTAATAAAAATATTATTTTTATCTAAAGTCTTTTGAAAGTTTTATACTCATTGTAGACACCCCATTTTGACCAGCCAAAAAAAAAAATAACTGTTACAAGGGGGCCCACTGGGTACACAAATCGAGGAAGAAAAAGGTAGAGTCGTAATCAGAATATCCAGAGGTCAAATCAAATGTCAAATCAAGTTATTGTCAATTTGAATACCCACCAGCATGGTTTCAAAAGCATGTCGGGTCAGCCGTAGACGCCCGTTTTTTTTCCCACCTACAAAGAGGTGGACAGATAAGGCACATCGAATCTGATGGGTAGGAAGAGCTTATAAATACATGGTCCCTAGACTTCGAATCGTCAAAATCGAACCACAGGCGAAGAAGTACAAATTGTTTAAAGTTTGGACAAATCTGCTATTTGCTAGAGAGGGATCAGGATTACTTTTTTAGCTTTTAGGATATCAGAACAAACATCTTTCATGACAGAATGGAAGTGCGTGACATTACCGAGGACTTCCTAAAATTTCATCTCAATTGAACACCGGATCTGGAAAAAGTACTTTATCAGGCGTAGAAATCAAACGGAAAAATTCTATTTCATCGCCAGAGAACTTCAGAAGGTTTAAAATTGATGCCAAAAAATCATATTTATCAAGATGAAGAGCCTTCGAAAATTTCGTTGCCATCAAACGAAGAAAGTTGCAAAGCTGTGATAAGGTCACTCACAGGCGCGTCAATTTATACTGATAAATCATCAGAAAGCCTTGGTCTTCGAGATCAAATCGGCTGTGACATTTTCGATCTGGATTAAAGTACTTTTCACATCGAGACGGAGAAATCCCTAAAATTTCATCTCAGTCCGATATCGGATTCCGAAAAAAGTGCAGTTTAATTAACGGATTTGTCAAGACAGATGCTTAATACGAGTCATATAGTGTTTCAAGAATTTCATTTTTGCACTAATATTTCGCGTTTGTCGAGAGGACCACAGAAGTCCAAGTTTTCGTCGCACTGCCTTCCATAAAATTCGAAAGCGCAGCGCTTGTACATATATCTAGATATTTTATTTGCTTAGCAACTAAGTAATCCAGATTTGAGCCAATCGCGCCATAGGAGTCACTTTCTGATTGGAGAAAAATACTCCTCGCATTAAAATAAAGGGATCCATGTAATTTCGTCTCATTCCGACACCGGATTCTGGACAGTTCACCTCGATTGTCGCGTTCTGGCATAACTGGTGCCGAATGTGGGTCACACAATGTTTTAAAAATCCAATTTCGACTTCAAAATTCTATGTTAGTCGAGAGGACCACGGAAGTCCAAATTTTCGTCGCACTGCCTTCCAGAAAAATCGAAAGCGCGGCGCTTGTACAGATATCTAGATATTTTCTTTGCTTAGCGACTAAGTAATCCAGATTTGAGCCAATCGCGCCATAGGAGTCACTTTCTGACTGGAGAAAAATACTCCTCACATTAAAATAAAGGGATCCATGTAATTTCGTCTCATTCCGACACCGGATTTTGAAAAGTGCACATCGATTGGCGTGTTTTGTCATAACTGGTGCCGAATATGGGCCAAACAACGTTTTAAAAATCCAATTCCGACTTCAAAATTCTATGTTAGTCGCGAGTACCCAGCGGTCCAATTTTCAACCACGTAGCTACCCGAAAAATCCCGTAGAACGCGGCGCACACACACAATATCTAGATATTTTATTACTTTATTATTATTATTTTTTTAATTAAATTATTTTTTAATCAAAAATTTTCCTATAAATACAAGGCCCCCCATTCCAAAAAATTCACCAATTCACTCTCCCCCTTAGGCTTTGTTTGGGAATCCTTAACCCTTTTTCTCTCCTAAGCCCTGTTTGGCTACATTAGCCAAATAAAATCCAAACTCCATCATAAGCACCTCTAATCTCATACATACAGTATATGTATGGGTACTATTCATATATACGGTATATACATATGGATACTATTCATACATACAGTATACATATGGATACTATTCATATATACGGTACTATTCATACATACGGATACTATTCATACATACAGTATATGTACGGAAATTGACTCTTCCGGCCCTTCCGGACCCAACCATGACGTCTATTTAAGTCGATTTTGTGTCGAAATACGACTTAGGCCTCCTCGGATTATTTCTGCAAACGCTTCTCGGATTTCTTTCATCCTTTCTCAACAAACATCGACTGAACTTCAATAGTCGCCTCTGCACAGGTAACATACTAAAACTCATACTCTTAGTAGTGCGGCCACCTTATAAATCCACTGGTTGGATATTCCGCCTTTACTGCTTTATTTACTTACTGTTGTACATACTTATTATATGTAACAAACCTATGAACTTATCAATTATTTCACGACTACTTTCAAACCTAAACCACTGGGCACCGACCCGTACTTCCGGTAGAGTGTTTCTAAACCATTGGGCACCGACCCGTACTTCTGATAAAACTTTCACATCATCATTTTTACATCACTGGGCACCGACCCTTACTTCCGGCACATAAAACAAAAAGACAAAAAAAAATCATAAAAACAAAAAATACAAAAAAAACTCGTCGCACGGTCGATCTACCCAGACTTTTTTACTCAAAAACACTTTCACAAAACTCACTACTTTTTCAAGGTTAAAGTCTAGGACTACACCGCACAGGTTAAAGCTCCTAGCTACACCGACTTTATTCAAAATACTATTTTACACACTCACGGTCTAGATCGACTAAAACACTCACGCACATATACAGCACAGAACTACATACGGCCTGATTCTCGTGTCGAGATACGTATGCAACCCATACTTGGGTGCGGCCATAACTATACTTACAAAACTATCTCATGTCTAGATACGTACGTACGTACTTTCAAACTATCTCGACTGAGTCGAGATACGTATACATACATTCAAACTTATACATACTTTCAAAACTATCTCGTGTCGAGATACGTAAATCGGCAACCGCGTGTCACGGATGCTCGCGTTTTAATTTCTTATATATGTATGCTACTACCCCTTACTTATGCCCCGTTACTATGAAAACCACTAAAACGGCAACCGTGTGCCACGGATGTTCGAGGGTGCCTAATACCTTCCCTCGACATAATCGAGTCCCCGAACCCACTTTGAGAACTCTGGTTTCGCATGACTAATTCGAGTCACACTTTTTTAAAAGGGCCCCACTCTTCTCAAACTATTTTCTCAAAAGTCAAAGATGATTACTCTAATCGTCTTTGCAGGGATCCTAACTCCCGATAAACGTTAGGTGGCGACTCTGAACTCTTACTTGGCCCTACTCCCCACTTGTACATACTTTCACACATTTCCTTTCGCGCTTTGGTTCGCTGCTTTGAGCCTTTTATCTCTATTTAATTTTATTTCCTTTAAACCGGTCGCGATCCCTCGAGGGGACCGCCCCCCACTAACTACTCTATACTTCTATAATTCTTTTTTAGGTTATAAACTTGTTTGCACAGGTACCTGCGACTCAAAAGACACTGCAAGGCCAATGCCATACTGAAACTACAAGGCCAATATTGTACTTTACCGCTATACACACTACACACTTGCATCAAGCATGACATAACCCGTTTCTGAAATTGAAACCTTTTAAGATTAGATAGGAGGATCAGTAAGTGGCATGGCCGTTGCGGTAGTACCGTCGGTACCAGCACCGAAAGTTCCTCCGCTCGAAACCACCAACCTGAGAAGGTGTTCCGGCACCGGAGGTTTGAAGGTTCGGGAACCGGACCTAAATAAGTCTACATTAGATGTCAACCTCTCCACGTAGTCACATTCTGCACGTGTGCATTCAGAACCTTTCAAAATATGAAACGGTGCCGATAGGCTGTCCGATTCTTTTCTATCATCCCCTTATATAAACCAAGGGGTGGAAAAGCTTTTCAAAAAACATAATACGGCGCCGTTAGGCTGCCCAAATCTTTTACGTCCTCCCCTTATATAAACTGGGGACGGAAGACTTTTAAAAAACAATAAACGGAGCCGACGAGCTACCAGATCCTTCTCTGTCTTTCCCCTGCGCTTTTTACAAACCAGGGGGCGAAAAAAAAAAGTTTTCAAACTCAAAACAGCACCGAAGGGCTGCCCATTCTCACTTATCCCCTCCTTACATTTTAACAAGGATGGATACACTTTTTCAAAACTTCATAACAACGTCGGAAGGCTGCCAGGCTTTTTCCAAACTCATTCTCACCTTTCAAAAAAAAAAAATAAATAAATAAAACTCCCCAAGGACAAATCCACTTTTCAAAGACATTTGGTGACGCCGAAAGGCTATCCAGATGCATCTCATACCTTGGGAACACACATTATACTGGGGCAGTACTCTCTTATCTCTAACGAGTCACTGGGAGAAGAATCCCCATTTCTTTTCTTTGCAGCGACTTACTAACTTTACGTCTACCTTTACTTCTTCTGACCTCCGCTGCAGGTACATTTCTGACAGAGGTCAACATGGGAAGCTTTTACATGCTCTGCCTACTCTTGGCATCATCGACTTCTCCACGGATCGAGAAAGTCCAAATGGACAACCAGTCCAAGCAACTCTGAATTTCAAATCCAAACATGTCCAAAGCGCCAAGCCTGAGCAGGGCAGATGACAAAATTCGCAGAGGTCAAATCCGAGCAGTACCAGTGCATTCGCGATTGTTCGAACCTTCAAGCCGCTGAACCAATAGGCCTACTTCTACCCATATACATCCACAAGCTCTGTCCATGCCCAAGACGACTCTCGTAAGAGACCCAATACTCGGCCCACTGTCTTGAAACATTACTCCTCATCATCTGCCATACAGGGGCAGTTTCTCCATACTATTGAATTTATGCTTTGTCTGCTTTGCATAAGCACATACTTTCAAACAAAAAACAAAAACAAAACTCATTCTTTGCATCATTCAATAACTGTCATCTGGTCTCATTCCTTAAATCTCATGAGAATTTTGGATATGACTGTCTTACTACTTGTTGAATACGAATTAGACATTGTACTAGACTTCCGGACGTAACAAAGCTATGTTCAATTCTACCTGAAAGTACGATCAACACAAGGTCATGCCGAGAAACGACTCAAGTTCACAAATCGGCCATTTCATCCTCTGACGATGCTCACATCTTAACAAGAATCAGGTGACAAAAGCATACTTCTCTATGACAGCTTGATGTCATCTGAGGACACAAGAATGGAGCAGACAGCCGACGGGCATTCAAGAACAGTCATTGGTCCATTCTCAGGATCATGACATACATAGACTAGGGCAATCTTTGCCCCCTACATCTCAGCAAAAGAGGTCATCACGATCACTGCTGGCCCATATGAGGCCCCTCAATCCTGGTCAAGAAAGTAAATACTCATTCTCAGGATCTCTAACTTCAGCGATGCATATATGTGATCTCTGAACCCGACTCGACTTGTGTCAAAATGATTAGAGGCAATCATTTCAGCTATCTATACACTACTTTCTCTCGTTAGCCCACTTGAGCCATACAATGATTTCTTTTCAAACTTAAACCCCTGAGGATCACCCCCTATACTGGGGTAATGCCAAAAGGAAAAACAAAGAGAAAACAAACAAAATAGAACTCAATGCAAAGCTGGAGCATATCCACAAAAGGTACGATCCGACTCGGATACATACTTTAAACTGGGGCAATTCTCACAATAGATTGGGATGAATACAAAAAACAAGAACAAAAAGAAAAAGAGCAAAATCAAAAGAAGGAAAAAAAAAAAAAAAAAAGCAAGGCATAAGGTGATCTCAGGAATCTCAACCGACTTGTCAAAATAAACTTTGAGCCTTCATGCGATCCATTCATTTCTCATCCCAAGACCCTTGCCTACGTTACAACCCAATAAAGTCCACTTTGATTGATACAAGCCTTGTTGGGTTCACAAGATCACATACTTGCATCATTCCAAACGACGGGAGTGCCACATACTTTCAAAATCATAAGATACACTGAAGCACAACGATCACATAACCGGATTCGGTGAAAACCCGCGAGGGCGCCGAAGGTAAAAATGGTTTCAGAGAGAATGAGAGCTCGAGAGAAATCAAATACTGAAAAACTGGGTCCTTCTGAAGGACGATCACTGGGGCACTGGGCCCACACAGTCAAATACTTTGTCTTCTAGTACTCAACAGGCGACAAGACATTCAATATCCACTAACTCATGAGCATTCTTTCACAGATGATAGATTCATGCATCATACTCTTGTAAATACTTATACTTAGCATGACATGACTTTCAACATCCATTCATATCTTTCAGCATAGCAGACAATGCATACTTTAATAGCAGGGGCAACTAGTTCCTGCAATCCTCTCAAATAGCCCAAAAGCTCACCACTAACTGAGCCACGATATCAACCCTTGCTCAGACTCACCAACTTCACATTGATCCATCTGCTCGGATCCACATATCAAACCGGTTTTCTCCTCGGTAGATTGTCAAGAAATATATCCCTCGCTCAGGTCTAACCGTTCACGCTCAAATCAGGAATCAGGTATGAGACCCTCAAGCGGCATCCTGTTCACTCATCATCAGAATCCATAATCAAAATCAGCATCAGGTATAAGCCCCCAGCGGCGTCCTGTCCACTATTCACTTCCGGCATCAGGTATAAGACCCTCCAGCGGCATCCTATTCACTACTCGGCATCAGAATTCATCATCAGAACCGGGAATGAATCCATCAAGAGGCATCCCGTTCACAATCTCACTACCGGGAATGAGTCCGTCAAGAGGCTCCCCAATCACATCTTCAAGCTCAGGAGTAAGGCCATCAAGTGGTATCCTATTCACACTACCTATGTCGAGAATCAGGAGTGAGTCCGTCAAGTGGCATCCTATTCACACTATCAACCACTGGAATCAGGAGTAAGCCCGTCAAGAGGCGTCCTATTCACATTATCTGTCATCGAAATCAGGAGTACGGCCATCAAGCGGCATCCTATTCACATCATCTATTACTGGAATCAGGAGTAAGTCTGTCAAGTGGCATCCTATTCACAATCGCACGACCAAGAAATGAGTCCGTCAGAGACATCTGTTCACATATCTCGATCACCAGGAAGTGAATCCATCAGAGACATCTTGTTATTCTCGATCGTCGGGTATAAGCCCGTCAAGGGACATCTCGTTCATAACTTCAACAAACAAGAGTGAGTCCGTCAAGTGGTGTCCTGTTCATATCACCTACCATCAGGTATAAGTCCCTCAACGGTATCCAACTTACATCAGCATCAAGCATCAGGTATTTCTCTTACCCTCTCGCACTCTATAGCAATCACGTGCATCGCATTTTGCTATCCCCACATTTTCACGGTGATCACGCATACCGCATTTCGCTAATTTCATCACTCTTCACAGCAATCACGCCTCACGTGGCATTTTACTCTCTCATATCTTCAACAGTCACGCGCATCGCATTCTGTTGACCTTATTTCCACGGCAATTACCCGTATCGGACTTTGCTACTCTCGTCTCTTATATTCAAGGCAATCACGCGAATCGCATTTTGCCACTCTATAACTTCACAGCAATCACGCCCCATGTGGCATTTTGCTTCTCTTATCTCAAACTCTTTGCAGCAATCACGCCTTACTCGACTTTTTGCTCTCTCATATCTTCAACAGTCACGCGCATCGCAGTCTGTTAGACCTTATCTCCATGGCAATTACCCGTATCGGACTTTGCTATTCTCGTCTCTTATATTTAAGGCAATCACGCGAATCGCATTTTGTCACTCTATAACTTCACAGCAATCACGCCCCGACACGGCATTTTGCTCTCTTATTTCACAGCGATCACGCCCCATGTGGCATTTCGCTATCTCACACACAGCAATCACGCCCCGACGTGGCATTTTGCTCTCTCGTCTCACATTTTTCATCACTCTTATTCTATCGTAGTATGAACTACGCTCGGTCTGATTCTCCCGACGGGAGATACGTAGGCAACTTTAAGAGCTCGACCATACCCTCACTTTACTACATTTTTGGTTAGAGTTGAGATTACGCGGTTATACACTTCTTGACTACACCATCCCTCTTCTACTCGATTCTCATGTGAATCTCCAACAGAGTCGTTCACCCTTTCTGGTAACGCTCTCAATCCCCATCGGAGTTGTTTGCCCACCCTGGCAATACCCATAATCCCCACTTGCCTACATTGGCACCTCATACTCACTTGCCTACAATGGCATTTCACATTCACTTGCCTACATTGGCACCTCATACTCACTTTGCCTACGATGGTATTTCACATTCACTCGCCTACGTTGGCACCTCATACTCACTTGCCTACGATGGCATTTCACATTCACTCGCCTACATACCTCATACTCACTTGCCTACTTTGGCATTTCACATTCACTCACCTACGTTGGCACCTCATACCCACTTGCCTACTCTGGCACGTCCTTTTACTTATTCTCATCACTTAAACGAAAAGGGTCAAAATGGGTCGTCTTGTTTCTTTGTCACGATTTGCTTCGCAAAACATGACAAAGAGGGGCAGCTGTAGACACCCCATTTTGACCAGCCAAAAAAAGAAATAACTGTTACAAGGGGGCCCACTGGGTACACAAATCGAGGAAGAAAAAGGTAGAGTCGTAATCAGAATATCCAGAGGTCAAATCAAATGTCAAATCAAGTTATTGTCAATTTGAATACCCACCAGCATGGTTTCAAAAGCATGTCGGGTCAGCCGTAGACGCCCGTTTTTTTTCCCACCTACAAAGAGGTGGACAGATAAGGCACATCGAATCTGATGGGTAGGAAGAGCTTATAAATACATGGTCCCTAGACTTCGAATCGTCAAAATCGAACCACAGGCGAAGAAGTACAAATTGTTTAAAGTTTGGACAAATCTGCTATTTGCTAGAGAGGGATCAGGATTACTTTTTTAGCTTTTAGGATATCAGAACAAACATCTTTCATGACAGAATGGAAGTGCGTGACATTACCGAGGACTTCCTAAAATTTCATCTCAATTGAACACCGGATCTGGAAAAAGTACTTTATCAGGCGTAGAAATCAAACGGAAAAATTCTATTTCATCGCCAGAGAACTTCAGAAGGTTTAAAATTGATGCCAAAAAATCATATTTATCAAGATGAAGAGCCTTCGAAAATTTCGTTGCCATCAAACGAAGAAAGTTGCAAAGCTGTGATAAGGTCACTCACAGGCGCGTCAATTTATACTGATAAATCATCAGAAAGCCTTGGTCTTCGAGATCAAATCGGCTGTGACATTTTCGATCTGGATTAAAGTACTTTTCACATCGAGACGGAGAAATCCCTAAAATTTCATCTCAGTCCGATATCGGATTCCGAAAAAAGTGCAGTTTAATTAACGGATTTGTCAAGACAAATGCTTAATACGAGTCATATAGTGTTTCAAGAATTTCATTTTTGCACTAATATTTCGCGTTTGTCGAGAGGACCACAGAAGTCCAAGTTTTCGTCGCACTGCCTTCCATAAAATTCGAAAGCGCAGCGCTTGTACATATATCTAGATATTTTATTTGCTTAGCAACTAAGTAATCCAGATTTGAGCCAATCGCGCCATAGGAGTCACTTTCTGATTGGAGAAAAATACTCCTCGCATTAAAATAAAGGGATCCATGTAATTTCGTCTCATTCCGACACCGGATTCTGGACAGTTCACCTCGATTGTCGCGTTCTGGCATAACTGGTGCCGAATGTGGGTCACACAATGTTTTAAAAATCCAATTTCGACTTCAAAATTCTATGTTAGTCGAGAGGACCACGGAAGTCCAAATTTTCGTCGCACTGCCTTCCAGAAAAATCGAAAGCGCGGCGCTTGTACAGATATCTAGATATTTTCTTTGCTTAGCGACTAAGTAATCCAGATTTGAGCCAATCGCGCCATAGGAGTCACTTTCTGACTGGAGAAAAATACTCCTCACATTAAAATAAAGGGATCCATGTAATTTCGTCTCATTCCGACACCGGATTTTGAAAAGTGCACATCGATTGGCGTGTTTTGTCATAACTGGTGCCGAATATGGGCCAAACAACGTTTTAAAAATCCAATTCCGACTTCAAAATTCTATGTTAGTCGCGAGTACCCAGCGGTCCAATTTTCAACCACGTAGCTACCCGAAAAATCCCGTAGAACGCGGCGCACACACACAATATCTAGATATTTTATTACTTTATTATTATTATTTTTTTAATTAAATTATTTTTTAATCAAAAATTTTCCTATAAATACAAGGCCCCCCATTCCAAAAAATTCACCAATTCACTCTCCCCCTTAGGCTTTGTTTGGGAATCCTTAACCCTTTTTCTCTCCTAAGCCCTGTTTGGCTACATTAGCCAAATAAAATCCAAACTCCATCATAAGCACCTCTAATCTCATACATACAGTATATGTATGGGTACTATTCATATATACGGTATATACATATGGATACTATTCATACATACAGTATACATATGGATACTATTCATATATACGGTACTATTCATACATACGGATACTATTCATACATACAGTATATGTACGGAAATTGACTCTTCCGGCCCTTCCGGACCCAACCATGACGTCTATTTAAGTCAATTTTGTGTCGAAATACGACTTAGGCCTCCTCGGATTATTTCTGCAAACGCTTCTCGGATTTCTTTCATCCTTTCTCAACAAACATCGACTGAACTTCAATAGTCGCCTCTGCACAGGTAACATACTAAAACTCATACTCTTAGTAGTGCGGCCACCTTATAAATCCACTGGTTGGATATTCCGCCTTTACTGCTTTATTTACTTACTGTTGTACATACTTATTATATGTAACAAACCTATGAACTTATCAATTATTTCACGACTACTTTCAAACCTAAACCACTGGGCACCGACCCGTACTTCCGGTAGAGTGTTTCTAAACCATTGGGCACCGACCCGTACTTCTGATAAAACTTTCACATCATCATTTTTACATCACTGGGCACCGACCCTTACTTCCGGCACATAAAACAAAAAGACAAAAAAAAATCATAAAAACAAAAAATACAAAAAAAACTCGTCGCACGGTCGATCTACCCAGACTTTTTTACTCAAAAACACTTTCACAAAACTCACTACTTTTTCAAGGTTAAAGTCTAGGACTACACCGCACAGGTTAAAGCTCCTAGCTACACCGACTTTATTCAAAATACTATTTTACACACTCACGGTCTAGATCGACTAAAACACTCACGCACATATACAGCACAGAACTACGTACGGCCTGATTCTCGTGTCGAGATACGTATGCAACCCATACTTGGGTGCGGCCATAACTATACTTACAAAACTATCTCATGTCTAGATACGTACGTACGTACTTTCAAACTATCTCGACTGAGTCGAGATACGTATACATACATTCAAACTTATACATACTTTCAAAACTATCTCGTGTCGAGATACGTAAATCGGCAACCGCGTGTCACGGATGCTCGCGTTTTAATTTCTTATATATGTATGCTACTACCCCTTACTTATGCCCCGTTACTATGAAAACCACTAAAACGGCAACCGTGTGCCACGGATGTTCGAGGGTGCCTAATACCTTCCCTCGACATAATCGAGTCCCCGAACCCACTTTGAGAACTCTGGTTTCGCATGACTAATTCGAGTCACACTTTTTTAAAAGGGCCACACTCTTCTCAAACTATTTTCTCAAAAGTCAAAGATGATTACTCTAATCGTCTTTGCAGGGATCCTAACTCCCGATAAACGTTAGGTGGCGACTCTGAACTCTTACTTGGCCCTACTCCCCACTTGTACATACTTTCACACATTTCCTTTCGCGCTTTGGTTCGCTGCTTTGAGCCTTTTATCTCTATTTAATTTTATTTCCTTTAAACCGGTCGCGATCCCTCGAGGGGACCGCCCCCCACCTTCGGGGCGGGCGCGACACTCATCATTGAGTGTTTTATTACATTATTTGGTAACATTAGTTTAGTCATTATTTGATGAACTAATGAGACTTATTAGTGGGTGTTATACACCATTATGCACAAAAGTTATTGGATTGGTTTATTAGCCCATATGTTACACATGTGATATTGAGGCTAGATTAATTGGGTTTAAACTTCAATTACTATGGGTTTTCCAACAACTATATTCTTGAGCCTATAAATATAAGGCTTGGAGCATATTCTCTATACAACAATATAATATGACTATAAGTCAATGAGATGGAAATGGAATAGTGTTAGTATGATATCTACCTCTTTTATTATGTGAGTATATATATATATATATATTGTATTTTATATTTGGGCAAAGAAAGGTGTTGGAAGAAGTTTCGGTCTTCCCTAAATTGTGTAGATTGGGGATGATCACAGCCTAGAGCTGGGTTGTAATATCCTGGAGGCGACGTGTTATTCTCCTACACCGGTGACTACCGTGAGAGGCGCGAATCGTCTTAAAGAGAGCGACCTAGTCCGCACTCAACCCAACTATGTGACTTTTTTGTGGTATGATATTCCAAGCGATGTCATACCATTTTGAGGTAACATTATGCGATTCGCGATTTGGTAAGAAGATTTATTTTTCTGTTGTTATTTAATTATTATTTTATTTAATAAATATTTGTGTTTTGGAGGTAAATCCCCAACACTTATGGACGGTGACAGAGATTAATTGGGTCATTTTATACTAATGTGTCAAAGTCATTTGTTGCATACGAGTCGAACCATACCTGCTCGCGAGCTTTCTCACGAGCTTGCGAGCTCAAACGAGTCGAGCTTTCAAGTATTCACGAACTTTCTCGTGAGCTTTTTAGCAAGTTTTTTCGCGTGCTCTTTTAACCTATATAGTTTAATAATAAAATAATCATTTATCAAGCCTATTTACGAGATATGCCATATTTTCTCTTAAATTATATAATTTTATAATATTATATATATATATATATATATCATTATACAAGCTCTTTATCAAACCTATTAACTAACTTTTTCATGAGCCTGCTCACGACCCTTAATCGATCGTGTTCACGAGCCTGCTCACAACCCTTAATCGATCGTGTTCACGAGCTCAAATGAGTAAGCTGAGTCTAGCATTTATTGAGCCGAACTTCGAGCCCTTATTGAGCGACTCAGCTCATTTACACCCTAATAAATAATTAGTTGAAAGGGAATGGTTTGCTGCTTGGAGCTGTCCAGGGCTTAGGTGCAGCTATGGGCTTAGTTGTAGAGCCCAATAAGCTATGGGCTCAAGCAAATCCAGTCAAGGAGACTTCCACTGTCGAAGATTTAGGCCTTGTTTGGTTTGCATATTCTTTGAAGAAAAAGGAAAACAATAAAGGAGAAAAAAAATTGTAAGGAAAATAAGTTCCTTGTGTTTTCCCTTGTATTTTTCCTTCATGCTTAACCAACATTAAAGTTAAAAATTTTCAAAATATTTATTGTAACTTGAGAAAAATTTGACTCACAAATATCACAAATTTTGACTTATTTCTACTATGTTTCTTTACTTTTCCATTTTCTTCACTATTTACCTTGGTAGCCAAAAAAAAGGGAAAAGAAAGTTTTCTTTTGTACTTTCCTTTCTTTTCTCTCACAAAATGTATGAACCAAACAGAGCTTTACTTGATTGAGACAATGGTTTTAGACTAAGCAAAATGGATGACAAGAGTTCATCGAGCCGAATCCAAATAATTTGAAATTAGACTTAGGCTCCATTTAATAGAACTAAAAATTAAGTCTTGGATTTCAAGTGTTGAAAACATTAAGTTAAGGGTGTAATAGTCAACAAGTATATTATTTTAAATGAAAAGCGTAATGTATTCAATGAATTACTTTTAGTAAAAAAATTTGGCAGACTTTTGGCTAAGTTTTCGGCATTAAGTGGTAAGTCCTTATACATTATCAAACGATTTTGGATCATTGGCTCCCCTTTAGGACAGCACCCACGTGGCACTTGCAGAATCACATAATTTTTATTTATTTATTTATTTTTACATCTTAAAAAAAATACTTGAAATTTTCATTTTTAGAACTTAATTAGATTATCTAGCATACCCTAGTTGATCAGTTGAGTTGTACAATCATCTTCCTTCAATTTGTATTTGACTAACAGTCTAACACGCACCCTTTCCCTTTTGGTTTGTCAACTAACCTTTTATTTTTGGGGAAAATACCTTTTACCCCCATGTGGTTACACTCATGTTCTCATAACTCCCATGTGGTTCAGTTTGTAACACTTAACCCCCCTGTACTACGGACTAAAGTGAGACTGTTAACTTTTTTAACGGCAGTCCCACTTCAGTCATTAGTACAGGGGGGTTAAGTGTTACAAAAATGAACCGCAGGGGGGTTATGAGAACATGGGTGTAACCATAGGGGGGTAAAATGTATTTTTCCCTAAAGAGTATGTATAGGGGCTTGGGGGTATTAACGTCATTTCTTTTTTTCCGTTAGAAAAGTTAACAGTTTCACTTTAGTCCGTAGTACAGGGAGGTTAAGTGTTACAAAATGAACCACATGGGATTATGAGAAAATGAGTATAACCACAAGGGGGTAAAATGTATTTTCCCCTTGATTTTTTTTGTTCCAAGACATTTATAATAAATGCTAATTACTTATCGAAGTACACAAAAGAAAATTAGAATTTCCTAAAATGATTAATTTCTTCCATTCGTCGTAAGGTAAAATCTTTAGGATTCCATCTAGAGGTCATTGTAATTTTTAAAATATGAGAGATGTTTTTGTATTTGTAAAATATGTCAATGCAATTTTTCCCCAATTGATTTAAGGAATTGTTATATACATCCGTGTATTTGCTATGTATACCCAAATTTTTTCATTCTAATCATTTTTCTTCTAAAAATTTTTGCTTTTGTAAAGGTGAGCGGTGTACATAGCAAAATTAGCGGTGTACATAGCAATTCCCATTGATTTATCTGTCATGCCCCAAATATAATTACAGATACCAATATGGTTATGGTATATAGTGAAATTAATGAAGCTATGACGGTGTTAATATTTTAAAAATTACCAATTCCTGAAAATAAAATATTAATATTTCACACTACAACTTCTATAAGAGAATTCTCTTATTACATTGCTTTTTATTCCAAACAGAAAGAAATAAAGTAAAATGAACGATCTTGATCCTTAAGCAGCCATTTTCCTCAGTTCTCACCTTCCGTCCCTGTCCCTGTAATTTTTATTTATAAAAATAATGAGCTGTGTGCCCAGTAAGGATATAATTTTATTTTTGAAAATGAATCATTGTGTTAAGATTAATACATATATATATATATATATATATATGTCTTTAAATCAGTACAAGTTAAATAAATTGCAGACTTAATATTGCATTTACCAGCTGCATGTATAAACTATACCTGAGTTTTACTATCCTGTCAAAATAGATCAAGATTATATCAACCAAGCACAAAATAATTATCTCATCAAGGCTACAGCACCCCAGCTCAGCTCGAAAGGTGTATACTACCTACCAGCCCAGCTCGAAATAGGTAGTATATTAGTGCACTAATTGTAGGACTATCTCAGTCCCTAGCCATCCCAACTTTACTATCTCAGTCTTACATTATTTAAGGCCTCGGCCTTAATTTTAACAAATATTCATAATAGTTTATCATAATTCATAGATAGTTTATGGACAAAATAAAGCACTACCTTATAATTTTCCTAGATTCAAATTTTGGTCTAACCAAAGTTTTAATTCCAAACAGTTCTTAGATATGAGTTTCAAAATTCACTAGGAATTTCGTAATAGGAAATTTCGAGACAAAATGAAACTGAGCAAATCTTAGCACTGAAACTCTACTAATATGACAGGCTACTAGATATATTCACCTGGGTAACTTTCAAAAGCTATGAGGCTGGATGGTTTTATGGAAAACTATCAAAGGTGTTGGTCAGGGTTCAAAACTCTTCATGGGGTTTTTTTTTTTTTTTTTTTTTAAAACATCAAAGGAAATGAAAGAGAATTAAAAAGGAAAAAAAAAAAAGAATTAGAGGGGCAATTTTGCTGGTACAAGGTATTGAACCCACCATCTTTAGGATTCGGGGTAACAACTAAACCCACTCTATCAACTAGTTGCTTTGTTTCGGAAATGCCCACGGAAATGCCCAAGATAATGTTATATACTATTTGTGAGAGCTACTGGTGACAAAAACAAGAAAGTACAGACAAGAAGTTTCGAACCTATGATGATCATCTGGGTGTCGTTTGAGCTGACCATTCGGCCAACTAAATTCTCAGTTCCTATATTGCAAAAATAAATACTAATACCTAAATACTGGAGTATTACATATTACAAATTCATTCAGGCGTCTTCTCCGGCGACTGTGACTGAAATTTTACTATTTCTTGCTCATTTTTACTCCGTTTTTTATACCGTTACTTCCAAAATGATCGTATGAGCCTTAAGAGCACATCTAGTTGCCTAAAACTAAAAAAAAAAAAAATCCAATTTATTTTGCTACCCGCTTGACCCTGAAATTTGATTGTACCAATTTCATTAACTAAGAACTTAATAAAATATATGTTTGGGTAGAAAATCCTTACCTGATTTAGCAACCACAAAGCCCTTCCTTTTTTTTTTTTTTTTCTTCTTCCTCTTCTCGTCTCCTCCTCTTCTCGTCTCCTCCTACGATCCTCTATCTGTTTTTTTTTTTTTTTTTACTGTAGCGTGTAGTGTAATAATATGATTACCTATTTATACATAGACCACCTGCTTGCTTCTTTTCTCTCTCTTATCATTGTTTATAACAGATTTTATCCCAAGAATTTGCCACCTCCTATTCCTAGATATACATGACTGGGATTGTATTTTTTTTTTTCTTGTTATACTTATCTTACCTATCCAGCCACATCAAACCTATAAACATAGGAGAAGCTTCTATTGTCCTGATCCAAATAATCTCACCTGAAACTTACTAGTTTTGGCTACCTCTTGCTAGCTTGTACGGCTAGACTCAACTGACCAAATATAATACATATACATATATATATATATATATTGTATGCATTTACCCAATCCCTTGATATGTATGATTTAATATGTGTTATGTGTATGTTGTATGACTGCTACATTTTTTTTCCAATCTAACACATTATAAACCATTGGTCTAGAATAAGACTAGTAGGGGTCCACTCACTTGGTCGGTGGGGAGATTTTAGGAAAAATTAAAAGTAATTTCTGTGTGCGACATTATAGCCTATTATTAAGAAAATTAATGGTTTTTATGTAACTAGTAATAGTAGAAAATATTTTCTCATAGTATCCTTTCCCTTTTATAATGTATATGTTATTTACTTACATTGCTACCATTTTTATTGATATAATAAAGCTTTTTTTTTTTTGCTTTTTTTTTTTTTTAAGAATACTACATTATCACATTATCAATTAGTGAAAATACAACACTTCAATGCATTTTTTTAAAATCCCCAATTGATAATCACATCATCAATTAATGAAAATACACCACTTTAATACATTTTTTTTAATGTACATATAACTTTGTTCCTAGAAGCTATTGATTTACATGTGTACCATGTACGCGTCATGTAGACCAACTTGTATTTATAAGGATCAATCTCATAAAAACAATCGACATGTATATAGTATTGTTGTGCTTCTCAATTTTGAATTTAGAATTTGGTCTCAAATGTTTTAACAATTGTACCATATGATATGACAGTAATCAATGGTACTATATACAACTACATGGAGTAAAACTAGCAAAGCAGTCAAGATTCAAATTTAGAAACATAACATTAATGTTTCAGTAGTAATTCTATGCTTCCCAAATTTGGTTCTCAAATGTCAATTGTACTATATTCAGTGACATATGTTTTTAAATTTGAATCTAAAATGCTTTTGTCATTTGTACCACATACAATACATATGATAAACTCTATCACTACCACAACATGTGTTACAACTATTAAGTTATTTGAGAACTAAATTTGATAGTCAAATTTGAAAATCATAGCATTATTCTTCCTAAAAAATTGCACTCGTTTTTTCCTTCATGTAATAAACGTTTAAAATGTGATTTTTTGTTTATCAAAAAAAAAAAACAATTGTGATCTTTTTGTACACATTGCCCAGTTTACTTCAACCAAGCCCATATGTAATCCAGACACAACCACTTTATATAGAATAATGCTATGTGCATCGAAAAATTACACATAAAGTGTGCACCGAAAAATCCTGGCCACAGGATCAGTGGGATTTACTGTCAAAATCAGTGGAACCCACTGGGGCTAGAATCTTTCGGTGCACACTTTAGGTGCAGTTTTTCGGTGCACATATCATTTGTGCTTTATATAGTCTATGTATATAGGCTATATTTTATTCTTATGATTAAGCTCATTTTCAATTTACCTTCCTATACTTTAAAATTGGACATTTACCCCCTAGAGTTTTGGACTAAAGTTAAACTGTAAATACAAATTTTAAAATAGCCCCTCACAAGGATTAATATTAAATTTGCCACACAAAGGAGAGTTTAAGTGTCAAAATTAACTCCACACATGCAGTTAACTCCAAAATTAGTTCCATAAAGGGGCTGAGTGCTAAAAAAACCCCAGATAGTTGGGTTAAATGACAGCATTATCTCCACATAGGGTTTTGTTCCAAAATCAACCTCACAAAGGAGGTTAAGTGTAGTACTCCCTCCGTCCCATTTTATGTGTCCATCTTTCCTTTTTGGGATGTCCCAAAATTGTTGTCCACTTTCCTAAATTAGTATATAAATTTTACTTAGTTTCCCCACATACCCTTCCTTGCAATCAACACAAAAGCAAAATAAAAAAAGAAAGTGCTATGATTATGGGCAATTGTGGAAAGTAGGTGTAGATTCTTTTTATCCCCTTAAATAGTTGGATTCCCCAAGATAGACACATAAAATGGGACGGAGGTAGTAATATTTTTTGACTAATTTTAGAATTTTTATGAGTTTTGAGGGAAATTTTTACAGTTTCAATTTAGTCCAGAACCACAGGGGGTTTAGTGTCCACTTTTGAAGTACAGGGGCTTAAAGTGAAAATGGGCCAAACCGTAGGGGGTGTAAGTGTATTTAATCCTCATAACAATGTTGATCAAATTTGCTTATTTTAACCCCTAGTGGTTTGACCAATTTGCACTTACCCCCCAGTGGCACTAATACCCTTCGTGCTTCGGACTATAGTACACCTTTAAAATTGCTAACAGAGCAAGTTGAAGTGACCAAATTACCCCCCAAGTCTTCATAACAATGTTGATAAAATTTGCTTATTTCAATTCGTTTAGGAAGAAACATATGGTTTTGAATTGGGTGAGAAAGAATCTTTGATATTTTTTAAGATTTTCTTAGTATACTAGGATAGAGGCCCGTGCAATGCACGGGTCCGTCAAAATTAGAAAATAAATTAGATGTATTTATTATTGATGCATTTATAGTTTTGGCACTTGAATAAAATTAAATCAAACAATACTAAATCCTAAAAAAATAAAATCAAACAACATTAAATCCTAAACGTATTAAATATGTACTACTAACAAAATAAAGTTGTAAACATACAAACTTCAATAATCCTGGATGGAAGCAAATATATTTTCTTTTCTTTATTTTTTTTCATTTCCAAATATTTCTTTAGTGTTTTCACTTCTGTTTGTTTTAGCATTTCTCTCCTTTCATTTATTTGTTTTTTTAACCACAATTTATTGTATGAATTATGTATAAAATAATGCAACTACGTATGAACTTTATACAATATAGTTGAGAGCATTGTTGTTTAAAAGTAATAACTTATTTTTAATATCAAAACACGTGATATTTTGAAAAACCTTATCATCTTTTGTTTTTTGTCTTTTTTGTTTAATTACATATAAACTTCATACAATAAACTTGAAAATGTTATTTAAAAGTAATAACTTAGTTTTAACATTATAACACATGATATTTTGAAAAAACTAATCATATTTGTTCCTTTTTTATTTATGGGAATGATATGAAATTGCATGAAATTATAAATTTCAAAAATAAATTTATTAAATTTATTAAAACTATTATTATTATATATTTATTATGAGTATGTAAGTAATTGTAAATTATAATTTATCTTTTAAGTTTGCAAAGTATCTCATATATATTTATTATGCGTATGATAGAAGTGTATGTGTGTGTGAATTAAATTTATAGGAATGCGTATGTGATAAAATATGATTGTAGATGTATATATTAGTAATTGTATATTACAATTTGTCTTTTCACTGTGCAAAGTATTTTTTATATATGTATTATTATTATTATTATGAATTAAATTTATTATATCTATTATTATTAAATATTTATGAGGAGTATGAAATGATATGAAATTAAATTTAAAAAGCAAACGAATGTATGTGTGTGTGAATTAAATTTATAGGTATGTGTGTGTGATAAAATACAATTTTAGATGTATTAGTAATTGTAAATTACAATTTGTCTTTTAACTTTTCCAAGTATTTATTATATATGTATTATGATTATTATTATATATTTATTATGAGTATGAAAAGATATGAAATTTTATGAAATAATAATTTTATAAAAAAAAAATGAATTAAATTTATTAAGTGTAAATTATATGTGTGAAAATCCTTGCTTGGGAAAAGCCAAAATAAAAAAACGAAAAACAAAGCACAAAATCGATTTGCCAAACAAGGCACCGAAATTGTTGACTTTTGATCTCATATATGTGTGTCAAGCATTGTTTGGGAAAAACAAAAACAAAAAAATAAAAACAAAGCACAAAATCGGTTTGCCAAACAAGGTAGCTGAAATTGTTGACTTTGGATCCATGGTTTTAGTGCCTTGTTTGGGAAAAAGTGGAAACAAACAAGACAAACAAAGCCACAACTGATTTTCCAAACAAACCCTATTAGTTTTTGAGTGTCTTGTTTGGGTTTACAAAAAAAAAAAAAAAAGCACAAACACAAATGCAGCCAAAATGCAATTTGCCAAACAAGGCATAGCATCTCAATGTATTAGTAATGACAAAATTACATATAAGGAGCAAACAATTTAAAGAATTCCAAATTAGGACAAAATTGAAATTGAAACACCACTAAGGCTCTTTTATATTATAGTGTAGATGTTATGTGCTTGACCTAAAGAAAATAATTTATGACTTATTTCCTTTTTATATGACTTTTAGGAGCAAAAGAATCATTTACCCTTCAAATTAGGACTCTCAAATGTAAAACTGTTAATTTGAATGGAAAAGGTCATTGTTGCACTTTAGACCGAACCAAAAGAGGTATTAGTGTCAAAATTTAAAACACGGGGATAAGAGCAAATCTGTAATACCCTGTATTTTGATATATTAGTAAGACCCGGTATTTCATTTTTATACTCGTATAAACTTTCTCTTCCTTTTGGTAAATTTTGATACCAATCGATTGACATATTCTCAATCGATTGACACTTTTCTGATACCAATCGATTGATAAGTATCCCAATCGATTGACATTCAACCGACTAAAAGTGATGACGTGTCATTATCCCAATCGATTGCCATTTTATTCCAATCGATTGACATTCATCTCAATCGATTGACATTGTTTCCAATCGATTGACTACAAATATCTGTTACCAATCGATTGACTGGTGTCTCAATCGATTGACATAACCTGAGAAATGTTTTCTTCTTTCCTTCAGCTTTAAACGCGTGGCACTCCCTTATGCCTATATATATGTTCCATATTTATGGCCTTGGGTCATTTTGGCAGTCATTAAGAGAGAGAGAAATATACATACTCTTGAGATATATATATATCTCTATATCTACACATATATACACTCCACACACACACTCACTGCTTCGGCAGCTGGGAGGAAGAAAGAGAGACAGAAAGAAGAAGGAGGAGACAGAGAGAGGGATGGACAGAGAAGAGGAGAGAGAGAGAGAGAGTTTGAAGGTTTCAAGCTTTGAAAACACACCCAAACGCACCCTAGGTGAGTTCTAACTCACTTGGTCTCTTTATGTGATGTTTATGCAAGTTATTACGATGTTTAGATGGGTTAAATGCATGTAGTGCACGTTTATATATGCTGTTTTTACAATCTGCTGGAGAAGACGTAGTACCAATCGATTGACATGATCTCAATCGATTGACATCAGTTGCATCCCAATCGATTGAATAGGATTTCAATCGATTGACATTATTCTAATCGATTGACATATTTCTCAATCGATTGACATAACTTTTGTTCCAATCGATTGAACTTTTGTTCCAATCGATTGACATGATCAGTACATGGTTTCCTTTGCCTGTTTATTATATAAGAGGTTTAGTTGTTCGATTTCTGATTCGGGAATTCCATTATGCGATTATGGGGTAGACAAGAGAAATGTGACACCAAAGATTTATGGATAATGAATAAAAAGTAATATGAAGACGTGGGTTGACGTGTTGTTTCTGATATGAGTTCGATATCCGTTTCTTTTAATCCGAGTAGTCAGGCCACATTGGGAATTGTCATGTGTCGATGTAGAATGGAACGTAAGTAGGTTTGGTAAGTTCCGGGAATGGTACGTGGATGGATGATTGGTCATGATATGCTCTTAAAAGCGGTGAACCGGACCATGGTTCTTAAAAGTGGTGAGCTGGACCAAGAAGTCTTAAGATAGACTGGATGATCTGTGATATGCTCTTAAAAGCGGTGAACCGGACCATGGTTCTTAAAAGCGGTGAGCTGGGATCACTAGTAGATGACGTTAAGTCGTGGCAATAGATTGATATGCCTTGTTCGAAACGTTATATCCCTGAAATGCGGTGAACAGGACCATTGTTCTTAAAAGCTGGGGATAGACTGACGTGAAGTCCATGACATGCGGTGAGCAGGACCATTGCTCTTAAAAGCGATGGACAGAATAAGGGTGTATCCCTAGAGTTAAACGATTGAGTCTGTTCATGACATCTGAATACGTTGAGTTCGGTATTTGAGTAATAAGACGATAAGGGTCGGTTTATAAGAATGAATAGAAGAACAAGATAATGTTATTTTATAATAAGATGTTAACTCGTGTTTTTATAAGCTTGTGTTTACTTCAGATAACTGGTACCTCGTTAGTTTATGCTCACTCAGCTCTCAGTAAGCTGACGACCTTTTATTGCCTGGACATTCCCCGTCCAGAATATCCTGCTCCTTATTCTGCAGGTAAGGACCAGTACACTGATGATTATTATCCAGAGGAGGGCCCCACCGATGACGATTACGCCAGGAAGGATTATCCTTATGCCAGTTGAAGACTGAAGATGTTATAATTAGATTTAATTTCAGTTGTTCTGTTAAACTTTTGTTAACGGGTACTTGGGCATTTGTTGTCTTCAGACCTGTTGTGATCCTGTGGACCATACTCTGATAATTTGTAATAGTTAGCACTTTGTGCTATTTTCAGTTGATTACTGTTGCTTTTCTTTTGGACTAGTACTGCGTGGTGTGGATTATTAGTGACTTTCACCTGTCATTCCTTATGGACCCATAAAGGAAATTTATTTTTCTCTATTTATGCTGCTCCGGGGCGTGACAAAATCGGCCAAACCACAAGGGGTGTAAGTGTATTTAGCCCTATATATATAGGGGCTGCTAACCTACAACATGATGGTTGTAGGTTAGTAGCATACAACAACCTCTTTAGCGACGAAAAATAGGTTTTTAGCGACGCAATTTTTGTCACTAAAGGTTTCAACTTTTAGCGACGAAAAATTTTGTCGCTAAAACCCTATTTTTCGTCTTTAAAAGCCTCTTGTGCTGTAGGTTAGCAAATCACATATATATCTATATAATAAGATAGAGCGGTGTGGGTCCCTCTCAAAACAGCAACTTTCAATCTCAACCGTTGAGACAAGTTGAGATATTTTCAACCCTTGGATCATTGGTCCTTCAAAAATGATTAATTCCACTAAATATGCCATTGTATCCTATTAAAAGTCACCTCAATTTAGCTTATTTTTGTGTGTGTGTGTGTGAGAGAGAGAGAAAGAGAGAGAGAGCGAGAGAGAGAGCGCTATACCAACTATTACCATATCCTTTAAAAATGGAAATACTTAGGAAAAAATATTCATGGAAATTCAACTATCTTTGGAAATTCAACTATTAATAAGATTATGTAATAAGGAAGAGCGCCGTGGGGCCCTTCCAATTTAACAACTTTTAATCTTGACCATTGAGACAAGTTTAGATATTTCAGTCCGTCGGATTGTTTGTCCACCAAAAATGGTTAACCCCATTAAATATTGCATTGTATCCTATAAATTAATTCCATTTATCTTCCCAAAAAATATATATATTTTGATTGTGAATTTTTCAAACTTCATTTTAAAAAATCTGAAATTACAATAAAGGCTCTTTATAAAACCGCACCTACACAATTATTTTCTCTGACCCAACTCACTAATTGGAGTAACTTATCTCTCTCTCTCTTTCATCTCACGTAATTAGTTCCATCTCTCCATGTCCCTCTTTCCCCCAATTGAGTAACCACCCACATTCTCTCTCATATATTTTACTCACAAAAAAGAATTCTCTAAATTAATTTGAATTTGAATAAATACATATCTATATCCTAAATTAATTAGTCTTGGGACTGATTAAATATTGGCGTAAATCCCTCTCTCCCTCTCTCCATATCCCCTCTCACGTAAATCCCTCCAAAAATCTGTTTGTAGTACACCATAAGACTAAACCAGAGAAAATTGGAGCTGTTTATTCCAAATTGTGCCCATGGGCACGGGCTATTAAGACTAAAAAATTCAACCACGTCTTAGTTTAATTTCAAAATCAATGAACTGGTAGTACATTGATGTGCCCATGAAATCTATGTATTCACATAAATAACATGTGAGTTTGAATGATCAGTATAATTTTATGCAAAAGATTTATATTTTTAAAGTATTACATTTTTTTTCCTTTCTTTTATGCTGCGTGGGCATAACCCGGTATATATATAATACCAAAACATAAAACCCTAAATCTTTTAAAAGCACAGAGGCCACAGCTGAGCAAGTGCAGGTCCATTTCTTCTTTTTCATCTTCGCGGCCTCCTCCTCCTCTTCGTTCCATCGAATATGAAGGTGTGATCTGAGAAAAAATCCCTAGAACTCGATTCTTAATCTCCGTGAAATACTAAATTCTATAAATAAAAAAAAATGTTTATAATAATCTTTAGCTTCGTTTTTGATTTTGGTTTATTCAGTTCAACATTGCCAATCCGACCACAGGGTGTCAGAAAAAGCTCGAAATTGACGATGATCAGAAACTGTAAGAATTCTCTTCTTACCCTTCCTTGGTTCATTGATTTCACATTACAATATCGTACACTTGTTTGATCTTTAGTTCGGAGTATTCTACAAACTGTTTGATTCATTGAATTTCGAATCGGTTAAAAGGTTGTTGATTGGTTGAATTTCTGCTACTTTGGGTCCCGCATTGTTTCTTTTAGTTTTGATTCTGAATATAGAGCTTGAAATCATAAGCATGGAGTGTCTGCTAGATTGAATTGTTATGTATTGAAATGCTTTCATTGCAATTTTATAGATGTTATGGGTTTAATGGTACAGTAATCTATGTGAATGTCAAGACGATTTATTTTGAGCTTTCAACCCATTGCTAGATGATTTGGGGTTTTTACAATTTATATTATTCATATAGTGGATGAAATCTTGTGGATTATGGCTTTTCTCCCTTTACAATCTCAAGCTGCATTTTGAGATTACCTTGTTTTGCCCACAAACAATTATTAGCCAAATGGAAGACAAAAAAGGAACCTGAATGTTATATCATAAGTTTTGAACTTGTATAGCAGAAGGATTTAATTGGTGGATATTCTAAGATACTACTAGTCTACTTTAGTGTGTAGTAGTGGTGCATGTTTATTTGTGAGCATAGAGTAGTCATTTAGTTAGTTCTTTTTGACAATCTTATTGCATGGCCTGACAATGATTTTCAGGATGTTTTGGTAACAATGAAATGGTGTATTATCAATACAAACTTCCGACCGTGCATGTAGTTAAACTTGCTTATTTCTGTGAAGTCATGGTTCATTCAAATATTAACTGGCAGACAATTCATCCGTGTCCTATGCAACTTGTGCTTGCATGCGCATGATGGGTGCAGGGATAATGTATAATCGTCATAAAGAAGAAGAATGGAATATCCAAGTGTTTACACCCATATTTGGGTTTAAAGTACCCTAAAAAAAAAGATAAGAGAAAAAGAAATCGGTTTAAAGTGAGTAACCGATTTATTGTGTACTAGAGGGTTTGTAATACCACTTTGAAAAGTGGGTGGTTATCCTATGACATGTGACATGACAGGGGTATTTACAAAGTGATGGTTGGTTATCTAGAAGTGAGCTTGTTATCAAGGTAGTGTTTGAAATAAGACTCAAACGGTAACCAAACTCTTAACCTATAGCTGTAGTATTACTAGTCAAGCGATTGTTTGAGAAGTAGGGATGTTCCCTTAAGTACCTACTACTCTGACGCAAGTTATATATTACTAGTCTACAAGACTAGTTAATTTGGACAAGTGAAATATGATTGAACAATGCATGAAAGACAAGTGTAACGCTAACATTATGATTGAACAAGAAATGATTGAAACTGTTAAGTGGCTGGAATTTTACAACTAGAGAAGTGAGAACTTGACCAACAATAGAGTGCTCAAATTACAATTAAACCAAATTACAACTAGTATTTGTGCTGGATCGTAGTATTAGAAGTACAAAATAAATTTAAAAGCCATGGAGTCTGGAAAAAGGAAAGGGAAAACAACAAGTGTTGGAGTTGATGTGGGATCCCTTTCTTTGTGGATGGTTGTCTTCCTTACAATATACATAACAAAAAACTTTTTTCAACCACTCCCTTGATTAGTGATTACTGTCCAACGTCTAGTTAACGACCCATGATTTTGTCGATATACTTATCATCTAAAATGTGATAGGATAATTATTTGGGATGCAATTGATTAATTTTCTGCTTTGCATTTAGAATGGCCGGAAGATCTGTAGAAATAAGTTGCATTGTGGTTTTATGCTTGTATTTTGAAGCTAGCAAAAACCTCGTGGAATTACCTGTGCAATGAATTTGGTATTCGAACAGTCAGATAATCACATTTCCTCCGATGATGCAGCCGAGCATTTTTTGACAAGAGGATATCACAAGAGGTCAGCGGTGATTCTCTGGGTGAGGTATGATTTTCTGAAGTTGATTGTATCTTTCGAAGTATCACTTCTTGGTGATGATATACTAAAGCATATTTACTTCAATGGTGTTTTGCAGGAGTTCAAGGGCTATGTATTCAAAATCAAGGGAGGCTGTGACAAGCAAGGTTTTCCAATGAAGCAGGGAGTGTTGACTCCCGGCAGGGTTCGTCTGTTGCTTTACCGAGGTTGGTAGATTGTGAAATATTTCACTCTGTTTCTCACTCTCTTCATTTTTGTTATTGGAATTCTTTGTCCATTGATTTTCAATATAAGGGGATGTTTGGGAAAGCAAAGAACCATGGCTCATAAGTGAACCGGTTCTATAAATTCAAGTGTTTGGTCAGTGTCCATTTCTTGCACATGAGTTCGTGCCTAGTCTAATAACGTCTTAAGACTTTTTCTTTGCCAAACAACACAATCTCGGTTCTCATAAAAGCCAGATAGAAAGTCTAGAAATTTAAGACTTTGACAGAACCAGACCCATTTTAAGCATTCCCAAACAGTCCCCAAGTTTTCTTTTAATGAAATTAAAGTTAAATCTTTGAGCAGGTACCCCTTGCTTCCGAGGGCACGGTAGGCGAAATGGAGAGCGTAGAAGGAAGTCTGTTCGCGGATGTATTGTTAGCCAGGATCTCTCAGTTTTGAACCTGGTTATTGTGAAAAAGGGTGAGAATGATCTTCCTGGACTGACAGACATTGAGAAACCAAGAATGAGAGGTCCAAAGAGAGCATCAAAGATCCGCAAACTCTTTAACCTTTCCAAAGATGATGATGTGAGGAAGTATGTCAACACTTATCGGCGGACTTTTACCACAAAATCCGGTAAGTTTTGTCTTCTGGTACTTGTAGAGTTCTGTAAATGGAGGAGTAAATGAAGAATATTTTGTGACATATTTATTTCTGGGGTAAAAAATGCTTCATTTTCCCTAAGATTTCTTTTGAAATTCTCTTTAATAAATTATCTCAGTTAGGCGCACGAATTTTAAAGCAATTTCAATATAGGACAATCCATTTCAATTGAGGACATTTATTTAAGACTATTTGAGGCCCTCAATTGATCGTCCTCAATTAAGATCGATGTAAGATTCAATGGCCTTGAGTTATACAATTAATAATTGAGGGTGTAAAGAAATTTTGGAGAAAAGAGAGGGCACCTAAGTCTATTCGACCCTTGTTTTTGCAAGAATTCTTGATGGTCTTGGTAGTCTTTGAAGTGTAAATGCATTCTGCACCCTAGAACTAAACACGAATTTGAAGCTTGGTCCCTGTTCTTTCAGTAGTTGCAATTAGGTCCCTTCAAGGCTTCAACTTTTAGCCTATTTGACAATTAAATGTACCTTCTTCTTAGCTTCTGTTAGAAAAAGTTAAGGAAACTCCTCATTTGGTGCCACATGGTGAAATGTCAGCCTCCTTTGATGTGGTTGTCACTTTTTCAAGCTGAAGAAGGTTGACATTGCAATTTGTCTAAAAGTTAAGAGATCAAATTGTTACAATTGAAAGATGTGGGACCAAATTACAAATTGGTGTGTAGTTTTAGGGTGCAAGATGCATTTTACCCTTCTTTTTATTATATATATATATATGTATATATAAATCTGGTGTCCTTTGTGCTATTAATAGGGAAAAAGTGCAGCAAAGCCCCAAAAATACAAAGGCTGGTCACTCCCTTGAACCCTACAGAGGAAGCGAGCAAGGATCGCTGAGAAGAAGCAGAGGATCGCAAAGGCCAAGTCAGAGGCAGCCGACTACCAAAAGCTTCTTGCCAGCAGGTTGAAGGAGCAGCGTGATCGTCGTAGTGAGAGCTTGGCGAAGAAGAGGTCCAGACTCTCTGCTGCGAATAAGCCGTCTGCCACAGCTTAGGTGGTTTGGTTTACAATCCTTGGGGTTCTTAAACTCATTTCTTGATGTCATTGCTGAATGATATCATTCGCGCATGAGGTGATATTTAGTTATTTACTGACATTTAGATGTTTGGAGTCCATTTGAGGCTATACTGTGCCAACTGTTCTACTCAGAAGCCTTTATGATTTTGTTTTACTTGTTTGTGTTGATTGAAATTTTGACTTTTATATATGGATTTGTTTGTTTACATTTTCGATCGGTTTTTGGTAGAAGCTTTGTTTAGTATTTGGTTTGAGGGGTGCCCTAGTGAGGCTGGCATCTTTATCTGTCTGATTTTTACATTAAACTTGTAACATCTTGTGATCATCATTAGATTCATGAACTGTTTGTGGTGTCACTCTAGCTGCCAATTTTCCACAGCAGCTTGATGCTTCTGCTGCATGTTTAGTAAACATATACATGGATCCGATAATATCCTTTTCAAGTAAAGAAAGAGCCACCGTTGCTTTCCATAGCTTCCCTTCCCTCCGCTTTCTCAGCCCCCGGAATCACCCCTATATATTATATTATATTATATTATGTTATATATACATACACACGCACAAATAGTATATACCCAACGATTTAAAATAGAGTGCTCAGTGTAAGTTCACGGACACAGTATGTTCCCGATACTTTTAAATAGATTGGTGTGAAGGTTTAGAGTAACTAAAGTGTGAGTTCTAGCATTTTCCATTAGATAATCACCAATTGGAAAATTGGATGATCAATACGTATGGGGCAATTACAAACGTACAATATACACAAAAAAAAAAAAAAAAAATCATTCCGTTCTTCCTATCAAAACTTCCAAACATATTGATATAGATGAATGAGTTATTGGTTTCACTTCCTTTCATATTAGATGGGGAAATGTCCTTTGTCTTCTTTTCTCTTAGAACTCACAAGTAAACGAAGGAATGAAGGAAAAGAAATGAAAAAAATTTCCTTGCATTTTGTCTCTTTACCCAAATTGAAGAATAATCACTTGTCAACTATGGTATGCAATGGGAAAAAGGAACTAAACAATGAAATCTAAAATTTTATATTTGTTCCTTACTTTATATATATATATATATCCAATGGCGTAGAGAATCTCCTTTAGAACAAGTGGTTATTGAACTTCAAAAATCAATGCCGCTTCCTTTTCCTGAGAAGCAAACAGCGCTTTCTAATTTTTCTATCCTTCATCTTTGTATTTTATTTGATCAAAAAAAATAAAAAAAAAAAGTTCTTTGTATTTTCTAACGGAGTAGAGAATCTCATTTAGCAGTGGTTACTGAACTTCAAAGATCACCCCACTTTCTCGTCATCAGCAACAAACAAATTTTTTTTTTTTTTTTTTGTGTATATGCTTTTTTCCATTCTAATTCAAAATTCCTTTCACTAATTACTAATTAAGCAGATTGTTACATTTACATCACCTTCGGTTTATCTTAAAATCCAAATAAAGAAATAAATCGAAAGACTTCGGAACAAAGAAATATATTCAATTCTCCTGTCCCATTAGTACAGACTATAGAGTAATGTCCTGCTTTTAAAATTTTGAATCTCAAATGTTTTTACATGTATTTGGGAAGCATTTATGATTAAAAAATTTAGAACGCATAGCATTACTCTTGGTATCACCTTCGATATATTTTTTCCAACTAATGCTAAGCTTCCTACATTTGAGTTCCAAATTCGGTTCCAAAGTACTTTAATAATTGTACTACATGCTTTCCTAGTGGCCCAATCGTTGAAGTATGTGCCACAATCACAGCATGCGGTACAACTGTAAAAACATTTGAGATTCAAATTTTGGAAACATAACATTATTCTTTTCTTAAATTCTAAACAGAAATGAGCAACGGTTTAGTTGAGTTAGTAAAAAGGCGCTTCATGCCACACTCGTATAGGGATTCGAACCCTGTCCCCCTTAGGAATGATAAAATTCACCGCTCCGCTCTGCCCCTAATGGAATGAAATTGGAGGAGCTGTAAAAGGAGTAAGAGCGGGTTTGTTATGAAAAAATAAAATTCCTATAAGAGTCGGGATGAGTTTGTTATCCGCTAAAAAACTACCAATTAAAATCCGCATCGCCCTGATTAAAGTATCAATTTACATGTATACCCTTACACTAATACCTTATTTACGAAGATCCATTATAATGTGGTTTTTCTTTATTTCATAAAATTGTTTTTCCTTTTGAACATGGATTTTTTTTTTAATTTGTTTGTGGTTTTGATTAAAGTTATACTTGTATATGAGTATATCATGTGTAATGTATTACTGTCTTTTGAGTTCTTATTATTACAAATTACAAAGTTTGTTTGTTTGTTTGTTTTTATTATTATTTTTTATTTTTTTTAGCGGGACGGATTTGGAGTACCGGTTAATAAGCGGGTAGGTCTGTAGGTATAGGAGTTGATTTTCACTTTAAATGGAGCAGGGCGAAATTGGTGTAGAAGTATGTTAAACGGAGTTGGAGTTAATATATGAGTATTTCGTATCATACCGACCCGTTGTCATTCCTAATCCCCACACTAATTGTCCTGCGTGGAAAAAATATTGTTGCAACGGTGACACTGACACTACACATGACAGCTTTTGAACTATAGAAACCTAATGATAACGGCATCGTTTTACCATTCTCAATCTCCTCTATCTGCCGTTATCTCGCTCGCGCTCTCTCTCTCTCTCTCTCTCTCTAACCTAGTGACTGGCATCCAGAGACTGTGGTGAAGTGGGTGCATATATATATATATAGACATCCCCATCTATGGTGATGGAAGGACTAAGGAAACTAGAACAAGTACAGAGCACTATTTCTTTGATGCAATCACATGGAATCATCCATTCTTCCAACACCAATCCCCACTCTCATCGCTTCATTGCTAATTTCGTCCTCCTTTTGGTAACCAATTACTTCACTCCGTTTTTTTTTCTTTTTTTTCCCCCTCGATTTTCCCAATATTTTGCTATTAGATGTTAAATGTTGTATTTTTCCCTCTTAAATGTGAAGTATGAGTGGTGTCTTGAAAACCAAATTATAGGTATTAATTTGAAGTGGTGAAAAATCCTCGGCCACGGCTTGCGGCAGCACCCATGTGGCCACTTGCAGGATCACATATAAACTGCAAACAAAATCACACACACACACACACATATATATATATATATGTGGTCCTGCAGCACCCATATGGGCACTGCCCAAAGTGCAGCCCCAAAGGCTTAGTTTGGCCCCCATGTGGCTTTGGCTTTTTAAAAGGAGCTTATGAAATTTATTACTAAGTTGTTTGATAATTTTATACAAGTGACATACTACTCTTCAAAAAGACATCATGAAACCAAAAAGCAACCTTGAGCTTTTAAAAGCTCCATTCTAGAGCTTTTAAAAACTCCCCCCAAAAAAGCCCTAAGTTCAATTTTTGCAAAGCTCATAAACTAGTTACCAAATGAATTAACATTAAATTGAGCTTTAAAAAAGGAGAAGCACCACGTGGGGGCCAAACTAAGCCAAAGTGCTGTTGGGGATCCTTACCTGCCCACAATGATTGCCAGTAATCCAAAACCTAATTTGAATAGAATGATTCAATTTACAAGATTACCTCAAACAAATAAATGTGCAACCAATTGTAACTTGACTTTACAAAACCAATTTGGTTGTTCTTAAATGCCTTTTGAAGGGGAATGGAAATGGATGGAATTAATGAAGCTTAGCTTAGCATTTCATCTTCAACACTTGGAAAACTAGAGATTGAGCAGAACCCTTTTAATGTGCTTATCTAAGAGGCCCACCCCCCATGCATATTTGGAAACATATCTTTGTAGTGATAAAATTGGTCAGAATAATGCTGCCCTCTGTACCACTTCTGACTTGTTGCATGACGACTTGATATGTTGGCTTCTTGTATGGGAAGTTAGGAATTTAGAATTTGAAGAGAATAACTAGCACCAACCAACATGCTTAGTTAAAGTTGTCATTTAGTTGAAAGCTATTTGTAGATAATGAGACCTATCACACCACTCGACATGGATATATGTAGCACAAACCTAAATCCGCCACCCTTGATAAAATACTCGCTATCATGCCAACCATAATGGCTATGATAGGTTCATATGTCACCACTTGGCCTGCAAGGAGAGGTCACACTCCGCTGTCCCTCGCTTCGCCATTCCCCAAGCACTTGGAAAATAATCCAAGTGTTAATTTAACGTTGCGTTCACCTCCACCCACCTCGCTTGCCACGCCGGTCCTTAGTTGGCCAAGGAACACACTCAATGCATGTGCCTTGGCCTAAGAGCTAGATGCCTGGGCCCGAGGTTCTACCTCAACTATTTTGGCACCATCCTATGAGCACTTGGCAAAGTATTCAAGTGTCACCTTACCTCACTTCCCCTTGCTCACTTGACAAATTATTTTAGCATTTGGCATTTGTCGAGTGGCTTAAGCATAGACACATGTAGCGGGAGCGGGAGCGGGAGCGGGAGTGGGAGTGGGGACGGGGGGCTAGGGCGAGGGCTAGGGCGGGGGTGGGACGGGGAAGCGTTAAACTGTAAAGAGGTTCATTGGTTTGGAGCATCTAAGAAGTGTCTAAACATTTCAGATAGATATATTATGTATTTAATTAGTGACGAGGAGTTTGGATTGAATTAAAATATTTTGATAGTAGATTTTGTTTTTAAAAGTCTTAAACCGTATTTTTCTGCATAAAAATATTTCTTCGAAAAATGTTTGAGCAAGAAAAGAACTTGAGTCTATTTATAAGCTATTTTGAGATTTGGTTTTGATGCGAGGAGGGGGGTGGGAGCGAGGATCTAACACGAGGGGAGCGAAGTTCGGACAAGCTTCCAAGTAAGACGTATGGAATTGCGAGTCTGAGATGGGAGCATGACCTTTTTAGAAGGTTCTTGCTTGTTAATTGTGCACGCATTTAACATCCGAGCAGCGTGCTCATGAGTGCAGGACATGCTTGAGATATTACCTCTCGACTCATCAACTTGCCAATACATGTAGAAACCTTTCCTTACAAACCCACCTCGGTGTCCATCACCTTGCCTGACGCCACCTTGCGAGCCAACCTCACTGTTACCTCCAAACACCTTGCACTGAGGTATGTTACCTCATTTTTTCACGACCCAAATCCACAAAGTATGGCATGAGGGCACGTGACATGCCACCAACACCTAACCCTATTTATTAACGTTCAAAAACGAGTTTGAAAAATATGAATTTGTAAATTTGAGTTGGATTTTATGCCAAAAGATAGCCGTTTGAGTCTAGGTTCCAACGTTGAAAACGGTGCACGATTTAAATTTTTTTAGAAAAAGTTATGTTCGTTTCCGTAAAAGTCGTCATTTTGAACCAGTTAAAACAATGTGTATTTTGTTCATTCGATCGATCGAACCAGGTTCTGTCCAAACTTTATTTCTCAACAGTGGCCATTTCGATTGAGCGAAAATAGTTTTGATAGATCGAAACAACGTTTGTCCACAACTCTAGCCATGAACATCTGATCAATCAAACATGCTTAAATAGCAAAAGCACTTGCTAAAACCTTTCATACATGAATATAAGAGCCTTTTACATCATGTTCTACACATGCTCACTTTATAGAACATAATTTACAAGTCCTTTAGTTCCAAACTACAACTACACCACATACAATATGCACATTAAACACTTGCTCTCCTCTTTTTTTCTCTCTTTCCTTTCACCTGAAACGGTTATAAAATAACCGTACGAGCTTGAAGTTTAGTGAATAACATGCTCTTTGACATAAATTCATGTAATATGCAATTCAATGCAACATAATGAATCACAACCAAGTAAGTATTTGTCTCCAAAGCTTTTTGTTCTTCTCACTACCCCGTGCTCGTAATGGCACCCTTTATCCCTGTTCCGAGCTATCCAATACCTTATACAAGGCATATTGAACACTCAAACATTAGGAGGCTTTTCTGCACTCCCTTTTGGAGCCCTCTCTTTGTAGTGATAGAACAATTGCTTCTTTATCCGCATAAACATGATTCCAACAATATAATCCTTTCTATCTCTTGCACATATAGTCAATCATGATATACAAGCATGTTCGCAATTCATGAATTGAAAGTAAATCATTTATATGCCTCGATTTCATTACTTGAAAAGTTTCCTAAATGATAGAGGTTACTCACCTTGCTCAAGATATAGAATTGACAAGATATAAAGCTCACTTTCAAACTCCTATAAATCATATAAGATTCCATAGTATATCAAATCATATAAGATTCCATAGTATATTAATATGAATTCTTCTAATTAATCCAACAAAACTCTATGGAAATGAAATTAAATCACATAGAAAGAATCCTCTTATCCAGCTTCTCAAATCTAGCTTCAATTTGAGATAGAAATCTCCCTAGCACTCTCTGCCCTTAGGTTTCCTTCTTTTCTCTCTTGTTTTTCCGTTTCTTCTTTGCACGCACTTGCTTGTGTAGAGACAAGCTCCTCAAAAAAATTACATCTTATTTATCTAGTTATTCTTCCATTTCTCTCTCTTGTCTACTTGAATACACATGGACTTAGCCAAATAATGCCTAACACCTCCCACTTGACCACCTACTAGCTTAGGTAATATAAGGTAGCACCTTGATTAGCTAATTACTCATCATTAAGCTAATTAATCCCAATTAGGCTAATTATTAGAAAAATTCTACACTTTCACCTACTCTATTTCTTACTAATTACACAATAGCTCCTCTACTTCTTGTGAATTGCTAATTCACCTACTAGTTATTAGAATGTATTATTTTTACTCCTATCATTTGTGCCCTTGTCTAGCAATTCAACATTTAACATCAAATATGTATCCAATGCAAGACATCAAATAATTCCATGTCTTTCAAAATATGCAAATGCCAGATAGATTGCCATTTATAACACATAACAAGAGATTATCAACTCTTCCTTTATTTCCTCCACATTTCCCATATCCATTTCAATATGGATTCTTTCTTTCTTTCCTTGTGTCTTGAAAAGGACACCTCTATTCATCTCCTTCCATCACTTCATAATAAGATCCAACTATGCAATTCACATGAATATTCATGTCATTACCATATGGTCCATATAATGCACATTAAGATGTCATAATAAGATCCATTGGGAGTGTCCTTAGCTCAGTGCAAATATGACGTAATCAAGGGCCGACCCAGTCCGGGCTGTAGCTCGCCCCAAAATTGGACAATTTTTGTTGTATAGTTAATATTCTGGTCTAATGGTAAGTTAGCCCACTCTATATGTTTGGCCTAACGCAAGTTCTTCTCACTTCTTAAGTTAGCCCAACCCAACTTTTGAAAGGAAAAAAGTTATTTGTAATATATTGGTCCAATTGTAAATCAGTTCACTCTAAACCCAACACTTTTTCTTCCATGATATTTGGTCCACATTTTTCTCATACTTCTTAATTTAGTCCAACCGAAATTATTTTACCCTTAGCCAGAACTATACACATTACAATCAACGATCAACTCTTGTTAACAAAAATAACGATAACTTGCACATAAAGAACGAAACTTCAAAGTGAATGGAGGAAAGGATTACAAGCACAAACGTCTCAACTCTCAAAACGGCCAACATACCTCACTTAGCAAAATTATAACATTTCTAATGCAAAAATCCAGAAAATATGTATAGAATGATTAAAAAAAAAAGAGGGGGCGCTGCGGGGCTCGCCACTACATGTATTTTCAGCTCACCCCAATCTGAAATCTTGGGTCTGCACTTGGATCCAATCTATGAGTATGTCCTCATCTCTCTACAAGATATTGGAGTTTTGGGTCTTGGTGGATGGAGCTAAGAATTTTCTTAGCAAGTTCCACTGGTCTAAATTTTAACCTACCCAAAATAGAGATAACCATGTGTCTCGACTCACAAGGTACACATGTATGCCATATCTCACCATCGTTGTATTTAGCATATTGCTAAGACAGAATTCCCCTGTCAGGATGACCTTGCCTTCTTATTAGTTTCTTCTCCAGCTAGCTAGGGTGCAACAAACAGTTTTCGTCCATGTTCTTGCCTCTAGGATTTCTCTAGGGTTAACGTTCCTCGCTAGGACAATTAGAACCAACAAATGAGAAGTAGACAAAATGGAATCCCTTACACTAGTTGGGTTGTCCATACTCTTCTATAGCGTTTCTTTATCTCTCACTCTCATTTATGGCTGTCTTGGTCCAACTTTAGCGTTCGCCTTGGGACTTCAACTATCTTACATGTAATGCCTCCACGACCATCTCAACACCAAAGAATCCATACTGCGTTTGTGAAACCAATATCTTGTAGTCTTCGGAAGGTCGTGTTCTCTATTACTATAGCAATTGTATAATAAGAATCATAGCAACAGATGCAAAAGCCATTGTCAGCCAGTGGTTAACTGTTGGTATGGCATCTAAGGGGTAATGGGTGTTCAATGGTTCAAATCTTGCTACTCTCGAAAGCTTATTTTGGTACGGATCATGTAGTTTCTTAACCCAAAGGTGGTAGTCTATGAAGCAACGACACTCTTTTTTGCCCCTCGTATCAGTGTCGGCAGCGTATTCAACACCAACACTCTCCGATACTCTTTGGACACATGTCAATACTCAAAATATCGTGCCTAATTTTTTATTAGTTTTTCTTGAACCGACACTCTTTGGTCACGTGTCGGATACTCAAGTAGGTCGGGAGAGTTTGCAGATGTTTTCCATTAACCATTGGTGGGTAACCTATGGTGCATGTGCACCTTTGCTTCAAACCCTATCTTTGAAGCTACTTGTGCACCCTTCTTCTTTGTCATGTTGTGAGAGGAATTGGAGTTCATACTCCTTAGTGCACTCGATGAGAAGGAATAAGATGGCATCGAAACGTGCAGAAGACTTGGTTTTCATTCGTAGTATTGATATTTTTTTTGGGACAAGTACTTAAACTATTTAGTGGTTAGTAAATGTGCTTCGAAACTTGGTTGATGAATGTTGATTTATAAAGATGTTAATGAATTTTATTCATTGGCTTTGTTATTATTGATAATGTCATAATATTGTTGTGATTATGTGTTTTTATGCCAACTTTGATTATACATGGTAAAATATATATTTAAAAAAATAGAAAAAAATCAACGTATTCGTATCCTGCTTTTTTCTATGTTACACGGACTCTTCAAAGTGTCCGGAGCACACGAATATGATTGCCATATCCGACACGGGTACTTTGCCTTTCTTGGCTAAAAATTACACTAAACTACACTAGAAGGATCCTATCTAAGTGTCATACCCATGTCCGCAAAGAGTCGTGTCGACACGGGTATTTCTCCTATTTAGAAGAGTCCATGTAACATAGGCTTTTTTTGAGATATATTGTGTCCACGTATTCACGTCACATCGTATCTGTGTCGCATGTCCGTATCGGTGCTTCTGAGGTTGTAGTGATTCTATATGGTTGGGATGTTGGCGAGTGGTCCTCTCTCTCTCTCTCTCTCTCTCTCTCTCTCTCTCTCTCTCTCTCTCTCTCTCTCTTTCCCCATGCATGTGTTTGCGTATGTTTCCGTGTCTACATGCTCTTTGCCTAGGGCCCAAGGGTATGGTCAAATCTATATGTTCCTAGTAACTATTGGAAATTTGGAACTTTGACAGTTGCATATTGAACCTTTAAAGCTACCACGAATTATATTTCATCAATATCTATTTCATTTTCGTATGTGCATGAACTCGTTTATCTTGTGTCTCTTACAAATTGTATTTCTCTTCCTTTTTCATAATAAACTGTGCAACTTACTCTTTTTCTCAAAATAGAGAAGCTAAAAAGTTTTCTTCCTTGCTGATTCTTTTCATCTTGGAAATGACATGTTGAAGTTGCAACCATGTGGCGAACTTGACATGGATATGAAGTGTCAATTGATTGCTGAACATTCATCCAAGGTGAGCATAGTTTCCAGATTACTGTGCTTCCATTTTTGTAAAATCAGAGGATAAAAAGTGCTAATGTTATAGTTGACAGATTTCTGCTGCATTTCTGGAGGAAGCATTGCTTCAGCTTGGTGGGGAAGGTATGAACCATTTAGAAAGCAAGCAGGTGGTTGTCTCATGGCAACAATTATCATCCTTTTTTGTCTTTATGAAAATTCATTAATTGAACTTTTGTTGCCCAAGGGCGAATTACTGATAGTCTATGTAGCACAGATACTTCAATTTAGGTTACGTGTCCGACACCAACACTCGTCAGGCATGCGCTAAAATAAAATAAAAATGTGTCTTAGTTTGTTTTTTGACATTGGACACATGCAAGACACACGACAGACACGATCGGACACGGAAGTGGACAAGGCAAGGCAAGGCAACCCCTTCGAAAATGTTTCTAAGAGTTTAACGTAAGAATCATAATGTAATAAAATGGAGAGAAGTAATGGGGTTATTTGAAAATCTAGGAAATCGGAAGGGACACGACACATGATATTGCATAATTAATTTTAGAAAAGTGTATTATATTTTTTTGTATCCTAGTCGTGTCTGTATCCTACATTTTAAAGATTTGACGTGTCGTTCCTTTTATTGTTGGTATATATCCCTGTTTCCTAGACATACACATGTGTAGAATTCAAAATTGATGTACAATAGGCTATCCGTTGAATTACATGTGATGTTTTGCTTTTTTTATTTATTAAATATTGTGATTTTATGCGTTCTGTTTGAAATAGAATCTGTTTCTACATTTATTTTGAAATTCTCTCGTTTTTCCCCTTCCTTATATCTCTTCGTTTCCGGATATATATATATATTTTTTTATAAACGTTGGTTTTCTTTTTATGTCCAACAATTGAGGCTTGCACAATTGGGGAACATGTTTTTCTTTTTTGTTATGTTGGTATCTTGATGATATTGTTGTGATTTATATATTTTTTACGCAACTAATGGTACATTCTTTTAATCTTCATATAAAAAAGGTAGAATGTATGTGTATTCCTGCATGCGATGCAAATCGATTCTTCAGTGTATCGTACGATTTTAACAACAGAGCAGGACTAGCCATACCCCAAACAACACAAGCAATCGCTTGGGGCCCCCAATTCTAAAGTGCCCCAAACTAACATATACTTCCCTATAAGCCCATGTATGGATATGTTAAAAACAAAAGCCCAATCAGTTCAGGTCACCTTAAGAGACCTTTCAAGTTTCATAAAAAAATAAAAGCCCAATCATCACTAAAACCCAAAAGCCCAACTGCCCACTGTGCCCAACCAACACATATAAAATACTGTATCAAACAGAGTTGAAACATATTCTCTCTCTGTCTTTCTCTTTCTCCATCTCTACACAACTCAAGCTACATGCCCAATCCTCAATGCCGATTCTCACTTCATGGCTTCGCTGGACGAAAGCTAAAGAAATAAGGCTTTTATTTAAAGTATAACATATATTTATACTTGTAGACATGTGTAAATAGACCTAAAAGAATTAGCTTCAGGGGCGCTGCCCCCAAACCCCCGTTATTTATAGGGCCCCGTATTCCAATCTTGCTTAGGGCCCCCAGTTTCTCAAGACCTACTCTGCAAATGGAGGTCCTTACCAGGTATTGCAGAGAGCTGACTGCCGAGAATTAAAAACCCAAATTTGTGAGTTTTTTTTTTTTGGTTTATATTTTAAAAGAAAAGGATGTCCTAACCAACCTTATAAGAGATACACACACACACATATATACACACACACATATATATAGGGGTTCCTAACCTACATCACGGTGTAGCTATAGGTTAGCAGCCATACACCAACTTTTAGTGACAAAAAGCACGCTTTTAGCGACGAAATTTTCCGTCGCTAAAAACCTCGATTTTTGGTGACAAAATATTGTCACTAGAGGCGATTTTTTTGTCGCTAAAAGGGCGTCATGCTGTAAGTTAACATTCCCCGTATATATATATATATATATATGTAGGGAGAGGATCTTAGGTGCACTGGGTAAAGCTGAAACTCTTAAAATCCAGAAAGGAGAGAATCTTGGCAAAGATCACAAAAGTGAACTGTTTTGGAAGGTAAACCGAGATCAACAGATATCTTTACGTACGCTATCCTTGACAACTCAAGACGAGATTTTGAACAAGATTATGAGAGAAGCTTCACAAAGAAGATTCAAAGCTAAGAAATTTCTGATATGGAGGATCCACATAAGAGGCAACCATAGACCATACATTTCAAAGCAAGTCTGATAGCCCCAAAAATAAGAGAAAATGGCGCCATTTTTTCTTGCGAGAGAGATCAGTCAGAGGAATCTTATGATCAAACAGGTAATCAAACTTATACAGATACTCAAGTTTGGAAGTTGAACGTCTAGAGGAGGAAGAAGATAAACATCTAGATAAAGATGAAGAGGAAGAAGCTATACGTTTAAAAGTGAATAGTGAATAGTGACCTTTTGCTACAGTAAAAGAGGGTGATTATCCACATACATTGCCCTGAGCTGAAACTCTTAAAATCAAGAAAGGAGAGAATCTTGGCAAAGATCACAAAAGTGAATTGTTTTGGAAGATAAACCCAGATATCTCTAAGTACGTTATCCTTGACAACTCAAGATGAGATGGTATAAAGATTGGCTAAATACCACAGTAATATGCCTTTGTTGGGAAATTATACTGGAAAACATGGTTGAATCATCCGTGGTTCCTCTTGATTCATCTAGTGCCAATTCACTTGGACCAGCTGAAGTTGTCTGTATTCACCAAGACTTTTGTCAAGCCATTTTGAAGGAGGGATATTATCAAATGAGAACCCTTGGCTTCGAGGATTAGAGAATGGAGATTCTGTGGAAGTCTGGGGATTTGGTGCTTGTGCTTGTTTTGGTTGGCCTATTGCCATTTTTTCTTGCGAGGAATGAAACAGATCAGCAGATCCTGACATCTTAGATAGCTCATACACTGATTGAAGCTCGTGATTGATTGAATGATTGTTGTACTGGTTTTTACTATTCTCCCATGTTCATAAATAGTGTGTAATAGTGTGTTATTATTCTCCCTGTTCATAATAGTGTGTAATAAGGGATGTATGTTTTTACTTTTACTTTATGTCTACTTTCTGTCTTTGTTAGTCTGCTTTATGCCTACTTTTGTAAAACCATGTGGGCATGTCGGTTTGCTTTAGCTTCTCCTTAAGTCCTATAAAAGGAGCTTGAATCTCATTGTAAAAAATCATCTGAATGAATGAAGCTTTCATTTCTATAACTTATATCTTTATCTCTCTTATTTGATCCTATACCTCTTATGTGTGTTGTACCCTATTTGTGATTGCACTTTACCAGAGCTGAAGAGAGGATTGGTTCAAAAATCCGAATTCTGCTCTTTTATTGTCATAAAAAGCTTCACATGCCCATCGTGACGTGGTATGTTCAATTAGCCCTTCTTTTTGCACTCGAGTAATTTTAGCTAAAGCTAGCTGGTAATGGTTGGATATACTCTTTCAGAGAAGAAGGACGAGGGGTAGAAAATATATTTTTGACAGTAGTGGTCAGAGAGGTGGATGGTTTCACGAAGGTAGAATTTGGATTTAGAAACCGAAAGTGACACTTATGCCGCCACGTTACATTATCAAATGGCTTACACCGAAAGTTACACTCATGCCTTTGACATAAGCCAGCCATCCATTTCTGATGAAAAGATGAGGTGGATTTAATTCTTTTTTGAGGCGGGAAAGAAAGTCAGAGAGGATATTGGTCTTTCCTTCGATATGGTCAGCATCAAAACTCCATTGTGAAAACCAGTTTGCCCATCAGAGAAGTTGGGCTGGTGGGAGAGCTTTCTGTTTGAATTTGAGCATTTGGGGAAAACTCATAAAATCTGTTTCAATGAGAAAATGATGGCTAATAAGATGGAATTTAAATTTTTCAATGGCTTTCATTATGGCACGGATTTTTTGTGGGCATTGCTTTGCATAATGGTCTGTTTGGCCTTTACCTTTCCATCCTGTTTACTCGTTCTTGACCTTGCTCCATTTCAACCATGTTTTCCAGTATAATTTCCCAACAGAGCATATTTATTACTGTGGTATTTAGCCAATCTGTATACCATCGGCATTATGTTCAATAAATGTCTCTTGCTCAGGTACTTTGCTCAATGTCAACTTCGGTCAGATGGAAGGTCTTCCTTATCTGTGTGATTCACATGGCATAGCTAGGTTTGTAGCAACGCACATAGGAGTTATAGGATGAAATAAGAGAGATAAAGATATAAGTTATAGAAATGAAAGCTTCATTCATTCAGATGATTTTTTACAATGAGATTCAAGCTCCTTTTATAGGACTTAAGGAGAAACTAAAGCAAACCGACAAGCCCCCATGGTTTTACAAAAGTAGACATAAAGCAGACTAACAAAGACAGAAAGTAGACATAAGTAAAAGTAAAATCGTACATCCCTTATTACACACTATTATGAACAGGGGAGAATAGTAACACACTATTACACACTGTTTATGAACAGGGGAGAATAGTAAAAACCAGTACAACAATCATTCAATCAGTCACGAGCTTCAATCAGTGTCTGAGCTATCTGAGGTGTCAGGATCTGTTGATCTGTTCCTGTTTCTGAGTGGGTAAACAAGCTGGTAAACACGATACATTGGATGATCTGGGTGTGAAGTGTCCCAACCATATTGGTCATGGAAATCTGCTAGGATGCCATGAAATAATTGACAATAATCCAAAGGGTAGAGTCCAATATTGTGCCAAGTGCTAGTGTTTTTGTGGAGAAGTTCTGTGGGAACTTTAGCAGGATCTGTCTGATTGACATGGCATAGCTGGGTTTGTAGATAATGGAAACTATTTAAATTCTCAAATGATAAAAATTCATCATAACTGGTGAGATGCGGGATGAAGGGGTTCTGTATATCATCATCTCATTTTGCGAAGATGTAATGAAATGTTCTCTAAATGAGAAGAGGATGACACAGTGCTTCCATGGAGATTGGCGCAAAAGGGTTTGCCAATACGCAAAATCTCCAATTAGTTGGAACCATTTGCTAGGTAAGGAAGATCTTTCATTTGACCGAAGTTGACATTGAGCAAAGTACCTGAGCAAGAGACATTTATTGAACATAATGCCGATGGTATAAAGATTGGCTAAATACCACAGTAATAAATATGCCTCTGTTGGGAAATTATACTGGAAAACATGGTTAAAATGGAGCAAAGTCAAGAATGGGTAAACATGATGGAAAGGTAAAGGCCATAATGGGCCGTCATTGAGACCATAATGGGATACATAAAGCTTAAGGAGAGAATAGAGTCTGTATTGCGAGAGATGAGTGTGTTTTCTAGAAGGGTGTGCTGTATGTGCATTGGCATGGTAAAGAGGAGAGAGCCAAGTGAATTGGCACTAGATGAATCAGGAGGAACCACGGATGATTCTTCATGTTTAAGAGCAGCGATCAAAGGAAAAGATGAGGTGGTCGAGATAGGATTTATTTCTTTTTTGAGGCGGGAAAGAAAGTCAGAGAGGATATTGGTCTTTCCTTTGATATGAACAACATCAAAACTCCATTGTGAAAACCAGTTTGCCCATCGGAGAAGTTGGGCTGGTGGGAGAGCTTGCTGTTTCAATTTGAGCATTTGGGGAAAACTCATCAAATCTGTTTCAATGAGAAAATGATGGCCAATAAGATGGAATTTAAAATTTTCAATGGCTTTCTTGATGGCACGGATTTCTTTGTAAGTGGAATGGTAATGTAACTCAACAGGGGTGAATGCTCCACTTTTATATCCACAGATGTTTTTGGTGCCATTTTCCTCTTGCTCCAATAGAACAACCCCCAATATAGATCAGATGTGTCTGTCTGAAGCACTCGCTTTCCTTTGGAAGGAATATGTTATGGGAGTAAGGTTTTGGCTATCTGTTTAAGAGCATGAACAGCTTGAGTACATTCAGGTGACCAGGTGGAAGCGTTCTTTATGAGAAAAGTAGAAAGCGTCTGTCTATGCGTGGTAAGATGGGGATTGAAGTCGGCCATATAATTTACAATACCAAGGAATTGCTAGACTTGCTTCATAGATAAGTTGGAGTCTGGAAAATGTTCAAGTTGGCTGGCAATATGGGCTGAAGAGTATACTTGCCCTAGGAAATATTTAGTCCCAGAAAATCTACCAAAGTGACTCCAATGATCATTTTCTTATGAGAAAGCATAATTCCATGCCGTTGGACTAAATAATGGAACCTTTGTATTAACTGAGCATAATAGAAGGATGTCATCAATGTACACCAGTACTGAAGAGAGGATTGGTTCGAAAATCCGAGTCATTGCTTTCTGAAAGAGGGATGGGGTTGTTTTAAGCACAAAGGGCATAATAGTCCAATGAAAATGATGATTGGGAAAGCAAAAACCAGTTTTGGGCCTTTCGTCTGGATGGATACCAAGTTGCCAAAATCCTGCTTTGAGGTCAAACTTTGAGAAGACCTGGGCTTGAGGTAATTTGGCCAGAAGATTATTGTGGCACGGAAGTGGGAACTTATCATGGAGAAAATGATTTGAGGGGCTGGTAATTAATAACAAATCTAAGTTTCCCACGAACTTGTTCTACTCTTTTATTGACATAAAAAGCTTCACATGCCCATTGTGACGTGGTATGTTCAATTAGCCCTTCTTTTTGCTGCTGAGTAATGTCAGCTAATGCTAGTTGGTAATGGTCAGGATTCATCCCTTGGTGGCTGGCTTTGGTTGGGTTGATATATTCTTTTTTCTTAAAAGGAAGAGAAATGAAGAAATTTGGATTGGTCCATAAAGGGTGAGAGCATTTAGTAAGGAATTCAGAATGGGATTTAGCACAAGATGTTATCTTGCTGAATAGGGACAAAGGTTTCAAGGGTAAACAGTTGGGCTGGGCAGTCCATAGCAGGAAATAGTTTTTGTATCTGAGACCCTTGGGAACCCACGTTACTTTGGTGAGTGATTGGAGTATATCAAAACCAATTAATAGATCTTTGCCAGGAAGGTCAGAACCATAAAACTGATGCTTGATGGAGTATCCTGGAAATAATTGTATAATAATTGGTTTGTTGATGAGAGATGACAAAGTTTTCACCATTAGCAGCTTTGAAAGGCTTGAAACATGTATGCCAATGTGATCGAGGGAGAATGGTAGGATTAAGGATAGAGGCAGCTGCATTGGTATCAAAAAAGGCGATGACAGAGATGGGCTTGTCATATTTTGAAAGGACAAGAGTGATCTTTGCTAGCGGCTAAATAACAGTGATGGGATCAGGTGAAATATAATGAATATCACGGTAAACATCACTATCAAAGAGATCAACGGAGACGTTGTCTTCTTTAGAGGAAGTATAATCTTCTAATGCCAAAGCTAGAACAATATTGTCACGGGGTTCATCATCCATGGAGAAAATGGACTCAATATCATCATGATCATAATCAATTGAATCAAGTTGGGAGAGAGCATGGACCATATTACTTTTGGATTTTTGTGGTCATTGCTTTACATAATGGCCTGTTTTTTCTGCAAATGTAGCAGCGATTTGATTTCTTGTATCCTCGATTTTTATTTTTTTCGAAAATATCGCCATTATTTCTTGCAAGGAATGAAGAGGGGGAATTAGGATAAGATCGATGCTTGCAACGATGTTTGGATTTCTTGGAAGAGGTTCGGCAATCGCAGTCCTTATCTTTGCATTTGATGAGTAGATTAGGACAGACACAAGCATTACCAAATATTTTGCCTTGATCATGAAATGTCTTGAAGAATTTTTGTTGGTTGCAAAACTTATCAAGAGCAAGTAAGACATGCTGATATATTTCTCTAAGAAATACTTGAGTAAGCTGTTTACCTTTTGTCTGGAAGTCATCTATGGAAGGTAACTGACCAGCTGAAGTTGTCTGTATTCACCAAGACTTATATACCATTGGCGTAAGCGGCCATGGAATCTTGAAAGACACTTGGTGATTACTGTACTGGTTGTAGAACCAGGCTGGAGGAGTTCAGCAGTGCACCAAGCATGTAGCTCATAGATTTTGTTAAGCCATTTTGAAGGAGGGATATTATCAAATGAGAACCTTTGGGTTGGATGATTAGAGAATGGAGATTTTGTGGAAGTCTGGGGATTTGGTGCTTGTGCTTGTTCTGGTTGGCCTGGGTCTGGTGGATCATCAACAACTTCTTCAACATGTGGGGATCCAGGATTCATCATGTGATCTTCTGTATGAATATCCTTTCAAAAATCGGCGATAAAATGTTCTAGCATTTCTTGATCTGAGGCCGAAAGAGACTGAGATTCATGACCGCTATTAAAGGTTCTACAAAGATGGGAGTACGACTGGATGGTGGTAGGAGGAAGATTTGTGGCAATCGTTCGAAGGATAGTAGAAAGTGGATTAGGTGGGGTGATGGAATTGTCATTTTCCGCAAGCATAGTGGTAGCGGGAGTTTATGGTAGTTGGACTATGGCTGCAAAGGTGACTGAGACTGGAGGCGGTAATGGTGGTGGTGAAGGTGGCTTTCTTTTTGGGCGTGTTGGTTTGGGATTTCTGGGAAGGAAAGCAGTAGTATTGAACATTCCACCAGTAGTATCATAAGAAGGGGAGAAAGGTAAAGGTTGTTGCAAGGTTGGTATCAGGGAAGGAGAAGAGTAAGGATAGCTACGCAGAGAGTGTTGCGAATCAAAAGCATAAGGATATGGATCTCTGTTTAACGACTGAGTTTGGGCTTGATTCTGTGCTTGCAACGAGTGTAGCTGATTCTTCAAATGTTTCATTTCAGCCTCTTTATGAGCAAAAGCCGAAGATTAAACACTTGTAGATTGTGCCATGTGTAACAACTCTTGATGTAAACCCTGTATTCGTTGCTGATCATAGATCATACGTTCCAAAGAAGACATCTTCTAATCCAAAGTAGCCCGAGTCTAAACAATTTGTTGTAGACAGCGGTTTTGGGCTAGAGCATTGGCATATTGCCAATTTAGCGTGGCTTCTACAGTAGAGATGGGTTTCTTGGTTCCATCAGGGGAGATGGCGGATGAAGGAACAATCTTGTGCTCATGTCTGATCTAGTCACCAGGAGAGGTAAATTGGAGGGGAAGAAAATCTTCTTCGAAGGAGGAGGATGATGAGGCAAACATGTAGCAAGGTATGGAAGGTGTTCGATTTGGTGGTGTTTGGGGAAATGAAGGAGGAGGTTTGCAAGGCGTAGGAACTACCTTGTTTTTGAGAGGAGGAGATTTTTGTTGCTTATCAGAATATAGCACATAGTAGTCAACCTTTCCTGAAGGTTCTTCGAGTAAACCAACACTGGGATCACCAAATTCATATCGTTCTTGAAGAAGGGTTTGGGAGGTCTTCTTCTTTGCCTTTTTGGGAAAGTCATCATCACCATAGAGTTCTTCATAGTAACACTCGTCACAATCACAATGATAAAAAAATTTGTGTCCTGTGATTGGATCTTGGAAGTGAAAGAGTGGTTGACCTGAAGCTTTGGATGAGTGGATATGGATTTGTCCGGAACCGGAGTTGGATAAATCAACTGGTTGAATCATGTTGATTGTTGTGGGAAATATTGCTGGAGCAGGTGTTGCTGGTTTTGCAAATGATATCTCTACAGTACCATCTTGCTTTGTAATGAAAGTGGGATCAGCAATTTGTACTGGCTGGGATTAACGTTGATGTTGTTCATAAGTAGTTAGCCATGAGGATGGTAATAACTTAATCAGCTCATCACGAGAAACTTGTCGCGGGATATGAACACAAGAAGCTTGTGTGGCAGAGTCAATGCTGACAAAGAGAGCTTCGTCAGAAGTGGATGGCCGGCTTATGCCAAAGGCATGATTTTGTAATCTGTTAGCCATTTGATAATGTAACGTGGCGGCATAAGTCGCACTTACGGTTGAAGCACCACCAATATGAACCTGAACTTTTAGAGCTAAGAGGAGATATGGATCTTGAAGTGGCATGTTGAAATTTGGAAAGAAAGTGAGAACCACTATTCCTGAGTTTAATATTGTCTGAACTGTTGCTATACAAGCATGTTCATACTTAAGAAATCGTGTATCAAATAAAGCAATTCGTGAGACAACTGGGAGCCCCCTTTTCCCATGGAAGGTCAAAGCAAGTCTGATAGCCCCAAAATGAAGGTGAGTGAAACCATGTTGTTTCCATTGTGGGACAAAAGTAGCTGGGATATCCAGACTGAACAGCTATTCAGTCTCTGTGGTTGGGATGAAACATTGGTCGAACTTGGAGGCTTGGATATACTCTTTCAGAGAAGAAGGTCGAGGGGTAAAAAATATCTTTTTGACAGTAGTGGTCAGGGAGGTGGATGGTTTCACAAAGTTAGAATATGGATTTAGAAATGGGAGATCAGTCAGAGGAATCTTATGATCAGCTGGCAGGTAATCAAACTTGTATAATTACTCAAGTTTGGAAGTTGAACATTGAGAGGAGGAAGAAGATGAACATCTAGATAAAGATGAAGAGGAAGAAGCCATACGTTTAGAAGTGAATAGTGAATAGTGACCTTTTGCTACAGTAAAAAGAGGTTGATTATCCACATACATTGCCCTGAGCTGAAACTCTTAAAATCCAGAAACGAGAGAATCTAGGCAAAGATCACAAAAGGGAACTGTTTTGGAAGGTAAACCGAGATCAACAGATATCTCTAAGTACGCTATCCTTGACAACTCAAGACGAGATTTTGAACAAGATTATGAGAGAAGCTTCACAAAGAAGATTCAAAGCTAAGAAATTTCTGATATGGAGGATTCCCATAAGAGACAACCATAGAGCATACGTTTAAAAGCAAGAGAATCAACAAAGAGTATTGTATGGGTTAATAACACAGAGTGTTTTAAGTGAACATGGCTCTGCCGCTCTGATACCAAAGTGCAATCACAGAGGGTACAACACACATAGGAGGTATAGGATCAAATAAGAGAGATAAAGGCAAAGATCACAAAAGTGAACTGTTTTGGCCTGAAGCTTTGAATGAGTGGATAGGGATTTGTCCTGAACCGGAGTTGGATAAATCAGCTGGTTGAATCATGTTGATTGTTGTGGGAAATTTTGCTGGAGCAGGTGTTGCTGGTTTTTGAAGTGAGATCTCTACAGTACCATCTTGCTTTGTAATCAAAGTGGGATTAGCAATATGTATTGGCTGGGGTTGACGTTGATGTCGTTCATAAGTAGTTAGCCATGAGGATGGTAATAACTTAATCAGCTCATCACGAGAAACTTATGATTTTGTAATTTGTAAGCCATTTGATAATGTAACGTGGCGGTGTAAGTGTCACTTACGGTTGAAGCACCACTAATCTGAACCTGAACTTTTAGAGCTGAGAGGAGATATGGATCTTGAAGTGGCATGTTGAATTTTGGAAAGAAAGTGAGAACCACTATTTGTGAGTTTAATGTTGTCTGAACTGTTGCTATACAAGCATGTTCATACTTGAGAAATCGTGTATCAAGTAAAGCAATTCGTGAGACAACTGGGAGCCCTTTTTTCCCATCGAATGTCAAAGCAAGTCTGATAGCCCCAAAATGAAGGTGAGAAGCACCACCAATCTGAACCTGAACTTTTAGAGCTGATAGGAGATATGGATCTTGAAGTGGCATGTTGAAATTTGGAAAGAAAGTGAGAACCACTGTTCTTGAGTTTAATGTTGTCTGACTGTTGATATACAAGCATGTTCATACTTGAGAAATCGTGTATCAAGTAATGCAATTCGTGAGACAACTGGGAGCCAGTGCACTTACTCAATGCACTTAAGATCCTCTCCCTATATACGTGTGTGTGTATATACGTATATATATATATATTATTTTTTGATGTATTTTAGGTCATTATTTGATTGTTATTTTCTTCTACTTTTTATTCCACATTTTTTTTAATAATGAATCTTATGAATCACGATTCATTTCACATATATCATTTCGATTCACGATTCGAATCTTGATTTGACAATCTCTTTTGATATAATTGCGCGTCCTAGCATCAATGTCATGTCGTATTCGTGTCCGTGTCCGACAAGAAAGATCTTAAAAAATGTAGAATACAGACATGGTGAATAAAAAACATATTTGTTTGATCAATTACACAAAACACCATGTCGTCTCCACTCCTATTCCTAAATTCTCAAATAAACCCGTTACTTATCTCCCATTCAATCATATTAAGCCTTTCACCTAAAAAATCTGAAAACATTTGCGAAGGAGTCATTGTGCCTTACATACTCTCATATTCAGCTGTGTCGGTCGCATGCCCGGTGTTTCTGATGTTGAACATAATTTCACACTTCAGTGTCCGACACGTGTCGGTGCGTGTCCAACATGGACATGGAACCCAAATTGAAGTGACCTGATACTGATAGTTCTCTCAACTCCCCCTCCTTTGTCGGTGCGTGTCCAACATGGACATGGCACCCAAATTGAAGTGACTGATACTGATAGTTCTCTCAACTCCCCCTCCTTTACTTTTCATTTTAGGAAATAAGGGTTTGCTCAACATCCTTGTACTCTTGTTGGTCTATTCAAACAACTGACCTTTTATATTTTAAAGGATCGATACTCTTTTTTTTTTTTTTTTTTGTACCTTGTGAACATATTTTGTTGAACATTTGGGAAGAAATATGTTCAATGTGCTTGATCCCATTTTCTCATTGGCAACAATATGAGTAAGGTTTATTCTAACGGAGAGGAGATTTGTACTTCTACTGTCTAAATTTCAAACCTCTTTTGCCAGTTAATTAAAAATTTCATGAACTTGGAACGTTGCTTGAAAACAACACAAGACTTCATTCATTTTTTTTCCTCTTAATGAGAATTGGTCCGTCTGCAGTAATATACTTCATTGAATGGTAACTGAGGGGTTGAACTCTAATTTCTTGCAGGCAAGGAACAGAATGAAAATGCTGCCTCAATTTACTGTGATACTGAGGCGGATTGCATTTCACTCAAAACTGATACTGAAGACATTGCTATGGTTGGGCTCAATGCAATTCAAAGAGCAAATTCTACCCTAGAAGATTTTGTAAGTAGTCTCTGTTGAGAGTTAATTTATTTCTTATTTTCTTATGTTATATTTTGTACCTAAGGGTACTCTTGTAATTTACCCATGAGGGTTTTCATCTGATTAATAAAAGAGAGAGTTGCAATTAGCACTCTCTAAGCTTTCTCTAAATCTAACATGGTATCAGAGCCACCCCAGGTGGGGGATTCGATCAAACCACCACCACAACCCTAATCACACCACCACCAACCATCACCATCCTCGCCAAACAACCACCAGCCCACATCTACACCAGACCGACACCCCCAAACATCACTACTAGCCTTGTCGAGCACCACCAGCACACACCCATACCCAGCCGCAACCACCAAACATCACCACCAGTCTCGCCGCACCTCACCTTGGCCTAACCCACCACCTGCAACCACCAAACATCACCACCAGCCTTGCCGCACCTCATCCTGGCTTGACCCACCCAGCCGAACCACTCAACCACCAAATCACTTCACCAATACACCTCCACTGAAAACCGCAACACCCTGGCTGGTTAAAACCCTAGCCGACAACCATTAACCCCATACTTTTTCATCTAGATCAGTTCTGGGTTTCATAATTTCTTGGATCTGAATACAACTTGTGTGATATTTTTTTTAGGTCCTTATTTGGACCAGAAGATTTGTCTATAGATTGAACAATTGCACCAGAGTGGTGCCCATGATTACTAGGTGCCTTGATTCCACCACCAATACGAGTGTGCGAACATCTCTTCAGGATGGCGAAAGATGACATACCTATGAAGTCTGCTGAAGTTACGAGTTCTTCAGTAGGTAATGAGAGAGTCTCCGTTACCGAAAACCCTGGGGCCAAAATCACCACAGCATTGCTTAATGGTGAAAATTACCTGTTATGGTTTCAGTTGGCTACATTCTGGCTCAAAAGTAGGTCAAAGTTTGGATATGTGGATGGTACTATCAAGGTCCCTAGTCAGGAAGATCCCACTTATGCCAAGTGGGAGGTTGATAATTTTTTGGTGATGAGTTGGCTCAGTCATTCCATGGAGCCAGATATTGCTGAAGCCTTTTTTGGAATGGCTACCGCCCAAGATATTTGGGATACCCTTGCGGAGACCTATTCTCGCAAAGGAAATGTGGCACAGATCTTTGAGTTGCGTCGGGCTATAGAAGGCGAACTTCAGGGAGATAGGTCTACATTACAGTATTTCACGGCTCTTGGAGTCCTTTGGAAGAGAATTGATCATCTCCTTACCTATCATCCAGTGTGTTCCACCGACGCTACTAACTTTAAGACCTACATTGAAAGCGAAAGAATATTTAAATTCCTCGCTGGCCTTAACCCAAAACTTGACCCAGTTAAAAGCCGAATATTGGGTATGGAACCACTTCCGACACTTAGAGAGGCATTTGTTCATGTTTAGAATGAGGAGAGCCGTCGCTCAGTCATGCTTCCGCAGTCCTCCGAGCGCTCTGCCTTAATCTCCTCTACCCATCGTGGTGGTAAGACTCCAGTTCCAGAAAGAGGGGACGACAAGGATATCCCGTCGTGTGACTACTGTAATCGACTTGGACATACCTGCGATAAATGTTGGAGTCTTCATGGACGTCCTCCAATGTCTGGAGGCCGTGGTGGCTGTGGAGGTCGTAGTGGTGGGTATTGTCGTGGCCGTGGTGGTCATGGTAATGGACCACGGGCTAATTTATCTTCTGGTTCTGATGCCCCTCAAGAGGAGGTCCCTGCTTCTGGCTCTGGTTCTATTAGTAGCACTGATCTTGAGACTCTCAGACGCATAATGGCTCAGCTGGATACCTCCACTAGTTCTTCCACTACTTTCGCTCATGAAGTTAATGTTGCTAATTCTTCTAGTGCCTTTTACATTGATTCTCGACAGCCGTGGATAATTGATTCAAGAGCTTCCGACCACATGACTGGTCTTTCCAATATTTTTTCGACTTATAATCCTTGTTTAGGGAAAGATAAGGGTAAAACTGCAGATGGTTCCTTCTCCTCCATTTCTGGTAAAGGTGTTGTAAATGTCTCTAGTTCTCTTGCTTTATCCTCTGTTCTCCCTTGACTAATCTTCTGTTTATTAGTCGTGTGACTCAGGATTTTAATTGCAGTGTAACTTTTTTCTCCTCACTGTGTCTTTCGGGATCTCTCCACGAAGAAGATGATTGGCAGTGGTAGGGAGGAGAACGGTCTTTAGTTTCTGTTGCCCGAGGGAACTATAAAGGAGGAGTTGACACCAGTTGCTCATAATTCACAGAGAGATGTTCTTCCTAAGGAGACATGGTTGTGGCACCAGAGATTGGGACATCCGTCTTTTTATTTATTGCGTTTTTTATTTCCTGCCTTAATTCCTAATAAAAGTGTTTATGAGATATCTTGTGAGGCTTGTGAACTCGGAAAACACCATCGTGCTACTTTTCATTCTAGTATCAATAAAAGTACAATTCCTTTTTCAATTATACATACTGATGTTTGGGGTCCTTCACATATTCCTACTTTGAATGGCTTTAAATGGTTTGTCACTTTTATTGATGATTGTACTCGCATGTCATGGGTGTATTTGATGAAAGAAAAAAATGCAGTATTTCCTATCTTTAAAAATTTCCACAAGATGATTTGTACTCAGTTTTAACACTGTTGTCAAAGTTGTTAGGTCCGATGAAGGGGGGGAATACATCTATAGTGGTCTCTCTCACTACTTCTTTGAGCACGGTATGCTTCACCAAACCTCATGCACTAATACCTCTCAGCAGAATGGTGTTGCCGAGAGAAAAAACCGTCATTTGTTAGAAACAGCTAGGTCTATGATGTTCTCAATGCAGGTCCCAAAAAGTTTCTGGGGGGAAGCAGTACTTACTGCTTCTTATCTCATCAACCGCCTTCCTTCTCGTGTGTTAGGAAAGAAATCACCTATTGAACTCCTTACTAAGCCTTCCTCTATATTCCTTGTTCCTCCAAAAGTGTTTGGTTGTGTTTGTTTCGTTCACAATCATTCTCCCACTCGAAAAAAACTAGATCCTCGAGCCCTTAATTGTGTCTTGGTGGGTTATTCTCCCACACAAAAGGGGTACAAGTGTTACCATCCTCCGTCTCGTAAGTGGTTTTTGTCCATGGATGTCACTTTCGATGAATATTCTTCCTACTTCCAGCCATCTCAGTCATCTCTTCAGGGGGAGAATGGTAGGTTATGGGAAGAGAAGACTACTCCTGCTCCATTTATCTTAGTAGAAGAGGAAGAAGGGGAGAATAGAACAGATGGGGAGTTAGAAAAATCAGAGGGGAGGAAAGAGTAGTGAACAGAGAGGTAGAAAAAATTGTAGAAGAAAATGGAGGTGGAGATAAGAAGAAGGAGTTGTTGACTTACTCCAAGAATAAGAAAAGGAAGAGGTTTGGGGTAGCAGAAGAAAAGATCACATCTCCAATCCCACTGCAATTGTCTTCTTCAAGTGGTGATGATCCAGGTACTCCTAGTTCCTCTTTTATTCCGGTTACCACTAGTTCTTCAACCACTCCTTTGGATTGTGACTTAGACATCCCTATTGCTCTTCGCAAAGGTACTAGGGAATGTACTAAGCATCCCATCTCAAATTTTGTTTCCTACACTCGTTTATCTCCTTCGTATAAGGCCTTTGTATCCAATCTCGATTGTGTATCTGTCCCTAACCATGTACAGGAAGCTCTTGCTGATACTAAGTGGAAACTTGCTATGGTTGAAGAGATGAATGCTCTCAAGAAAAATGGCACTTGGGAATTAGTAGAGTTACCTCGTGGGAAAAAGACAGTTGGGTGCAAGTGGGTGTTTACAGTGAAACATAGAGCGGATGGGACAGTTGAAAGATATAAAGCCAGGCTAGTGGCTAAAGGCTTCACTCAGACATATGGAGTGGACTATCAGGAGACATTTGCACCAGTTGCAAAGATGAATTCAATCAGGATCTTGCTATCCCTAGCAGCTAATTTGGAGTGGCCCTTACATCAATTTGATGTAAAAAAATGCTTTTCTCCATGGAGACTTAGAAGAAGTCTACATGGATATTCCCCCTGGGTTTGAGAATGACAAGACTAGAGGGAAAGTGTGTTATCTCAAGAAGTTTCTGTACGGTCTCAAACAGTCTCCTAGAGCCTGGTTTGACAAGTTCTCCCAGGCCATGGTTAGGTATGGTTTCAGGCAAAGCCAAGGTGACCACACTCTTTTTATTAAGCACTCTTCACAGGGAAAAGTGACTGCCCTAATTGTCTATGTAGATGACATTGTTCTTACAGGGAATGATTTAGAAGAGATGAAATGCCTAAAATCATATCTTGCAAAAGAATTTGAAATTAAAGACTTGGGAAATTTGAAATACTTTTTGGGAATTGAAGTGGCCAGATCCAAGGATGGGATATTCATCTCCCAGAGAAAGTACGTTCTTGACTTACTCAAGGAGACAGACATGCTTGGATGTAAAGCTCTTGATACTCCCATGGATCCAAATGTGAAACTTGGAGATGATCCAAGTGGGGAACTGATTGATAAAGGCAGCTTTCAGAGGTTAGTAGGAAAATTGATTTATTTGGCTCATACAAGACCCGATATTGCATTTGCTGTTAGCGTGGTTAGTCAATTTCCTCATCTGGATGCTGTACTCCGAATTGTAAGGTACCTAAAGTCAACGCTAGGGAAAGGGATATGGTTTGCTAAACATGGACACACTGGTGTTGAAGCCTATACTGACGCAGACTGGGTTGGCTCCAGAACAGACAGAAGGTCAACCACGGGTTATTGTACGTTTGTGGGTGGTAATTTATTGATTTGGAGGAGTAAGAAACAATCAGTAGTGGCTAGGTCTAGTGCTGAAGCAGAGTTCAAAACTATGGCCCAAGGGGTGTGTGAGTTGCTTTGGGTAAAAATTATCTTTTCAGATTTTGGTTTTGGACCAGAGGACTCTATGAAGTTGTATTGTGACAATAAAGCTGCTATTGATATTGCCCACAATCCAGTTCAGCATGATAGAACGAAGCATGTAGAAATCGATAGGCATTTTATCAAAGAGAAATTGAACAGTGGGTGTGTTTGTACTCTGTTTGTGAGAACAGGAGATCAGTTGACCGACGTTCTAACAAAAGGCCTTGCTAGTCGTCAATTTCACCTCATTCTCAGCAAGCTGGGCATGAGAGATATCTTCGCACCAGCTTGAGGGGGAGTGTTGAGAGTTAATTTATTTCTTATTTTCTTATGTTATATTTTGTACCTAAGGGTACTCTTGTAATTTACCCATGAGGGTTTTCATCTGATTAATAAAAAAGAGAGTTGCAATTAGCACTCTCTAAGCTTTCTTTAAATCTAACAGTCTCTCTATTATTATTATTTTTAAATCATGTATTTAACGTTTTGCATATGACCATGCTAGTACTGTAATGCCAAATATCCATTTGCTTAGGCGGATGACTGAATACTAGCAATGAAATCATCTGCTCCAAGTAATTTGAAATAATATACTTACAAAGGTTTTGGTACCTTATTGGAGTTTTACACCAATCTGCGATACTAATCGACATCTTGTTTACGTTATATTTGAAACTGGTCTCTGTTATTTAGTTTTTAAGAAACATTTAAAATCAAAATTGTGATTTCAAAATGAAATTAGAATTCATAAATCACCTTATTTCTCTTCTCTCATGTCATGCTTTATTTGCCTTATTATGCCACCAATTTTGTGTTAAATGCTATGTAAATCACTACTGTCTAATTTTTACTTCTGATTTTTTTTACTCTCTCAAATGTAAAGCATTATTGTTTTCCTCGTTTTTAAAATTTTCAAGCCTCAAAATAACTCAATCGAGTTTCCTGTATGACCTCATACTTTTCTCTGGCTATGTAGTGTAGTTCCTATATTTATTGTATTTTGACTACCACTTTTCATGGTCATGGTATTTTTTATGCCTTATATTTCAACACCTCCAATAAAATGTATTTTGTGTCTCTTTCAATAAAATTGGCAGGACAAATAGTCGTTGAACCCTGGACTAGACAACCTGCAGCGCCATCCGAGTGTTAATTTGACAAAAACTTCAAGTCTGACAGTAGGCTTCATCAAGTTCCATCTGATAAATGGAGCTAGGCTAATTTGACCATGTAATATGGAATCTCTAAGGGTTTGTTTGGGAATGATTAAAATATGATCTGGTTCAGACCCACTCTAACTTTTATCCTAGGAAGCACGAACACCTTCAAAAACGGTGCCGAACTCGCACTGAGTATGGGTGCGGCTGGGATTCGCCCAAGTTCTTTTGGAGCATAGTTATTAAAAGGCACAAGGCGCACTTGGGCGCAAATGCCTCCCCGAGCCTAGCTGCAAGGCACAGAAAAAAGTGCGAGCCTGAGTGAAGTGAGGCGCACTTTAAGAAAACTTATAAATTATTTATGTTTAAGCAAATATAAGAACTCAACAATTAACATATACATATAAATTGCCAAATCACCAAAGTAATGAACATTTTGACCTATTAGCTCAATTAGCCAACTAGTAAGTCTATGAAACTACTCCAAATTACAAATTTAATTCCTGTGTAGATTTTTTGTATCATTAGGCTTTCCCTTTCATCTTAGGAATGCTTTATCAATCATCCTTTTTTTTTTTTGGTACCATCATTCTTCTGTTCTTCTTTTAGGAGTTTCTGAAGATGAAAATGGTATATTTAATATTGGTAGATCTGTATATTTGCTATTTAGGAAGTTGTAAAACTGTTAGAGATCCCGTTTGTCGATTAGTGATGTAATGATCGTGTATAAACTTAACAGTGCAGATCTTACTTTATGTTTCATGAAATGGATGTAAACAAGCCGCAATCGATATTCAGATACCTACCAGTGCTTTCATTCACAGAAAGTTATATTTATCAGGTAAACAATTTCGCAAGAATCTCCTGTTTGGGTAATTTATTATGAAGTGAAACTTATTCAGTTTCTAGTCCTTTAAATATGTTATAGTGACATTTTGCGTTCTTAGAATATAATCATGCAATTGTTTTATGTTATTATAGAGTGGAGATATGTATGTAACCTTCCACATGTCTGTGTGCTAGCCCTGCCAATGTTTGTTCGCCATTTCTTTTTTTCTTTTTTCTTTTTTTTTTCCCTTCAGCCTTTGATGAGGGTTGCTACCAGAGAAATACTATATAACACGGACCATTAGCTACTATATAATTTCCTTCTTTTTCTCCAAGTAGTCTAAACGTCTTTTTTTCTTTTTTCTTCTTTTGGGTATTACAGATGGATAGTTTAAACGAGAAATTAGCACAAGTACCAAGAAGTGTAGTTCCTGCTTTACAAAAAGGATCTGAGGTGGTAGGTAATATGACAAACTTTAAGGCTCTTTCGGTTCATGGATTAAATGAGGTAAAGAAAAGAAAACACCCGAGGAAAACGCTTTTCCTTGTTTGGTTAATAAGTAAAACAGTGAGAAAAGTAAGAAGGGAAAGAAGATAGGGCACAAAGAAAATTACAAATTTTGAATTGTGCAAGTCACTTTACTTCCTCTCAAAAAAAAAAAAAAAACAGAAATCACTTTCTTTCCTCTTTTTTAAGTTACTATTATGTTGTATTTTATTATATATATATATACAGTCCGGATCTTAAGCGGACCATAAAAAACGGGCCTAAAAGACGGACCGTGTAAAAAGTCAGAATTTCTCACAAAAAGTGAGAAGCATGTAAAAAGTGAGAAATTTAAGATGTGAGAATTTCTCACTACGGTCCGTCTTTTAGGCAGTTTTTAAGGTCCGCTTAAGATCCGGACTGTATATATATATATCTCTAATGCCATTTGTACATGGTGGAAATCACTGCGGAAAACACAAGTGATATAGTTTTCCTTTACCTTCTCTGAATCCACAAACCAAACAGAGCATATAGCACTTCCTACGAATATTTTGTAAATAGTTTGTGAGCCTTGTTTGGCCTGTGATTTTTGACAGACACAGGATGCAAATCGGAATTGGATGGTTAAATTAATGAGACTGTTCAAAACGGATCCGCTTGGACAACTCAATCGTCTACTCGCAGAATGTGGACTTTTGACTGACAGGTCCGACCTCTTGCTTACTCGCCATTTGTTTTGTGAAAAAAATGAGGGTTTCATAGGTATTTTTCTGAAAAAATATGTTTCTTTCTATTTGCACTTTACGGGTTCAGGATAGGAAAAGAACTTAGGTTTGGAGAAGAGTATTGGGCTCTGGAAAGAAAGCTGTGTCGTGCACTGACAAGCAAAAATGAGGTAGAGATGTCACTACAAGTTGATTTCTAGATTTGTTGGTTTGCAGAAGGCTCTATTTGGTATATGGGTTTAGAGAAGGAAAGCAATTTCCCATGCTTTCCTTAGTGTTTTACTCCAGTCCTAGATAATGTTAGAAATTATTTTTTTACACTCCAGCTGAAATGAAGGAAAGTGACTTAAAAATACAAAATTCTTGATTTATTTTCATTCTAGTCTCTATTCCTTCCTTTTTTCCTCTTTGTTTTCCTTGTTAACCAAATTAAAAAAGTGTTTCTTCGATGTTTTCTTTTCTTTCCCTCACTTGATCCATGGGCAAAATAGAGCTGGGTTCAATTTTATGTCCATCTGAAATACAATACAATATCAATTTTATCGATTTTTGCAAATATCCTTTTATCATTTGTAGAAATTGTAGTAAATAGATTCGTATCGACAAGGATGACCTTTTTCTTCTCATTTTTCTGTTGTTAATAGCTACGAAGCACCGACACTGTATTTTGGCCATTGTATCGGTGTTGGCAGCGTATCCTACACCCAATGTTCTAAAAATCGATAGGCAATAGGCGGGCGGTGGAGGGGGGCCTAGTGCCTAGGGGCCTAGGTGGAGGGAGGCCTAGACATAAAATATATTTTTAAACAAAATTAATAATATAGAGACAATTCTCATATATATAAAAAAAAAAATGCACCTTAACCCATCGAACTCAAACTCATACTCCTCATCAAAGTTAACTCCTCATAAAACTTGATGCCAAAATTTGGTTAAAGTAAATTAAAGCAATTTAAGGAGAGAGAGAGTGAGAGACTGGTTTTTTGTATGTGGTTCGGCCTTGTTAATGAAGGAACCTATGTCCACGTGTGTGTGTCTGAGCACGTTCACTATACTGTAAAAAGCCGGGGACCTGTGGTGAACCAACAATATTTTGGAGCTACCGTAGGTCGGCCGGGCGTGTTGGTGACCGCTATAGAGGTGCTGTGCAGACTGAAAAGTTCATCCCTTTCTATGGGGGTGAGTGGTCTCTTTTATAGATGCAAGAGACCTACTCATACAAGGATAAGGAAATACTATCCAATTAGGATTGATTGACATTAATTGTGGGGGTTTCCTAATTAGTTTAGGAAACAATATGCTCTTTCCACAAGTCTTCTATCTTGAGAGTAGGAAACTGACTGGAATATTCTGGGGCATATGTTGTAGGCCCAGTTGGCCTGCACCTGTACGGACCGTGCCAATGCAGTCTTCCCGACTTGTTGGTCTGGTCGTGAATAAACCACTCGGGATGGTGAGTCTCGGGTAGACTAAACCACTCGGGCTGATGCTTGTCCAAGGAGTTGTGCATGATTTGACCGGGACATGGACTGGCTGTTGATTTGAACCGCTCGGTCATAGGATAGAGCCAATTTTGGGTGTATCAGCTGCCCCCCATTTCCAAGGTTGGCCGGATGCTATATCGGGGCAAGTTTAGAAATCTGTTTGATGTTACTTGCCACTGTCTGAGTGCTCGGGGAAGCTGCCTTGGAGCTTCTGAGTTTTGTGAGTGTTCAGGAACTGGCTAAGAGTTGAGACTTAGCCTAGCTCGGAGTCTTTAAGTGCTCGGGAATTGGCTAAGAGTTGAGACTCGGCCTAATTCGGAGTCTTTCGCTTGAGTTAGCTCCCAGGATGGTTATCTTCTACCCGTAAAGCTTCGTCAAGGTTGTGGGTAAAAGAATTTGACCATATTGGAAAAGCCGACCTAAAGTGTGTAACTTTAGGGTCCTTTTAGTTAACTCCCCAGGATGGTTATCTTCCGCCCAGCCAGCCTTTGTCAAGACTGTTGGGAGAAGAGTTTGACCATGTTGGTGGGGCCGATCTAAATCACGTTGCTTTAGGGTCTTTTTGCTCCTCTATCGTCGGCCAACCTAACAGATTTTAGTCACCTCTATCGTCGGTGATGACCTAAGTGGAGTTATTGCCTTTGAGTATTGTAGCCGCCCGGGTTGTCTGAGAGTTGGACTTAGTTACCGCAAGGCCTGTAAGTACCCGGTGTGATTGCCTGTTTAGTCCATCGTGCCTTTCTGCCCTCCAAGCTTTCGTTAATACGAGGGTCCTGTGGAGGCTAGGACTGTAGGTAACCGACCTGAAACATGGGTGGTTGCAGGGTCTTTTGAAGCTTGCCATCATCAGCTACCTAGGGGGATTTGCCCCTATCGTAGGTTGGACCTAAGCGAAGCCGAGCCTTGGGCGTGACCCTGAGGTCTTTTGCCTCGGGTGCGATCCCGAGGTCTTTAGTGCCTGGGTTCGGAGCCCCAGGTCTTTTGTGCCTGGGTTCGGAGCCCGAAGTCTTTTGATGTGCCTCGGGTGTGGCCCGAGGTCTTTTGATGTGCCTCAGGTGTGGCCCGAGATCTTTTCAAGAGCTCTCTGACAGTCTGCGGAGCCTTATCCGATGATCGGGCAAGTACCACTGTAGTTTGATTGGTTGAGACTGTTAGAGACAGGAGGTCGGGCCGAGATCACCGGACTCCTGATTACTCTGAGGTGGATTCAAGGTCGGGATCATTGGATCCTGACTGCTGCGAACTAGAGGTCGGGTCAGGGCTGCCGGACTCAGACCGCTGCGAACTGGAGGTTGGGTCGGGACTGCCGGACCCTGCCTGTTGTGAGTTGGAGGTCGGGTCGAGATTGCCGGACCCTGACTGCTGTGAACTGGAAGAACTGTCAGAACTCCCTGGCTGATCTCGCTTTCGCTTACTTCTGGAAGACTCGTTGCTTACGCGCCCGGGGTCTTTGGTTTTTAAAAATTCTTTAGTGCCAATGTATTCTCCAACCCTCTTAGTGAGTTCAACTAAGGTTTCCGGTCAGTTTCTGTAAAACGACGCGGCGCACTTGGTGTGTTGAACTCCCGAGCAGAAGGCTATAATAGCGACACTTTCATCAAGATCATTGATTCCGAGCTTCTCTTGATTAAACCGGTCGGTGAATTCCTTGAGGGTCTCATTGTTCCTTTGTATGACTGTCAGTAGCTGCATGTCGGGCTTTGGCCATTTATGCATACCGATGAACTGGTTGATGAACTGCTTGCTGAGTTGCTTGAAACTTCGGACCAACCGGGGCTTCAAGGAGTAGACCCATTGCGCAGTCGGGCCTTTCAAAGTGCTGGGGAAAGCCAGGCAATGTAGTTCATCGGAGTTGGTGGCTAGGGCCATCCGAGCCTTGTAGGTCCAAACGTGGTCGATCGGGCTTCCCGAGCCGTTATAGGGATCTAGGCGAGGCTGCTTAAATTTGCGCGGAATGGCAAATCTTGTGATCTGGCTAGAGAATGGTGACTCTGTCTCGGTAATGGCGTGATTCCGAGTAGGGTTCTGGCCCAGCCTTTTGGCCACTCCATCACCACACCTTCCTGATCGGTATCTGGGCTGCAGGTCGGGTTAGTGGATGAGGCTTCCTTCTCATGGCGGTGTGCTGTCCCCTGGGATCGGGCTTGGCTATAACTCCGGTTCATCGTGTGCCTAGGGACACCTCGGCTCTTGACCGAGTGACCCTGGACTGATTCCCGGGCCATACGCTCTTACCTTTCCTCTCGGGCAGCACGCCTATTGTTGATGTCTCTGGCATCCTCAACACGGGACGGATTGGCTTGGGCACGTTGTCTGGTTAAAATCGGTTCTCGACCGTACGCAACGTTCCCGGGTCGTTTCTCGGCCACTGGAGGACTGCTTTGCTGGGCCAGCAGGGCTTCGATCTGTTGCTGGATTTGACGCTGGCCCTCCAAGAGTTGTGCGAGGGTCGCGGTAATCTGCTCAGATGTCATGACTGCCGTAGCCGGCGGAACATCCCGGTTGGCCTGCTGTGCAGTTTTCTCACCCTTCTTCGGAGGCATGGCTATCAGCCAAGAGATTTGTTGATGAGGAACTTGTCGTTTCCCACAGACGGCGCCAAGTTGATGATGCCAAAATTTGGTTAAAGTAAATTAAAGCAATTTAAGGAGAGAGAGAGTGAGAGACTGGTTTTTTGCATGTGGTTCGGCCCTGTTAATGAAGGAACCTACGTCCACGTGTGTGTGTCTGAGCACGTTCACTATACTGTAAAAAGCCGGGGACCTGTGGTGAACCAACAATATTTTGGAGCTACCGTAGGTCGGCCGGGTGTGTTGGTGACCCCTATAGAGGTGCTGTGTAGACTGAAAAGTTCATCCCTTTCTATGGGGGTGAGTGGTCTCTTTTATAGATGCAAGAGACCTACTCATACAAGGATAAGGAATACTATCCAATTAGGATTGATTGGCATTAATTGTGGGGGTTTCCTAATTAGTTTAGGAAACAATATGCTCTTTCCACAAGTCTTCTATCTTGAGTAGGAAACTGACTGGAATATTCTGGGGCATATGTTGTGGGCCCAGTTGGCCTGCGCTTGTACAGACCATGCCAATGCGGTCTTCCCGACCTGTTGGTCTGGTCGTGAATAAACCACTCGGGATAGTGAGTCTCAGGTAGACTAAACCACTCGGGCTGATGCTTGTCCGAGGAGTTGTGCATGATTTAACCGGGACATGGACTGGCTGTTGATTTGTACCGCTCGGTCATAGGATAGAGCCAATTTTGGATGTATCAAAACTTAACCCATCAAAGTTTTCATTTTTTCCAAAAACACCCTTGATTTAGTTTAATCTCATTTTACTAAAATTACAATCTCACCCCACATTTTAAAAAACATTTTAGAAAAGAGCCGCCTAGGTCCGCCTATGGCCACTCCTAATCTCCTAGGCGAGTTTTACTAACGCTTATCGCGGTGGCCAGACTCTGCCTAGCGCTTAGGCAGCATGGTTCAAGGTCGCGGTATCGGTCGCGGTCGTTGAGGTCGCGGAGACGACTCGGTCGCGGCGCCGCGGACTGGTATCGGGCGATACGCAAAGATACACTAGATTTAAGGTTCAAAAAAATCTGGAAAAATAATGAAAAATTCTAAAATAATTTGAATAACAAATTTGGTCTAATAGATTGTCACAATACACAATCTACCAATTACAATGTCACATAATATCCAATACACACGCTGCAGATTGAGTATCTGATATAACACTGCATACTATTATAAGTGTATTATATAATTTATAATGTTAAGTCTAATTTTTATATTTAAAAAAAAAAGTGTTAAGCAAACCCTACTATCTTATAGAAGTAAGGGTGCGTTTGATAAAACTGAAAATTAAGTGCTGAAAATTTTAAGTAATTTGTATTTGTAATACTGAACACAGTATTTCAAGAACTAAAATAAACTGCATTTAGTGATTATTTTCAGTAAAAAAATTGTATTTTTAGTAAAAAATTTGCACTTAACGTTTTCAAACTTCAGTGGATTTTTTGCAGCTTTTTCAATTAAGTGGTACATTATCAAACGCGCTGAAAAAAAATTAAGTGCTGAAAATTTTCATTTTCACCACTTAATTGAGTTATCAAACACACCATAATTTTTTTCCCAAGCATTATGTAATCAAAATTACAAAAAAAAAAAAAAAAAAAAAAAAAAAACAATAAAGCCTACTGCTTATTATAAGACTAATATATTAAGTCTATTATAAGTGTATTAAATAACTTATAATGTTAAGTGTAATATTTATATATATATATATATATATGTATATGAAGTGTTAAGCAAACCCTACTCTATGCTCAAGTCACTTGAGCAATATTACAGCAAAGCCAAGTGAAACCACAGCCAAATTAAATAAAACACAAGCAAGCCCTCTACAGATCGTGCAAACAGAGAAATGGAGAGAGAGAGAGAGAGAGAGAGAAAGAACTCCAGCCGGCGATGCACAGCGAGGAGTAGATCGAACCGAGAGAGAGAGAGAGACGAACCAGAGAAGTCCGTATCGAGATCGAACAAAGAGAGAAAGACAAACCAGAGAAATCGAGATCCCACATCGAGATCGAACAGAGAGAGAGGGAGACGAACCAGAGAAGTCCATATCTGCTTGTTTTTTATCTATGCGAGCAAGAGAGAGAGAGAATCAAACATGTTTGTATAGATCTAACCTCAGGTACGATTTTCCCAATTTTTTTTCCCTCAAATCTGTACCTCTGAGATTCGTCTCGCCGTCTCATCCGAGATCTCGTCCGATACATGGCGGTATGGCCGAGATGGTCACTGATCCTAGTCGTTTTGATTATTTTTTGACTCGGCTCTAGATCTCGTCTCGTTACCCTACGAAACCGAGTTGACTCGGCCGAGGCGACTCGGTTTCGGCCGAGACTACGAACCATGTTAGGCAGAGTCTAGCCGATTTTTAGAACACTGTCGACACCGACACTCTTTGACACTCTATGGACACGTGTCAGATACTCTAAATATCGTGTCTGAATTCTTTATTCTTTTTTTTCCAAACTGACACGCACACAATACGATTAGGACACGTGCGGGACACGCTAAGTTGCTGTTCTTAGATAATGTTTTAAAATTTTGGGGTTAAACTGTAATTTTTCTAAAATTGTTATACATAATGGATGTTTATGAAATTTTTTAAAATTGTGATGGGTTTAAACCAAACATAAAAGAAAGTATAGGATTAAAGAAGATAAAAGGAAGTATGTACTGAGACCAATTCATTGGGCAAATACGTAAGTAATGTAATAGCGCAAGTAACGTATGAATGTTGATGAATGATGATTAATAAAGATGTTCTTGAATTTTATTTATTGGTTTGGTTATACTAATAATGTCATACTATTGTTGTAATTTATGTGTTTTTATGTCAATTTTGATTAGACATGGTAAAATACACTCCCTCCGTCCCATTTTATGTGTCCCCCTTTTCTTTTTGGGATGTCCCAAAATTGTTGTCCACTTTCCTAATTAGTATGCAAATTTTACTTAGTTTCCCAAACTACCCTTGCAATTAACACCAAAACAAAACAAAAAAAAAGAAAGTGCAATGATTATGGGCAATTGTGGAAAGTAGGTGTAGATTGTTTTTGTCCCCTTAAATAGTTGGATTTCCCAAGAGGGACACATAAAATGAGACGGAGGAAGTATATGTCAAAAAAAATTAAAAAAATCTCCGTGTCTGAAATGTATTCGTATCCTGTTTTTTTGAAAATATCGTGTCCATGTATTCGCATCGTGTCCGTGTCGCGTGTCCGCGTCGGTGCTTCTTAGGTTGAAAGTCTCCTTTGGGCACCCTTAGCGTGTACGTTCAACTTACCAGAAATTATGCATAGTAGAGATAGCATAAGAGTTTCATAAATGTAGATGGCTAATTTTGAGAAAAGCCATAAATGTCTAGCTGATTAGGAAGAAGTAGCTTGAAAGAATGGGGGAACAACTATGGATGACAGATATTCTGAAGAGATGGAAGGGAAAAGTTATATAGAATGGAGAATACCTAATTTAAGGTGGATTCTCCAATGAATTTATGCTCAAAATTTTCACTGTGCAAACTACACACTTTCATGTTGCATATGTTGGACCGCAAGAAATTGCAGATGGCGCTGCAATATAGTTACCGGGAGATCACTTGGAGAGTTGACTCTATAAATTTACTAGTCTTGATGACACTAATATTACTTAATTATATACATTGGATTGGATTTTGAGAAAAATAAAGACAACATCATTCCATATTAAAGTCTTTACATCCTTCTTGATAGGTTTCGTTTAATTAAGGCAGCTTAGCTATTTATTTTGCACCCAGGCAGGGAAGGGAAGTTCGCTATAAAACTTAACTGCTCTGTGTTGCTTAATATTATTCAACTAATCTGTGCTTCAAACTGCAGAACGAGCATCTCTCTCTCTCTCTCTCTCTCTCTCTCTCTCTCTCTCTCTCTCCAAAAACATAAAGAATGGGGGGCTTTAAGATCTAAGAAATATTGTATAACTCTGATGAGAAATATGTCATCATTGACGTTAACTAATATTTTCTGTAGCATTGGATGTTTATTTTGATTTACCCAAGGGATCTCATAAAACTGTATGTTTTCAGCGCAATCTGGCTCATGATAGGGCTAAAAATTTGAAAAATATAGGATTATAATTTAGAATTTGAGTTTAAACACAAAAGAGAGAATTTTTGTGATCACTATTATATTGGGGGATAAAATGCCTGTTTTAGTGGTATAAGAAATGTTAAACTTACAAATGATTTCAACAAGTAGTTTATTCGCTTTAGGATAATAGTATAGGAGACCAAAAGTTATATCAACTTGGTTACGCATATTGGGTGCTGGTGTCTGTCTAGCAAGGAAGCGCGGATCCTTATAAAAGGTTGAGGAATCTGCACTAGCTTGTGAATGTTTTGAGGGGTCTTCTTGTAGTTTAAGGGACTCTCACATAATTTAAAAACTTCGGGATCAATTTAAGAATGCTAAAAGTTAGATTATATGTCAGAAGTCTAGTATTTGTTATTTATGCTTTTTGTTCGTGTTTTAATTACAGTTGTAGAATAGCTTTAACAACAGAGCTAAAATCCATTCTTTACTCTTAATTTCGAGCAACTTCTTTAACTTTCATCACAGTATGTGATTTGGGTATGGGTGTCGGAAACATATTTCGTACCATACCCATGTCGTATCCGGTTGACCCGGTTACTTTGGGAACAATAATAGAGTCAGCAGCCAGGTAGCACAGGTGTAGGTGCAGGGATTCACCAATTTTCCAAAAAGTGCGGGTGCGGGTGCGGCGGGAGTACTTGGATAAAATAGTAAAAATATATATTATATAATAGTGTATACAAATTATTTTATAGCTATTAGTGCATTAGTTTATTCCCTAGATAATTGCTATTATTATTTTGTATTATTTCTCTTTTAAACCCCCGAAGTTTTCAAAATTGTATGAAGAACTTGTGTTTTTTTTTTTCTTTCAAAAGAACGCAACAAGAAAGTCCCAGCCACACTTCAAAAGAACTCAAAGAATCCACGGGACACCCAATAAGGGTGCGCACTAAGTGCGGGTGCGGCGGCCTTTTCGAAGAGTTCGTGTTTCATAGGTCAGGAGGAGACACTTGAGTAGGTTATGTAGATAAATGAGGTTTTAGTAAATATTCTTCAAATACTGGAGCATGACAACGTAATGTAGAAGCATAATGGCATTATTATAATCTTGTTAAAGTTTGAAGTAAAAATTAGTAAAATATACCACGAGGACAACATATCCTATTTCCAATAATGTAATTGATAACATATTGGAAATTGTAGCGAGTTTCACAGACGACATGCACTTGCTAAGCTTCATGAAGAAACTGTAAACTATAGAACCAGTAAAACATGAACTAAATTTTCTGTTCAAGATTGTAACTCCTCCGTCCTTGCCTTTATTGACCGTCTGTCAAGCAAGTAAATCTAGTTCTAGATAGAAATGCGGGATGTTACTGCTCAATCAGCATAAAGTATGCCAGCTACACAGATCCATGTCTGGTATGATCTCGAAACTATACGTGGGTAAACTGAGTAAAGAATTTATAATGAGTGAAAAGTTTATAGTTTTTTATTGTTAACTAGCCAGTAGCCAGTATTAAAATCTCATCCCTGTAACTCAGGAGGCTATTGTATTATGTGTACAAACAGAGACTGATTCATTTTGCTTACAGCTAATAGATATAGTGTAAATTTTTGGCTTTCCTGGTTTGATCAAAGAAATGCTACACAGATTTCAATTGAAGATGTGATGAGGGCTATGCATCTGAAGTCTTTTGATTATCGGGTGCTGAATTTTCTGTTGTATCAGTTGAGAGGAGAAAAGGTAAATTTTTGTCTACCTCTTTGTGATCTCTTTGATTTTATATTTTATTCCTTATTCTTTCAATGAGTCAAATTCTTTGGTCCTATTAACAAGATATTGGTACTGATTTATGTATTTCTTTCTGCTCTCTGAAGTTTTTTTTCTCTTAACAAGTGATCTCTTAGGTTCAGTTTGTTTAACAAGTCTATTGGAAGTAATATATACACGAGACTATTATTATTATTAATATTATTATTGTTTTTTTTTTGTGCTTGTGTTTTTGAAGATTAATGAGTTGCACATGGAATTTCTGTCAATTTCTGAATTTCTCGTAGAGCTAGCCGACGATTTGTAAGTAATTTTTAATTTCTGGTTTTTATTGTATTTCCGTTGTACTTCCATGCAATCCACTTCTATGGTTACTAACATACAGCTAATCCCACCTTCTTCTTTACATATATGTGTGTGTATATATAAATATATGTGCATGTAATGCCACGTGAGAGGCTTAAATGCCAGATTTGGGTGCTAACAAGGTGATGTGATGTAGGTTTGACTATGAGGCAAGTTGGAGACTTTCTTAGTTCAGTCTTTCCATTTTCTTTTTTTAGTTTACTTACCCTTTCCTACCCTTTCCTAAGAAGATATATATATTGGTTGTGGTTTCTTTTGCAGGAGGATGTGATAGAGAATAACTTCAATATCTTGCGCATGTTTGTGAGAATATATGGAACTTCTACAGCGCCAACCATGCTCGTGAGTACAGCTTGTTTATCTCAATTTGTATTACATACATATACATATATATATATATATATATAGTCAGGCTCTAAAGAGGGCGCTCTCTCTTTAATAAAGAGAGGGCGCCCTCTTTTTAATAAAGAGAGGGCCTCTGTTTTGGCCGATGGATTGTGTTTTCATTAAGGGCAGTTTTGTCATTTCACAATTTTTAAACACGATCCGACGGTCAAAACAGAGGCCCTCTCATTAATAAAGAGAGGGCGCCCTCTTTAGAGAATCTTTGTGTATATATATATATATATATATATCATGCTTGAATTATTGGACATCTTCAGTGTTTTAAATCAACCTTGTACCAATCCCATAATAATTTTCTGCTCAAGTTGTCTCGAATAACTTCTTTATCACACTATGAAATCATCAAAGAGCACAAAAACACGAAGTTCCTTCCACATAGCTTACTGGCATGTTCTCTCTCAAAATTCATGCATTTGTGTAATGTGTGTAGTAAAGACAATGGGAATGAATATGATAATCAATTGTGAGTGCTTTTATTTCATGATCATTACTATATTCTTGGCTGTTGTCATTAAGAACAAAATACAAGATCGTTGGGCATACGTACGTCAACATGTTTATTAGTCTGTTCTGCCCTTGTACTGAACTCAACCGTGGAAAAACAGATAAAAATCTTGGTATTTTTTGAAAACCCTCTTAACAAAATTTATAGATCCCTATGTTTATAACTGGAATGAAAATTCTCGTTGAAGAACTTTGGTCTTTTCTTTGTTGGAAGATCTGTAATTCTGTTTTTGTCTTTCTAGGCAAAATGCATAAGTGAGGCTGAAGAGAAGTATGAACACTTACTGAAAGCTTTGGATCCCCAATTGTTGCTAAGTTATCAGAAACGATGCGAAGAAGCTACAAAAGAAGGTAAAACATGTAGTTTGATTCATCTAAACTCTACTCAACAAAGCTTGTCCCATGTATTGAAGATCAACAATTGAACATAGAATTCTTTAGAGCTAATAATAACCTCTCTATCTTTTTTTTTTTTTAATTTTTTTTTAATTTTTAAATTTTTTTTTTTTAATCTGACTGAATTTGGAAATTTTGAAGGTGGGAAGATATCAGGACCTTCTCTTGGGACATGGAACATACCTCCTGTAATTGAAGATGAGGATTTATATAGATCTGATATTTTGAACTCTAAGTCCCAATAAGCTAATTATAGTAAAACTTGGGTTAATTAATTCTGGTTTCTGCAACCATAGGAACATTCAGGCAGTGGCGGACCTAGGATTTTGTGTTGGGGGGGGGGGGGGGGGGGGGGGGGGGGGGGGGGGGTGGGGTTGCAAGTTCCATGCGGGGGGGGTTGCTCTCGAGAAATTTTTTTTTGGGTCATTTATACATATTTTTTATTTTTAAGTGAGACAGAGAGTCGATCGATCGAGTAGTTGTGGCAAATTAGATTTAAGCATTGTTTATCTCAGCTGAATCCTTCACTATTAATAGGGACTTTTAATGTCATACGGTCACACTAGTGGATATTGTTATTATTTCTGCAATGTTATTCTTCCCAAATTTATTTTTTATCTCCAAATGTGATTCCTAACGCATTACCATTTCAACATAATGAAAGTCAAGTGAACACTATGTGTTAAAGAACCTCCACATGTAAAGTCACAAATTTGGGAGGCCACTATGTAAAATATTTTCAAATCTTCAAAATTTTATATAAACCCTCAAAATTTTCAAATTTTTTGCAGGGGCCATGGCCGCCCCGGTCCCTCTATGGATCTGCCCCTGCATTTAGGTGGTGACCGTCATATCGTGTAATGGCCATTTGGGTTTAAATTTATCTTGGGCTGCCACCTAAACATGCACAAAAGCTTGGCAGGCATTCCAATTTAAGAGTTAACTTCTACATGGTTGGGGGAAAGGAAAAAAGAATGAAAAAAACAACGTGAATCCTTGTAGTAGCTGAATGACCCTTCGGTGACCAATGATTTGAGATTGTAGAAAAAGTTGAGCACTCTGGTGATTAACTTATTATATCTTTTTCAAAAATCAAAAAATTTTTTTTTGAAAAAGTTGAAAAAAGAGATTAATTATAAGCAACAAATTGAAACTTATTTAAAAAAAAAAGAAGAAAATTTAGAAATTGTAAATTTACTAAAATGTTTATTGCACTTCAAAGTTGTCTAGATGTCATTTGTAGTAAATAAGAACTTATGTCCCAAATGTTGTTTTTGATCAATTTATATGAAATATTACTTTTTCCATCTAGATTTCCAAATACTCTTTATCTGGAAAATTTTGTAATTTCCACATCAATATCAAACGCTAAATAGTTTTTTTAAAAGTCTCTTATTCCCACAGAGATCCAAAACTGGCTCTAAATGGATATATTACCATGCATCCTTATAGTTCCAAATGATGTCATTTTCTCATCGGCTTTTAAGGCTTTGTTTTGTTTGTAGATTTGGAGAAGAAAAAAGAAGGAAATTTGAGAAGGAAACTATTTTTTAATGTTTTCTTTCATGTTTAAATAATACAAAAATCTAAAATTTCTAAAATATAACTAAAAAAAAAAAAAGAAAAACGAAAGTGACTCACAACATTCAAATGAGTTTATTCTCATTCTATATTGCTTTACTTCTTAATTTTTTCATCGTTTTTCCTATTAACCATATAAAAGGGAATTTTTTTTTTCTTAGATGTTTCTTTTCTTTTTACGTACGAAATTTGAATTAAAAAAGTCAAAACGGGTACTCCCTATGTCTTATTTTATGTGTCCTTATTTCCTTCCCAATTCTATTGTTCACAAAGAATATTCCATAATAAATTTGTAGTTTATTTCTAGAATTACCCTTATTAATTTTGAGATTGCCTAACAAAAAGTAAAAAGAAAGAAAAAAAACAAGGGCATTTGGAACAATTGCATTAAATTTCTGCCATGTTATGACAATCATTATGTCTTATGTCTCCTTAAAAAGTTACTTGAAAGAGGGACACGTAAAATGGGATAGAGGGAGTATATGTATATCACTATAATCCTTGAGGACTCTTAGCTCATGTTTGAGCTTGTTTTGAGCATGAGCTTTAAGCTCAAACTTGAGCATGGAGCTACCTAAGATAGCTTTATTACAGTAATTATAGATAGTGTGGAAAGCAGGGCTGATCCATAAGCAAATCAAGGATCTTGATAGATTTCATACAGGCTTGTTTACAAGACCCACACCCACCCCATGGTTGCAGAATTCAGCCTCTGCTTCAGGACAAGTTTCCTGCCACTTGTCTTTTCTTCATGACTGCAATTTCCACTGAATATTCCCATCTCTCTCTCTCTCTCTCTCTCTCTCTCTCTCTCTCACACACACACACACACACACACAAAACAGAACTCCTTTTGGCATTCAAAATATCAATGACAGCATTTTTCTCACCCATTTTTTATTCACCATTGCTCACTCAAGCATTCACTGGGTGATATGTGTCTCATTTAAGTAATTATGTTGATAGTATATGGATAAAATAGGAATAAAATAGGACACATTATCCAGTAAGTAAAGACCTAATTGAGTAATGGTGAATAAAAATTGGGTGAGAAAAATGCTCTCAATATCAATTATGATAGTATTTCTAAGGCAATCATTAAAGAGTAATATTTGGGACACAACCTTCATACAACCTCCCCAAAAGATGTGTCTATCTCTCTCCTGTGATGTCACTGGACCCCACAGTGACACAGGAAAGAGATAGACACATCTTTTGTAGAGGTTGTATGAAAGTTGTATGAAGGTTGTGCCCCAAGTATTACCCATCGTTAAATTCTTATGTATAGTCTTAATTAGTAGTTCTCAGTCCCTTTCTCCTGAGTCTAATATGATAATGATTCCTATCCAAAAGGCATCTTCCTCAGCTTTTCTTGTGACAGCTAGACAGACCAATTGCATATTTCAACCTGAGAAATTATGGTACTTATTTTTCAAAAGCAAAATATAGTGCATGAGTCACAGGTTTGGAATCTCTGTGTCTACCCTTTTGAAATGACCAGGAGCCAAATTCTACTTGCTTTTTTTTTTTTTTTTGGACTTAGAATCTACAGTTGTATGGGAAATTTAGGATAAATTTAGGTTAAATTGTAGTACAGACAATTGGGGGGACTTGCAATTGTGTAGGTAACCAAACAGCAAAGTGGTAGCCGACAGTCATCCAAATGTTTAAACTCCCACATCCTACAAAATTGCATATAACACAAGAGAATCTTTGACATTGTGTGTAATCACTTTTGATATTCCAATGGTCTAACACTTTACCGTTTGTTCGTACCACAATTAAACTTCACGTAACACAAACTTAAGTTTATGGCACGGTTTACACTGCTGCAGGTAGCACCAAAAACATAACTTATCCTAAGTTATAGTGTTTACACCACTATGGATGCTCTTACAAGATTGAGAGTGTTTGCTTTCTATGTAGGACTCTATAGTTCAGAAATAATTGAAATTATGTAGTTTTAAACTTGATATACCAACCTAATTCTGCCAGAAGTTTCTAATTTCTCTGTGTTTTTTTATTTATTTATTTATTTTATTTTTATTCTTTTTTTTTTTTTTTTTAATTTCTCGTAAAGTTCAGCAACATGTGAGGCTGTCTAGGTAATTAAAGAACCAACACTATTGTTCAGACAAAACTAATTTTAAATAATTGGGTTTTGTGTAGCTGTTTTTTAGTTAAAAGATAGAGTCTCAAAAACTAGTATTCTTCATCAAGCTAATATAATATAAATTTTTATAAAAATCAGATAGAAGCAAGATTGGGTTTGATCATGATCATGTTAAAGACTCCCAAACAGCCTTTAGTACTTATACAAAGAACCTGTATCATATTAATTTGACAAAGAACCGTCTTCAAGAGTGCGTTCAGATCGGGTATGATTCATATGAACTCCTACACAATAAATGGATCATCTACCAAACGATTAAAGATAAGAACCGATTTTCAACCTTCGCCAAACATCATTTAGCTCTCCTTTGTCCGAGAAGATTTTGGATATCTTCGGGATACCATGTGGCATGCCTACGTGGTAACCTCCAACCAATGAGAGAGAGAACACAAAAACAAAAACAAAAGTTTTCTTTTGCATTAGATAGAACACAAAAATAAAAGTTTTCTTTAAGAAACATTAAAAGCAGGGTCAAATATATATTTGGAGAAATAGAGGTAGGACACCAAAGCATATTTGATCCATAAAAGTACTTCCACATTGCCAATCGAAGTATACTACAACAACTTACAAGTGGGATGCTCAGCTACTTCACTTTTGCAGATAGAAGAAATTCTTTATTACACTTTCAGTCCGTACAGATACAAAGTCAGAATTCACAAAAAATTAGCTATACTATACACAGTCCGGATCTTAAGCGGACCTTAAAAACGGACCTAAAAGACGGACCGTGTAAAAAGTGAGAATTTCTCACAAAAAAGTGAGAAGCGTGTAAAAAGTGAGAAATTTGAGATGTGAAAAATTCTCACTTTTTACACGGTCCGTCTTTTAGGTCCGTTTTTTAAAGTCCGCTTAAGATCCAGACTGATACTATACATCTTCAAAAGCACATTAAACTTCATACAAAGCATAAAGGGAAGCCATTTTAGCAATACAAACAGAAACACTAATAACAGTATTTTCACAATCTAATCTCAAGGAGAAGGAGGCCAGTCTGATCCAGCATCAATGGCTGAAAAAACTCCATCATAGAACCACATTTCCACATCCTCGATATTCTGCTCATCTTCCCAAATCCCATCTGATATATCATCATCATCGTCGTCGTCTATTTCACCTGCCACAAAATCCCACGCTAAATAACCCGAAGAACCCGAATAATCCGACCAATTGTCCCAACCATTCATATCATAAGAATCCACACGCGGTCCCACAAACTTGAGCCCGGAAAATTTCTTGACGAATTTGTCATCAAGATGAACTTTCCAACACCCCCGTAAGTCTAGCAACTCGAGTTCCTTGCAATTTGTGAGTATTGAAATCACACTTTTTGTATTCACAAGCAAGTAGGCTATTTCGAGGTGCTTTAGCTTGGGCATTGTGGAAGCAATGGCTAGAGCCTCATCATCTTGACAGAACCGGTCAACCGTCTCCAATGGGTGCATGGTTCTACGTAACCCTGTGAGCAACTTACAATTCTTTCCAATGGCCTCGAGGGCCGGACCTCCGATCTTTCTACAATAGCTTAAATCCAAGAAAGTTAAGGAAGTGAGCTTCCCAGCTAGTTGTTCCACTATTGAACTGCTTATTTCACTTCTTGGTAACCGCAATGTCTTAAGAGATTTTGCACTGAAATGTATACAACAAATAATAAAAAATCGTATAAAAGGCCTAAATCACCAAACTCGCAATCAATCTACTTTAATAAATAAATAAATAAATAACAATAATACAAAAATGAACAGAAAATTTAATTGGATGGGTATAATACACCAAACGAATACTTTGGAAAATAATAAGCTACGTGCTTAACGATCGACTTGTTACATTGAGATTTGAGAGTAGAACAATTTGTGGAACTCCTGGAACTTCGAAGTTAATGGTCTGTTTAGGCTCTATTTGGTTAATGTATTTAATGAGGGAAAGGAAACCAAAAAAAAAAAAAAGACATTGAGGAAAACACTTTTCTTTGTTTAGTTAATAAGAAAAATAGTGAGGAAAACCAATTGGAGTGAAAATAACTTAAAAATTTTGAATTCTGCAAGTGACTTCCCTTCATTTCTCGAAACTTATAATTTCGAATGCTATTTAAGCATGAAGGAAAAATAATAGAAAATCACTAACCTTCTGTTTGTTTTGTTTTGTTTTGTTTTGTTTTGTTTTTCCTACTTCCTTCTCTAAACCCGCAAACTAAATGGAGCCTAAACGAAAATGGAAAGTTTCAAACCAAAATTCCTCTATATTGCCAGGCTTATCAAACCTTTCTGCTTCGTGAAGCATAGTGGTGTTGCCGTAAATATTGGAAAGGAGCAGAGTCCAAATAAAAAAAAATCAATCTATTAATTTATCAAGCAGAATTGAACATTCTCATTATGATTATTTTCCATAACGCATGTCAAAAGTAAAGGCACCTTTATGGCCTGTTTGGTTGTCACTCGAATTTGAATAGTTTCAAGCTCACCATCTTTTTTTTGTAAAGTTCTATACAGACGATAGAATGCAATTATTGCATTCAAGGACAACCAAACAGGCCCTTATTTCCTGCCACTAAAACTACAAGGTAAAAGGAAATATAGCAATTGAAGCATGAAGGAAAAACTTACTGGTCTACAATAAAGGAAAAACTCGGGTCCCCAGAAAGGCCCGAAACACAGAGCTTGCGCATTGAACCGCAGCTTCTAAAGATTAGCATTCGAAGCATTCGATCGAGGAGTTCGGGCTGACAGTTCCGGCTCCATTCCTCAATGTCTATCTCTTGCCAACAATAAGGCCCCATCACTACTCTTCCCCATGATTTGCAAACCCGCGGGATTACAGTAAGTACCTCCTCAAGTGAGAGATTCTTGAATATTAAGCCAAGTGTATCGGGTATTAATTCGTCCCAACCCCGAAAATCATTTTCTTTCTCCATTTAATTCTTTCCTTATGTTTTTTTCACACCTGCCAAAGCATTGAAGAGCATAAGAAGTGCAAAAAAGAAAGAGGTCTTCAAGTAGATGTCAACAAGCTGAATCTAGAAATACAAAGGCAAAATAAATTAAAAAAAAAACACCAAAATATATATTGTCTATATATTCATTTTCACTGAACGAAATTCGAAAGGAAAAAAAAAATACTTCTACAAAGAAAATCTAAGCAATAGTTGGGGATTATATGTCAAAAAGAGATTGGAATTAGATAATCGTGCATCAGCTTCATAAATTATCATTACCAAATATATTTATATGTATAATATACATATACACACATTGAAGAAGCAAAAAAAATATAAATAAAAAAAACATTGAAGAAGCATAAAAAAGCGAAATGAAAGAGGTCTTGAAATGGATATCAACATGTGGCATCCAGAAATACAATAACAAAATTATTTTCCTGTACCATTTATAAGACCAAATAAAAAACACTCTACATTCGAACGCACCATGAGAGATAAACATAAACAAAATTTGGAAAAAATTGTACTTTTTAAAGGAAAATCTATGCAATTGGTGGGATTGGGGGGGGGGGGGGGGGTGGCTTGCATGTGGGTGTGAGTGTACATATATATATATATATATACACACACGAGCTTCTTCAAATGAAGGATCTAAGAAAGTGAGGACTTCTATTGTAGCTGTTGGATCGTCATTCTAATTCAGGTCACGCCAATGAAATGACAGAAGTACCTTTAATAAAAACACGATCCAACAGCCGAGAACAGAAGCAAACTACCAACTCTCTGTGTGTATATATACATACAAATATATATATATATATATATATATGAGTGCATGAATATCTATAAGAGGACAAGGGCTATGGTATGGATAATAAAAGATATTCAAGCAATTGAGATCTGGGAACACGTTCCAGACACCAATTCAACGTCGGTAAGAATAGTAAAAAAATCAATAGATTAGAACAAATTAAGAAAACAGAGAGAGAGAGAGAGAGAGAGAGAGAGAGAGAGAGAGAGAGAGAGAGAGAGAGAGAAGCAAACTACCATCCCCAAAAAGGGGAAAATAACAAAATTAGCTCACCCCCATACCAAATAAAGGAAGCAATTTCATAAGAATAATTCAATTCAATTTAGGCAAACTCAAACCAACTTGAAGGAAAGTAATAAAAGAACACGAAAAACCCATATTAAACCCATAATTACAACAAGCTACAAATCAAGACAAGAACTGGTCTTGACCCAAAAAAAATAATAATAATAATAATGATAATAAAAGTAGAACAGAGAAATAGATAAATTGGGGATTGAAAAGAAAACAAAAATTTACTTACCCAGAAACCAAATCCAAGAAAGATCAGAAGCGTACCCAAACTGACAAATCAAGAAATCGTAATCAGAACATCATAGAAATTTGTATCACAAAATTACTCTGCATTTTACAGGAAAATTAGATATATCTTACTGTTTTTTTATTTTTTCCAGATCAATACATGTACCCATACAATATAGTACATACAATCAGTAAAAAAAAAAAAAAAAAAAGAGGGGCCTTGGCATTTACCGCCGGCGATATGTAATCTTCGACCTGTGAAGTCTACCGGTTAATCCGCCTGAGATAAGGGGGGGTGCACATATTTAAGAGAGAGAGAGAGAGAGTGAGAGAGAGTCTTTTTGGGTATATATGCAACGACGCAAGTAGAGGCTGCACTGCGAAAAACCAGCAGAAAAAACAAGAAAAGCAAAATACTAATACAATTGCTGTGCAGAAACAGAAACGTAAGACAGAAAAAAGGTGAAAACATTGCTTTCACAAGCCAATATATATATATATATATATATTTTGGGTAATCGGGAGTGTCCGGGTCAAGTTGCGCGCACTTCGACTAATCTCCCGAGGTTTGGAGGCGCCGGGTGAATACTCCAGTGGCCACGCCCCCATGACTCGAACACTAAACCTCTTGGATAGTTGGGTAGAACACTCAAGAAGCTTACCACTCGACCATAAAGAACTTGGTTACTTTGTTTGGGGAAATTCTACAGTCAGGTCCTCAAATTGTGCCTTTACGTCCGGCTAATGGAGGGAGCCGATGGATTAAAAGGGCGGCATTAAGATTGTGACATCTGGCAGTCATTTAAATTTTAATATCACAAGTGGTTTTTATCTTGAAGGTCCAAAAATTTTTGCTGTGAATATTCAAATAATTTTGTGTGAAAGTCCAAATGTTTTTGAGTGAAGGGACAAATCAAGTATTTGAGAATCCAAATTAATCAGATCAAGCTACAAATTTTAGAAAATACAATTTTTTTTTTCAAATTTCTCTGTGAAAGTGGTCCAAATCTTTGCTCTGAAACTACATTTTGCATCTTGTGACAGTCCAAATCAACTCTGTGAAGCTACAATACATCATGTGAAAGTCTGAATGTCCGAATAGTTTTGTGTGAATGTCCGAATATTTATTGTGAGGGTACAAATGAATGCTGTGAAAGTCCAATTCAATCCTTGTGAAGATACAAAAGCATCATGTGAAAGTCCAAACTAATCCTGTAAAAGTATAAATACATCATGAAACGACACGTGACCAAGCGGTATGCTTTACGTCACTCGCTTGACCACAGTCTGCCCGTGTTTTTGTGTGTGTTTTTTTGGGGGGTTAATTACACAACCTCCCCTGATGTTTGGCAAAATTATACGAACCTTCTTTCTATATTGTAAAATTACACAGACTTCCCCCCCCCCCCCCCCCCCCCTTCTCTCTCTCTCTACTGTGTGTGTATATATACATAGATATAGATATATAAGTACATATATAATATATGGACACACACACACACATATATATATATGAATTTGTTCAAAAAATCAAAATTTTAAACCCAAAATTAATTTGTTCCAAAAACTAATTTGTTCCTAAGATTGTACACCCAAAATTAATTTATTCCAAAAACTAATTTGTTCTTAAGTTTTAAAGTCAAAATCAATTTGTTCCAAAAACCTAAGATCTAAACCCAAAAATACTAAATTCACCTCAATTATGTATATATGTATTCAATGGTTATATGTATACAAATATGTATGCATATATGGGGGGGGGGGGGGGGGGTGTATGTATGTATGTATGTATGTATGGTCCGTATATATGGTGTATATGTATGTATGTATGCATATATATGTTTATACAGTAGAGGGAGAGAGGAGAGGGTTTTTTTAATTTATAACTATGGGTATTTTCGGCATTAGCAAATTAAAAAGGAAGGTCTCTGTAAATTTTGCAATCTAGAGGGGAAGTGTGTAATGCAAATCCAAACCTCAAGGGAGGTTTGTGTAATTTTGCAAAATAAGAGAAAAGATCCGTGTAATTTCGCCAAACTTCAGGGGAGGTCCGTGTAATTAATTTTTTTTTTTTTTTGAGTGTTGAAACGGAGCACGGGAATTGCATATGTATTTACTATTTGGCGGCAAGGGAAAATCTGATGTCACCAAGGGAAAGTTTATGGCCGTTAGGAATGGTAGACAACACTAAAGCGACGTCTGTGGAGTTAACCAATTCCAACAACGTCGGTTTTGTGCTTTTTAATTTATTTTTTTTTTTGTCTAGGACTCCGGTATCCAGAATCACATTGGACTCCGTTTAATCTGGATCGAGCCGGATAGGACAAAGGTCTTCCAACAAGATTTAATCGCAGCTGTATACCCAAGACTTGAACTCAAAACCATAGTTAAGCTAGAGCATCCCTTTTACCAACAGATCTATGCGTCTGTTGGTGGTTTTGTGCTTTTGAACTTTGGCTAGTTACCTTTGCGAGAAGGTACAAAAATGAGTTTTTTATTTGAAAATCTCTCATTCCTAATCATTAGTGGTAAAAGTCACTGTAAAATACTTTCAAAGTAAGAGATTCCTCATTTGCAGACTTAACGTGGTCTAAGTCTCTTATTCAGATTTTTAGGATTTTTATAGACTAATATACTCATTGATTGGTTAAATAAGATAAGAAACTTAAATCACTCCTTTTTTAGTAATTCAAATTTGACTTTAATATTTAAAACAGGGAATCAGTCATCTAATTTAGTTATCTATATTATACATAAAAGATTGTACTCTCTCCGTCCCTTTTTTTGAGTCCACTTTTGGGAACTCAACTATTAAGGTGAGAAAAAGAATTTACACATACTTTCCATAATTGCACCTAATCATTGCAATAACTTTTTTAGTTTTGTCTTGGTGTAGATTTCAAGAAATGGTAGTTTTGGTAAGTAAATAAAAATTGTATGCCAATTTAGGAAAGTGGATACTAATTTTGGGACATCCCAAAATGAATATAAGACTCAAAAAAAGGGACGGAGGGAGTAATACATTACCACTACTAATACTTTACAATGAAGAGAAAAAACTTGCACAACAATGACGACCACCATGGAAGGCCTAGATTGATTCAGCGACTTGCCCGAACATATCGTACATCTTGACATGATGTTTCGCATGATTTAGCTATTTTGGCCAAGAGATTAAGATTTGTTTGATGCACATTTTCAATTGTCGTTCTCGATTAAGATCACTTGAAGGAAGCATTAGGTATGTTTTTTACCGGAGTATTGGAGCAGAGAAGTTCTTGAATCACGAATTGCCAAACAACACATTTCAGTTTTACAGATTTTCAAAAAAGGTGTCTTTCTCTTCTCTCTTTTTGAATATTTTGTTGAATTTCTCAAAATTATTCTGGAAAAATAGATGCATTTACACGACATTCGAACATTTTGAGGAACTTCTCAAAAAGTATTCTGGAAAAAGCACTATTAAGAAACACACTTTTTCTTTTTAAACAAAACACTTTGCGAAAATTCTCAAAAGTATTTCTGGAAAAAAACTGCTTCTTGTCTTCTCTACCTTTTTGAACATTTTTGTGAAATTTTCTCAAACAATTTTATAAAAAAAACACAGCAGTTTTAAACACTATGTGAATTTTCTTATACAGTTTTCTGGAAAACACAACATTGTTATAGAATAAGTACATTGTGAAATTTCTCAAATAGATTTATGGAAGAATCAACATTTTGTACACTTTGTGAATTTTCTCAAACACTTTTCTGAAAAAATTAGCAATTTGAACACTTTGTGTTTCATCAACGATGTTTACTTGGATGCTTTATTTTTCTCTGCAATGAAGGTGAAATAGGAATGGAGGGTTACGACTTACGAATTTGAAAAATGAGGAAGAAGATTGAGTAATTAGCAAATCTTAAAGTTTTGAATTTAATGAGGAGATATTTAAGGAATATATTTGTTGATATCCCTTTAATTTGAGGGGTAATGTGGACCCAAAAAAGAGAGAGCGGGCCTTTTAATAAAACTGTTTTGAACAGGCACCTTTGGCTGGTTAAACAAGTTCCAAATTTTAGACTTGCAACCAAAAGATCCTAAAAAAATTTGGTTGCTTTCATTGTGGGAATCTGAATGACAAGTTTTGACAAATTAAGGACTTTAATACTTCTTTTTTGGATGTCAACTGTGATTGATATGGATGTGCTCTAAAATGTAAATACTCTTTATCTACAAAGTTATTAATTCAAGAATGACACCATTTTAGTAAATTTTCCCTTTGCCAAATTAAAAGAAAAGGTAAATTTTCCCATATCTCTTGTGGAAACTATTCATTAAATGGTCCCGTTGATAAAATAGAAAATTAAGTGCTGAATTTTAAGTATTGAAAATTTAAGCAGTTGAGCTTGCAATACGGAAAATAGTTGTTTCAAGTACTGTAATAGACTGTATTCAATGATTATTTTCAATAAAAAAAATTTTCACTTAAAGTTTCAGTGGTTTTTTTATTATTGTTTTTTTCGATTCGCCCGGCCTGCAGGCGAGCGGCGTGCTTATCTTGTGTGACAACACTACAGAGCAATTAAGTGGTTCATTATCAAACGCACTGAAATAAAATATGGAGTAATGCTATTTCTATCCCAAAAGTACTTGCCACATGATGTGACAGTGTGGCCAAGTTTAATACAGTAGGACCAGTTGAATTTGATTAGAAGTTGTTTACCTGGCCCACTGCCGCATCATTCGGGAAGTACTTTTGGGATAAAAATTTGGGAAGCATAGCATTAGTCATAAAATAAGTGATAAAATTTCATTTTCAACACTTAATTGGGTTATCAAACACACCTTAAGTCACTCCCCCCTATCTTCTTAAAGGACATTTTAAAATTTATATATGGAATAAGTATCTCGCTAATTAAATATATGTTGAATAACTCATATTTGAGACAAATTTGTCCATCTAGTGCACACGCTTACATCCTCAAGTTTCTACCTAACTTCCCAAAAGTTTTTTCAAAGTTTAAAATTTCATAATTTTAAATTTGCAAAATATTTTTTGTTACAAAATTAGTAGGGGTCTTCGGTCGGCCATAGTCCCCTCAAATAAAACTCTTCCAAGCTAGAATTCGTGCTACTTTTCTTTTCTTTTTATGCCTAAACAACTTCAAATTGCTATAACTTTTGTTCTACAAGTCCGTAGCCAAATGAGATCTATCAACCGAGATTAACATTTACCATGAAATACTGAAAAAAAACTAAAAAACTAAGCAAATATGAAAAACTGTAATTATTATTATTATGATTTATTTTTTTTTAATTATTATTTTTTGCATAAATATAACAAAAATACATTCCTTTCATAAAATTGGCACCATAGGTGCATATATCTCGAAAAAAAAAAAAGAAACAGGGAATTTAAAAAAAGGCATCACCCAAAAAGCACAAGAATTGAGAAAGTGGGAAACACGATTTTTATTGCCTAATGTCAAGTCCAGAAAATTTATTGGGGAAAATGCTTTTTGGCGAGGAAATATAGTTCCTCACCAAAATTTCCACCCCAAAACCTAGTTTTGGCAAGGAAAATCATGTTTTCTAGCTAAAAGTAGGTTTTGGCAAGAAAAGTAATTTTTGTCGCCTAAAGTTAAGTCTTAAAAAATTAACTATGGGGAATACGTTTTGGCGATGAAATGAAATTTCAAATTTTATATCCCAAGTGGGTCCTAAACATATGGTAGTGGGACTAGCTAGTTAACTCATGGCTTCCAAATTGTTCCCAAACACATGTGTCAATAGGCTCACTGAATTTTGATTAGAGAATGTTGAGGTGGTTTTATCATTATTGAATGTGAACCCACTTTCAGGGAAGCATTTGGGAAGCATATTGTTTGGGGATATTAGGTCATAGAGACCTAAAATTAAGTGTATTATTTAAAAAGCCACACAATTTTGTAATTTTTTAAAAAGCCACTCGCTACTTTTTTGTTCAGTAAAAAGCCCATCTGATACATAAAAACAGATAATATTATCTGTTTGTAAACAGATAATATTATATGTTGACAGACAGATAATATTCACGAAAACGATCATAATTTTCTCATTTTTTTTGGCTTTTTGCGATGATATATATAAATATATTTTTAAAGTATATTATATATATTTTTGAGATCTACGCTTTAGACTAGAAAAATTTTACAATAAAAGATAAGTTACAGCCTGATTTTGAGATTTTACATGTCTAAAAGATAATACTATCTATCAACTTTAAACCACTATAACTTTCTCAATTTTTGGGCTTTTTGCGTGATTTGTTTATTTTTATTTTTATTTTTATTTTTTTATTTTTTTTTATTTCTTGTATTTTTTCGAGATCTATGCATCTATGGTGTCAGTTTTACGAAAGGAATATATATTTTTTATTATATTATGCGAAAAAAATGCAATTTTCCATATATGTTTAATTTTTAATTTTTTTTCAATATTTCATAGTCAATATTGATCTCGTTTGATAGATCTCATTTTTTTATTCCAAAATATTAAATTTTACGAAAAATGGACTTGTAGAACAAAAGTTATAGCAAATTGAAGTTGTTTAAGCATAAAAGGACCTAATGAGTTAAAGAAAAGTATGAGTTTTTAGCTTGAAAGGGTTTTATTTTATGGGGACTATGGCCGAAGCTCCCTATTGTTTGGGACTCGTAATTTGCAAAAAACACGTACGACATTAGTGATTGTGATTGGTGGTATTTCGATCTAAAATTTGGAAAGCAAATTAAACTCTTGAGTCCCGCGTTTTAACCTCTTATTTGCCCTACTCCTTCAAAATTTCCCAAATCTTTGTCGCTTGTCTCTACCAAATCGACGAAGCAAACTCTTGCTGCCATCCTTTCTGCTGCTGGTCGGCAACAGTGGTCACACCGCCACCTCCGCTGGTCAGGTCACCACTGGTCGCCAAAATTGGCAACTGTCCATATTAAACACAAAAATAAGTTTTTGGCAAGGAAATGATTCATTTAGCGACGAAAATATTGAGCACTAGCAAGGAAATATATCCTAGTCAAAAGTTAAGAATTGGCAAGTAAAATGTTTTTCCTTGCTAGAGGCTTTAGAGAGGAGGCTTTAGCGAGGAATCTGGCAATGGAAAGACTTTCCTAGTTTTAGCCATGAAATTGGGGCATGCATTTAGCAAGGATTTTTTTCCCTTGCAAAAACCCTTTTTTGGTGCCCGAGGTTATAAAATGATTGATGGATGGGGAAAGCAAACTCATTTATGCGTCTCTTCTATGATCTCATTGCCTTGACTGCAAGCTCTCCAATGTTTCTATCTAACTTTATTGAAGTTTATTAGAGTTAGAACAAGCTACAATAGATAATAACAAAGAAGATCGGATTGCTATTGAAGAGTTGGATGTGTTCAAAAATCATTATTTTGTAGTATAAAAGAAGAATAAAATTATTAATGTTGACATACTTGTTTATGAAAACTTTCTCACTAGAGTAGTTTTTTTTCCCTCTCGACTAGTTTCTTATAACAAATTATTTTTTTTTTCTAGAATTTTCTATTGACAGTGGCATTTGGTTGATAGATCTCATCAAGTAGATTCTACAAACATAAATTTTATAATGAAAAATGATTTTAAATTATAGTTATGGATTTTTTATTTTTATTTTTTATTTTATGAAGATAGTTATGGATTTATAAAGATCAAAAAAAGTTTTAGAAAGTTAGGAAAGTACAAGTTCTCAATTCGCATGACTGAAGAAACAAGCATGAAAAATTGTGGATGGGCATTTTTTTACATATTTTAATAACGGAATTATTTCAAACATATATATCTAGGCAAATAGACTTATTCCAATAAAATTCCAATCATCTGTACAATATATTAATAAACCCCATGTTTATTGCTTTAAAATTCGATTGATTTATGTGTTTCATAGACAAACTTACATGCACAAAATAATTACATCTGAAAATAGTTTGAAATGTACTTAAAGCATTTTCTATGACGAAAGTGGATGAACACAATTATCCAATCCAATACTCTGATTTGTTAAACAATTCTTAAACTAAATGTAAATTAGTGTCACATATCGTATTCAGGCAAGTTATGTTGATGTACATGTGATGTTTAGTGACTTTTGTCTAGGTATTGGCTGTTAGTCAACTTGAATATTTAAAACATTTATATTCCTACAGATTACAATTTGTTCAGTTGTGAAGCTTTTTTGTAGGGAAAAGAAGGCTACAACTATCGGGGATGTACATTTTCTATCGGGGTGATTGACTACTGAGTTTGCTATCGGAGTTACATTGGAAGGCGGCCAATGTTGGATAGGTGTTATAATTAGAGGCAGTTGGATGGGCTTGATGATTAGACTCAGTTACATTAATTTTAGTAGCATAGTTTAACAAATTTAAAATTTTTGTTTGCATGAATAAATATTCAGATGATGGACTTCAATTTCTTAAATTGTATGTGGATGGTTATTTTGTGTGCATGCATATCGCAGTTGTGTTTTTGAAAGTTTGATATCATTTCAGGTATATGGCATGTAAAAATTTTCAAATTGGCAAAAAAATAACAAATAATAATAATAATTTGCATGTAATATTTTTTGCGGCGCACTTGAATGCATCACAAATACTACATATATATAAATGTTGCAAAGTATTTATGACGCACATGTGCATCACAAAAAGCCATTAGTTGTGACACATATTGTGCATCACAAATACTACTTTCACTTGGGTGCGCGCGTATACTGTATATCCGGTATCCATGATAGTTAATTTGTGACGCTGTCATCTATTATTTGTGATGATGAAGTGTGTAATAAAAGATAGCATTATTTGTGACGCTTGATCGTGTCACAAAAGATTATTTTCGACTAGACATTTTGTGATACTCGTGTGACGCATTTACTGTGTCATAGATAAGTATTTATGACGCATTTTTTATTATTTGTAACGCATTTGTGTGTCACAAAAAGCTAAAATTGTTGTAGTACTGTTCTTACATACAGTGGAGTGCTCTGAAACACATAGACGTATGCTACTTCATTAGCAGTATTGAATCACATACACACACACACACACACACTCTTTATCTCCCTCCCTCTCTCTCTCTATATATATATAGGTGTATACACACACACACACACACACACATATATATATATACGGAAATTCTCTAAAGATGGCACCCTCTCTTTAATAAAGAGAGGACCTCCGTTTTGGCCGTCGGATCGTGTTTTCATTAAGGGCAGTGTTGTCATATTTACAGTTTTTAAACACGATCCGACAGCCAAAGCAAAAGCCATCTCTTTAATAAAAAGAGGGCGCCCTCTTTAGAGCCTGACTGTATGTATGTGTGTGTGTGTGTGTGTGTGTGTGTGTGTGTGTGTGCGTGCGTGTGTAAATATACACACATATCAGCGACCACAACTATTGATCAGGACACTATCTTCTCCAACACCACCATGCTGCCACCATCTTTACTTCCAACTTCCCTAACCATGGCCATACCTTTTCTTGCCCTGCTATATTAACCCACAAACAATTCCTTCTTTCCACCACTTTAAAATTCATACCAACGCTGCTCAAGCCACCATGAAACCACCTAGCTAGCAGCCACACATTGCTGATTTGCATCTGCGTTTCTATTTCAGATTTGCTATTGGTGTGCGAAAAACAAAAATCATTTAGATTGGGGAAGAGAAAACCCAAATCCGAGACCTATGTAATTTAAAGTGTACATACTCAGTGTAAGAATTCAATGTGAAATCTATTAACGAGCAATCCTAATATGAAAACCACAAACCCTGCACTCTTGCATTTAGTATTCTTTGCAAGCACTTCCCAAAACTTCAAAAATTAGTGGTCAATTCATCCAAATCCAAAGTACGTAATTTCCATTTAGAAATCAAAATCTGATAATTTTCCTAAAGTCAAATCATTTTCGAGCTCAAAATGGACCTAATTAATGGAGTTGTCGGAGCTTTCTTCAGTCTCACTTGAAAACCACCAACTCATCTTCGAACATGCATATTTGGCAAAGTAGGCAATGGTGGCGTGCGATGGTGGCTGTAATTGTGGTAAGTATGGGCGTGGGTGGTTAAGGTCAGTTTGTGGCCAAGATCAATTAAAATCTTATGATGGCGGGAGACCAACAGTCACTGGTTTAGGGATTGGAGTAAGAGAGGCGGAAGAAGAAGAAATATGGGAGAGGTATCTTTTGACCTTGACCGGACTTGCAATTGCGTAAAATAAATGAGGGAAAAAAGTCAATGTACTAAAATATTAGCGTCCGTTTCTTGACCATCACTAACAAGGGAGGTGAGAGCAATTTTGTAAACCACGAGGGAGGTCCATGTAATTTTTTATTATAATATTAACCTAAGTACGATGCCCACTAGAATTTAGAAAAAAAATAGTGGAAAATCCCTCAAAGTGACTCTTAAGAGTTTAGGGTTCAAAAGATTTCTTAGTTTGTTAAAAAGTCCCTCTAGTTGAAACTTATATTTAGTAAACATCCCTATAATAAATATTCTCTATCTCTCTCTCTCTCTCTCTCTCTCTCTCTCTCTCTGAGAGCTGGGTCTGCCTCCACTACGATCGATCTGCCACCGCCACCACCACCACAGAGCCCCCGCTCTCTACCACCACCACCACCACCACCACCACCACGATCGCGAGCCATCACCAACCACCACCACTACCGCCATTATTGCAGCCATCACATTCCGGCCATCTCTGACGAGCTCGAACCAGATCCGACAATATCCGACGAGCTCGAACCAGATCTGGCCATCTCCGACGAGCTCCAACCAGATCCGGCCATCTCCATGTTAGTTGCAGATTTTACAAATATTAAGTGAAATTTCATTTGTTATTGGAAAAGTTAAGTGAAATTTCACTTTTTTTTTTTTTTTTTTTCTATATCATGTGAAATTTCACTTGTATAAATTTCACTTAACTTTGTCTATAACAAGTAAATTTTACTTCTTTTCTTAGTCCTCGGAGGTAGTGGGGTGGTCGCCAGAGTTGGTGGGGATGGTGGTCGGAGGTGGTAGGGAGTGGTGGTAATAATGGTTAAAGGTAGATAATGAAGATGAGAGCATTTTAGTCTAAAAACTAAGATGAGGACTTATCCTTAATGGTCAATTTAAGTTATCCTTAATGATACGACATCGTTTAGTCCCACCATCATAAAAGGGCACGTGGCAAAGGAAGCACAGGACAATCACAGGGGAATCCTACCTAGTTCGAACGAGTCCATGTAGCTGTTGGACCGAGAAGATGTGGTTAGCCTCATCTCAGAAAGATAGGAGACAGGTAGCCCCTAATGCGTAAGTATGGGACAGGTGGCAGACTCTGTGGTAGATCAACTTAACGAACTAGTGGGGGACTGCGCCGCAAAAGCCGATGATTCGTTAACACCACTCCTTATATATACTACTGCAAATAAACAAAGGAGGTACACAATCTTTTAAAATACTAGAACACTACTGATTACTTCCTTTCCCAATCAACTGATTTAGCCATCGGAGGAGGGTCAGGGGTCCTAACCCCCCTCCCCCCCCCCCCCCCCCCCCCCCCCCCTTTGAGCCTTTCTTTCTCCTTGTGTGCAGGTTCCACCATCAAAGGAGTTATCCTTAGCTGCTCCTGCTCCTGCCCTTCACCAGCTAACTCAAGATCAACCACATCAATTGGCGCCATCTGATTAGGAAAGAAAGGTTCCTTTGATGGTGGAACCTGCACACAAGGAGAAAGAAAGGCTCAAAGGGGGGTTAGGACCCCCCTGAACCTCCTCCGATGGCTAAATCAGTTGATTAGGAAAGGAAGTAATCAGTAGTGTTCTAGCATTTTAAGAGATTGTGTACCTCCTTTGTTTATTTGCAGTAGTATATATAAGGAGTGGTGTTAACGAATCATCCGCTTTTGCGGCGCAGTCCCCCACTAGTTCGTTGGGTTGATCTACCACAGAGTTTGCCACCTGTCCCATACTTACGCATTAGGGGCTACCTGCCTCCTATCTTTCCGAGATGAGGCTGACCATATCTTCTCGGTCCAACGGCTACATGAACTCGTTCGAACTAGGTAGGATTCCCCTGTGATCGTCCTGTGCTTCCTTTGCCACGTGTCCTTTTATGATGGTGGGACTAAACAATGTCGTATCACTTAATATTAAAAAATTTTATGTATTAGTTCCTTCTACAGACTACCCCAAGAATTTAAGTTGAGACAAAGTCCAACATTTTATTGATGACAAAGTTGAAAGTTGAAATTAATAGGCTACACATTGGGGTAGCCCTCCCTTTAAACATGAACCACACGGAGGTAAGTTAAAATGTCTCATCTTTGGTTTGAGTACAAGGAGAGATCTTACTGTTAACTGGCTATATAGTACCTTCAATACCTCTGGCGTTGACACAACACAAGCCAGAGAGAGAGAGAGAGAGAGAGAGAGAGACAGAGAGAGAAAGAGAGAGAGAGAGAAGTTGAGACATGCATGCACGTTATCTTTTTAAGGTTTTGGCTAGGCCATCAGGACTGAAAGATATTAATGGCCTTTTTCGAGAAGCTTGGCCTTTGTTCAGAAAATTCTTAAACCATTTTGCAGACTCTTTTGGATGACGAGCTAGCTCTTTGTTGTAGTCAACATAGAACATGCCGAAACGAACAGTGTACCCATCAGCCCATTCAAAATTGTCCATCAACGACCATGCAAAATACCACTTTACTTTGACATCCTCACTGCAAATTAATTCATTACCAATTAATTAAGTTATACAAAATTTCAGTTTAATTATTTCAGAGAGAGAGAGAGAGAGAGAGAGAGAATTAATTTATTGATCAAGAACTTACTTGATTGCCTCTCGAATGTTGGAAAGATGATCATTATAGTAGTCGATCCTAAATTGATCATTCTTGCATTCTGGAAGTGTTAACGTAATATCATCTAATTCATTACAACCTAATAGAAAAATGAACAGTAGGAGATACATATATGTCAATTGTCAGATACATAGTTATACATTTTTAGAGTATTACTACACACTCTGAAAAGCACATCAAAATGCACAATCTTACTTAAAAAGGTTGGACCTTGTGCCAAAAAATCAGCACACACAAAACAACCCCTTTTGTGTGTGTAGGCTTTTCAGCACAATGTCCAACCTTTTTACGCAAGATTGTGCATTTTAGTGTACTTTTCAGAGTGTGTGTAACATTACTCACATTTTTATATATAAAAAGGAAAAAAAAAATAGAGCAAGTCTATAGTGAACAGTTTTTCATATGAGAAGGCGGGTTTTAACCGTTGGATGAGCATCTGGCTAATAAATGCATCTCCAAATGCTTGGGAATCTTATAACCGTTGGATGAACATCTGGTTATAAGATTCCCAAGCATTTGGAGATGCATTTATTAGCCAGATGCTCATCCAACGGTTAAATCCTGCCTTCTCATATGAGAAGCTTCTCACAATAGACTTACCCAAAAAAATATTTTATACTTTTTATATATTTTTTAATTCAATCACTCAAGGGCATTTTACATTTACATTAACTTGAATTAAGGACAATCGATTGCAACAAAGTACAGTTATATATTTAAGGTTGTCAACTGCCATATCTGCTAAGAGCTTCCACAGTGGTGTAGTTGAGGCAGCAGAACTTAACTAAACTTAAGGTTTTCGCTACATTTTGTTCCACAGTGGTGTAGATAAACTTAATATATACATTAGTTAAACTTAAGGAAACCTAACTTTGTGGTACGCCTAAGTTCCACTAAGTTCAGCGAAACGACACAGTGTGTGCCGTCTACCATTTTATGACAAAACATCACGGCACAGTATATGCCGGCCACCATCTCACGGCACACACTGTGCCTTCTACCTTCTCACGGCACACACTGTGCCTTCTACCTCTTTATATACAAAACTTCACGGCACAGTGTGTGCCGGCCACCATCCTCATGGCACACACTGTGCCGTCTACCATTCTCACGGCTTTGTGAGTACCGTCCCCCATTTTACACCACTACAATGTGCACCAAACCTATATAAGAACTTAACTTAAGTTTAACTAAGTTTTTCATACACCACTACGGATGCTCTAACAATTGTCCTTAATCGATGATTGATTTATAAGTGGGATGCCTTGAATAATACAGTTAATAATAGAAGGCCGATTTTTTTTTTTTTTTTTTTTTAAATTACTTAATAGAGAATACTATAGTATGTTTATATAGGCATAGCTAACCTTGTTGAATTGATAATAAAATGGACATTTGTATATTGATTACATACCATTCTCAGTGATGTAGATAATTGGATCCTCGTACGTTTCTTTGATGTAGTTCAAAAGCTTATAAATCCCTATTGGATAAACATACAACCAATCCGTACCTAGCTGCAATGTTTTATTTTGAAAAAAATATGGGGGAAAAATCATCATACGTTAGAACAAAGATATTTGCAGCTAAACATGAAATATCTAAATTGATAATTTAGAAAAACTAGGAAGTACCAAACATTAATTTACGTAAACATATCGATCACTTCTTATCTGTTTTCTTAATTTGCTATAAATTATGGAAATGTTTTATTTTGTAGTACTATTATTTAAGCTTTCGAATATATATATATATATATATATATATAATAGTCAGGCTCTAAAGCGCAATGTGATTTTAAGCTTAAAAAAATTGCGAACTATGCGGCTTTTTTGGCTTAAAATCCTAGTGCGTAAACCCAGTGCACTTTATAACTCGACTGTACATATGTGTGTGTGTATATATATATATTGCTTCAGCTTTTGCTTTACATTTTCTTTCTAAACTCCCGGATAATACGACCCATAAGATAAGGGAAAGTTTTTGTGTACCCTCAAGATAGCGCCTATGTGATACTCTACACCCAATGAGGTAACGCTACACAGGATTGTACGTTGGAGCAATTTAAATTTTTTGTGAAGGGTTCCATTGTTCGTGTGGAGCGCTTTTATTGGATACGGAGTACTAAGTGACATGCCACGTAGTACCTTGGGGTACCTAAAAATTTCTCATAAGATAGACATTAATGTACCTTGTTTCCAATAGGAACTCCATCCCGCATAACTGCCCAAAAGGGGAAAAAAATATATAAAATTATTACATTAAAAATAGAAAGCTTAGGGCTTGTTTGGTTGTCCCTTTTAATTGAATGGTTCCATTCAAATTTTGTATAGAAGTTAAAGGCAAAATTCATCACCATGAATGAATCAATTTACAAATATGGGAGATTTTACCATATTTCTTCTTATGAGGCAATTTATTCATTTTTCTAGAATGCCAAAATTCATGATTGCAAGCATCATTTTTGAAACGAGCATCTGTTTTCTAAATGAAACCATTCAAGCTCTTCATCTTTTTATATAAAATTGTGTACGAAAACATGAATAAAATTATTTCATTCAAGGACAACCAAACAGGCCCTTAAAAAACATAAAAATAAAAATAAATAAGGGTTGCTAGAGTTTGATTTTGATCATACCTAAAAGCTCAACGTGAGAGTCTGTGTTGTAATTTGGGACTCCCTCATCGGCAGTTGAATGTGTTGCGTAATTAGATGTGTAATAGTTTACACCAACAAAATCATAGATCCACTTAACAACGTTTTTTGTGGTTCTGAAAACTTGGGCAGTCTATTTCCAACATAATTAGTCCGCATAGTAGATGGATAGTCACCGTGTGTCACTGGCTCCATTAGCCTGAATTATTGCGGTTGAACTAAAATGAATTAGAATCAAACATACTATTAATTTAGGCTTTGTTTGGTTTTGTGGGTTCATTGAAGTAAATTTAAGAAAAATTAGCTTCTTTGTGTTCTTCTCCATACTTAAAATTAATATATTACATGAAAAATTATTGTTGTATATAACTTTAGGGGAGTGACTATATATTCGATATTTTCATTTATAACTGTCTTACTATGCTTCTTTATCTTCCTATTTTTTTTATTAACCAAATAAAATAAAATGTTTCTTGAGTATTTTCTTTCTTTTCTCTCAGTAAATCTATGAACCAAATCGAGTGTTAAGAAAAATCATGTCAGAGGTACAGAAAGAAGGAGACAATTTTATAATATGAAAAAAAAAAAAAAAAAAACATATTGAAGAAAAAAGAAAAGAAAAAAGAATAGAGACGATTTTATAATAAGAAGATCATGCATGAATAGATAGACTAACAAGTGACAACAACTAGAATAAAATAAGGAATATAGTCACAGTCGTAGCTCTTATCTCTTTCGCTTAATTAGCATGCATCACAAACAAAGCACATGCATTCAATACTCACCATCCAAACATGAAATCAATTGCTCGTTTAGCTGCATCAGTCACTTTTATTGTTGGGGTCCAGAGGTTCAGCCCAAATTGATACAATAGTCATTCCAATCTTGCCCTTTTGAGATAGCTGCATGGATTCACACTTATCATTGACTTTTATAAGTTAGCAACTTGCCGAGACATCCTACACTCCAACGTATACACAGGGATATACGGTAAGCTCTAAAGAGGGTTCTCTTTCTTTGTTACTCTATATTAAAGAGAGATTCTCTGTTTTGGCCGTCATATTCAGTTTTTAAACACAATTTGACAGTAAAAGAGAGGGCGATATCTCTGGAGAATTTTCGCATGCAGGGATATATATATCTATATATATACGCGCATGCACAATTCCCTTTTTAGGAGGGAGTCCTCACTTCTCCTGTTTGCAGCCGTTGGATATAGATTTTAGTCTGTAAAATTACTTCAACACCCCTAATAAAAACTAGATCCAACGATTGAATGCCAGAAAACAAGGGCATCAAAGGTTTTGATGATTCCTTAGAATATCAAGAACAATTGGACAAGAAAGAGAAAACTCTCAATCACTTTTTATTAATTCAAAATTCAACTCCCTTTGCCATAAGACATACAAGTCCTTATATAATAACAATAAAAGTAAAAATAAAACCTATTTGGAAAATAAAACAATAACTTCGTTTTCCTTATTGGCTCCCTAATTAAAGACCCTAAAAGAGTTCTAAAACAAAGAATATCATTCTAAAAATGATCCTAATTTATATGGTAACCTATTAGGACTCAATTTCAGCATTTAGAATCTTAAAAATAACTAAAAACAAAGAAATAAAATCCTATATATGGATATTAAATCCAAAAATAACAAATAAAATAAGATATATCAATATGTTGGCCTTTATTGCTAGATATTGTCCTGCATCACCTTAGCTGGATAATTATTTCCTTTTCTCCTAACATTTTTCTTTTTAGAAGAAGGATAAGCTTTATGCATATCATAACCAAATTGTTCACAACATTATCCTATTTCTTGTTTATTAATGAGATTTTACTTTTTCATTTGATATTGCAACTTCATGTCATTGCAAATGCTTAATCCAACTTGAGTACAAACACTTATGATTTGCCCATAGGTTAGATTATTATACGGAATATTATTCCCATCATGTTGGTCTCTAAATTCTTGCCTGACCTTTTTCTGCAAAAATCTGTGGAAAACCATCAATAAAACGGGTTTTCCAGTGTTCAGCATTTTCATCAGTTCTCTACATGTTTCCCTTATGCGTGTTATCAAACTTTAAAAGAATTGTACATGCGTATTGTCCCAAAAAATTCATAAATGTACAAGTCTTTTAAAACTTGTTAACATGTGCCCTTAAGGTGTTTTGAGATTTTTCTTTGAGAAATAGTCAATCAATTGATTATGCTAAATTAACCAACACTAACGTATAAAATATATATATCAACCATTTCGATGGTTTACATGTAAACCGTCCACCTTTGGGAAAAATAATTTAAAAAAGAAAAAAGAAAAAAAGAAAGCGCTCATATGTGCAAACCCATGTTGGCTGGAAAATATGAAAGATAGTACTATAATTTTGATTGAGGTATGCAATTGTTGCACTGTCTTTAAGAACAAAAACTTTTAATTAATCCGCTCCAAGCTTATTATTGGGAGAAAATATTCATTGCAACAGTTATTTTGCTGATGTGGTATCACAATTCAATCAAAAACTTTTTATTAATCCATCTGCACCCCATATTTCCAGAGAAAATCTTATCCAGATAAACACAAATCTCAAATCTATTAATACGTTATTTAAAAAAAAAAAACCGCTCAACTATGACCCGTTTTTGACTCGCTCCCCTAAACTATTTTACCCGATGGGTTGACTCCCTTAAGTATTTGTACTTGACACATTGCCCCCTCCCATTAGGTTGCTGACGACATCCTATTGACGCGTTTTCTTATCACACCCAAGTGTAGGTGATCGTATAAGTAATAAAGTTCTGGAAGTCCAGGTCAAACCCATAGGGAACGGAATAAAATTTTATAAAGTTAGGCAGATAACTATTTTGTCACTAAAAAGAAAATAAAAGATGATGGATTTTTGTGAGGTTTTACTAAACTACTAATTTTTATATTTTTGCAATAAAAGTAATTAAAGCTATTTTTTTCTTAACAGTTTATGGTAAAAATTTTAACAGTGCAAAATAAATTAACTAACATACTAGTAAGAAAAGGAAGAAAAAAAAAATATAAAAGCTAAATTATTGTGAGATAAACTTTTTAGATTTAATAATAGCGAAAGATGGAAATAATACAGATATTTAAGCAAAAATATTACTCCCTCCGTCCCATAATAAGTGTCCACTTCTATTTTGCACATTGTTTAAGAAAGTTGTATTATTTTAGTTTTTTTGGTTCATTAATTGATCACTTTCCAATTTTGCCCTTAGATGTGATGGGTGTTTGACTTTTTGCTTGTTTTGAGGACACAAATAAATGCTACCTTGTCTTTATTATAAGGGTAGTTTTGGAAAGTAAGTAAAAGTTATATGCCAATTTAGGAAAGTGGACACTTATTGTGGGACATCCAAAAAAGGAAATGTGGACACTTATTATGGGACGGAGGGAGTATAAAACAAGAAATATTAATTAACTAGGAGAAATGATTTAAAGAAATTGGGAATATACAAACCAACACTAGATCCCACAACATTTGTGCATTTGAAAAGCATTTGGCATTTAAGACCGCAGAGTCATTCTTTATTTAAAAATAAACTTTCACTAGTCAGGGTCATATCAAGTGTGTCAGGTTTGATATGAAACGACGTCGTTTGGTTCAAAGAATAATAAAAAGGCAATTGGGCAGTAGCCAGGTTCGAACCGTGCCCCGCCGCGGACGTGGGTTATTCGGCGTCCAGCCCCCACCACTCTGCCACTACACAATTGCCTATCCATTATTGGATAGAAATATATATAAACACATATTTGAAATATTAACTTTGTCATATGAGTTGTTTGAGTATGCTAGGTATTTTTTTATGACAAAAGGCATAGTTTGACAATGCACATAATTAGGCTTTTTATTTCAAATATGTACTCTTTTGAGCCCAATATAGCCATAGTATATAAACATGTTAAATGGTCATAAACTATAGATACATAGATATTTTTGGCCATAAATGAAAAAAACAACCCATCCAGATAAATTTGCCCATTTAAGATTAGTGCACAGAAGCTGTGGTTTCCAAGTTTTTATTACATATCCCCATTTAAAGTTTTAGCCTACCATTTTGGAATTGAAACTGTCTTCAAAATAAAATTTAAAGATAAACTAAATAAGTGTAAACAGTGACTGTTCAATTAAAACTAAAGCTATAAAACTAAGGTAATGGTGGAATATAATATTAATATATATTTTTCCTACTTAACATGAGCTGGGATTGAATTTGTGGAATCTGCAAAATAGCAAAGTTTAGTACAACTAGGCTAATAAAATATACATAAATGAAAATACTGAACCAAAAATAAAATACTAAACCTTTGACTTTAACTTCTTGTGGGGTCACAGTGGTTGAACTCCAAGAACACAAATAAGGTCAAACCAAATCCAAATATACTTTTGGAGTGAGATATGAATATGGTGTGCTTGGGGCTTTGGTAGGTGATTACAACAACTACGTGGCTAAGAAATCTGGCATTTAATCGCAAAATCTGTCTTTTAGTGAATGAAAATATTGCTATAAAAATTGAAAATTTGGGGTTTCAAACTATTTTAGGGGATAACTATAAGTACTACTAGACTAGAAATATTAGATCTAATTTTAAATAGGACTATTTTTTACTACTACAAAGTGACAGGTTGTACAAGAAAACAAATATTTTAAATTTAAGAAATACAGTGCATAAAGTTTTGCTACATATTTTTGAACATTAAATCATCAATTATATAAAAGTAAAATTTTACAACTACTAGAACTAGAAAAGGCAAAGAAAAATTAAAGTATCCTATTTCTATGGACAATATAAAGTGCTCACATGATAACATCCCCTAAACTATTCTCTCCCTAACAGTGATTGTGAAGTGCTTGTTGTGTGTTTTTCTTGGTGCTGTGTAGCTGCTCCTCTCCTCTGGCTTCTGCTCCTCAATTTATAGACGAGATTTGAGAGACGAATTATCATCGCGTTCGTCAGCGTTGGTATTTTTTTCTTCGTGCTCGCCTGTTTGTCCCATTTTCTTCATTGTTCTGACATCTTCATTGACAAAACACAAAACTGCAAAGAAGGAAATTTATATGCAAAGTGTCAACATCCAAGCACTGCTTGGATGTTGATTTCGTTGTTTTTTTTTTTTTTTTAAATTGTAAAATTACTGTTCATTACTATTTATTACTATTCATATGAATATACTATTGTAACAACCTGCATTTCCATTTAATTTAAAATTCATGTCCATATTTAATTTAATTGTAATCGCATTGGCATATTTAAAATCAATTAGCATTGTCTGCTTTTATTTTATTTTCAGTCACATGTTTGGAATATTAATCTCTTATCTAATTCACATTTATATTTTATTGGGGGCCAAACTGCAATTTTACAAAATTAGTAATACCTGTGTGGATTTCAAAGTCTGTATTTCAAAACGGTGAAAATAACTTCTATGAACTCAATCAGTATTTTTATAAAACTAGAAAATCACTTCCTACGTTAAAATCAATTTTCTGTATTTTTGTGACGGACACCGCGCCACGAAAATACCAGTTTACTTTCAAAACTGTCCACACGGTGCTAAACGTTCATAGATATTGGAAGTGACCGATTTGGACACTTGCTTTATTTCCATTTATGGCAACTAATGATTGCCTTGCACTTGTTTGGGAATGTCTAGCTTGTGTGTGTTATTTTTGTGCCAAAAGCTAGATTCCCAAACAACTCTAGCTTGAACCCCTATATGCCTACTTGACTCCTGAGAATCTGTTGAGTTGTGTAGCTCATGTATATACGTATATACATATGTGCTGATCATTGTGTTAATATTAGAAATTAAAAACCAATTTGATTTGTAGAGTATTTGAGGCTTTACTTGGCCACCAAGTTCAACAATTGGGTTTTTCTATATAACCTTCATACACACACTTCAATCTGAATTCTTTTGGAGATTAACCAAACACACAGAGAGAAAAGAGAAAGCAGAGAGTTCATCTTGTACATTTAGAGAAGAGAAGAGGAATTTCAATCCACCATAGCTAAGCTCAAGTGGATTCCTTATTTGGTCTCTCTTTCTCAACACTTATCTCTACACTCTTAATCAGTGAGTATTCTAAACTCACTACCAATGTAATTTCATGCTTAAGTACTGATTGTATATGTATATTGAAAATCACCATTGATGAATTTTGGTATGAACTTCAAAGCTTGAAAACATGGATTTCCAAAACTTAACCAAAATTAGTTTTGTGAATGAAATATGATAGATTATAGTGTGTAGAGTATATGGTTGTAAAATTAGAGCTTAATTCGTTCATAGGAGAAAGTATATTAAGAATTAGTTTTTGACATGTTTTAGTTTTTCATAAAATTCAAGAGATATGATTTGATTCTTGTAAAATTAACCTTGGAATCTTAATCCTCATTTAAAAACAAAGAAAATCATAAAAGATAAGGCTTGGTTGATCACAGAATTGAAATGGGTCAAAAAGACCCCTGTTTTGCTGAAACAGAGAAGTCTGGGGGAAGAAGACGAAGCCTCAGCTTCATCTCGCGCCACGATCGCGCGCGCGAGAATCGCGCGAGCGGCCCGCGCGAGAATCGCGCGAGCGGCCCGCGCGAGCGACCCCTCGCGCGAGCGGCCCGCGCGCGCGAGGTAGGCTTCCCCAGGCAGACGTAAGGGTTTATATATATAATTGAAAATTGGCTGGTCGCGCGAGCGAGGGTCGCGCGAGAACCCCTTCGCGCGAGCGATCCGCGCGCGCGACCTTGCTTTCCTCAGGCAGACAGAAAAGTTTATTAATAAAGGAAAAATGGGCTTATCGCGCGAGCGGCTCGCGCGAGCGACCCTTCGCGCGAGCGGCCCGCGCGCGCGAGGTATTGCAGTTTCTGTTTTTGTCTGTGTTTCTGTTAAGGGACTGTTTGGATGAAATTTATATACTGTTAAGGCTCTGTTTGGGAATTTAGTTGATCAGAACTCTATTTGGTTATGTTTAAGTGATTAAAACATTGTAGTATGACGCATTAATTCCCGTACGCGTGTTGTTCCTTAATTCAGCATTTTTGTTTAAGTGCATACCATTCATGTGGGTCAGTAGTACATGCATATGGGTGTCAGTTTGTGTGGAAAAGAGTAATGGTAGTGTGGAAAGGGTATGAGATTGTGTTTGTGGTTGTGGTTGTGGTTGAGTATGAGTTTGTGGTCGTGGTTGTGGTTGTGGATGTGGTTGCGATTGTGGAAGAGGGTATCTTTGAAATGCGACGGTGGCAAATAAGGACACTCCCTGACGCCCATGGAAGCGTTAAAGTGTGTGAAGCCGAACTCGGACACTCCCTGGCACCCATGGTAGTGCTAAAGTGTGGCCTACGGACACTCCCTGATAACTCAAGTCTGGATACTGTGTGAGGGGTTGCCCCGGTATTTGCATGGCGGTTAGGGTATTCAAAGTGTGAGGCATTGGACACTCCCTGGTACCCCGGACCAAAGTGTGAGGCAAACTGGACACTCCCTGGCGCCCCGTTGCTAAAGTGTGGCTATCTTAGTGTTTCAAAGATACCAGGAGTAGGATAGTGGGTTGTTGTGGCTGTCGAGAGAAAAGAGTCGGCAAGATGAGTGTGGTGCATTGTTCTCATACACGGTCCCATCTGTGTAAATTTACCCTCTTTAAATAATGTCGTGATTGTTTTCTAAACGAGCTCTTTAATTATAATTATAAACTTGTGGATTTAATTTGGAATTGGAAAAAGTAAGTTGGTATGTTTTACATTCAAAGTCATGTTTTTAATACTCACCAGCTTCTTGAAGCTGACGACGTTGATGCGTCCTGGACATTCGTGTTCAGGCTTTTCAGGTTATAATCAGGAGGAATCTTATGACTACGCTAATTGAGATGGCTGCTGTTGGAATGAGAAACTGTTTATTATATGCTTAAAGTTTATTTGTTTGAGTTTTAAACTGTTTTGTTTTAAGGATGACTGTAACAGACACTAAGTTATTATTTTATTTTCAAGGCGGTCTGTGCCTTAGTTGACCCCGGTTCATAAGATGTAATAAGTTAGAAAATTTTTGTAAGCCTTGATTGCTTTACTCGGATTATTATGTTTTGTTGTTTGACGTTTGGGACGGAATCGATCCTTCAAACTGTCGCGACCTACGGGTCCATAAAGGAAATTAAACGCTTTCCTTATTTATGCTACGTCGGGGCGTGACAGGATTTAGTGGTATCAGAGCCAGGTTATTATTTATCACCAGATAGTTTAGCCAGGTTAGGGTTTACCAGTATAGACCCGATTCCACATTCCATTAAGTGTTACACACCCGATGATACGACAGGGAGGATAGACTCAGAACCCAAACGCCTAAGATTATTCTGTTCTGACTTTAAGTAGTACCTTTTCAGGTATGGATCCAGCTCAGCCCCTGTTTGTACCTGATCCTTTTGGAGGGCATTGGGTTACGGTAGGAGCTATAGTGCCGGCCTCGGCGACCATTTATTTCACTGCTGTTGGGCAGCGTGCAGCTGCTACTGTCGAGCTAGACCTTTGGCATCAGATTCATATTTTAGGACTGGTCGACCTATCTCGTGCTCGCCTCGAGATTCTTTACTTCATAGAGATTCAGCGCTTAGTACTCGTTGAGATGGTTCGCTTGGTTAATAGCGATACCTTCTATCTTCCCCTTGAGGTTCAGGTTGTGCAGGCCCACCTTGCACAGCTGGAGGTACCTCCACCGGTCGTCCCTGCTGTTGAGGATGACGGTGACGTTGATATTGTGCTCGCTTCCATTTCCGAGGAGGATGGCTTAGGATGGGACGACTTTGCGGTCGACCTTGAGGAGGCGCTTGCACTTGAGCCAGCCTTGCCTGAGGCAGATGTCCCTGGACCTGCTTCACTGATGACCTCTCACAGCTGTAACTTTGGGGCAGGCCCCTCCCATGTTCAGCGACTGCATCAGGCCGACTCGCTTGACCTGTTGATGGCTACTTACGGCGATGACTGATTATTTAGATATCGCCTTGTACATATGGACTGTTTTGACTATTAGCTCTATCTCTTTTTGCAAGCTGTAATTACATGCATTAGAGTGTAGGGCAATGACCCCATTTTTGTAGCATTAACTCTTGCATGCGTCCTAACCCATGCAGATAGGGTAGGCATTGATCTGACCATACATGCTTTTTGTATCTACTTGGCAGAAGTTATATATATAAGATATACTCTTTTGAATGTTGTTGTCATTTAAATTACTTCATAGCACTGTTGCATGCATGTTTCTCATTCTACTACCACTATCATGCATAGAATGGCTGGAGGAGTCAGGAGAAACAGGAACCTGATCGAAGGAGCGCCCGAGGCTGCTGATCCTACAGGGATGTTTGAAGCGTTTATCAGACGGTCGAAAGGATCGGTAATACGAACGACAACCGAAGAGACCGTCAAACGGGGGACAAGTTGCTAGAAAGATTCCGTGCTCTAAGGCCCGAACAGTTTGCGGGTACCGCGGAACCCTGGAAAGCGGAACAGTGGTTGAGACAGATGGACCGGATGTTTGAAGCTGTCCAATGTAACGAGATAGACAAGAGAAGATTGGCTACGTTTCAGCTGACCGATGCTGCCGCAGATTGGTGGGATTCGGTCATAGCTACTATCGGGAATGGAGCTGCAACGGGAATGACGTGGACTGCGTTCAAGGGGAGATTTTTAGAGAAGTACTTCCCGGCTACGGAGAGGCACAGAAGAGAGAAGGAATTCATGGATCTGACGCAAGGAACCAAGTCGGTGCAAGAGTACACCACACAGTTCGAAAGACTGTCTCGGTTTGCCCCACACCTGGTTGATACCGAGGAGAAGAAGATCCGGAAGTTTAATCAAGGGCTGACACCGCAGATTCGCCGCTTGACTCTCGGCCACTTGGATAAATCGTTTGAAGGACTTGTTGGTTTGGCTACCGATCTGGAAGAGGATGCTCGAGTGAGCCGAAAACAATTTGAATTCCGACCGCCTCAAAGGGGTAATTTTGGGAATAGACCACCAATGAACCGTACCCAAGGGCAGAAGAGGAATTTCGACGGAAGCAAGAAGACCCAGGCTATTACCTATCCGACTCAACCTCGAGTAGGAGAAGGAAGTAGTAGTGGAAAGTGTTTCAATTGTGGCAACCCTGGACATTTGGCTCGTGATTGCAAGGCACCAAGGCGTGCTACTCAGCAAGGGATAGTCTGCTTCAACTGTGGTGAACCAGGTCACATCAGCAGGTTCTGTACTGCTCCTAAGCAGGTGACTTATGGTCAACAGGGTCAGACTCGCTTGAATGCTGTTATCCCTGATGCCGCTGGATATGATGGAACTGCGTATGAAGAAGGAAATTATGGAGAAGCTCAACCTGATCAGCAAGCAGTAGAAGGTACATTAACTCTGTTTAACTCCCATGTTAAAGTGTTATTTGATACGGGTGCTGCTCTTTCGTTCATATCTGTTAATACAATTCGAAGATTGGGTATTTTACCTCATCGCTTAGAGAAAGCTTTGAAGGCTACTTCGCCATTAGGAGCTGCGGTCAGATTAGGACACGTGTGCAAGGATTGTCCCTTACGGTTAGGAGACCGTGAAATCCCTGCTAGGTTGATTGTCCTATCAATGAAGGAGTTTGACATAATCCTAGGAATGGATTGGCTCTCTCAGAATCAAGTGAAGTTGGATTGTGCGAGGAAGAGAATTACATTCCCCGACAATGAGAATCAACCCTTTGATTTTCAATGTAACCCTACGGGAGATATGTTCCTCACGAGATGCTTAGCCAACATCGAAGTCGTCAGTACAGAGGTGACAGCGTCATCTATACCTGTAGTCAAGGACTTCGAAGAAGTGTTTGAAGATGTTTCTGGTCTACCGCCCGAGAGAAGTATAAAGTTCTGTATCGAGCTTATACCGGGTACCGTACCGATCACCAAGATTCCCTACAGAATGGCCCCCACAGAACTGTTAGAATTGAAGGAACAAGTTCAAGAGCTCGAGAACCTAGGTTTTGTACGCCCAAGTACATCGCCTTGGGGAGCACCGGTGTTATTTGTAAAGAAGAAGGACGGGACACTTAGACTGTGTATCGACTACAGAGAATTGAACCGAGTAACTATCAAGAACAAATATCCTTTGCCTCGGATTGACGATTTGTTTGATCAACTACAAGGAGCTACGACATTTTCCAAGATAGACCTTAGGTCGGGATATCATCAGTTGAGGGTACGAAAAGAAGACATACCTAAGACTGCTTTCAGAACCCGATATGGTCATTATGAATTTCTGGTAATGCCGTTTGGAATGACGAATGCCCCGGCAGTGTTTATGGATCTGATGAACAGAGTGTTCAAGCCTTATTTAGATCAGTTTGTCATCGTCTTTATTGATGATATTTTGATTTATTCTAAGTCAGGAGAAGAACACGAGCAACATCTACGGATTGCGATGCAGACGCTCAAGGACCATCAGTTGTATGCCAAGTTCAGTAAGTGTGAGTTCTGGTTGCAGGAAGTGAAATTTTTGGGACACAAGGTGTCATCTCAAGGAATTTCTGTGGATTCGTCCAAGACCGATGCTGTATCAAACTGGGTTAGACCGAGCAACCCTACAGAAGTTCGGAGCTTTCTTGGGCTCGCAGGCTATTACAGGAGATTCGTTGAGGGATTCTCAAAGATAGCAGCACCTTTAACTGGGTTGACGAAGAAGAATTTGAAGTTCGAATGGACAGAGAAGCATGAGCGAGCCTTTCTAGAGTTGAAAGAAAGACTCACTACCGCACCAGTACTAGCAATACCCAAGCCTGATGAGAAGTTCACTATCTTTAGTGACGCATCATATCAAGGGTTAGGGTGTGTACTTATGCAAGATGGCAGGGTGATCGCCTATGGATCCAGACAGCTGAAGCCGAATGAGTTGAACTATCCCATTCATGATTTGGAATTGGCGGCAGTAGTTTTTGCACTCAAGATTTGGAGACACTATCTCTACGGTGAGAAGTTTGATTTGTTCTCTGATCACAAGAGCCTAAAGTACTTGTTCACACAGAAAGAGTTGAACATGAGGCAGCGCAGATGGATGGAGCTGATTAAAGATTATGACTTCACGTTAGAATACCACCCGGGTAAAGCTAATGTGGTTGCTGATGCCCTGAGTCGACAGACTCGTGAGACGATTGCCTCCTTGATGGTTAGAGAGTGGCGAGCATTGGAGACCTTGGCGGAATTCGATGTACAGGGTGCTGAAGAAGGAGAAGGACAATTGTTCGGATGTCTTATCTTACAGCCTGTTCTTATCGACCGCATTATTGGAGCTCAGAAAGAAGATGAGAAGTTTCAGGCATGGTCCGTGAAGATGTCAGAAAAAGACCCGACAGAATGGAAAGTGGGAGTCGATGGAGGATATCGGTGCAGGAATAGATTATGTGTGCTAGGTAATGAAGAGTTAAGGAAGGATATCCTGGAAGAAGCACATAAGTCAAGATATACAGTTCACCCGGGAGGAACGAAGATGTACAAGGATCTGAAGAGAAATTTCTGGTGGGAAGGTATGAAGAAAGACGTGGCCGAATTTGTATCCAAGTGTTTGACGTGTCAGCAAGTCAAAGCTGAATATCAGAGACCGTCAGGATTGCTGCAACCACTACCTATTCCTGGTTGGAAGTGGGAGCACATTACGATGGATTTTGTAGTAGGATTGCCTCGATCACAGCAGAATCATGACGCCATTTGGGTAATCGTGGATCGATTGACGAAGTCAGCTCATTTCATTGCTTATAGTATGACATACCCGGTGGAAAAGATGAGCCGGATGTACATACAACAAGTTGTACGACTTCACGGTGCACCTGTGTCGATTGTGTCAGACCGTGACGCCCGTTTTACCTCTAGATTTTGGAAAAGTCTGCAAGAAGCTATGGGAACCTCGCTCAAGATGAGCACTGCTTTTCACCCTCAGACAGATGGGCAGACTGAGCGTGTTAACCAGATCATGGAAGATATGCTCAGAGCTTGTGTGATTGATTTTGAAGAATCTTGGGAGACACACTTGCCTTTGGTTGAATTTGCCTATAACAATAGTTATCACACGAGTATCGGGATGGCTCCGTTCGAAGCATTGTACGGACGACCATGTCGTTCCCCATTGTGTTGGGCAGAAGTAGGAGACACTGAATTGTTGGGACCGGATTTGGTTAGAGAAACCAACGAGAAGATTTCCTTGGTTAAGGAAAGGATGAGAACCGCTCAAAGTCGGTATAAGAGTTATGCCGATCGACGCCGGAAAGATTTGGAATTCAGTGTTGGAGATCACGTACTCCTTAAGGTTTCACCAACCCGAAGAGTGGTACGTTTTGGACTCAAGAGAGGGAAGTTGGCTCCACGATTCATTGGACCGTTTGAGATTTTAGAACGTGTCGGGAAAGTAGCTTATCGACTGGCGCTACCACCAAAGATGTCTGGGGTTCACAATGTATTCCATGTGAGTATGCTGAGAAAATACATACGAGATCCCTCACATGTGGTTAGTTATGACAACATTGAGACGAGTCATAACGTTTCTTACAAGGAGAGACCGGTGAAGATTCTGGATCAAAGTATCAAGAGGCTGAGGAATAAAGAAATTCCATTGGTGAAGGTTCAGTGGAATCACCATGACGAGAATGAAGCCTCGTGGGAAGTTGAAGCTGATATGAGGAAGAAGTACCCGGAGTTGTTTCAGGACTAGTTAGTCTTGATTTCGGGGACGAAATCCTGTTTAAGGGAGGAAGGGTGTAACAACCTGCATTTCCATTTAATTTAAAATTCATGTCCATATTTAATTTAATTGTAATCGCATTGGCATATTTAAAATCAATTAGCATTGTCTGCTTTTATTTTATTTTCAGTCACATGTTTGGAATATTAATCTCTTATCTAATTCACATTTATATTTTATTGGGGGCCAAACTGCAATTTTACAAAATTAGTAATACCTGTGTGGATTTCAAAGTCTGTATTTTAAAACGGTGAAAATAACTTCTATGGACTCAATCAGTATTTTTATAAAACTAGAAAATCACTTCCTACGTTAAAATCAATTTTCTGTATTTTTGTGACGGACACCGCGCCACGAAAATACCAGTTTACTTTCAAAACTGTCCACACGGTGCTAAACGTTCACAGATATTGGAAGTGACCGATTTGGACACTTGCTTTATTTCCATTTATGGCAACTAATGATTGCCTTGCACTTGTTTGGGAATGTCTAGCTTGTGTGTGTTATTTTTGTGCCAAAAGCTAGATTCCCAAACAACTCTAGCTTGAACCCCTATATGCCTACTTGACTCCTGAGAATCTGTTGAGTTGTGTAGCTCATGTATATACGTATATACATATGTGCTGATCATTGTGTTAATATTAGAAATTAAAAACCAATTTGATTTGTAGAGTATTTGAGGCTTTACTTGGCCACCAAGTTCAACAATTGGGTTTTTCTATATAACCTTCATACACACACTTCAATCTGAATTCTTTTGGAGATTAACCAAACACACAGAGAGAAAAGAGAAAGCAGAGAGTTCATCTTGTACATTTAGAGAAGAGAAGAGGAATTTCAATCCACCATAGCTAAGCTCAAGTGGATTCCTTATTTGGTCTCTCTTTCTCAACACTTATCTCTACACTCTTAATCAGTGAGTATTCTAAACTCACTACCAATGTAATTTCATGCTTAAGTACTGATTGTATATGTATATTGAAAATCACCATTGATGAATTTTGGTATGAACTTCAAAGCTTGAAAACATGGATTTCCAAAACTTAACCAAAATTAGTTTTGTGAATGAAATATGATAGATTATAGTGTGTAGAGTATATGGTTGTAAAATTAGAGCTTAATTCGTTCATAGGAGAAAGTATATTAAGAATTAGTTTTTGACATGTTTTAGTTTTTCATAAAATTCAAGAGATATGATTTGATTCTTGTAAAATTAACCTTGGAATCTTAATCCTCATTTAAAAACAAAGAAAATCATAAAAGATAAGGCTTGGTTGATCACAGAATTGAAATGGGTCAAAAAGACCCCTGTTTTGCTGAAACAGAGAAGTCTGGGGGAAGAAGACGAAGCCTCAGCTTCATCTCGCGCCACGATCGCGCGCGCGAGAATCGCGCGAGCGGCCCGCGCGCGCGAGGTAGGCTTCCCCAGGCAGACGTAAGGGTTTATATATATATAATTGAAAATTGGCTGGTCGCGCGAGCGAGGGTCGCGCGAGAACCCCTTCGCGCGAGCGATCCGCGCGCGCGACCTTGCTTTCCTCAGGCAGACAGAAAAGTTTATTAATAAAGGAAAAATGGGCTTATCGCGCGAGCGGCTCGCGCGAGCGACCCTTCGCGCGAGCGGTCCGCGCGCGCGAGGTATTGCAGTTTCTGTTTTTGTCTGTGTTTCTGTTAAGGGACTGTTTGGATGAAATTTATATACTGTTAAGGCTCTGTTTGGGAATTTAGTTGATCAAAACTCTATTTGGTTATGTTTAAGTGATTAAAACATTGTAGTATGACGCATTAATTCCCTTACGCGTGTTGTTCCTTAATTCAGCATTTTTGTTTAAGTGCATACCATTCATGTGGGTCAGTAGTACATGCATATGGGTGTCAGTTTGTGTGGAAAAGAGTAATGGTAGTGTGGAAAGGGTATGAGATTGTGTTTGTGGTTGTGGTTGTGGTTGAGTATGAGTTTGTGGTCGTGGTTGTGGTTGTGGATGTGGTTGCGATTGTGGAAGAGGGTATCTTTGAAATGCGACGGTGGCAAATAAGGACACTCCCTGACGCCCATGGAAGCTTTAAAGTGTGTGAAGCCGAACTCGGACACTCCCTGGCACCCATGGTAGTGCTAAAGTGTGGCCTACGGACACTCCCTGATAACTCAAGTCTGGATACTGTGTGAGGGGTTGCCCCGGTATTTGCATGGCGGTTAGGGTATTCAAAGTGTGAGGCATTGGACACTCCCTGGTACCCCGGACCAAAGTGTGAGGCAAACTGGACACTCCCTGGCGCCCCGTTGCTAAAGTGTGGCTATCTTAGTGTTTCAAAGATACCAGGAGTAGGATAGTGGGTTGTTGTGGCTGTCGAGAGAAAAGAGTCGGCAAGATGAGTGTGGTGCATTGTTCTCATACACGGTCCCATCTGTGTAAATTTACTCTCTTTAAATAATGTCGTGATTGTTTTCTAAACGAGCTCTTTAATTATAATTATAAACTTGTGGATTTAATTTGGAATTGGAAAAAGTAAGTTGTTATGTTTTACATTCAAAGTCATGTTTTTAATACTCACCAGCTTCTTGAAGCTGACGACGTTGATGCGTCCTGGACATTCGTGTTCAGGCTTTTCAGGTTATAATCAGGAGGAATCTTATGACTACGCTAATTGAGATGGCTGCTGTTGGAATGAGAAACTGTTTATTATATGCTTAAAGTTTATTTGTTTGAGTTTTAAACTGTTTTGTTTTAAGGATGACTGTAACAGACACTAAGTTATTATTTTATTTTCAAGGCGGTCTGTGCCTTAGTTGACCCCGGTTCATAAGATGTAATAAGTTAGAAAATTTTTGTAAGCCTTGATTGCTTTACTCGGATTATTATGTTTTGTTGTTTGACGTTTGGGACGGAATCGATCCTTCAAACTGTCGCGACCTACGGGTCCATAAAGGAAATTAAACGCTTTCCTTATTTATGCTACGTCGGGGCGTGACAACTATGGTGTGGTTGCTACTTCTTTCCTTCCCTTTATTTCACTTCATTTTTACCTAAACATATAAAATATGTAAAAACACATTTTTATACACATTTGAGTGATATCACTGTTAAATTATATTAATTCAAATATGCATGTAAAACTAGAAATTTGGGGGATTAAATGAGCATTATGTCTGTTATATTGGCACATGAATGTGCAATATTCAATGTTTGTCACACCCCTCAACTAGCTTATTGCTAGTCCCTAGCAATGAAGTGAAAAGAGAAATTGTTCTAGAAGTTTTATTAAAAAGTAAAAATATACTAAGGAAAACAAAATTACCTAACTCACTGTCGCGGGAATCGCGATTACATTTAGCGTATGCAACAAGCCGTTAAACCCCTAGGTTACCCTTAGTGGACGAGTGTTGTTTCGTGAGGGTTTGCAGTGAATATACCCACAAAATTCAAATTTTTTTTTTAAATTTAAAAATAAAGTAAAATAAAAATAAAGGTAGATTTTCTTCTTTTACAACATATAAGATTAAATTTTGGCAATAAAATGAAATTTTCAAGTATGTAATAATAATGCAATACATGTACTAGCTCACAATTTGTCAATGGAAGCATTTTTTATACTCTTTAAACTTACAGTGTGTACTTGAAAAGTCAAGCACCTGATCTTAACTTCAAAGTTTACATAACTATTAACAGTCATAAAACTTGTAGTTTTAACTCAAATCTCACTAGGATTTCACTCTTTTAAGGAGAAACTCTCAGAAACCAGAGTAGAGAACATCTGACTTGGTAGGGAAGCAAAGATAGAGGAATTGCTTCCATTTTTTTTTATGACTCAATATATAGACATTTGGAGTACAATAAGTCTCATGAAAGAATACTTAGCATTAGAAGAGCGAACTACCGTGGAGAACATCCTTATCACTTAAATTTAAAAATCAATTTCTTTTAAATCATTAGGACTTTGACTGGTAGGTTAGAAATTAAGATGAGTAGGAGATTTGGGGTGTATTTGTTCTAAGCATGTGATTGGAGTATTTGCGCAATTCATTCCAACCTCTTCTTTTCTTCTCCTTTTTATCATATGTACATTTTTTTTTTAAATCAACTCCTTTCTTTCTTATCACTTCATGCAATATTAATACAGTCCAATCACATACCTGGATATAGAAGTGAGGTTTGTACTCCCAGATGGAGCAAGGTATGATTTGGATAGAACTGAGAATAAGGTAATATTAGGTGAAGGGGGGTGCATTTGAAAGAAAAGATGGCCTAAATCATTTTAAAAATAGTTTGACTTTATTCATTTAAGCAATTTAGACGTTCTAATGGTAAATCCTGAACGTTCTCTTCTAATGATCCGTCAAAGAAAAATAATGAGACTTTCAACGAGTGATATGATAAAGAGAATAAAATGAGACTTAAAAGAAATAGTAACCCTCATAAAGGAAGATTGGCACAAAAGCTCACATGGGTTAATTAGTTTCCACTACTTGTTTTTAAACTGCATAGTTTATGCTTACTCATCCATTTAGATTCAGTAAATATTTTCACACTGTTTCAAAATGTTTAATGTTTAAAGAGTTTCTGGCATTTGAAAATAGTAAAACATGTGACAATGTGTTGTATGCTATTAATATACCCAAAATAACATTAACGTGTCAAATTTATCTTATATAGAGTAAAAGAAAAACTTCTGAAAAATCCTAAGCATATCCACTAAGTTGGATATATATATGGTGCAACTAGTATCCTCTGCACCTATACAAAAGAGGCTACGCAATCCGGAGCGTCCAAGTTGTCATGATTACCCATCCACCTCTAGTAAAAGAGATGAGTCTGGAACCACTAGCAAGCTAAAACATCAGTAAGAGGCTAGGAGATAACTCTGGCTTTACTTAGTTTTTCGCTACCTCTAGGGACATTCACCGCACTAGACATATCTGGTGATGCTTGGATCATGCAAATTACTCATATCGAACCAGCTAATGAAAACCAGATGTACACGTGGGATCATTTTAAAGTCTGACCTGACTGAAAATTATTGACTGTACAAAAACTAAAAATAAAAATAAAAAGAAATGACGGATGGGAAAACAAAACTTATTTGGGTATCAAAGGATCCAGTTCTCTTTCTCAACCAAAATTTTCTTTTGTTTTATTGTAACAGTAGTAAACTTTAAAAGATGTGTCATTATGAGCAATTAAACCAGGACATACTTCTCTATAACAATTCAAACATCATCCTAACCTTTTAGCTTTCCTTTTGATGGCATAAAGGCTAGTGCCAGCAAAGGGTTTCTTCTGCTCAGAAACAAGTGAGCGACCCATTAACGTCTGGTCATCGACTATTGGATACATTTTTTATACTCTCAGCCAACAAGAGAGGCTAGACTCAACCCTCCACTCCTTCCAACTATCAACTAAGATCTAATTAAAGAGAGCTTAGAGGGGGTGAGTGAGAATTTTATTTAAAAACTAAAAATATTTACATATAAAAATATATATAAATATATACATTCAGAAGCTAAAATTTTTTTTTAAACAAAAAAAAAAAAAAAAAAAAAAAAAACTAGAAAACTACATTTTTTTCTCTCTCTCTCTCTTTTTTTTTTTTTTTTATAGAAAAGTCCAAGACAGCGTATCATTACAATAACAATAATAAGGAAAATTATGGTATCACCTTTGAAAATCATAAGAGTGGTGACGTGTTCGTCATTCATTAAAAAAAAAAAAAAACAAAACAGAAAACTTGGATTTTTTTTTTTTTAACAAGGGCAACGCAGCATTATCATAACAGCAATTAAGAAAATGACAATGTAAAGTTCAAAATACATAAGACCAATAGCTAGCGCGTCGTCCATTTTATTTATTTTTTTCTTTTTTACAAAGAACTGGAAAAATATCACCTGTCTCTTGGAAATCTGAAAACCTGGTAGGGTCGTGGATCGAGTGATATTTTCAAGCTTCTTTGATGAGTGGGTACCTACAACTTATGGATATCATTTTTGTTAAATAATGGAAAAGAGAGAAAATCAAAATAAAAAATAAAAATAAAAATATAAGCTGAATCGAAAAAATAGAGAATAAAAGCAAAATCAAGCTTTTCTCTGGATTATAGATCTTACCTTTAGTAATCAGTATAGTGGATCTTGATTTTGGATCGAAGAAAAAAAAAATGGAAAGAAAATGAAAGAGGGAGATCGGGTCGAGAGAGTGAGAGAGTTGCAGAGAGTGAGAGAGAGATCGCGGCGAGAGAGTGAGAGGAAGAAGAAAAAGAAAGGAAAAAGAGAAATGGGTAAAGTTTTCAGAGTTCAAAGCCCTATATAAAGCCATTTTCTCTTTTTTAGTGTATCTCTCTCTAGAGAAACTAAATTTTTTTTTTTTTTTTTTATGAAACAAACAGGTGTTAATCGTGAAACCGTCCCCCCCAACTGAGTCTGACATTGTCCTCAATGAGTGAGATTAGAAAAAGAAGCTAAGGATAACATCTGTAATAAAAAAAAATACACAAAGAAAAGATAATAATAATGACAAAGTTAACTCATATATATATATATATAAGAATAAAAGTACTATCACTGTAAAGTGATCAAGAATTACTGTACAATTGATCTTTTGAACTGCAGTTTCAAAGGATCGATTTTGTATTCAAATTTTGCTATCTGACAGTTTTAGCAACATAGTTTTTAAACTAACAATACTTTTGGTGTGCTTTTTTATTTTGGACTGCAATAGGATAATTTAAACATACAAATTAGTACATTTATTAGATAGCATTATTTGAGATTTGTAAGACTTGATAAAAATCAGAACTCATAAAATAATAAGTGCAAGTGGTTCTGATACTAAAAACACAGTGATGATTTTTTTTTATTTTTTATTTTTTTTTTATATATAAAAAGAAAAGTACAATTACAATAAAAATAAAGACATGAATTTTATTTTAACATATCTTGACGTTGATTGGGATTATTGCTCATGAAAGATGATCATTTCGAGATCTAGGACAATAGACTCGAAACCTTAAATAGGTGTCAGAGCTATATCTTTCAGGATCATCATAGAGTGTTATTTCCATGAATATATCATATCTGACAATGACTCTTTCAGGCATGAATTGTTCAATGAAGACAGGGATTAGAGATGTCCCCCATTCGAGTAGGAAAAAGAACCAATCCCTTTGAAAGGCGTACCTTAATATTTCCCCGTTAACAACTCTAGTTAACAAACGCCCCCATCCAAAAATATTGTCATTATCATCATAAATGGGGAATTATACTAGGGATGTTAAGTATCGCTCCCATTCATTTTCTTCATATTCATGATATAGTTCTTGGAACACCTCATGTTGAGCTTGTTCCCATTCATCGTAGTTTGTGCTAATATTCTGCCAGTCATCTAATCCATCAAATATTGGCTCACCATCCCACTCCCTAGGTTGGTCAGGTTCCACTAAATAATCAATTTCTTCATCAGTGTCGTAAATTCTATCGACACACCTAGCGTAGAACATTTCATCCTCGTCAGAGTCCATGAGATATTCAAATCTTGGGGGTGTATCATCATCTGACGAAGTTCTATCCTCTGGAGGATAATTGTTATTTTTAGACGAACTGGCATGGTTTATACTCATTCTTGCAGTTCTGTGATGATTAGATGGGTTCATATCTCTTTGTTACCTGTAACATCAGATAATATGTTATAATTCCTGAAAAATATTAAATAGTAAGAAAAAAAATAAAATAAAATAAAAATAAAATTCCTACTATGTACAATTCTAATCATGATTTATGAATTTAAGAGGTATCACAGTTGGGGTCCTCCAAAGGAAAGGACTCTAATTCAGTTTCAAAATCTCCTAAGAATGCTTTTAATTTATGCCTACTGACTTTAAAAGTATTTCCATCTTTAGGGTCTTCAATCACGATAGTTCCATAAGGATAAATATTTTTTACAATATATGGACCAGTCCATCGAGATTTCATTTTTCTTTTAATAAGATGCAGTTTTGAGTTATATAATAGAACTTTTTGCGCGGGGGTAAATCTTTGGTAAACGGGAGTATTAAGACATTTTTCTGTAGAGTACCCCATCATATGACATGTACTGCAAAGTTCTAATTTATTTTTAGATAGAGGAGGATTAGTTTTCTCCAGTTTAACAGATATTAGCTTGCGAGTTAATTCTTCAATTTTTATGACTAATTCATCTTCAGTTTGTGATTGCTGTGATTTTTTAGCCTTTTCTTTCCTAGTATTTTCTTATTTTTCCCTTTGTGGAGCGTCTTTGCTAAGCCAATTAAAATATGATTCAGCTTCGTCAGTATTTTTAAAAAATTCCCCTTGATACATGGCTTCAATTATTTCCCTTGACTCTGGATCTAATGTTTCATAGAAGTAATTAATTATACGCCATTTTTTAAATTCATGATGTGGACAGGTTTGTAAGAGATCTACAAAAAATTCACAGTCTTTAATGCATGGTTCCTTCTCTTTTTAAGTAAAAAGTTTATATTCTCGCATCAATCAATAAGTTAAATTTTTTGGATAGAATTTCTTTAAAAATGCTTCATTCATATCATGTCATGAAGTTATAGATCCAGGGTGGAGAGATAAAAGCCAAGATTCAGCTTCATCTTTTAAAGAAAAAGGAAAAAGTTTGAGATAGATTATCTCGATAGGACAAGTTTGATCAGCAAACGTTTCACAAACTTCTTCAAATTCACGAATATGGACATAAGCATATTCTTTCTTAATTCCGTGGTAAGTTGGTAAGCATGGTAGCATGTAATATTTAAAATGAAAATTTCCTGTATGTCTAGGTAGTGTGGTGCAAGAAGGAGTGATGATTTGTTCTGGCATAAATATACCACGTAAAGACCATCGCTCACGTTCTGATAAAACAGGTTGTGGTATATTATTCCAATGATCATTATGAGTATCATCAGTTATTCCTTCCATGCCTTCTATTTCAGTCATGATTCTAGGAAAATGTATACTAAATGAATCAGTAGAAATATTAGAATTATGTGGTACTTGATATAAAGCTTCAGTAGTATCTAAGGACATAAGAAGTAAGTGAAAACTAACTGATAATAATATTATTATGATTATTATTATTATTATTATTATTAGCTAAGTAAAAATAAAATTCTTTTTTTTTTTTTTAATATATTTTCTATTTTTATGTTTTTTTTTTTAAAAGATAGGTTTATATAAAGATAAACACTTACGTACTTATAAATATATATTTATATATATTTCACAAGGAAAGAAATTATATATAGTTCTTTTTTTTAATTTAATATATATTTTTATGTTATCATTTTTAAAAAAAAAGAAAACTAAATTATTTATAAAGTAGAATAAGTATATATAGATATAGATATAGATATAGTAGGAGAAATAGTTTTAAACCTAACTTATTTATTTATTCATTTTTTTATTAACCGTTCTCCGGCAACGGCGCCAAAAACTTGACGACATCCTATTGACACGTTTTCTTATCACACCCAAGTGTAGGTGATCGTACAAATAATAAAGTTCCGGAAGTCCAGGTCGAACCCACAGGGAACGGAATAAAATTTTATAAAGTTAGGCAGATAACTATTTTGTCACTAAAAATAAAATAAAAGATGATGGATTTTTGTGGGGTTTTACTAAACTACTAATTTTTATATTTTTGCAATAAAAGTAATTAAAGCTATTTTTTTCTTAACAGTTTATGGTAAAGATTTTAACAGTGCAAAATAAATTAACTAACATCGTAGTAAGAAAAGGAAGGAAAAAAAAAATATAAAAGCTAAATTATTGTAAGATAAACTTTTTAGATTTAATAATAGCGAAAGATGGAAATAATACAGATATTTAAGCAAAACTATTATAAAACAGGAAATATTAATTAACTAGGGGAAATGATTTAAAGAAATTGGGATTATGCAAACCAACACTAGATCCCACAACTTTTGTGCATTTGAAAAGCATTTGGCATTTAAGACCGCAGAGTCATTCTTTATTTAAAAATAAACTTTCACTAGTCAGGGTCATATCAAGTGTATCAGGTTTGATATGAAACGACGTCGTTTGGTTCAAAGAATAATAAAAAGGCAATTGGGCAGTAGCCAGGTTCGAACCGTGCCCCGCCGCAGACGTGGGTTATTCGGCGTCCAGCCCCCACCACTCTGTCACTACACAATTGCCTATCCATTATTGGATAGAAATATATATAAACACATATTTGAAATATTAACTTTGTCATATGAGTTGTTTGAGTATGCTAGGTGTTTTTTATGACAAAAGGCATAGTTTGACAATCCACATAATTAGCCTAATTAGGCTTTTTATTTCAAATATGTACTCTTTTAAGCCCAATATAGCCATAATATATAAATATGTTAAATGGTCATAAACTATAGATACATAGATATTTTTGGCCATAAATGGAAAAACAACCATCCAGATAAATTTGCCCATTTAAGATTAGTGCACAGAAGCTGTGGTTTCTAAGTTTTTATTACATATCCCCAATTAAAGTTTTAGCCTACCATTTTGGAATTGAAACTGTCTTCAAAATAAAATTTAAAGATAAACTAAATAAGTGTAAACAGTGACTGCTCAATTAAAACTAAAGCTATAAAACTAAGGTAATGGTAGAATATAATATTAATATATATTTTTCCTACTTAACATGAGCTGGGATTGAATTTGTGGAATCTGCAAAATAGCAAAGTTTAGTACAACTAGGCTAATAAAATATACATAAATGGAAATACTGAACCAAAAATAAAATACTAAACCTTTGACTTTAACTTCTTGTGGGGTCACAGTGGTTGAACTCCAAGAGCACAAATAAGGTCAAACCAAATCCAAATATACTTTTAGAGTGAGATATGAATATGGTGTGCTTGGGGCGTTGGTAGGTGATTACAACAACTACGTGGCTAAGAAATCTGGCATTTAATCGCAAAATCTGTCTTTTAGTGAATGAAAATATTACTATAAAAACTGAAAATTTGGGATTTCAAACTATTTTAGGGGACAACTATAAGTACTACTAGACTAGAAATATTAGATCTAATTTTAAATAGGACTATTTTTTACTACTACAAAGTGACAAATGTTGTACAAGAAAACAAATATTTTAAATTTAAGAAATACAATACATAAAGTTTTGCTACATATTTTTGAACATTAAATCATCAATTACATAAAAGTAAAATTTTACAACTACTAGAACTAGAAAAGGCAAAGAAAAATTAAAGTATCCTATTTCTAGGGACAATATAAAGTGCTCACATGATAACCTCCCCTAAACTATTCTCTCCCTAACAGTGATCGTGAAGTGCTTGTTGTGTGTTTTTCTTGGTGCTGTGTAGCTGCTCCTCTCCTCTGGCTTCTGCTCCTCAATTTATAGACGAGATTTGAGAGACGAATCATCATCGCGTTCGTCAGCGTTGGTATTTTTTTCTTCGTGCTCGCCTATTTGTCCCATTTTCTTCATTGTTCTGACATCTTCATTGACAAAACACAAAACTGCAAAGAAGGAAATTTATATACAAAGTGTCAACATCCAAGCACTGCTTGGATGTTGATTTCGTTGTTTTTTTTTTTTAAAAAAAATAGTAAAATTACTATTCATTACTGTTCAATACTATTCACTACTATTCATATGAATATATTATGGTGTGATTACTACTTCTTTCCTTCCCTTTATTTCACTTCATTTTTACCTAAACATATAAAATATGTAAAAACACATTTTTACATGCATTTGAGTGACATCACTATTAAATTATATTAATTCAAATATGCATGTAAAACTAGGAATTTGGGGGATTTAATGAGCTTTATGTTTGTTATATTGGCACATGAATGTGCAATATTCAATGTTTGTCAGCTGCCGTCTAAAATACTAACAGACTCCAAAAAAATTGGTCCATTGTGACGATAATGGAACTCCCCTCTTTCAACACTTTACCTCTCTACCATCTCTTTCTCTCCCTCTCTCAAATCCAATCTCTCTCTCTCTCTCTCTCTCTCTCTCTCTCTCTCTCTCTCTCTCTCTCCTCCCCCGTTCCCAAAGCCTCTCATTGCTCACCTCCGTAGTCTCTCAACACTCACTCTCACACCCTCACTTCACTCTAAACAAATCTCTCTCTCTCTCTCTCGGAACCCTAGAGTCGCATTGCGTCTACTTGGGTCCGCCATTTCTCCGAAAACCCCCAAAACAATAACCAAGTTCTCTAGCGAGACCAATGTGAGTGATTCTGGCCAGATTGTGCCTCAATCGAAGCCTAAAGAGCAAACTCCGCCGGTGGATCTAGAATTGGGGAGAAGTCGAGCAAAATGCCGTCTCCTAAGATCGACAAAATCGGACCCTACACAGTCTTCGTCAATACTCCAGCAACTCTCAAGCCCTCTGAACCTCTATCAACTTCGCCAAAGAAGACAACTTCCCCTCAATAGCCGCCATCGCTGTCGGTTCAATCTCAGCCATAGCTTCTCCATAAGCCCTCTTCTGTCCAACCTCTTTCTTCGTCACTGCTTGGTGTTGTTTCTTATTATTATTTTTTTATTTTTTATTTTTAAATTAGTGTTTGGTTGATGGGAAATTGAGGGAAAATGGAAGAAAATTGGATGTTTTATATTCGTTGTGCTTACTCTATTTGTGAATTTTACTGAAAACTAGGGTGAATTTCTGTTTGCTTTGCTCAATTCTCTCGGCAACCAAACAGAGTCAAGATCAATAATTTTGCCTTTTCTTTTTATTTCCTTTGGTTATTTTTGGTGCATTGTGATTTGAATTAATATTTGTGGAAAGATTTAGGTTGCTAACCAAACATCGAGATATTGTAAGCATGATGAAAATTAGGATCTGAATTAGTATTTGAGGAATGCTTTAGGTCGCTGACCAACATGATAGATATGAACACTCGGGGTAGATATGACTTTTAACATGCTTTGTTAACAGCGTTTGGCCCAAAATGATATTGGATAGATGAGGGGGGTATAGTTGGTCAATTTTTTTTATTCAAGGAGTGTACTCACAAACGGATCATAGTTGAGGGGGTGCTTTTGAGATTAACCTTTTATTTATTTTTTTTTTTTATATGACATAGGTCCGTTGTATCCAATATTTGCTCTTTTTTTTTTTGCTCAAAAACTACAATACCATTAAAGAAACCGAAACCTTACAAAAAAAAACCAAAACAAACAAACAACGATAAAGAAAAACACAAGCAAAGGCAAAACAACCAAGAGACCAATAGAAAGGGAAGCATAAGCGACTACAGAAAACCCTATGTCAACTGCAAAAGGAATCCACCACTGCGCCACAAGGACTGCCGAGTAGAGAGATCCGGAACCCAGGACACCTTCAACCTTGTAGATGATCGAGACCACCAAAAGAAAGAAGACGGCACAAAGCCAAGTCCAAACAGGTGATGAAGCATCACCAAAGGGGGCAACCGAAGTTGCTTGAAAAGCTTCCGTGATAGCAAAAGTTGCACCAAGGAAAGCAGCACAGCTGAGAACGAAGGCTCCAAAGCCACCAATCATAACCCAATGTAGACCAAAAAGCCAATCTACTGTTTCAAGACTGGTCTGGGCCACATCCACCATCTTGAACCCAAGGAGAAGCCCTGCAAGAAAAGGAAAACAACCCTCACAAAGGAAGGGGAAAAACTTCACAGAGGAAGCGGAGGAGCCAAACAGGCCCTTATTGAAACTGGGACAAAACATAGCGAAGAAGAAAGGGCGAGAGGAGGCGGTGTGCGGCTGCTGGCGAAGAACATGCGGACTCTCTCTCTAGAAACCTCTAGAGAGAGAAGCTCTCTAAAATCGCTTCATTTCTAGAGAGAGAGAGCCGCTATCCAATATTTGCTCTATTAACAAGAAACATCGCTTGATAGCAGTAACGGTCGTTAACATCACTCCACAGCCACACGAACCAAACCCGCCAAAATCAATATAATAGATAGAAAGAGATACAAACTTAATTAGTTCATCCATGGCGGCCTTGTCCTCCACATGCTCGATGCGGCAGCTCCTTCCTCCCACTACTTTCTCTCTTTCCCCTCCCAACCCTCTCTTCTCTCTCTACACCTTCCGCCTTTCTCCTCCCCGAACCACCGCAAGAACCTCTTCTTCTTCTTCTTCTTCCGCAAGACCTCTCTCTGTTTCTGCTTCGTCTCGTGCTCTGCAATCTCTCATATTCGACTGCGATGGCGTCATATTGGAGTCCGAGCACTTGCATCGCCAAGCCTATAACGACGCTTTCTCTCACTTCAATGTCCGGTGCCCCTCCTCCACCACTTCTCAAACCCTCAATTGGGGCTTAGAGTTCTATGATCGGCTGCAGAACCAAATCGGTGGCGGTAAACCGAAGATGCGATGGTCTCATCCTCTCTCTAAATATTTCTCTGTCTAGAATTTCTTGAAATTCTCATACAGTTTGTCAATTTGGTGATTGGAATTTCCATAATTAGGTATTTTAAGGAGCACGGTTGGCCGATTTCGACGATCTTCGAGAGGCCTCCAGAGGCCGATACTGATAGAGCAAAGTTAATTGATACTCTCCAGGTATTAATATTATCCTCAATAGGTTACTTGTATACACACATTATACTTATGCTACTCAGATTCAAACATCATTTGGGAATTTACATATTTTGGAATCTTAAGGCCTGTTTGGGAAAGTCTAAATCTGGACCTGGTTCAGTCCAAGTCTCACTTTTTAATGTGGTTCTTGTTGTTAACCAAAAATTGATATATAATCTGAAACACAAACAAATCTAGAATGCAATTACAGAAAAGGCGATCGAGTCAAGAACTTGGTTCTCTCTCCTTGAGACAAAATCGCCCCGCTATGGTGCTGTACGGTGCCGGCGTATGTCTCCCAGGATGCAACGATCACAAGCCTTGCAATAGCAGCACACAAATTGCAAGGACGGGCGAACCAAAAATATGCAGAACTCTCTCTCTCTCTCTCTATATATATATATATATGCTGAAAAGGTTGAAAATCAAGAAGTAATTATGAATGCATGTAACGTCTGTATATATAGATGAGAACATACATGACTGTTTGTGAACAGAGATGTCTATTAGGAAGAGGAGTCTCAATGAACAGACGTTAGGATAATAAAGAAATATACCAAACCAAACCAAACCAAACCAAACCAAGCCTTGTGTCCCAATCAATTAGGGTTGGCTATATGAATCCTTTTTCTCCAATCTGCACGATCAAGAGCTATGTGCTCATTTAAATTATATATATTCATATCTTGTTGCACTACATATTCTCAAGTCAGTCTAGGTCTACCTCTCCCTCTAACCATTCCAGGCACTACGATCTTATCACTCTTTCGCACAGGTGCATCTACAGGTCTTCGTTGCACATGGCCGAACCATCTAAGTCTATTCTCCCTCAACTTGTCCTCAATATGTGTCACTCCTACAGTCTCTCGGATGTACTCATTTCTAATTCTATCTTTCCTAGTCTTACCACACATCCATCTTAGCATCCTCATCTCCGCTACACTCACTTTGCTAATGTGTTGTTTCTTAGTTACCCAACACTCTGTCCCGTAAAGCATAGCTGGCCTAATAGCTGTCCTATAAAATTTTCCTTTCAATTTTGCTGGTATTCTCCGATCACAAAATACTCCAGAAGTACTCCTCCACTTAAGCCAACCCACTTTAATTCTATGGGTCACGTCATCACCAATCTCTCCGTCTCTACTGATCATTGAACCTAGATAGCGAAAGTGTTCCCTCTTTGGGATCTCATGATCTTCGATCTTCACTGCTTCGTTGTCTCTTCTTCCACTGTTGCTAAAAGTACATTCCATGTATTCTGTTTTCGTCCTACTTATCTTTAGCCCCTTAGTCTCCAGTGCTTCCCTCCAAGCTTCTAGTTTAGTGTTGAGTCCCCTTTTAGTCTCATCAACCAAGACAATATCATCTGCGAACAACATACATCATGGGACCTCATCTTGAATGTGTCTAGTCAATTCATCCATAATTAGGGCGAATAAATAAGGGCTCAAGGCCGACCCCTGGTGCAGGCCTACAGTAATTGGGAATTCGCTTGTTTCTCCGGCTGGTGATCTAATTGTAGTAACCGCTTCATCATACATATCCTTCACCACGTCAATATAACCTTTGGTCACTCCTTTCTTCTCTAGCACCCACCAAATTAAATCTCTAGGCACTCTATCATAAGCTTTCTCTAAATCAATAAAAACCATATGTAGATCTTTTTTCTTCTCTCTATACTTTTCCATTAGTCTTCTAAGTAAATAAATTGCTTCCATAGTTGATCTCTCAGGCATAAATCCAAACTGATTTTCTGACACTGATGTTGCGCCTCTTAAGCGATGCTCCATCACTCTCTCCCATAGCTTCATAGTATGGCTCATCAACTTAATACCTCTATAGTTGTTGCATTGTTGTACATCTCCTTTACTCTTATATATAGGCACTAGGATGCTCTTCCTCCAGTCATCAGGCATTTTTCTAGTCATTAAAATCCTATTAAAAACTTTTGTAAGCCAAGATGCCCCCACATCTCCCAAGCATTTCCAAACCTCAATGGGGATCCCATCTGGTCCTAAGGCCTTGTTGGGTTTCATCTTCTTCAAAGCAAAATCCACCTCAAACTTCCTTATTCTCCGATAGAATCTGTATTCTCTAGTTTCATCGTAACTTCCAGTTTCTTCTTCCATTGTGTTATCTATATGCTTTTCATTCAGCAACTTCTCAAAATATCTCTTCCACCTTTCCTTAATCTCTTTGTCGTTCACTAATACCCTAGAGTCATCGCTTTTTATACACTTAACCTGATTAATGTCTCTTGTTTTCCTTTCTCTCGACTTAGCAAGCTTATAAATACATTTTTCTCCCTCTCTAGTGTCTAGTTTGGTGTAGAAGGCGTCATAGGCTTCCATTTTAGTAACTCTAACTGTCCTTTTAACCTCCTTATTTGCACATTTATAGCTTTTGAAGTGTTCCTTTTGAAGTGTTACAATAAATATATTTTCTCCAAATAAATAAAACTTATTTTCCTAATCCACATAGGACCCATGGGACCCACATACTCCCACTCAATTTCTCATACACATATACACGTTTCTAACAATCCCCCACATGGATGGAAATTGCTCGTACATATGCAAATGACAATGCAAAACCTAAAGAGAGTTCAATAGGAATGAAATTGCATCAGGATAGGTGGTTTGCGACTTTGAACCTTCCTTAGTGAAAGATTATTGGATTTACTAGCTAACCAATGAACGTGATGACTTGAACTGTTCAGCCGTTTGCGTAAACCAAGACAATAGAATTCACACAATTCCTTTCCTGACATAATCTGGTTCTCACTATTGTGTTCATTTTGGCCATGAACAACTCCTGGTATTCTTGAGTGCTCTAGATAATTCAACCTTTTAAAAAATTCTCATAAAAGCGGCCCACTTTTACACTCGTATAGGTGGTTTCTTAGTAAGAGTATACAATACCCCACTTGAATTTTCAAGATATAAGAACCATTAAAAGCATAGCCTATCCTAGCACTTCACTGATTTATCATGGAAATGGGTAAGAGTGTAGCACTCCTCAGTGAATTTTATAGAGTTACACATAATTTAGTTGCCCCTTTTGAACCTAGATCTTGGGATCTCCAGTCAGCTAGGTTGGGTTTCCACTATGTCGACTCTTTATTTTTAGGCTTTAATCCCATTCCCCTCGATGATTTATACACTTGCTCTCTTGTCAAAGCTTAGTGGATGTTATTCCATTTGAGAGCAATTGTTTTATGGTATTGTGTCTACGACGAATATGTCGAGACTTACCATTATACATGCTATTTTGTGCTCTTCCAATTGCTGATTGGCTATCACAATGTATACAAATTGGAGGCACTGGTTTCGGCCAATTTGGAATATCTTCTAAGAAATTACGAAGCCATTCAACTTCTTTTCCTGCTTTATCTAAAGCAATGAATTCTGATTCCATAGTAGATCTAGCTATACAAGTTTGTTTAGAAGATTTCCATGACACAGCTGCTCCTCCTAGTATGAAAATATATCCACTAGTTGATTTAGAATCTTTAGTATCTGATATCCAGTTGGCATCACAGTACCCTTCAAGTACTCCAGGATATCTAATATAATGCAATCCATAACTCTGGGTGTACTTCAGATATCTAAGAACCCTAGTAATTGCCACCCAATGGTCTGATCCTGGATTTCTAGTATATTTACTCAATTAACTAACAGCATGTGCTATGTTTAGCCTTGTGCAATTCGTGAGATGCATTAGACTACCAATTATTCGAGAATATCGCAATTGAGATATTCCATCATCAGTATTTTTAGCTAGATGTAAGTTCACATCTATAGGTGTTTTGGCCAAGTTGTTATCTTCCTTGTTGAATTGGTTAAGCATTTTCTCAATGTAATGAGATTGAGACAATACATATCCACCAGATGTTCTAATAACTTTAATTCCTAGAATCACATCTGCAACACCTAGATCTTTCATGTCAAAATTCCGGTTCAACATTTCCTTGGTATTCTTAATGATCTCAATATTGCTTCCTGTAATTAACATATCGTCTACATAGAGACAAACAATAACATAATCTTCTCTTGTGCTTTTCACATAAACACATTTATCGCACTCATTGATTTTAAAATCATTTGACAGCATAACTTTGTCAAATTTCTCATGCCATTGTTTTGGGGCTTGTTTTAATCCGTATAGAGATTTTACAAGCTTACATACTTTCCTCTCTTGTCCTTTTACAACAAATCCTTCTGGTTGTTCCATATAAATTTCTTCATTTAGATCACGATTCAAAAATGCTGTCTTCACATCCATTTGATGAATTTCAAATTGTACATTGCCGCAATTGCTATTAATACTCGAATGGATGTTATTCTTGTAACTGGTGAATAAGTGTCAAAGTAATCAACACCTTCTTTTTGCTTGTATCCTTTGACAACAAGCCTAGCCTTATACCTATCAATAGATCCATCAATTTTCATCTTCCTCTTAAATATCCATTTATAACCTAATGGTTTATTTCCCGGGGGAAGATCCACCAGTTCCCATGTATGATTTTGCAATATGGATTCTATTTCGGTATTAACTTCCTCTTTCCAATAAGGAGCTTCAGGAGTAGACATAGCTTCTTGGAAAAGTTCGAGGTTCACTTTCCAGCATATAAGTTAGAAAGTCAGGACCAAAAGACTTTGAAAATTTTCCTCTTTTACTCCGTCTAATTTCATCTTCATTATCTTTTGATACAGAACCTTGGTCTACATTTCCTTGATCACTATTACTGATAGTGTCATAAGTTCTTTTAAGAGAACTCTGTTCTTGTGTGTCGTTATATGGAAATGTATTTTAAAAAAATGACACATTCCTGGATTCTATGATTGTATTCACATGAATATCAGAAATTTCATATCTATGCACAAGAAACCGATATGCGCTACTATTATGAGCATACCCAATGAAAATACAATCAACAGTTTAAGGTCCTATTTTGACCTTTTTGTGAGGAGGGGCTGCCACCTTAGCCAGACACCCCCACACTTTCAAGTATGTATAGGAAGGTCTTCTTCCTTTCCATAACTCATACGGGGTCTTGTCTAATTTCTTTTGAGGAAGCTTATTTAAAATGTGATTAGCAGTCAGTATCGCTTCCCCCCACAAATTCTGGGGTAACCCAGAACTTATCAACAAGGCGTTCATCATTTCCTTTAATGTTTGGTTCTTACGTTCAGCAACACCATTTGACTAAGGTAAATAAGGAGCAGTAGTTTGGTGGATAATTCCATGTTCTGCACAAAAGTCAACATAAGGTGATTCATATTCACCACCCCTGTCGCTCCTTATTACTTTTATTTTCTTGCCAAGTTGATTTTCAACCTCACTTTTATATTGTTTAAACATATCAAGAGCTTCATCTTTGCTTCTCAATAAATAAACGTAACAGAATCTAGTAGAGTAGTCATCAATGAAAATAATAAAGTATTTCTTTCCACCTCTACTTTGAACCATTTTGAGATCACAGATGTCAGTATGAATTAACCCAAGTGGTTCTATACTTCTTTCCATAGAGTGAAAAGAAGTTCTAGTTAACTTAGATCTTACACAAGTATCACATTTATGATTTGAATCAATTTTCAAATTTAGGCAAATGATCTAAGTTAACTAATCTTCGAAAAGTATCAAATTCACATGTCCTAACCTACCATGCCAAATATTAGAAGTCGTAAGCAAATAAGCAATAGACATATCTTTATTAATATTATTAACTGTGGGTACAATAGCCATTACATTCATTTTGAAAAGACCATCACATATATAACCTTTTCCTACATACATCCCACCTTTGGTGAGCACAAACTTATGAGATTCAAAAACCAACTTAAATCCATTTTTAATTAATAATGAACTAGAAACCAAGTTCTTCCGAATTTCAGGAACATGTAGCACATTGTTGAGCATAAGCTCTTTCCCCGATGTCATCTTTAGAACCAACTTTCCATTTCCTTGAACTTTGGAAGTTGAAGAATTAACCATAAACAGTTGCTCACCCTCTTTCACTTCTTGATAGTTAGAGAACAACTTTCTATCCGTTCATACATGGCAGGTAGCACCAGTATCTACCCACCATTGTTTCGGGTTGTCCACTAAATTGACTTCGGATACCACAGAGAGATGCATTTCAGACACATCCTTTGAAATATGTTCCACTTCAGTCATATTGGCTTGGGCATATTTTTTCTTCTTATTTCCTTTGTTCTCTTGGGAGTTCCGATGGTAACAATCCTTTGCTCTGTGTCCTGGTTTGTTGCAAACATAGCAGTTCCCTTTGAACCTTTTGTTGTTGCCACCATTGAGATCATTGTTGCTATGCTTCCTCTTCTTATTGTTGGGTTTCTGCACTTGCTCAACCACATTTGCCTTAGATTGTCATGGATAGTACTCCACCTTTCTTCTCAAAAACTCGGTTGTCTTCCTCAATCCTTAGTCTCACTATCAAATCCTCGAGCTCCATCTCCTTACGCTTGTGCTTCGGATAATTCTTTGAATTCTTTCCAAGATGGAGGCAACTTTTCAATCATTGCAGCCACTTGGAAGGATTCACTTAGCACCATACTTTCTGCATGAATTTCATGCAAAATCAATTGGAGTTCTTGGACTTGGCTTATAACAGTTTTTGAGTCTGTCATCTTGAAATCAAGAAATCTACTGACCACAAATTTCTTTAACCCCGCATCTTCAGTTTTGTATTTCTTGTCCAAAGAATCCCATAACTCCTTAGCCGTCTTGATCGGACTATACACATTGTATAATGTTGCCAAACCATTAAGGATATAGTTCTTGCACAGAAAATCTGCATGTTTCCATGCATCCACGGCCGCTACCGTGGTCCTGTCAGTCTCACTCTCGTTAAGGGTAGGGGCTTCCTCTTTCAAAAATCTTGCCAAATTCAAGGCTGTGAGATAGAATAGCATCTTTTGTTGCCATCTCTTGAAATCGGTTCCATTGAACTTTTCAGGCTTCTCATTATGATTGACTGAAGTAGGAGTAATCGTAGGGCCTGTAATAGGTCTCACTCCAATCTCATTGTTTGTATCAGTTTCAATTGCCATTTCAAGTCACTGTTTTTATAACAGTAAAACAGAAATTAAATTCTGAACACAATACCCAGATAATAGCAAGAAACAAACTGGAATATAGTATATAGAACTGTTAAACTAATTAATTCTATATAGTACTAGAACTGCTTGAACAAATGAATTCACTGTTTGGAAATTAATCTAGTTTCAAAAGAAATACAAATCACTTAATTCGTTTAGTGGTTTACCCAAATGAAACCCAATAGAACAGTCAGATACAACATACATTGCACAAGATGACAAATAGCAATATATATATAATAAATGTTATAAAGAATTACCCATCTAAGTGTATATGGTCTGATGGGTTCCACTAAGAGCAAATAAATGGGTTACTATGTCACAATATGAAAAGTAATGATCAACAGATGTATTGTAAGAATTGAATGCCACGAAGATATATGTATATATATATATATATAAACCAGTTTTACGCACAATCAGATGGGCAAATCAAATTAAAATTTAGAAAGGAAAAGAAACCGACTAGTAGATTAACAAATTACCGATCAGTTTTAACCAAACCCAAATTTCCAGAATTTTCAAACCAGAGTTAAATTCAGATTTACAAACTACACTGATTTTCAGATTATATAAATTCAGCACTAATTTTCAGATTATATAAATGATATTCACGGATTTTGTCTTAATATTGTTAACCAAAAATTGATGTATAATCTGAAACACAAACAAATCTAGAATGCAATTAAATGACTTACAGTACCAAATGTAAAACAGATTCGAATACAGAAACGGCGATCAAGTCAAGAACTTGGTTCTCTCTCCTTAAGACAAAATCGCCCTGCTATGGTGCTGTACGGTGCCGGCGTATGTCGCCCAGGATGCAATGATCACAAGCCTTGCAATAGCAGCACACAAATTACAAGGATGGCGAACCAGAAATATGCAGAACACTCTCTCTCTCTCTCTATGTGTATATATATATTTATATATGCTGAAAAGGTTGAAAATCAAGAAGTAATTATGAATGCATGTAATATCTGTATATATATAGATGAGAACATACATGACTGTTTGTGAACATAGATGTCTATTAGGAAGATGGGTCTCAATGAACAGACGTTAGGAAAATAAAGAAATATATTTACAATAAATATATTTTCTCCAAATAAATAAAACTTATTTTCCTAATCCACATAGGACCCATGGGACCCACATACTCCCACTCAATTTCTCACACATATACACATTTGTAACACTTGTGAGTACCAGGGTTATGTTGGTTTGACAAAAAACCAGTTGTAAGAGAGTTAATAGTAATTTAGTACTCACCAAGCAGTTGAATTTGTAGAAACAGTTCACTTATGAGCCACAGAACTGGTTCTATGCTTTCCCAAACAGGCTCTAAGAGAAGCGCTTTATGTGTAAATTTCTCTTCTGTTTCTCAACTTTCTTTGTAATTTCATCCAATTGGCCATGAGTGGCCAGCATTGATTGCTTTGGAGTAACTTTTCAGGATTGGAAGACTGAAAGATACAAAGAAATAATCAAGTCTGGAACTGTAAGGAGACATTTAGCTATCTGTTATGATTTGATTACATGTTAGTTTTCTTCTTTCATCGGCTTTGTTGAATGAACTGTTGTGAAGAGAATTAAATGTTATCATTTTGGGCAGGTAGAGCCTAGACCAGGAGTTCTGAGGTTGATGGATGAGGCCAAGACTGCTGTAAGATAGATATTTACATTATAAATGTGAAATCACTTGGTCATGGTACTAAATATTGACTCATTTAATCTGCATCGGACTTAAATTTTGAGAATGGTTTATCCATTAATTATTCTGACACTACATGGTGAATTCTATTATCATATGTTTTATTCTCTCTTAACAAGAAATTATGTGAATAACTTCAATTTAGTGCCATACCCGTTTTGATCATTTTTATAGGGGAAAAAAGTCGCTGTGTGCTCTGCTGCAACTAAAAGTTCAGTTATTCTATGCCTTGAAAACCTCATTGGACTCGTAAGTTTCCTCCCATTTTACTTCTGACGAGCAATTTTATGTTTTTCTTTATATAACGTATGTTTTACTTATTTAGGTCTTTTTCCTCTTGTTTTAGGACCGCTTCCAAAGTCTTGATTGTTTTCTTGCGGGTAGGTTGACCAGTTCTGAAAATTCATTTAGCTATACTTATTTTAGCCATCTCATGGTGCATGGTATCTACTGAGATAATATTTAGTTGATGAAAGTTGGGCATGTTTAGCTAAACTAGAATTTAGAGAGAAGTTTTAGAGTCAAAAGGTATAGTACAAGCAAGTCAAAAACAATAAACATATGATATGTAACTTTAGTAAGATTAAGAATATAAATGCAGGTGTGATAAAGATTGAGGATCAACAAATACCAAAAAGTGGACACATCGGGCATTTATATTGAATTATCCACATAGACGACAAGATTAGAGACGATGTAATTCATGGAATTAAGAGGAGGCAAGTGGAAGAGTGCTTCTGGAATATTGTGTGGTGATTGTCCTATAATTCTAAAAACCACGTTTGAGCAACTAAAAACAACATATTAGTAAAATAAGTGTGGCAGAAATGCATATGCTGGGGCTATGTAGCATGGGTACTTCATTTAGGCCCCCGTACTTGTACCGAGTACATACCGGACTCCAACACATGTTGGACACACCATGGTACGTACCTGACACTCCAATGGATTCTATGCTAGAGAATTCATTCACCAGCACTGCAATCTTTGTTTGACTTCCCTAACATATCCTGGAAAAATGAATTACCAAGCCTCAAATATTTTGATAATGTTCAATTGTGCATCATTTGATTGCTTAAGAGAAAAAAAGTCGGACAAGAACATGATGTTATTTGTTAGCGATATCTTTAGCATCAATCCTTCTAATTCACAGAAATGCATTACTTGTAGGCACCCTTTTGAAACTCCTATAGCGGCATAGCCCTTACAGAGCCGCAGGAGTTCATTATTCGGAGTCCTCAAACTCTTGAAATTGAACTCTTTGATCAGCACGTTTAACACATTCAACATTTTATTGATACTTCGGGAATGGCTAAATGCACAGGCAGTCAGAAACTTGATGTGATATTGTTGAATTTGGTTGGCATTTGAAATTGAAATTCTATGAATAGGTTGATCTCTTTTAAGTCAATAAGAGTGTGTGTATATATATATATATATTTTTTTTTACAGCATAAGTAGTGTTTCATAATTGAACCCATATAAGTCTTACTACTTCACTTTTGATTCTCAAAGTTGTTTTTCATTTCTTTTGTTCTTTCTATAGGTGATGATGTGAAGGAAAAGAAGCCCGATCCTTCTATTTATCTGACAGCTGCTAAGGTAGTGGATATAACATTATATTTCAGGTCAAACAGTGAGCCAGTTGAATTCCATTTTTCATATTTTGTCATGATCTATCTACGCTTGCACTTGCAGAGGCTAGGAGTGTCAGGAAGAGATTGTTTGGTGATAGAGGACAGTGTCATCGGGCTACAGGTTGACTTTGCATTTGTGATTATTTATCTATCTTTGAACTCAACTCTTATAAGATTCGAGGACATACACTAAATTTCTGAAAAACATGTTTGTTGTCCAAGGCTCTGTTTGGTTTGTGGATCTAGAGAAGGAAACTGTAAAGGAAAGGAAAACGAGAAGGAAAATTAATTCCCGAGTGTTTCCTCCATGCTTAAATAACATCATAAATTTAAAGTTTCCATAATATAATGAGAACTCATTCAAAGAGGAAGAGAAGTGACTCACAAAATTAAAACATACAATTAAATTTTTCCTCATTCTATTCCTTATTAACCAAACAGAGAAAAGTGGTTTCCTTGTTTTCTTTTACGTTCCCTCACTGAATCACTTAACCAGACAGTCTAAATAATGTTATGATCATGAGAATTGGATTTCATTGCCTTCTGGCAAATCGCGTGGCTCTACAGTTCCTGGTAATGTTTGTGCCATACCTTATGAGTTTGATTAGCAATTGGACAATTTTTTCCCTACGTTTGTATCGATTCATCCAACAGATTCTCTCTTCTTGTCCATGTTATCATTTCATGGACCTATTCATTCTGTCGATGCAGCAGTATAAGAGTCTTGGGCTGTACAGAGGGACACATTGCCCAGACAGCAGTTCCATGTTCAATCAAAAGAACTTCAGATTTAAAATGAGACTAAATTAAGATCATCTCTGCAGGCAGCCACGGGAGCTGGGATGTCATGTGTTGTAACCTATACACCATCAACAGCTAACCAGGTGAGGCCTACCTTTCTGTTGATATAATTGGGGGGATGAGAGAGTTATTTGACGTAAGGGTAAATATCAGTGACTTTCCCAAGGTGTGTGTGTGTGTTTTTTTTTTAATATCATTTAGCTTCAAACATTTGACACAATGTCATTGATCTCCCAGCTAAGTGGAACGAGATAATGACTCTTATACCCTCAAATTTATTTTACAAATATCTAAAGACGGATTTACCCGCATTTGACTTGTATTACCTTCTACCTTATGTCCCTCATTTGATAATTTTTGATTTTTTTTAATCCATAAATTGGTAAAATAAATTGGTGGTGGTGTAGTCATTTTGTTCATTCCGGTCAGCCAGAGGTTTGAACTGCAACGTGAATACAAAAAATTAAGGACATTAATCAAACCTATCTGGGGAGGTCACGATCACTTTTATTTAATGTGAATGTTTCTGGCAACCATGAGAGAGCATGACTGCATTATTTATCTGACTAACTTTACAGGATTTTAAAGATGCAATAGCAATCTACCCTGACTTAAGTAATGTCAGGTATTGTAGCGCCATTTACTATACGAAGAATTGCAGATGGAGATTTTGTTGACTCTAAATTCTTAGCTATAGTTTTGTATCATACTTGCAGACTGGAAGACTTGGAGTCCTTGCTCCAAAATGTTCTTGCTTCCAGTTAGGGAGTCTGTTACATCCAATGGATCGCTACAACAGAGTTTGTGAGAAATTTTGGCTAACTGCCATTTCATTTCACATGAATTGGAGTATTATTGCACCTCCAGCTTTGTTCTTTGTATAAAAGGTATAATATGATTGAACGGATAGAGAAATATCTTCGATTTGTAATTGTTCTATGTGCTATATAATTGACTAAAATTATGATGATTGAAGTCTGGAGAAATTATTCCATGATCCAGAACGGGTGATCATTTGGTGAACTAAACCAATTAATGAGAGTCATTTGGCCTGCAAAGCTTGATCTCTGGAGGTATGCTATGGAACAGTTTAGATGCAAATGTTATTGTATATATGTACACCTATACAATTATGCAGGTGATAATGGGAAATTGACTTGTTTAGGTTTGCTTTTAGACATTCTATATATCAACCTTTAAATTTACTTAGGGGACTGTTTATAGCCGATGTTGACTTAATACGTACAGTCCCTCTCTCACACGAGTCACACCCGAGTGTACACGCTTGTGTTGTGAGAGAGGAGCCTTCCTATGCAGTTTTAGCCATGTACTACTTTGTATGCGCACAATCTAACAAAATTGTGAGAATGGTTTTTAAAATAAAACAAATAAAGTTGTTGTAGTGTTCAAATCACGCATGAACGTGTATTATGCAACGTGACTTACATAAACAGCACCTTTTTATGGGTAAGTTGGAGAATCATGGTTCTATCCGAGATGGAACAGTTCTCTCTTCTTTACAAGATTGGTGCGTCTCTCACTTACTTTGTTCTTTGTGTTGAGGAGTGAAACTATACCAACTCGGATGAGACAAGGGGTGCAACTTAGAACGGAAATTCCGATTCCATTATGAAAAATTTCGATTTTAGAAAATAAAAATACATTCCGAATTCCAAAAATTCTGAAAAAAATTCAAATCCGAATCGAAATTGTTTTAAGATTTCCAAAAATTCCGAAAATATTTAATCCGAAAATTTTTCAAATTTTTCCGAAATATTCCTAACTTACCTTACATTTGTCTCACATTGGCTAGAAAGGAAGGCAAGATGATGAAGGTGAGTCTATAAATTAAGCTAGTACTACATTAGTTCCAAGCTAGTAGCTTATGTCGAAAAATTTCGAAATTTTCTAATAAATTCCGAAAAGTTTCAAAAAATCGGAATTCTGAAAATTCCAAATTTCGGAATCAGAAATGAAAATGAGAATTCTGAAATTTCGGAATCGGAATTGGAATGGCTTATGAAAATTCCAAAATTTCGGAATTTTTTTTTTTCCGAAAAAGGCTATTTTCGACCCGTTCCGTCCAAAACATTCCTCTAGATGAGACCTTGATCCTTCCCACTTACCTAGGAAAGAAAAATAAAAATGAAAATCTTTTTTGGATGTTGTTGATGAAATTCAACTTAGCGTAATACATGTTTATGCATGATTTAACACTGCCACAATTTTATTTGTTTATTGTACCCTTGTACGCATAGAAAAACCATTATCACAATCTAACTGTAGTGATCTACTCCACATTAGTGTGCCAGTTCTCTAACAAATCTAAGCTTCCACCCCAATAACTCACGGTTTTTGTTCTCTTGGGCTTTTAACAATCCAAATTATGCTTAAATGCCAATTTTCAATGGTGTTTGGATTCTCGGCAGCATGAGGGTGCTGCAAAAAAAAAAAAAAAAGGTTGCAAGTGTTGTGCTGTCAAGATTTCTGTGGCTTTGTGGACTGCTGCTGGTGGGAGGCCGACAATCTATGTCGTATTCAACACCTACAGTTAGATTGTTCCAACTTAACTGTATTAAATCAACTTTATAAAGTGGTCATTTTTAGAACCAACCAAAAATAATGTGGTTAGAAATTTACAAAGAATTAGGGCTCGCATGGTAACATTGTAGTTTTTGGTTTTTAGTTTTTGTTTTCATTTTTTGAACTGATTATAGTCAAATTTCAATACAAAAATTTGGAAACAAAAACTGAAAAACCAAAAACCTCAACGTTACCATGCGAGGCCTTAAATATTTGATTGCTGAAGTAGACGTTGGATTATTGGACATACGACCCAAAAAATAATTGGTGAGACTGAATAATTGGGTTCAGTATTAGGTAGTATATGCATTAAGAAATGGAGGGGCCCTCTAACGATTCTTGGTTTATGTCCCGCAGTATATCTCTGTTAGTACTATACATTTCATTAGTACATCAACATAGGACCTAGTACATTAAAATAAGATGGTATTACATGTTGTGGCAGTGGTCGGTGGTACCACATATCACTACATGTGATAGAACCAGATTTTGGATTCAGATTTGTGAGAAATATATCCCCTTCTTTTCTCTTGAGATAACTTGCATCCCTCTTTGCTTCCAAGTTTTCATCCCTTCTGAGTTTATACCAAATAGAACATAAATGGACACAGTAGCCCATAATCAACTTAGGCTATGGTTATGCCCAATATGCGCCATTGTCTTCCTCTTAAAATCAAGGGTTAACTAGTATTAAATCCATCTTAGTGCACATTTTTTTAAAAATAGATCCAACCCAAAAAAGTTTTTCGTGTTAGGTCCACAAATATATATAATACACAAATGCCCCTATTAAATTCTTGCTATAATTATGTTATCTGAAAATTAGGGATTTCAAATTTAGGTTTGAAAAAGCCCAAATCATGCTATTATCTATAAATGTATATCCTCTCTACCCTATCTCCCTCTCTCTCTTTCACTCTCTCTCTCTCTCTCTCTCTCTCTCTCTCTCTCTCTCTCCTTGTTCGAATTGCATCTTCGATATGATCTTTTTCTCTCTTTCTCACTCTATAATGGCCCAACCATCGGCTGCTCCAACACCCCTCCAAAAGATGAGCTAGACATAGTCATACCCACAATCCGAAACCTCGATTTCCTTGAAGTGTGGAGGCCATTCTTTCAACCTTACCATCTTACTATCGTCCAAGACAGTGTGACCCATCAAAGATCATCGAAGATCATCACAGTTGTTGACCCATCTTTATATTTTTTTAATTTTTTTTTCCTTTTGGTCAGGGTCTTTTTCATAGGAGCTCCGGAGTACTGTCACGTGAACTTTAGCAAGTATTTAACGAAGAGTTTCTGGTCGGAGAAGCAGTTCTCCGGCACGTTTGCCAGCCAGCGACCTTGTTACTTCAACACGGGCGTGATGGTGATGAATCTGGTCAAGTAGAAGCGGTTCAGGTACACGAAACAGATCGAGAGGTGGATGGAGATTCAATAGAGTAGATGGATCTACGATATTGCAGTTTTCTGTAGTGATAAATTCTACACTGCATGTAGTGATAAAGGGTTTTTGGTTTGGAGGAGTAGTGCACTTTTTTTTTTCTTATGGTTTTTTCTTTTCTGATCACTCGTCTCTCTCTCTCTCTCTCTCTTTTTTTTTTTTTTTTTTCTCAGTTTAGCCCTATAATTTGGTCGATCTTATGGTTGAATGTTCATATGATGATTGGTGTCATTGGTTTGGATTTTTGATTTGGTCAAATTCTGAAAAATTGGGCTCGTGCAAAATTTTACGCTCACACTTTACACTCAGATTTCATACTCAATTTAAATTCTACACTAAAAATTGTTAACATACCTACCATAGCAACACTCACATGACTGGTATAACAATTCTATATAAGTGTTAAAATTTATACATGAGTTGTAAATTCTACACTCACATTTTACACATGATTGGTAAATTTTACACTAAAAAAGATTCAATTTTTCAGTGTGGCATAGCAAATTCATATAGGTGTTAATTTTTGGTTTGGTCAAATTCTGGAAAATTGGATTCTTGCAAAATTTTACACTATAATTGTGAGTAGGATTCTGGAATGCAGTGAAAAGTTCACACTGATAATGTAATGTAAAATTGTACACTAATAATCAGAGTAGTCATTGCTGCCAAAAAAATCTGTCATGCTCACCAAACTTACATTGAACGAAAAAAAAAATTGCAATGGATAATCTAACAAGCCATTTGACGTGTCACTAAAGATATGGAAATCAATAAATAGCAAATTCAATGGCATTATATGTTACATATTGTGATATTAATGCTATAATTAAGGGATTTATATCATAAAATAGTTATACTAACAACTTGCAAGATATTTGATTGACGATCTATATAAATTTGTATATCTACATGTGCATCTATCTATATGCGACTTAATGATGACTCCAACAATTTAGGGATTAATGATCAACATTAAGATATGCTAAAAATAAGGGATATTTTCAGGAGTAAAGATTGGGACACACCTAAAAACACAACTTTTGGACACAACCCAAAAGATGTGTCTATATCTCTCATGTGATGTCATTGGACCCCATAGTTACACAGGAGAGAGATAGACACATCTCTTGGGTTGTGTCCCAAAAGTTGTCTTTGGGTGTGTCCCAAGTATTACCCTATTTTCAATTACAACAATGCTTGGGGCACTACAAATTTCACTTACACTCACATTCACACCCACACTCTATCTCTCTCCTAGTGGCACTGTGGGATGCGGACCCCACAGTGCTACTAGGAGAGAGATAGAGTGTGGGTGTAAGTGTTAGTGAAATTTGTTAGTGTCCCAAATATTACTCTTTTAGTTAATAGAGTCCTACGTGTATGTATATTTCTACATGTATATATATAGGGGTAAAATTGTAACAAATTTGACACTAAATTGGGGGATGGACTAATCACAATAAACTTCTTGTTTTTTTTGGACTTAACACTATAATTAAATCTTGAGTGGGCCTAATAAAAAAAAGTTTAGTAGATAGGGATTTTCGAAGAGATTTCTATAAAATCTTAATATGTACTCCATTAAAAAAAAAGGAAAAAAAATAGTTAACACTATATGAAAAATTGGGACTTATACACGTAGCCAGTTTGCTTTGGTAATAAAATCTTAATATATACATAGTATATATATATATATAATTATATATAAATATGTTATATGTTACTACTGTGTATATGCTGAGGAAAACTCTATGATACATTTTAGTAGTTTTGGATGTATTATACATCCTAGTGGTATTGATCTCAAAATATTGTAATTAGGTCCCAAAACGTTATAACTTCAAAACTATATACTTCACTTTTAAAAATCGAAACAGTTTAACTGACAATGTTTTGGGATCTGATTACAACTTTTAATGAGCAAGGATACAATATTTAACCTTAAGGATGTGTTTGATAACTCAATTAAGTGGTGAAAATGAAAGTTTTCAGCACTTCTTTTTTTTTTTTTTTTTTTTTTTTTTTTTTTTTTCTTCAGTATGCTTGACAATGTATCATTTAATTGAAAAGCAGCCAAAAATCCACTGAAAATTTTTACGTAAAAAAATTCTACTGAAAATAATCACCGAATGCTATTTATTTCAGTATTTGAAATACTATTTTCAATATTGCAAATTTAATTGCTTAGAATTTTCAACACTTAATTTTCAATACTTTATTTTCAATTTTATCAAACGAACTCTAAATTAGGATATATGATATATCCTATCATAGAAGATTCCATATATGAACATATACCAGTCATACTGCCCCTACGTTTTACCTAATTAGTAATTACCACATTATAGATATATTAAAGATTCTCTATTCTTTATTAAAGAGAGGGACTCTGTTTTGGCCGTCGGATTGTATTTAAAAATTGTGAAATGACAAAGTTGCCATTAATGAAAACACGATCCGGCAGCCAAAATAGAGGTCCTCTCTTTAATAAAAAGAGGACGCCCTCTTTAGAGCCTGACTGATATATATATATAATTTTTTTTTTTGGGGGGGGAGTCTTTTTAAACACCTAGTTACCCACATTTGGTTACAACTGAAATAGATATATATATATATCCTGAACTTTAATAAAAAGAGGACGCCCTCTTTAGAGCCTGACTGATATATATATATATATATGTATAATTTTTTTTTTGGGGAGTCTTTTTAAACACCTAGTTACCCACATTTGGTTACAACTGAAATAGATATATATAGCCTGAAAATAAAATAGATATATAAAGATGGGTATAATAAAACTACTATGATGATTATTCCAAACAACTCCGTTGTAGTCTAGTTGGTCAGGATACTCGGCTCTCACCCGAGAGACCCGGGTTCAAGTCCCGGCAACGGAATTTGTTTTTCCTTTTATTTTAGGGTCAATTACATATTAGGACATTTTAAGCTAATTATGCTAGTTTAAGGACAAATTAAAAAAATATGTATCAATATATCCCTCAATTACTATTGGACGAAAATACCCCCATCTTCTTCTACGCTCTCACTTCTGTCTCCCTCAAGAAACTGTCGACTCCCTCCCAAACAGACACACGCACACACTCTCTTTCTCTCTCTCTCTACATACCCACTGCCGCACCTTCACGGACTCTTCCATCGTGCTGAACCGCCGACGCTAGTTTCTTCAATCACTCAGGTCATAGCTCTCTCTCTCCATATATATATATATATATATATATATCCAGATTTGTGTATACATTGTATATATGTATTTGGGGGATTTCTAGATTTTTGTTTTTGATATTGTGAATTGATTGAGATTCGAAATCTTAAACCCTAAACATTGATTTGGGCAAATAAAACAATCATATGCTTCAGGATTAATTACAAGCTGAAGGTTTTGGGGATTTAGGTCGCTATTCACAAATATAAAGTTTTACCTGGCTCATAACAGAGAAGCATGTTTAGCCTCTGCGTTTTTTTTTTTTTTTTTAGTTTTCTCACATCTATGCTCAGCTAGTGTATGCTTTTTCTCAGTCATGATGCAAGCTTTGGAGCTTCCATTTTTCAGAGGTTTGGCTTTCCTATCTCTTGGAATTTTTTCATGGGTTTTGTGGCTGTGATGATTTTTATTCAAGTTTTGTTCATATTAGTTCTGTCTCTAGAACTGGTGTGTAGAAGTGTACTGACAGTTTTCGATGTTCAAGGTTTTGTTAGCCCCTTCTAAAGGTGTATCGTGTTGTACATTTGGTTCCTTGATTTATGAATTAATGAAACTTGTTCAAAAAAATAGAAAGCTCTCCCGTATAGGAAACTACTTGTAAAACAATATTGTTTCAGTTTAGGAAAGTTTAAAATCAGTATTTATATAGAAACCAATCTACATATCAAAAGGGAACAATCTGTAAATAATTATATAAAATAGCAAAAGTAATTGTTAGCATTTTTGTGGGTTATGGGTCACCCACATAATCTATGGACCGGGTCCAAGGGCTTAGCTTAGGGTCCAAGAAATCCTATGTGGATTATAACTTGGAGTCCTAGGGCATGTATATGTGTGTGTATATATATGTGTATAACACACACATAAACATAACTCTCTGCACACAATAAGGCAGCCACCATCTCTCCCTCTCTCTCTCTTTTAGTTACTTTCTCTCTCTAGCCAAATCACACTAGGGCTTGGGATTTAGCGCGTGGATACAAAGGGGGTGTCTCTAGTAGGCATTCTCACGACCCGTTCGAAGCATAAGAGCGTACACGGAAGTTCTAAAAAGCAGTAGTTCGTGGGTATTATCGCCGGGCTTGTAACAACGCCGCCAAGACGATCCGTGATTGGGTATATTCCGCAAGGTATGTCCTTTACCCGACCCGTATGCATGTGTGTATACATAATTTACATTGGTATCAGAGCCTATAGGTTGTTGATTCGCCCGTATTTTGCCCAAAACAAATCTACCATTAAAGTTTGGTGAAGCTTTTACCATAAACTTGATAAAATCGAATTTGAAGTGGGTCTACATGAAAACTCCAATATAAGTCCGAATTTTTTATATGGTTGTGTCCCATATGTTCCCTAGAGTCCCCCCACAAAGTCCCATGCCTTGATTATCTCAAACGAGTGAGATATAGCAAACCCTAGATTCGTTTTGGGTTAAAAACGAAATTTTTTTCATAACTTTGCTCTCTGTTTTTGGACGATTTACTTATTTAATCGATCTTTTTTTTGGTATGATCTTGTAGTACTCCATGAGAGCTTTCCAACGGTATAAAATTTGTAAGTTTTCGACAAAAAACGAGTGAGATATGAGCTTGCAAAGTAGGAGGGTTGAGCAGCCCCCAAAACCCAGATTGGTTTGGATTTGGGGAAGATGAACCAGAGTTTGACCACGCCCACTCTCGCTGAGGAGAGTGGGGCCCACTCGCCGGCCTGCGTTGGTCCGACGACCATGAGTCCGGAGAGTGGAGGTCCGTCTCTCGGCCCCGGTCCTTAATATATTTTTTTTATATTTTTATTGAAAAATATTTAATTATTTAGTAATTAAAACAGTTTCTGTTAATTAAAAAATAAGTTTTTAATGTTTTAAATCTGTTTTAATTGCTTTAAAATTTTGGAAATTTATGAAAAATTCAAATTTTATTTTTCCTATATTAAGGACACTGTGTGGGACCAGAAATAATTTTGTGATAAGTTATTTCATAGTTTTTGGTATTTTAGAGCATTAAAGATGTGTTTTGTACGTGTTTTTAATTGCTTAAAATATCCTAAACAAAATATTAATTTTTGTGATTAATATTTAGTGTTTAGTACACTGTAAGGGACTCTAGGATAACTTTTGTGTAAATTATCGTGTATTTTTGTTATTTTAGAGCATATAATATATGTTTTTTAGACATTTATTTAATTGCTTAAACTAGCAAAAATACATTATTAATTTTTGTAATTAATAAGGGACATTAAGGGCACTGTTTTGAAACCATATGAAATTTAGTAGGACCCATAGATAATTTTTGGTAAATTATCCAAATCATATTAATATTTTAGAGCATATAATTATGTGTTTTTGTACACGTATTAAATTGCTTAAAATATTTTTATTGATTGTTAATTTGTGGAATTAACACAATGTGTTTTATTACACTATTTGCATTATGAGAAAATTATTTAGCAAACTTTCTCATTTTTTTTTGGATATATTTTAGAGCATATATTGTGTTATGTGCACAATATTAATTGCTTAAAATATAGCAAATAAGGTTGTTAATTCTTGAAATTAATAAATAGCGTTTTGTACTCTACTTGGAGACTTGAGAAAATTTTTAGTAAATTCTCTAATATTTTTGGTATTTTAGAGCATAAAATTTATGCTTATGGGCATCATTTTAATTGCTTAAAATATCCAAAATTGATTATTAATTTTTGAAATTAATATAGGGTGTTTAGAACACCATATTAGACCACTGAAAATCCTTGGAGTACAAATTTCTCAAAAGTTTTGTATTTTTAGGAATTTAGTTACTCATAGTTAATTTGTTTAACTAGATCAATTTATTTGTTAAATTGATTCAAAATATTTTTTGGGCTCTAGTAATATTCTGGAAACTTTTATTTATAATGAAAATTTTGTTTTCATTTATTTAAATTTTTCCATGAGGTTTTAAAATTATTGTGTTTAATTTAAAAGCCATATTTAATTAGTTTTTAAATATTTGAGAGGTTTGGAAGGGCAAATTTAATGATTAGTTTATTATTTTTGCATTAGAGGCTCGAATTATTGCACGTTTACTTAATGTTGTTTGTGATTGGATTACCTTAAGACCTCTTGTCCTCCTCCTTAAATGGAGAGATGGATGAGTCCATTCATTCTTGTAATAAAGACCGCATGAGTGCTTGTCGTGTGTGATTAATTAATTAATCTGGATTGAATGAATGGACGACTTAATTGACAATTTATTTTGAGCTTATGTTGTCACGATGTATGTTCTAAGGTTGTTTTTGTATATATGTGAAAAACAAAGCATCCCTATTTTTTTATGGCTATAAATGTAAAGTGAGGATGAGAGTTTCTATTTTATGTTTTGGGAAAAGCCTATTTGTAAAGGGATGAATTTCTTTGTTTTCACAATATATGCATTAATTACTTTAGCGTGAGCTCTAGATTGTCAATTTGGGCCCACTCAGGGCCCATGCGCATTCATGTGTGTATGGCGCAATTATATTATTATTGTGGATGATGATAGATAAGTTTAGTACTATCTATGCATGTTTGTTTAGAAAAATCAGTTATAAAATTTTTTCTTGAGTTATAAGAGTAAAGTGATGACTACAAGCTTAGCGAATTTTCGATCTTGAAATTGTAATAAGGGAAAATATTTTGATAACTGGATTTTAAAACAAACATTTATAGAAAGATGTGCATCATAATAATGTCAACCTCTTGTGCATATTATTGAATGTAGAAATTGGCACTAAAGTAACATACACGTTTGAATGAGCTATGATCTCTTGGAGAACTTATTTCAATCAATGATCCAGCCAATTGATCCCATATTGGACCTAGGGTCCAATATTGCCAAACGCCTATAGAATTTAATTCTAGTAAGACCATCACACGCGCTCTATTTTGGTAAAGTAGCATGTATGATGATGTAATTGGGGAGTATAAGAACAACCCAATGACCTATGAATGTGGAACCAGCTCTAATTTGTTTTTGGAGCACAACCACTACTAGATTGAAGAATCTAGTAATGAAGTTCGAAGTGAGGAAAAATCCCAAACACTTGATGACCGAGAATCTAAGGTTGAAATCCGGTATGATTCAAGATCAATTAGGGATTTTACCTGCACTGGTGAACATCAGGTTCAGGCTGTGATATGTTTTCAGTCTGACTCATGGATACACATGAAATAGGTCATAACATAGAACGAGATAATTAAGATTTGTTCTAATTATTCTCGGCATGTTTACCTGGCAGCGGACCGCCATAAGGGAGGTTGTATGCATGACCAGTATTTCCATAAGTGGAAGAATGCACGAGGTCGATGGGCCCATGTGCATTAAGCAGGTTAAGAGGCAGGTGGGACTACAATAGGATGGATATTATGTTACATAGTTTATTTTTATTGGACATGGTTATTTACGTAATAATTTCTTAAGAGTTAAAATGTTAACTCTACTTTCTCTATTTCTCAAGTTACTGAGTCATTTGTTGATTCTATGACTTGGCATGCTAAACTCAGATACGTAGGACAAGAAAAGGATGACTCGATTAGCTCGTAGTGGCTTATGAGCTCACTTGCTAAAGTTGACCTGCACACGCGTGAGTCTTGCCTAAGTGGCAAAGCATACCGAAAGCTTTTTCAAGTAAAGCTATAAGAGATAATCAACCTTTAGAGCTAGTTCACTCACACCTTGGACTTATGTTTGTAAAGGCATGTTATGGTAACTCCATTTTCCTCACCTTGTCATCTCACCGCTATAAAACACTAGATTACATCAAATATTTTACAGTTGAGAGGTTGAGAATAAGATTCGAGAAGACTTTTGAGTCATCTCGTACGCCAGTATTTCTCTGATTAGTTCAGAGGAACTGTGTTAGTTTCTCTGATTAGTTCAGAGGAATTGTGTTAGTTTCTCTGATTAGTTCAGAGGAACTGTGTTAGTTTCTTTGGTTAGTTCAGAAGAACTGTGTGAGGACAAAGGGGGTACATATACAACTTTCTATTCCGAGAAATTCTGCAATAAAATGTTATTGTAGAAGGGAGGAATAGAATGCTTCTGGATAAGTCTGGATCATTGACGGTATAAGCTAGCTTTCCAATTTTGGAAGGATGCACTCTTAGCTACTACCCTCATACGCATAATCGTGCCTTTTCAACCTGTTTTCCAAGCTTTACAGTCTGTTTGAAAATGTTTTCGCAATATTGTTGTTGCTATAAGAATCTTGACCTCTATGAGTTAGAGAAATTGTAGACAACATACCATCTTTAAGCGAGGGTGGGGAGATATTGTGATTCCACATCCAGTACTCGCTGAAAATGGTACTAGTCTGCAGCCGAGTGGGAGTACACTGCTAGACGCTAGTGGGAGTGTGCTAAACAGTGGGAGTGCACCACTGGTTACTCAAGATTCTTAGATAGCACAGTACAGTTGACGAGGATGAGTTCTTCGTTGGCGATTTGAAATCTGCGGGACATATTTTCATGTGCGCATTAGTAGATGATGTGGCGACAGCTTCTTATGTAGAAGCGCGCTTTGTTTATCTACTAAAGTTGAGTGAATAGTTGCTATGAAGGATGATATGATCTCTATGGACAAAGAATAGGGTCTAGGAGTCAGTTGATATTTCGTCCGAGTGTAAGACTAATGGAAACAAGTGGGTTTTCGAAGTTAGACTCTAGGCGGATGGTTTAATTGACAAAGATAAAGGCGCACCTCGTGATGAGAGGTCAAACCCAAGAGTGGGTGTAGACCCTGAAGACAGAATCTCCTTAGTGGTGATATTTTGTTTTCATTCGCCTTATCTTAGTGATTGTTGCACATTTAGTTTTAGAACTCTTTTTAAATGGATGTTGATACTGCTTTTCTCAATAGAGAGCTAAACGAAGAGATCTACATTGATCAACCTATTGGTTTTACGACCGATGGGAATGAACCAAAGTGTGGCATCTTAATTGATCTATTTACGATCTCTAGCAATCGTTTAGGCAATGACACTTGAGGTTTCATGATTTGATCGATCTCTTTCGTTGAGATGATTAAAGAAGACCAGTGTGTGTACATTGAGCAGTCCATAAAAGGTGTTCTAATTCTTATATTGTATGACAATAATATCCTTTTTATTTAGATAAAAAGGTATGGGTCAAACCAACTGTGTGTTGGGAGTTAGGATTGTGGGAACCGTTCATAAACCTATTTTGTTCGTCTCTAGAGACTTACATAATAGAAGATTCTTGAACACTCTCGCATACAGTACTCAAAACCCATAGATACCCTAGTTGAAAAGGGAATACCCTTGACCCTAATTCAATGTCCAGAGAACGATGAGGAAGTAAGTGTCCAAAGTGCCATAAGCATCCGCAATGGGAAGCCTGACGAATACTATGTTGTATTCTTGTTCAGACATTTTCCATACGGTTGGTTTAGTTAGTCATTACAAGAGTAACCTTGGTCCAGTTCACTAGAGAGCAGTGAAGATCTTTCTGTGATATGTTCGCATGATTATGGATCTCACCTTATGGATGGTAGAGTTTTAGAAGTGATGAAGACGATGCGACGCTCATTCAGCGATTGAGATGAGCGCATGTCCATGTCTGTCTACGCATTCACATTAGTTGATGAAGCATTCGCTTGTTGTAGCGAGAAGCAGACATGCATCACCTTATCCATAATGATAGTTGAGTATGTGGCTTGTTCTGCAGCCGTTCAGGAGGCTGTATGGTTAAAGGGTTCTTACATAGTGTAGGCTTCTTGCCTCAGAGCGATGAAGTAGTGTTGGTCTATTGAGACAGCACGGCAGCTCTAGTTTATGCAAAGGACCATAAGTACCACGGGAAGTCCAAGCGCATAGAGATCCATCACCACTACATTCGAGATATGGTTGTACAAGGGGAGGTTGTTTTTATAGTACATCACTACTGGTGATATGATGACTGATCTTTTGGATCAAGCCAATTTCTAGAGATTCGTTCTTATCCCACATTAGTTGTACACGACTCCGTAGGTTCTGATGTACTTTAACAACATTATTCTTGACATTATTATTACTAGATGTTTATTATTATAATAAAATCATTGGTTTTCCAAATTCATTAGTTGTTAGTTGGATGGATGCACATTTTTTCTTTAAAGTGTCACCAGGCTTGAATCGACCTGCTCACACGGGTGATTCACCTTGGCGCCGAGATAGCGAAGTTGGACATGTGTGTCCATAGCGCTTAGATGGCGAGCAAGATGAGACATTTGTGTTCATGGCGCTTGGATAGCTAGCTAGGACATGTGTGTCTATAGCACTAGGAAAGCGGGCTAGAACACTTATATCTACGCGGTATAAGAACAGCGAGCTAGATATAAACCTTGATATCCTTATATGTCGCCTTAGCTTAGAGCTAAGATGAGACTTAAGCTTGGTGCTTGGTCGAACATAGAGAGCGCCCACTACTCTATGTAGCCTGTTTATAGCCGAATATGAGTTTTCAGACGGATGCTGGTTGTAGCGACTGTGGTGGAAATGTCAGGTTAGACGTTTATGTAACGTCTAGACTAAAATTCGTATGGCGTTACTTTTACCACGAAGTGACATGCCCATTTATATGGAAGAACGCCATAGCATACATATCATACTGTATGTGCTATTTTGCGATCGTTTGTGGAGTAATGGATTAATCCCTATTTCATTGCTGTGTGAGCCACGTAGTCTCCCTGTAACGGGGATTCTACACAAGTTACCTTATGACCTGAGACTATGTCATGAAGAGGACGCTTGATGACGCTACTTTAGCGTACCATCCTGGGACGAAGAGACAAATACCGTCCTATGGGGCACGTCTAGGAAAGCGGTCGAGTTAGTTGGATTGACATTAGTAGGCAGGGAAGACTCTTCGATAACACACCATGTTTTGTGACTCATTAGCTGGCCAGCGACAATCGTATACGTACTGAGTGTCATGGGTACATTACATATTTGGGGGTGTAGCACTGTTTTTTGAGGGATTAAGAGTGCTAGATCCGGTGTGGTTGAATCTGTCTGGGTAAATACACGAGAAGCTTCCGAGTGATGCGTTTTGCTAGTTATGTGATTGACTTAGCATCTCAGCTCCTGTCGCTGTACGTTTCTTTTCGTGAGGTCGCACGTTCTATTTCCCGTATGAGGAGAAGATGAAAGTTGGAATCTGAGAGATTTTGTTTTAGCACAAAGCCCTATGTGGGTGAGTGGGAGATGTTAGCATTTTTGTGGGTTATGGGTCACCCACATAATCTATGGACCGGGTCCAAGGGCTTAGCTTAGGGTCCAAGAAATCCTATGTGGATTATAACTTGGAGTCCTAGGGCATGTATATGTGTGTGTATATATATGTGTATAACACACACATAAACATAACTCTCTGCACACAATAAGGCAGCCACCATCTCTCCCTCTCTCTCTCTTTTAGTTACTTTCTCTCTCTAGCCAAATCACACTAGGGCTTGGGATTTAGCGCGTGGATACAAAGGGGGTGTCTCTAGTAGGCATTCTCACGACCCGTTCGAAGCATAAGAGCGTACACGGAAGTTCTAAAAAGCAGTAGTTCGTGGGTATTATCGCCGGGCTTGTAACAACGCCGCCAAGACGATCCGTGATTGGGTATATTCCGCAAGGTATGTCCTTTACCCGACCCGTATGCATGTGTGTATACATAATTTACAGTAATGAACATGCATGACTTATGAATATTTACATTCATTTTGCAATTGTTATCAGATTCTGGTTTCCATGAAATAATTCAATGTATCTTATCTTGTACTAGTTGCGAGGTGAGTACCTGAATATTTACAAGTGTTCGAAAATTATGCATATTTTCAGGTTTAGCCAAAGATATATGAGGCAGACCAAACCAAAGGGATCTATACAATGGTTGTAAAGAATGGGAATAAAAAATACTGAATCAAAGAATGAGATGTCATGCTTCAAACTTTAACGAGCTCATCTTTTTTTTTTTTTACCCTTAAAACAAAGAATATCATCAGAGACACAATTACATAATAACTTTAAAAAACTTGAGAGCAAGTCTGAACTCTCATGTACCAGAAAAAATTAGTATTACATGGAGATATAAACCCTATATTGTTATTTTTAATCTATTTGTCATTGTTACTGAGATTTTAGAACTCATCAATCCACCTCTCTGATTTCTTTCAGCAGCAAAAGAATATGCCACATTCTTTCCTAAATATCAAGATATCTTGGCTTGTTTCTACTATAAATGAAAAACTGTAAAAATTATCTTACTTTGTTGTTAACTGTTTCTTAGTCATCTTTTACTACCTTCAACACAGGGAGCAGGTGGATATGCTTCCGATGTGTTTGCCTTTGCTAGTGCTAGTTGGTACGCAGGGAACTTTGACTAAACACAAAATTAATAAAAGAAGTGAAGGAAGAAGCTGAAGCCTCACATACCTTTTCCATTGCAGATGTTCCAAATCTGGAATAGCCTCAGTTGTATAACCACTCCAAAGTTAATTACCTGAGCGTGGTGTGCTTTAACATCTTTTTTGGCAATCTGACCAAAGAAAATCTGCTAAAATTTACACTATATTTGTAGAAATATCTGCCGATACCTAAATGTAATGGTAAGATCCTACCAGAGAAGTTCGTGAAGACAAAAACTGAATTGAACTCAGATAAAATTTTCTTCTCTAATAGGAGTTTCGGATAAGACTGAAGTACAAAATTATTAACCAGAGCCACTGATTATTGAGCCAATCTGTCGAAGTATTCGCATCATTTCCCAAACTCCAAAATCTCACCATAAAATACCATGTCTGTTTTTAGAACAAAGCATCACAATTTAATTGCAATTACACCTTGATATTTTTTGCTGAATTTCAGAACTAGTCTTATGCTTCCAAAATAAAAAATTATGCATTTCCTTGATATTTTTTGGTAGTGTGGATTTGATAAAATTTATTTGTATATTGTCACTAGTTTGCATTTCCTTATACTGCCAAAATGAAAGTGTCTGCTGTAAGCATGAAATCTTCACATCTTTGTTGGTATGCGATATGCGGCATCTCTTTTTCTTTCTTAAAATTGTAAGTTGGCTGATTGACCTTGATAAAATGATGTACAGACGTTCAAGTTACACTTTGGTGATCAATGGATTGATACCCTCGACTTGTCATTGCAGATTGTGAAGATGGTGAAAATAGGTACGGTTTACATAAAACTAGGGGATGCTTATGTTTCATGCCTAAAGTCATAATTTTCAAACGATGAATTAGTTCGTAATTTTCTCTAAAATTACACCACGTTTTGTCCTTCCTTTAAAAGAGAGGTGAAATTTCACCAAGTTTTGAAATAAGTTCTTATCTTTGAAATTTTGACACGTTTTTTTGACCACCTTTTTAAAAGAGTGGTGAACTTTCACCATGTTTTGACCTCCTTTTAAAAGAGTGGTAAAATTTCACCATGTATAGACTGCCTTTTAAAAGAGTGGTGAAATTTCACCAAGTTTTGAAATAAGTTCTTAAACTTGAACTTTCACCATCTTTTGACCGTCTTTTTAAATAGTGGTAAAATTTCACCATGTTTAGACCACCTTTTAAAAGAGTGGTGAAATTTCACCATGTTTAGACCGCCTTTTAAAAGAGTGGTGAAATTTTCACCAAGTTTTGAAATAAGTTCTTAAACTTGAAATTTCACCATGTTTTGACCGCCTTTTAAAAGAGTGGTGAAATTTCACCAAGTTTTGACCACCCTTTAAAAGAGTGGTGAAATTTCACCATGTTTTGAAATAAGTTCTTAAACTTGAACTTTCACCATGTTTTGACTGTCTTTTTAAAATAGTGGTGAAATTTTACCATGTTTAGACGACCTTTTAAAATAGTGGTGAAATTTCACCATGTTTAGACCGCCTTTTAAAAGAGTGGTAAAATTTCACCATGTTTTGACCTTCCTTTAAAAGAGTGGTGAAATTTCAACAAATTTTGAAATAAGTTCTTATCTTTGAAATTTCACCACGTTTTGACCGCCTTGTTAAAAGAGTGGTGAACTTTCACCATGTTTTGACCTCCTTTTAAAAGAGTGGTGAAATTTCACCATATTTTGACCGCCTTTTAAAAGAGTGGTGAGTTTCAACAAGTTTTGAACTAAGTTTTTAAACTTGAACTTTCACCATCTTTTGACTGTCTTTTTAAAATAGTGGTACGGTGAAATTTCACCATGTTTAGACCGCCTTTTAAAAGAGTGGTATGGTGAAATTTCACCATGTTTTGACCACCATTTAAAAGAGTGGTGAAATTTCACCATGTTTTGAAATGAGTTCTTAAACTTGAACTTTCACCATGTTTTGATTGCCTTTTAAAATAGTGGTGAAATTTCACCATGTTTTGACCGCATTTTAAAAGAGTGGTAAAATTTCACCACGTTTTGACCTCCCTTTAAAAGAGTGGTAAAACTACACTAAGTTTTGAAATAAATTCTTAAACTTGAAATTTCACCAAGTTTTGACCACCCTTTAAAAGAGTGATGAAATTTCACCATGTTTTGAAATGAGTTCTTAAACTTGAATTTTCACCATGTTTTGATTGTCTTTTAAAATAGTGGTGAAATTTCACCATGTTTTGACCGCATTTTAAAAGAGTGGTGAAATTTCACCATGCTTTGAACGCCTTTTAAAAGAGTGGTGAAATTTTACCATGTTTTGTCCTCCCTTTAAAAGAGTGGTAAAACTACACTAAGTTTTGAAATAAATTCTTAAACTTGAAATTTCACCAAGTTTTGACCACCCTTTAAAAAAGTGGTGAAATTTCACCATGTTTTGAAATGAGTTCTTAAACTTGAACTTTCACCATGTTTTGATTGCCTTTTAAAATTGTTAGCATTTTTGTGGGTTATGGGTCACCCATATAATCTATGGACCGGGTCCAAGGGCTTAGCTTACGGTCCAAGAAATCCTATGTGGATTATAACTTGGAGTCCTAGGGCATGTATATGTGTGTGTATATATATATGTGTATAACACACACATAAACACAACTCTGTACACAATAAGGCAGTCACCCTCTCTCCCTCTCTCTCTCTTTTAGTTACTTTCTCTCTCTAGCCAAATCACACTAGGGCTTGGGATTTAGCGCGTGGATACAAAGGGGTGTCTCTAGTAGGCATTCTCACGACCCGTTCGAAGCACAACAGCGTACACGGAAGCACTAAAGAGCAGCAGGTCGTGGGTATTATCGTCGGGCTTGTAACAACGCCGCCAAGACGATCCGTGATCGGGTATATTCCGCAAGGTATGTCCTTTACCCGACCCGTATGCATGTGTGTATACATAATTTACAAAAATTGTGGTGAAATTTCCACTATTTCAACAGAGGAAATTATCCCTCAAACTTGTATTACAACAGACGTTCAAGTTACACTTTGGTGATCAGCGGATTGATACTGTCATTGTGGATTGTGAAGATGGCGAAAACAGGTACGGTTTACAACTCCTTATTTGAAATCGATTTACTACACGCAATTGTTTATTGGAACTGAAGTACATCGATCTAGCTTATGTCATGAACTTGTGAAAAATTGTACAATTATTAATGTACAACACCCCACACATGTACTTGTGAAAATTGTCAAATTCACCACGTATGTGATATCATGTAGTTGCTATATTTCTCAAAAATTTGGGATGCTTATGTTTCATGCCTAAAGTCATAATTTTCAAACGATGAATTAGGTGAAATTTCACCTCAACACTCAGCAATGACGAAATTTCTAAGAACAAATTGTATTTGTGTTCAATGACATAAACATAAAAATGGTGAAATTTTAACACCTGCTCATGTTCGTTTTCAAAAACGAGGAAAAAATTCACATGTGATTTGAGGAAAAAAAAAATCATACTCTTTGAGTTGAAATTGTTCACATGATGAAAAATTTGAAACTGTGGTGAAATTTCACCACCTATTAAAACAATGGTGAAATGTCTCCAATGTTTCAACTTGTTATTGTTGTTGTGGTTTTCACCTTTTAAAACAGTGGTGAAATATCTCCACTGTTTCAACTTGTTATTGTTATGGTTTTCACCTCTAAACAGTGGTGAAATTTCACCACGGTTTCAACTTGAAATCACCATAGTTAAACTTCTTAAACTTGAAATCACCGCTCAGCAACGGTGAACTTTCAAAGCACAATTTTTTTTAATGGAAACTATGTTGATATGTGTAGACACCCCAATTTTGACCTAACGTCGAATTTAGGAGAGTGTCACCTCCAAGTCCGATGATGACAAGGACCGAAAAATTGAAGTATTCCAAACTCTTCAGAAAATCTCCAAAACGCGATAAAATTTCACAGAAAGAGGAAAAATACCAGGTATTTAGGAGAATTCAGGTATAAGACATGATTTTTGGAAAGAATCTTCAAAAATAATTCGTTTCAAAAGGGGGAAGACCTAAAAAGGGGTATCTCAGCTTAAAACGGCACACGGCAGACTACCACGGCACTGACTGAGTGCCGCGCGGCAGTCAGAGAGTGCCGGCCCGGCATTCACCAAGTGCCGCCACAAATTTCTGACTGCCGTTCACTTTTAAAGTCTGTATTTTGCAGTGCAATACGTATGCGTATGCAAATAAGAACAAAAAACTGATAAAGTAAGACTGACAAAAACGCGGCAATCCATTAATTGCCGCGGCATTTGATGAATGCCGTGCGGCAGTCATGGAGTGCCGCGACGGCATTCATGAACTGCTGCAGCGGCAGTCACGGACTGCCGCGACAGTTTCTGGACTGCCGCGCTGGACAGCAGTCTGCATAATTTCAGAAAGTACACATTGTACCACCAAATGAGATGCTTACACATGTCTTTTACTCCGAATTCACTGCAAATACTTGGTAGTTTTTGTCTATATAAGAAGAGGTATCTTCATGGAGAAAAAGGGGGAATCAACAAAGAAAAAAAAAGATTGGGAGGGGGGACAACATACAAGAAATACACTACCATTACACCAACATTGTTAGAGAGAAAAGAGAGAGTTTAGAGAACTAGAGAGAAGAGCTTGGAAGATCTTCAAAGAAGAGAAACTTTGAGGATAGTTGGAGGTGATCCTCTAACCATAAGTTGTTTTATTTGCATTCTTTCCTTTGAATCCTCAAGCTATTTTGTTTTCCTTGCTTCATTTCTTTTATTGTTCATACTTCCTTCTTGAGACTCTTGGAGATTCTCAATATCTCTCTTGAAATCTCTTGAATGTGATCTTTTGAATCCATGTAAGCTTATGCTTCACATAGAAGTCAAAAGTTTGATCATCATTTTATTTTATAAGCACATAGATGGATCCAAGTCCATACTCATGACTTGGGTCCTCTAAGCTTGGGTTTTCATGGAGTCTTCTTATATTCCTTGAAAACTCATGAGATTTAGTCATGTCTTCATCTCTAATGACCATCAAGTGATAGGAGAAAGCATTTTGGGTCTAAACTCATCTCTATGGTTTAGGTTCATCATCTTGGGATTTCATGAAGTCTATTCATATTTCATTTGAAATCCCTAAATATAAAAGTCTTTAGTCTCCAATGATCATCAAATGGTAGGGGAAAATGTTTTAGTTTAAGTCCAACTTCTTGGTTTAATAGTTGGGGTTAACAAATAAAGTTGAACTTGACCAATGAAAACAGTGAGTTCACAAACTGTTTTTGATCAAGGATTTTTAATTCGAAATTTAACCGTTGAAATCAAGTGAAACCAACGGGAAAGTGTCAATAACTCAAAGTTCTACCACTGTAATTTTTGTTTTAAGGTGGTTTTATGTTTAGAAGGGTTTGATCATGGGTTTTGTGAGCCAACCACAATCTGTCCAGAGTTTCAGAATAGTTTCAGAACAGCAAGTCCATTTTGAAATTCATAAATCAGAAGTCTAATGGAGTTTTTGGGGTCTCTAATAATTTTTTCCATGTAATTTAATGTGTTAGGAAAGCCCCCTAAAAAGAATGAAGCATTTCGGATTATTTTACTATTTTTAAAAAATCAAACAAAATCTCTGGACAGAGAGTTGTACATCTCTGAGTGGTGTCTGGTGTTTGTCTTTTTCCCAGAGATCCGACCGTTGAAACCTTGATTTTCTTTTTGATTTGAAAACTAGACTCACAGGGGCATCTCGTGTCCAAAATTCACCAAGATCAAACCATGGGAGATTTGCTTTTTATTTCTTTTAAGTTCTGGTCTGCTCTCTGCAATTTTTCAGATTTTTATGACACATTTGACCAACTTTGTAAATAATGGCCTAAATGATTCTCTTATGACTTAGAGCTTAAACCATGCTTTAATAATGATTAATTAGACTTAAATCTCAAAGCTAAATGATTCAAATCAATGAATAAATTCATAGTTAATAGCCTACTCTTGTTCATATTCATGAATTCATGTACATTAATGCTTATAATTAGAATTAGTAATTGGATAAAGTTGGATTTCATTGCTTGCTAGGTATAAGCTAGAGAATTAGGATTGATTGTTTGATATCATATTATTATTATGTGAAGCATGTGGACTAACCCTTTGTTTTGTAGCGCTATTAAGGTACGATTTCTAGAACTCCTCTTTAGTTTATCTCAATTTCTTGATTTTATTGATTTTTCGACTTAATGCGCGACACCTTAGAATTAGGTTTTGCCTTATGTGTATATGTGATTCGAGACTCTTTTTTTTTTAGGATTTTCTTTTATTCGCATGCATTGCACGTTTACTATCGCTGCTGGATCCCGGGTAGGTTCACTTGTTCCCTATTGCATATCATATCGCTTGCTACCTGAATTATGTGGCTTTTGAATGGTATTTTGTCAATTGCAATTTTACACCCTTTGGACATGCTTTTGTGATGTATATGTATATATGTATTAGTTGAGGGCATGCTTAGATTAATAAATTCGATTAAAAGGATATTGAGTAGAGGCCTATCGCAAGATAGGATGAGAGAGGGTGTTTTAGTCCGACGGGCTCCTTCCTCTCTCATTCCATAATCCCCGGACCTAGTTAATCTTTGGTTTCGCAAAAGATCGGTTGCTTTAAAATGGTTTCTTAATTTTCCTTTTAAAAATTAAGTGGCGACTCATTTGTTTTTGAATTTAAATTTTAAAAAGAATTTTAAAAGAAAAGCTGTGGGTAAGTCAACCTGCGATATCCACAATCTGGCGACTCTGCTGGGGATCGAACCCAGAATCTCTGGTTTCGCAGACCAGGATTCTGATTTTGGGTTCACTTGAGGATTAGACTTGAAAAATGTCCTTTTAATCAAATTAATTAATCTTTGTGTGCCTGTTGCATTTCACTTGCATGTCCAGCCAGTCGATTGCACGGAACTATGACCTTGGAGGCTCGGGGCAACCCGGTCGGTCAAGTCATCATGGGACTGTGTGATCACCCTTGATCTCGTACCATGATTTGGTATATGAAGCATCCTATCGGGTGTGTGTCAAGGGTCCCTTATTTGACCAAAATCCAGCCTTTGCATGATAGCTTCTGTAGAACCTTTCAATCTTAGGAAATCAATTCTCGATTAGGATTATGTGCTAGGAAGTTTTGTGTGCCCGAAAGGGATTATTTGAGATGATGACAATACTAGCTTGATAAAAGACGTATAATCTTTTAATCACCTTTTAGCAATTCCTCCTCATGTTCCAAAACATTTGGAGCACATGCTGAACCTTGATTATGAAATTATACTTCTTATATCATGTTTAGCTAAGCATCATTGACCTTGTATGTATCCAAATTCATGAAAAGTACGGTGATAATCCGATCATGTGATCCTTCTGCCCAAAGAATTTTAAATTCATCTTTAAAAGCAAACAGATTTTTGCCATCTTTATCCCAAAGTTTTCAATCGCTTTTTCAAAAAAAATTGGCAGTTCATTTTTTGATTAAAACTTCAGAGCCAAACCAAGGTTATTCATCAGCTAAGACACTTTTCAAAACAGGAGTTTCAACCCAATCACTTTTTGAAAAGCGTGATCCAAAATTCTTGAAAATTGTTTTCTAAAGATTTCATCAGAAATGCTTTTCAAATGAATTTCGAAAACCCTAAAATTTCCAGACATCGAAGGGTAAAGAGGGTCACAATGAATGGAGAAATCATCGTACTTGACATGGGTAAGGGTTTTATGTGCTTATGTGCTTATGTGTTAGGATTAGATTTTTTCGTTTCTTTGGCATATAGAGTAGGCACACACACACACACTTGCATTTCATTCGTGTGCCATGCGTGCAGTGCATGCATCAAATCATAAGAGCATGTATATTTTGCAATCGATATCATTACATATGTGTAGCGTATAAACTCACAACATCTCCTTCCCAGTTAAGATCAGAGTCCCTAAAAAATTCCCTTACTATTCAATTCTGCATGCGGGCCTTTTCATGTCGTGAACCTGTAGAAAGAGTGGAACAACCAGATCCCCGAGTGAGGACACTTCTAACCTCTTGGGTTCGTCTTCTTGATTTTTAGGAGAACATGGACCGTCATTTTGAGATTGATCCGCCAATGGCACTAAGAGATTTGGAAGAGAAAGTGAGCAAATTGCAGGCCACCGTTGAGCAACAAGATTCAAGGGTGAAGCAATTGGAGGGGGTCATGCTTGAGTTCATTCAATTAAGAGATCAAATGGGCCTTGATGAGGAAAAGATGGATCAGAGAATAATGGATTGCTTAAAGAAGCACCAACAGGCATGTCCAAATCCAGCCATGCACCAAAGCCCATGTCCAAAACCAGCTATGCATCCAAGACCAATCAATCACCAAAGCCCATGTCCAAATCTAACCATTCACCAAAGCCCACATCCAGGCCCAATCCTAACTAATCAAAGAGCTATTCCAAGTCCACATCTCAACCCAAAAATCACCTCTAGCTTAGAGTCGAACTCAAAATCAAACCAAGCCCGCAAGCCGAGAATCTTCACCAACCTTGGCATGCCATTATCCATGGCCCTTGGTCACCTTGTCAAGAATGGTCACCTCAACCCCCTGGACCCAAAGCCGCTACCAAATCCCTTACCTCGCAAATGTGACCTTTCTTGGTACTGCGCCTACCACCAAACCCCTGGTCACACGACTAACCATTGCATGAAGCTCCGTCATGATATCCAAGATCTCATCGAGCATAAAATCATCACTCCTTCGCTGAACCCATCAAGTGACGTTTGGCATGACGTGCAGTCCTTTCAATCACAGCCATTGCTGAGCACTCTCAAGGAATTTGTTGCCTCTATGAATGTGCAACAACCAATTGGCCCTAACCCAATCAACAGAATCGAAAAAGGCATTGACAATACTCGGTATGAGTTAGAGAAGGGCCATTCGACTGAAAATTGGGCCATGAAGGCAAATGATGCTCCTACAAAGATGCAGAAGGGGAATGACGAACCTGAAGGAAATGCTAGTGAGGTGATAGTGTTTGGAACCGCTGCTGCTAAAGTAAATATGGATGCTCTTGGAAATTTAATGAATTGAAAATCATCTGTGACACTCCAATTGAGACCAAGTCAAGTCCGGCAGTCGAGTTATGTTAGGTTGGAGTCGAATGTCAAGTCCAGTCGAGTCTTCTGGTCAGTCTGTTATCAAGTCTGTTTGCAAGTCTTTGTCGAGATTATCGAGTCGAGTGATGTAATCCTCCTTCCCTACTAGTTGAATAAAATCTCATTTGCTTGATTCATTGTGCCAAGCCGTGAATTTATGGATCATTAAGCCCCAAAAAAAAAAAAAAAAATTTTTTTTGCTTTTCTCAATGATCACGGAAAATATTTTGTTAATAAATCTTTGCATTGAAAAGGATCCCCAAGTGATCAAAGAAAATTTTGTGCCAAAACCATGGAGAAGTAGAGAATTGATTAGCTTTACTTTAAGAATTTAAAGATGCTCTTGCTCAATCTTGAAAAGATGAACTTGGAACTTGAAGCTTGCTCACAATCCCCTTCTCTCAAATACCAAGCCTAAAATATGAGCCCAACCAGTCTAAAGCCATAAACTGGATCCTTGATGGTAGCCATTTTAATGAACTTCTTATTCCAAAAAAGAAAAGAAAAAGAAAAAGAGCTCGCTAGGATGAGAACCCGGAAGGGCGCCTAGGCAAAAGTTAGAGCACAAAAAAAAAAAAAAAAAAAAAAAAAAGAGCTCGCTAGGATGAAAACCCGGAAGGGCGCCTAGGCAAAAGTTAGAGCACAAAAAAAAAAAAAAAAAAAAAAAAAAAAGAGCTCGCTAGGATGAAAACCCGGAAGGGCGCCTAGGCAAAATTTAGAGCAAAAATAAGATACGTGTTGATCTCAAAAATCCTAATCCTAGCCAGTCAAAATCATGGAAAGAATAAGAGATAGTAAGGTAGAGAAAAGAAAGGAAAAAGAAAAGAAAAGGCAGAGAATAGATTGAGAATTCTTGAGCACTTCAAAGTAGATCATTGGCACATGAACTATCTCAAGGCTTTGTGTTGTTCTAAACAAAGAAAAGATGTTGAAAATAAAAAGAGAGACTTATCAGCTTCAAAATTTTCGTGGGAGGCTCAAATCCTAAGTGAGCCTAAAACAATGCAGAGATATCTTTGAAAAATAAAGATTTGAAGAGCTGATATTACTTTATGAATATGATAGAGTATGAATAAAACATGATGAGAGTTGTAAAGATTAACTGGTTAGTGAAAAGGTTAAAGAATCAACCGTCAAATAAAAAAAAAGAAAAGAAAAGAGGAAAGAAAAAGAATAAGGGAAGAAGTAGTTCATCATGCTATACAAGGGCTACCACAAGTGACATGCACTCCCTAGACCCAAATGGCAACATGGCTCGAAAAGCCCACCAATTCTTGAAGCCTCTTTTTTTCAAGACCTCCAGAATTGATGAACTACGTTTTGACCTGATTCCCACTTGGGGATACGTAGGCAACCTGTGCGGTTCGGTCACAAACATCATTGCACCACGTGATATTTCTCTTTCAAGCCTTGGCCGAACTACTTTGGACCTGATTCCCACTTGGGGATAAGTAGACGAACCTCCCAAGGTTCTCGGTCCATAACCATTCCTAAATCGAAAGCATCACCCTTTGCACCTTTGGTTTCCTTCCTTCAGACTAGGGACAAACCTGTGTTTGCCTAGAGCCATATATATATTGCCAAACCAGGGGCAAACAAAGTTTGCCCATCAGCATTGGGTTTCCCGCTTCAGCCCACCACATTCATGATGACTATCTCTAGGTTGGAAGTAAATACACTGCAGGCATCCTGTACCATCATGTTCTCAAAACCCTTGGATGAGCCTATTTGCCCTTAAGACTAGGGGCAAACTTTGTTTGCCAAAATCCCTCTGTGCCAGAGGTAAGTTCTCAAGTAATCAAGTTTGTTTTGAAAAGATCGAAATAGAGTGCCTTTAATTCTATAAGCTAAAGCACAAATTTGAAGCACACTCTAGATAGGCAAAGAATTCGCTAAATCAAAAAGGGGAAGTTTTCAAAGTGTCGGTTTATCAGCAAAACACTGCCATTCGTAAGATGATGAATAAATGAAGGGTGAGATGATACATTATTCATAATGAAAGCACATTGATTCATAATGAATGAAGAGTTTGAGTCAGTCATTTTGAGTAACTAGCTTTGTCAGGTCTGTCCTCCTTTGATGAGTCGATAAATGGTCTCAAATGTGTGGGTTTAAGATGATGAATAAAGATTTGAAAATTCTTCATGAGCATCCCAAGAGCAGTACAAGCAGAGGTTTCGAACACTATCACAGCATAAAGTGGCGATATAAGAAGAGTCCAATACTAGGGGCAAATGTGACTTCCCTCTTTTGACAGAATCGATGAGTTTCTTCTAAAGGTCCGCAAATGCATAAAATTATTCTTCTATCAACTCCGTTCAAATTCTTTGAGTCTGAAAACTCCTCAAAATTTTGAAAAATCAACTCTTTGAGTCCGCGGACTCTCGAACCTTTCTTTAAGTTCAAAGTGACTCGGAATATGGAAAATTGGTTCTTTGAGCACAAGGAGACTCCTGAAGCATTAGTCCTCAATGGCAGCTTCTCTTCTCAAAGTATTAGTCCTCAACGGCATCTTAATTAGTCCTCAATGGCATCTTCATTAGTCCTCAATGGCATCTGCATTAGCCCTCAATGGCAACCTTGCATTAGTCCTCAATGGCAGCATCATTTTTGTTAGTCCTCAATGGCACCTTGCATTAGTCCTCAATGGCAACATCATTTTTGTTAGTCCTCAAAGGCAACCTTGGTCCTCAATGGCACCTAGCATTAGTCCTCAACGACATCTTAATTAGTCCTCAATGGCATCTTCATTAGTCCTCAATGGCATCTGCATTAGCCCTCAATAGCAACCTTGCATTAGTCCTCAATGACAACGTCATTTTTGTTAGTCCTCAAAGGCAACCTTGGTCCTCAAAGGCAACCTTGCATTAGTCCTCAATGGCAGCATCATTTTTGTTAGCCCTCAATGGCACCAACTATAGTCCTCAATGGCAATCTCTGTTAGTCCTCAATGGCAATCCTTGCTAATCCTCGCGAGCATCTGTGTTAGTCATCAATGGCAACCTCGCATACGCATTAGTCCTCAATAATTCTTCGAGTCTCATTCAAACTGCCGATTTCGAAAATTGAAATTCTTTTGAGTCAAATTGACTCCAATGTTGAAAATTGAAATTTTCGTTTAGCCGAGTTGACTCCGATTTGGAAAATTGAAATTCTCTTTGAAAGTTTGAAATCGTTCCAATCCGACTCCCAATTTGGAAATCTGAAAATTCTTTGAGTCCGATTCGGCTCCCAATTGTGAGAAATAGAAAAATTCTTGGACTCTGATTCGACTCCTATTTTAGAAATTTGAAAAGAAATTCTTGTGAGTTTGATCGACTCGCGAGTTTTTGAAATATTGGATTGATTTGAGTCAAATCGACACCGGAGTATAAGGCGCGTAGCGCATCTCAGTCGATCAGATGATTTTTGGAAGACACCGGAGTATAAGGCGCGTAGCGCATCTCAGTCTTTCAGCGTGTTCCTAATTTGACACCGGAGTATAAGGCGCGTAGCGCATCTTAGTCGATCAGATGATTTTTGGAAGACACCGGGGTATAAGGCGCGTAGCGCATCTCAGTCTTTCAGCGTGGTTCCTGATTTGACACCGGAGTATAAGGCGCGTAGCGCATCTCAGTCGATTAGATGATTTTTGGAAGACATCAGGGTATAAGGCGCGTAGCGCATCTCAGTCGATCAGATGATTTTTGGAAGACACCGGGGTATAAGGCGCGTGGCGCATCTCAGTCTTTCAGCGTGGTTCCTGATTTGACACCGGAGTATAAGGCGCGTAGCGCATCTCAGTCGATCAGATGATTTTTGGAAGACACCAGGGTATAAGGCGCGTAGCGCATCTCAGTCTTTCAGCGTGGTTCCTGATTTGACACCGGAGTATAAGGCGCGTAGCGCATCTCAGTCGATCAGATGATTTTTGGAAGACACCGGGGTATAAGGCGCGTAGCGCATCTCAGTCTTTCAGCGTGGTTCCTGATTTGACACCGGAGTATAAGGCGCGTAGCGCATCTCAGTCGATCAGATGATTTTTGGAAGACACCGGGGTATAAGGCGCGTAGCGCATCTCAGTCTTTCAGCGTGGTTCCTGATTTGACACCGGAGTATAAGGCGCGTAGCGCATCTCAGTCGATCAGATGATTTTTGGAAGACACCGGGGTATAAGGCGCGTAGCGCATCTCAGTCTTTCAGCGTGGTTCCTGATTTGACACCGGAGTATAAGGCGGGTAGCGCATCTCAGTCGATCAGATGATTTTTGGAAGACACCGGGGTATAAGGCGCGTAGCGCATCTCAGTCTTTCAGCGTGGTTCCTGATTTGACACCGGAGTATAAGGCGCGTAGCGCATCTCAGTCGATCAGATGATTTTTGGAAGACACCGGGGTATAAGGCGCGTAACGCATCTCAGTCTTTCAGCGTGGTTCCTGATTTGACACCGGAGTATAAGGCGCGTAGCGCATCTCAGTCGATCAGATGATTTTTGGAAGACACCGGGGTATAAGGCGCGTAGCGCATCTCAGTCTTTCAGCGTGGTTCCTGATTTGACACCGGAGTATAAGGCGCGTAGCGCATCTCAGTCGATCAGATGATTTTTGGAAGACACCGGGGTATAAGGCGCGTAGCGCATCTCAGTCTTTCAGCGTGGTTCCTGTTTGACACCGGAGTATAAGGCGAGTAGCGCATCTCAGTCGATCAGATGATTTTTGGAAGACACCGGGGTATAAGGCGCGTAGCGCATCTCAGTCTTTCAGCGTGGTTCCTGATTTGACATCGGAGTATAAGGCGCGTAGCGCATCTCAGTCGATCAGATGATTTTTGGAAGACACCGGGGTATAAGGCGCGTAGCGCATCTCAGTCTTTCAGCGTGGTTCCTGATTTGACACCGGAGTATAAGGCGCGTAGCGCATCTCAGTCGATCAGATGATTTTTGGAAGACACCGGGGTATAAGGCGCGTAGCGCATCTCAGTCGATCAGATGATTTTTGGAAGATACCGGGGTATAAGGCGCGTGGCGCATATCAGTCTTTCAGCGTGGTTCCTGATTTGACACCGGAGTATAAGGCGCGTAGCGCATCTCAGTCGATCAGATGATTTTTGGAAGACACCGGGGTATAAGGCGCGTAGCGCATCTCAGTCTTTCAGCGTGGTTCCTGATTTGACACCGGAGTATAAGGCGCGTAGCGCATCTCAGTCGATCAGATGATTTTTGGAAGACACCGGGGTATAAGGCGCGTAGCGCATCTCAGTCTTTCAGCGTGGTTTCTGATTTGACGCCGGAGTATAAGGCGCATAGCGCATCTCAGTCGATCAGATGATTTTTGGAAGACACCGGGCTATAAGGCGCGTGGCGCATCTCAGTCTTTCAGTTTGGTTCCTGATTTGACACCGGAGTATAAGGCGCGTAGCGCATCTCAGTCGATCAGATGATTCTTGGAAGACACCCGATTATAAGACGCAAAGCGCACCTCAATCTTTCGGAAAGCGTGGTTTCTAATTTGACACCAAGGTATAAGGCGCGTAACGCATCCTATACGATTAGATGACTCTTGAAGAATGTCAGAGAATTAAACATAGTAAGCGCATCTATGACGGTCATGACTCTCCCAGAATGGAATGACATCATGAGTAGAATGGCATAGGTTGCTTTTTGGTACTAAGAAAGAACAATATGTCGCATAGGCATTATATGGAGCACGAAATTGCTTGAGCACGTGCATCACAATAAGATAGGTGCATTCATCCGTATGACTATTTGCGTTTGTGTATGTTTGGCTCCTGCCCGAACTACGTCTTGGTCTGATTCCTGAATGGATACGTAGGCAGCTCATCATCGAGCACGACCAGCATGAACCATTGCCGCACGCATGTTCTTTTTTGCAACGCATTTTGTTTTTTTTACCTAAATTCGACGGTCTGGTCAAAGGCTTGTCTTCACACAGGCTTCGACATTCAATTGTGGCACGCGTTGCTCCACAAGCTCTGCCGAAGAGGGGCAAACTGTAGACACCCCAATTTTGACCTAACGTCGAATTTAGGAGAGTGTCACCTCCAAGTCCGATGATGACAAGGACCGAAAAATTGAAGTATTCCAAGCTCTTCAGAAAATCTCCAAAACGCGATAAAATTTCACAGAAAGAGGAAAAATACCAGGTATTTAGGAGAATTCAGGTATAAGACATGATTTTTGGAAAGAATCTTCAAAAATAATTCGTTTCAAAAGGGGGAAGACCTAAAAAGGGGAATCTCAGCTTAAAACGGCACACGGCAGACTACCATGGCACTGACTGAGTGCCGCGCGGCAGTCAGAGAGTGCCGGCCCGGCATTCACCAAGTGCCGCCACAAATTTCTGACTGCCGTTCACTTTTAAAGTCTGTATTTTGCAGTGCAATACGTATGCGTATGCAAATAAGAACAAAAAACTGATAAAGTAAGACTGACAAAAACGCGGCAATCCATTAATTGCCGCGGCATTTGATGAATGCCGTGCGGCAGTCATGGAGTGCCGCGACGGCATTCATGAACTGCCGCAGCGGCAGTCACGGACTGCCGCGACAGTTTCTGGACTGCCGCGCTGGACAGCAGTCTGCATAATTTCAGAAAGTACACATTGTACCACCAAATGAGATGCTTACACATGTCTTTTACTTCGAATTCACTGCAAATACTTGGTAGTTTTTGTCTATATAAGAAGAGGTATCTTCATGGAGAAAAAGGGGGAATCAACAAAGAAAAAAAAAGATTGGGAGGGGGGACAACATACAAGAAATACACTACCATTACACCAACATTGTTAGAGAGAAAAGAGAGAGTTTAGAGAACTAGAGAGAAGAGCTTGGAAGATCTTCAAAGAAGAGAAACTTTGAGGATAGTTGGAGGTGATCCTCTAACCATAAGTTGTTTTATTTGCATTCTTTCCTTTGAATCCTCAAGCTATTTTGTTTTCCTTGCTTCATTTCTTTTATTGTTCATACTTCCTTCTTGAGACTCTTGGAGATTCTCAATACCTCTCTTGAAATCTCTTGAATGTGATCTTTTGAATCCATGTAAGCTTATGCTTCACATAGAAGTCAAAAGTTTGATCATCATTTTATTTTATAAGCACATAGATGGATCCAAGTCCATACTCATGACTTGGGTCCTCTAAGCTTGGGTTTTCATGGAGTCTTCTTATATTCCTTGAAAACTCATGAGATTTAGTCATGTCTTCATCTCTAATGACCATCAAGTGATAGGAGAAAGCATTTTGGGTCTAAACTCATCTCTATGGTTTAGGTTCATCATCTTGGGATTTCATGAAGTCTATTCATATTTCATTTGAAATCCCTAAATATAAAAGTCTTTAGTCTCCAATGATCATCAAATGGTAGGGGAAAATGTTTTAGTTTAAGTCCAACTTCTTGGTTTAATAGTTGGGGTTAACAAATAAAGTTGAACTTGACCAATGAAAACAGTGAGTTCACAAACTGTTTTTGATCAAGGATTTTTAATTCGAAATCTAACCGTTGAAATCAAGTGAAACCAACGGGAAAGTGTCAATAACTCAAAGTTCTACCACTGTAATTTTTGTTTTAAGGTGGTTTTATGTTTAGAAGGGTTTGATCATGGGTTTTGTGAGCCAACCACAATCTGTCCAGAGTTTCAGAATAGTTTCAGAACAGCAAGTCCATTTTGAAATTCATAAATCAGAAGTCTAATGGAGTTTTTGGGGTCTCTAATAATTTTTTCCATGTAATTTAATGTGTTAGGAAAGCCCCCTAAAAAGAATGAAGCATTTCGGATTATTTTACTATTTTTAAAAAATCAAACAAAATCTCTGGACAGAGAGTTGTACATCTCTGAGTGGTGTCTGGTGTTTGTCTTTTTCCCAGAGATCCGACCGTTGAAACCTTGATTTTCTTTTTGATTTGAAAACTAGACTCACAGGGGCATCTCGTGTCCAAAATTCACCAAGATCAAACCATGGGAGATTTGCTTTTTATTTCTTTTAAGTTCTGGTCTGCTCTCTGCAATTTTTCAGATTTTTATGACACATTTGACCAACTTTGTAAATAATGGCCTAAATGATTCTCTTATGACTTAGAGCTTAAACCATGCTTTAATAATGATTAATTAGACTTAAATCTCAAAGCTAAATGATTCAAATCAATGAATAAATTCATAGTTAATAGCCTACTCTTGTTCATATTCATGAATTCATGTACATTAATGCTTATAATTAGAATTAGTAATTGGATAAAGTTGGATTTCATTGCTTGCTAGGTATAAGCTAGAGAATTAGGATTGATTGTTTGATATCATATTATTATTATGTGAAGCATGTGGACTAACCCTTTGTTTTGTAGCGCTATTAAGGTACGATTTCTAGAACTCCTCTTTAGTTTATCTCAATTTCTTGATTTTATTGATTTTTCGACTTAATGCGCGACACCTTAGAATTAGGTTTTGCCTTATGTGTATATGTGATTCGAGACTCTTTTTTTTTAGGATTTTCTTTTATTCGCATGCATTGCACGTTTACTATCGCTGCTGGATCCCGGGTAGGTTCACTTGTTCCCTATTGCATATCATATCGCTTGCTACCTGAATTATGTGGCTTTTGAATGGTATTTTGTCAATTGCAATTTTACACCCTTTGGACATGCTTTTGTGATGTATATGTATATATGTATTAGTTGAGGGCATGATTAGATTAATAAATTCGATTAAAAGGATATTGAGTAGAGGCCTATCGCAAGATAGGATGAGAGAGGGTGTTTTAGTCCGACGGGCTCCTTCCTCTCTCATTCCATAATCCCCGGACCTAGTTAATCTTTGGTTTCGCAAAAGATCGGTTGCTTTAAAATGGTTTCTTAATTTTCCTTTTAAAAATTAAGTGGCGACTCATTTGTTTTTGAATTTAAATTTTAAAAAGAATTTTAAAAGAAAAGCTGTGGGTAAGTCAACCTGCGATATCCACAATATGCAGTGATGATTGTGGCGTCATTGTATATCATGTCATGAGCAAACTTTTCAAAGGAGAGGAAGTTGGTGCACGTTGCAACACAAAAGAAATATGGACTGATCATATGGTAAAAATGTTCCTAAACATGGAGCACCATACGTGGAATGAAGAGCAATATAATCTCATCCAGAGTATGAAAAGTCTTCAAAGTCAGGAGGATCCGGAAAAAAAAAATCGACAACCCGTCAGCACTAACTTTTAGCTTGGGGCTAAGTCTTGAATGATATTGCATAGTTGGAAAAATCATCTGTAAATTTTTGCTCTTATAAGACAATAGTTGGATATAAATGTATAGTTATTTGATAAAGCATAGTTGAATAGAATGTGTAACTTGATTGTTTTGGTTATGTACTCAAGGAAGTTATCTCTCTACAGCACCACCATGGCTTGCGATTGAAATATTCTGACCAATAGAGCCTAATGTTGAACAATCAAGTTAGTTATTTGGAAATTGGGATCAATGATTACTTAATTTTGCATGGTTTCCTTTGGGTCTAACTAATCAATTTAGTGGTAAAATTACTTTTTGGAACGGATGTGACAAAAGAGTGGTGAAATTTCACCAAGTTGTAACAAAAGTTTTTATACTTGAAATTTCACCATGTTTTGACCATATTTTTAAAAAAAGTGGTGAAATTTCACCATGTTTTTACCGATTTTTAAAAGAGTGGTGAAATTTCACCACGTTTTGACCTCCCTTGAAAAGAGTGGTGAAATTTCACCACGTTTTGACAGAAGTTCTTATACTTGAAATTTCACCATGTTTTGAACGCCTTTTTAGAAGAGTGGTGAAATTTCACCATGTTTTGACTGCCTTTTAAAAGAGTGGTGAAATTTCACCACGTTTTAAAACAGTGAAAAATTTTCACCGAGTTTTAACAGAAATTCTTATACTTGAAATTTCACCATGTTTTGATTGTCTTTTTTAAAGAGTGGTGAAATTTCACCACGTTTTGACTGCCTTTTAAAAGAGTGGTGGAATTTCACCATGTTTTGACCGCCTTTTAAAAGAGTGGTGAAATTTCACCACGTTTTAACCTTGTTTTAAAACAGTGGAAAAATTTCACCAAGTTTTAACAGAAGGTCTTATACTTGAAATTTCACCACATGTTTTGACCGATTTTTAAAAGAGTGGTGAAATTTCACCATGTTTTGACCGCCTTTTAAAAGAGTGGTGAAATTTCACAATGTTTTGATTGCCTTTTAAAAGAGGTGAAATTTCACCACGTTTTAAAACAGTGGAGAAATTTCACCAAGTTTTAACAGAAGATCTTATACTTGAAATTTCACCATGTTTTGACCGTCTTTTTAAAAAAGCTGTGAAATTTCACCATGTTTTGACCATTTTTTTAAAAGAGTTGTGAAATTTCACCATGTTATGACCGTTTTTTTAAAACAGTTGTGAAATTTTACCATGTTTTGAACTCTTTTTTTAAAAGTGGTGAAATTTCACCAGAGAATGTTTAAAAAGAACAAAAAAATAATTTCATTGGGGGCACTGCCCCCGAACCCCCGTTTAGATCCACTACTCAATGCACATCCATTCAATCTTAGCCCCAACTCTAAAGCACATATGAAACATTATAAAATTTCACCACTAAATTACAACTATGAACAATTTGAAATTTAATCACTTTTGAAACATGGTAAAAATACTTCCACTAAAAAGCATAGACAATTTCAATCAAACCATAATCTGATAGCACTTTCTCATAAAAAAAAGTCATAAATCCCAATTCTCAACTAAAGGTCATAAAAATCAGTAACTAAAAATGAATAATTGTCAATGAAAATCATTTCGTGTTACTAATGATATCTTTGCAACTTTTCCTGTTGTGATGCCCCAACCTCCCACATCTACTACACCTCATTAATAGAACATTTTCTCCTCGAGATGGGTATTCTATTCTTCTTTGGCCTCCCAATTTGGTTTTTTCTTACATCCTGAGAAGAGATCTTCAGCCAACTTGAAGGGGTCCTCTTATACGGAAGAGCTGAAGAAACAAAAAATAAATAAATAAACTCAATTGTATTATCCAATCAACAAGCAACAGACTAAATCCACATTCAGTCAAATACTAACACTACCATGGTTGAAAGGGCTAGCTTGGGAAGCACAAACATGTCTCTAGAAGACATTAAAAAGCTTCATTGCTTTGATTTTGAGGGAAAAGAGAGAGGAAGTAGTCCTGTGGATTGTGAGGTATGTTAGGATAACTTCAAAGCAGATGAAAAATATAAATAAGTAAATCATTCAAAATATAAATAGGTAAAAGAACTTTATAATCATCTAGTATCAAGTTTATGCGCTCAATTCATAATCAATACCCAAGGCCAAGAGGCTTAGACCACGAGTAATCCGTAGACCACATGGAGTGTGTTAGGCTGGGTGCTAACTTTACATAAATAAACATATTGGCTAAATGAAGAGATAGACATTATTAAAGTTGATAGTTGCCACACCTCTCCTCTTTTTATATTTCCCCAGTTGAGGAGTTTATGGGGATTCTTTTAGCAGTTGTACTATTTTATTTTATTTTATTTTGTTGGAGATTTGTTGCTTATTTGTTTCCTTTGTGTATGGTTGAGGCAAAGTTGTGACCCTATAGTAAGTGGAATGGTTAAAACAAGATCTAAATACTCCAAGCCCTAAAAAACAATTAGACAAAGGCTTTCCAAACTGAGTTTGAGCTTAAGCTGATCAAAGTTACTTCTGATATAATATTGTTATTCTGATGACCCAAAACTAAATAAGTCATTGCCTAAGCAATCTAAGGCTCAAACTAACCTGCCTACATCAAGCTTAAGGGCTTGTTATGTCCAAAATGATAATACCTGAATGTGAAATAAACGTCAAGGGATGTTCGAGCTTAAATATAACTCTGAATCATTACCCTCATCGTTTAAATCATACTTAACATCTACTAAATCCACTTATAACTGGAAGCAGTATAAGCCATGAGACGAGAAGATCCCAGGGAATATCACCGATATCCACCTAATGGAAGGCAAGTCTCTTCTTGGCTTTCGAAGGCACCCATTTGTCCGATTTGTCAAACTAGTGCCGATACAAGTAGTAATTTCAGTGACAGAAATTGGTCATTTGAGTGAGATTGCAATACAGAGATCACAAATTGATATAGCAACTTGGCAAATATGAATTTAGGTACGAATTATGGAGTGCCATCATGGTAACCAAAACACTGTTCAGATCAGAACCAAATTCTAGTCAATTGATATGCCTCAAGCTATTATGAAATGTTAATAGAGTGCCATCGTGGTCTGTAATGAAATGTTCTTCATTAAGATGTCGATGTTGCTGAGAAAGGTTTGGGAATCAATACCGAGCCATTAGAGCTCGAACTCGAGATCGAATTTGAATTTGATTGGCAACAATTACATTCATATATAAATGCTAATCTACTTTATGCGCGCAGTTATAAGCATAAATTGGATAATCTTGCCAAATTATTTTCTAATTCTAATTGTATTCTCAGATTATTGGGTTTGACAATCAAATTTATGTCTTTAGTTTTGATTCAATTTTCAAAAAATAATGTTTTTAATTAAATACTACTCATATGTCATGGTGAAAAACTGGATTGCAGGACCAGGTTGTTCCTCAGTGGCGTATGAAGCATCGAAGTAGGTAGGGCCATTTCGAATAAACAAGAGTGGTTCATCTCTCTATCTCAACAAGTATTCATGGAATAGAGGTAATTATTTTATTTTGGCTTAGTCATTTTGATTATTGATAACTATACAAATTGAGATGAACTGTTAACTATATGCACTTTGTTTGAATTTGAAGTCGAAGTCATACGTTGATCAGATCACACACACACACATACACACACACACACACACACATGAACAGATATCTCTCTCTCTCTTTCTTTCTCTCTCTCTCTCTCTCACACACACACACACACATATTTACACTTGTACATGCATAAACACTAACCTTCGCAGACAGTGATCTCGGCATGCCGTCGCCTCCGTCTTCTCCGTCGTCGGCGACAAATTGATTCACCATCTTCTCCTGCCGCCGACCTCTCTCTATCGTTCTCTCTCTCGCTCTCTCTGGGGCTGGGATTGGGAATAGATTGTTTAGGGTATAATTGTCATTAGATAAATGTAAAATGACACTAAGGTATCTCAAATTACTCATTTATTCTAATGAGGGACTTAACTAAAAATAGAAATATTAAGTTATTCCTAAACTAATAAAATTCCTTAATCAGGGATCTAAATCTAATTTTCCCTTTATTTTATCTTAAGTATCTGTGAATTTTTTTTCCATTTGTGGGGTTGTTTCAGTTCTCACTGAGTCTAAAGCCCAGACATTTCTTTTGTTAATAGTATTACTCATTTTTCTTTGCCTTTTTGGAACCTCTTATGGCTTTGTTGGTTGGGATTATTGAAAAGGAAAAAACAAAAATAGTTTTCTTATATTTTAATCACTACGTTATTTTTTGTGTGTGTGGATCATTTGGTGTAATGGCATGAAAACTTTTTTAACCAACTAGGTTACGTCGTTACTCTTTGTCACTGCTTGAATAGCATTAAAATTAAAAGCTTTGAAATATAACATGAACTTAAGAGAAAAGGAGGTTAGGAGGATAGTAACTTACAAAATTCAACATTATTTATTTTTGGCAAAATAAATATATTTTTTTTCCCTTTGTTATTAAATAAAGGAAAATATTTTCTTTTCTTCTCGATCTCTCCCCTAAATTCATGAACCAAATCGAGCCTTAGTATTCACTTTTTTTTTATTTTTGGAAGGGGATTTTTTTTTTGGAAGGGGGTGTGTGGAAGGGGGAGGAGGTTAGTGTAATAAAATAAAATGGGTGATGCTAATGCCAAAGCACAATGTGCTAATGTCAAAGCACATTAGATAAGTGTCACTAAAGCTTTTAGTGACACTTTGTGCTTTGGCATTAGCACATTTAGTGACACTTTGTGCTTTGGCATTAGCACATTGTGCTTTGGCATTAGCATTAGCCAATAAAATTCAAGAATCCCAAACCTCACTAGTAATGATCTTTTAATTACGAGCAACGATTTTCGCCTAGTTGAAAAAGGCGCTCTATTCTAAGCTCATTACCAGGGTTTGAACCATGTCCCCTCCCTCTTTCCCTAGCACTGACACTGACACTTAAGTTCTCGCATGAGCCCATTGCGCAAAAAGAAAAAAAAAATGAAAAATTGATCATTTAACTACCAACTCAACAGGCTACAAAAGAATCCGGTCATTCAATACAAATTAATTATCCTATTTTCCAAATTAATTAATCTTAAAATCTAAATTGACGTTTAAAAAAAAAAAAAAAAAATCTAAATTGACCACCATTTCCAAATTTACCAAAAATCTTAGCATGAGATAGTAACGAAAGCCTAACTTCCCCAAGATTATTATATATGCATTAGACGAGAGACCAATCATATGTACAACAAATACCAGAAGTAAATAACTAAAGATTGTGACATTTACCAGACTTTTGTCTCAGTAGACAGTATATAGGGAGGGTTTTAGAAGGATGTCAATTAAGGGTCCGTTTGATAAAATTGAAAATTAAGTACTGAAAATTAAATGTTGAATTTTAATTGTTGAAAATTTTAATTGTTGAAAATTTTAAACGATTGAATTTGTAATACTAAAAATAAATTTTTAAATATTAAAATAGACTGTATTCAATGATTATTTTACTTGAATGATGATGTTCAAAATACAAATTTTTGAACTTTTTGAACCAAGTTTTGATTAATGTGATTTGTATCTGTTGAAAAAGAAGATGAATACTGCAATGGGAGACATATAAAGTCGTACTACTAGCATAGAATGATAAACAATTGGGTGGTTTCAAACACTTTAAAAAAAAAAATTAAAAAAAAAACACACACACAAAAGAGGAAAAAGGGGTATTGATCATTGTTATACATTAATCACAGTAGGGCTATTTTCCAAACATGTGGGTCCTTGTTGAATGACTGTCTAAACATAAGGCCTGCCATGCACTAGCGAAATTGACTATTGTTGGTTATTAATGAATTTCGAGAAATACTACACACACATTCTAAACCACACTCCAAACCACACCCTTTGCTTTAAATGCATGTACTTTGTGCTGTTTGAATTTTTCACACTTTTCTGTGCACCACTTACACAGCACAGGGTATATGCATTTAAAGCAGGGGTGTGGTTTAAGGTGTGGTTTAAAATGTGTGTGTAGTATTTCTCATGAATTTCCCTTCTTAGAGGGGCAAAAAAAAAAAAAAAAAGAAAGACTAAAACAAATCAACGTTAAAATGATGTAGAAACTTTGAATGGTATAGCATATTAAACTGCTTTTTTTTTTCCTCCAAAAAAAATGGTTAATTAAAAAAGAAAGGTCAAATGGCATCTGTAAGGCATAAAGGGGGCATACTTTGGATATACATTCAAAACCAAAAAAAAAAAAAAAAAAAAACACGGCGTATCCCCTGAATAAACAAAGAAACTCTAAATCGTAGAGAAAGACTCTAACTTGGAATGAGAGGCTATCCAACCCAACCGGCATGGAGAGACCCCCATCCCTACCTAACAGAAACATAGCCAGAGACGAGGCTAACAAAAAAGAAAATCTCTAAATTGCTTTTCCCTGTCTAAAAGCAAAATTTGGTATGTTTTTTCACTGCCACATGTATGTACTATATGGAAAGCATAATATTACTCTAAAAAAGAGGTAAATGAAGTGCAGAAAGTTACTGCATGCAGAGAGGCAAACTCACAACACTCGTATATTTGGAAATGTAAGTGGAAATGGAGCCTTGACTTTGTTTGGTTCATGAATTTCATGAGGAAAAGGAAAACGACTAGCCCTATACGTCAAAAAAAGAACTAGTTTTCATTTTGTTTTCCTTTCCTCTCTCTTTTCTCTCACCAAATCCGCGACCAAACATTTAAAGCCTTAGACTTTTCTATCCATTTTCTTTCCTTGGTGCACATCACTTTGGGTGTTGCCATGTTGGCCTTTTAAACTCTTAGGGTAAAAAGTTTTTTGCCCCCTCAAATTATACACGTTTTTGCAATTGACACCCCGAACTTAAAAAGTTACAATGTCCCCCTTAAACTTCAAAAAGTTGAAATGTCCTCCCTAAACTGTTGTCTGTGTTGCAATGCCCCCCGAACTATCTTTCTTGTTGTAATGTCAACCCTGTCATCACATTCCGTCAAGTAATGTGATGGAATTTGCTCATGTGAGACACACATGCCAAATTTCAAGGGCATTTATGACATTTTACCTTTCGCTTCTAAATTAACAATCATAAATTGTAATACCCGTACCCAGAAAATGGAAGTAATATTTAGTTTTTATGCATTAATTAGTATATAATTAATTGCATGTGATATTTGGGTAAGTCCCAGTTACCCCGATGTGATAAGTGCTTTGACAAGGCACAGTTGGACAGACGTGAAATGGGACCCACGGGAGGTCCAGATTAGATAAATTACATTTAGTTGCATTTATGTGATTAAATGAATAATTACTTAATTGTTTTGAATATTTAATTACTAGTTATGACCTTTTATGGTGTCAATTTGGATACTCGTGTGAGGGCGAATTGGAATGTGGTTTATAATTAGTAAGCTAATTAGCAACTTCTTAAAATATTTGGAACCAGTTTTGGGACCCATACGTGACACAGACACATACCCACTTAGATATTTGGTAGTTAGTATAAAGTTTAGAGGATTTTATAATAAGCTTTAGAAAGTAGTGGGAGTGTGAATGTAAATAGAAAAATTTGAATGAGTTATATATCCAAGACTTCTTGTCTTCTTCATTAAAAAAAGAAACAAGATAGATAGATACAGTACGGAGAAAGTTTTAACGAGGGAAAAAAAAAAGCTTTTGTCTTCGTTTCATCGTCGTTTCTCCGCCGTCAGTATATCGGTTCACGAACCGAAGTCATATTTGGACTCGTGAAGGTGATAGGATTATTTCTATGTCTTTCTTTTTCAATTTTGGTAATGTTTTTTCGCGACCCATTTTGAGGGGTGATACATATATGTGATATATATGTAGGGATATCATTGGGAATAACTAGAGCTAATTTTGTGAAGGAGTTTGGGATTTCTAGGCTTATTTAGGATTTATTCGTGAGGTGAGTGTCTTAATCCCAAAATTTGATGTTTAATGTGATTTATTGCTATTAATGCTTAAAAGTGCTTAATTGTGATTAAGTAAAAAAAACATGTGATTAGTTAGCTTTAACATGTCTAAGTTGATGAAATTGCCATTTTGACATGTTGAGTTGCTTATGTGCTTATTTGGGTCAAAGTGTGTAAATTGATAATCACTATTATTTAGCCCATATTTAAGGGACCTCATTCCTCAGAGAAAATGGGATGAATTTCTCAGATAAAAGGGGACAGTAGTGATGACCACAGCGAATTGAGTTCGGTCACTTGAGAGTGTGTGATATCGCTTTTAAAGTGACGACAAAGTGAGAATGGCCTGGAATCAGGGGTCCAGAACAATGGTGGTTGATTATTTGACACGCTTGCAACCATATGATGTTGTGAATGTTTAATTGGTGTTATGAATCATTAAATACTCCAATTGCATGATTAGTGTCACGTACTCATTAAGCGAAAGCTTAGTCGATTTTGTGGCTAATGACCACTTAGGTTTGGACGAGCATCACAGTGAGAAGCGTTGAACTGTGGGAATTCTGGGATAGCTTGAGATTAATGGTTTATGTTTAATATGTTTATATGTGAATGAGTTTAGATGAGTAGTTATACTCCTAGTGTTTGGAGTTTTGGAGATAAATTTATGTTTTGGTTTTATATTAAATTCTTGTAATATATATATATATATATTGTGGATTGAAGTTTTGAAAGTATTTCCAAGTGTTTTGGTGATATTTTGGTATTTCAATTCTTGTTTAACAGGGGGAATGGTGCTGTAATAGGGGGAACTCTGTTCAAGTATCATTTGATAATTTTAAAACTTTATTTTATTTTTCTTTATTATTTTGTTTGATAAAAAGCTATTTTACCCCTAGTATTTCAGTTTAAAATGTTATTTTTGGAACAAAAAAAATGATTGTTGGTCCTTGTTGGCTTAGTTACACGTGTCCTAGCCCGCGGGGGTGTAGACACCCCATTTTGTCAGCTATCAGATTTAGGAGACCCATAGCTTGGTGGTTCACAATGATCGAAAAAGACTCAAAAGGACTTCTGGAAGTTAGTTCTACCTCTCAAAATGCTCAGAATGACCAAAATACCCCTGAAAGCCCAAACACTCCCAGATTTGAACCAAATGTTCTGGAAACACGCTACGTCGTAAGAAAAACAATAAAATGAGTTTTAAAGCAAAACCAGATGAAATCGTCGGCTCCCAGAGACCCCCGGAAGTCCCGGAAGTTCTTAGAAAGTCTTTGTTGACCGATTTGACCTTTGGCCAAAGTTTGACCAAGGTTTGGCCAAAGTTTGACCTAAATCGTCCAAATTCTCCCGAAAATTCTGAGATCATTCTTCATCATGTGAAAAGTACTAAAACGAGTTTTAAAAAAAAATCGGATGAAAACGTCAGCTGGGAGCTCCCAGAAGTCCCCAGAACTTCCTGGAGGTCCCTGATTTGACCAGTTTGACCAAAAATTGACTTTGAAACCGGAACACCGTATAATTTTTTAGAAATTTTTCATGGATACTAGAGGTCAATAGTTTTCCAACGGTATATCGCACATAATTTCTGGATTTAAAACGAATTTATTATGAATTTTCGAAGGTGGAAAAGGCGATCAAATCGACTTTTGTCGCAAATACCGCAAAACTTTTCAAAGTGACCTGACTCCGAAACATTTGTTATAGGAAATAGACTCCAATACCTTTCTAACTGTATATCACAACCTCAGTTTGGAGTTAATACGCATTTTTTGTGAATTTCGGACGAAATAGGGCCTTTTCGAGAATACCGGAACCTCAGGGGGCCTAAACACTATTATCTGGAATATGGAGGAGCAGTGCGGCCGCGGCACAGGCCCAGTGCCGCCGCGGCACTCTCATCCAGAACAATCCACTTTTGTAATTTATTTTGGGGGTCCAATTTGATATATTAGAAATCAAAACGACGTAGTTTTGGTTCCCAGTTTATTTTGGATCAATGGTAGACCATTTTAAACTTTTTAAAACTCCATTTACCACCCATAATTTGCCTATAAAAGAAGCCATTTACTTCCATTTAGGGAGGGACATTGAAGCTTTGAGAGAGCTTAGGAAGAAACTCTAGAGAAATATAGAGAGAGAAAGAGAAGAAGTAGTCTTCTTCTTCCATTTTTTCCAATCAAAGTGAGTTTTAATCTTATTTTCTTCCATTACCTCTCATATACTCCACATTCAAATCATTTCCAACCACCATTCTTGAGTATCTATGAGATAGGAAGCTACTTCCATGTCCAAATGTCAACACATATGAGTGAAACACCAAGCTACAAGTCTAATATATCAATGAATATCAACTATTGATTGCTATTTGAATGTTTGTTTACTTTGATGTTCATCTCTCTCTTAACCTCATTTCTTTTGACTTTTCTTTGATTATTTAGTTGTTCATCATCATCTAGGTGACATGTTGTTTGAGGAGAGTGAATCCTTATGGATAGTAGCTCTTGACCTCAAAGACATGTTTGATGGATGATGATTCTACCTTCAATACATTCATATGTGTTCTTGAAGTCATATTCTCAAACAAAACTATGTTTGTGCAAATAAAATTGGGAGTTCTTTGATGATTCAAGGTTGGATGAGGTTCTAAGTGGTCACATGGTCATCTCAAGAGTTTAAGTTCATGCTTTGCCCATCTGTTTCAAAACCCCCAATCAAGAACTCAAACTCTATTTCAAAACCCAAATCCATTTTCTTCAAGAATGATCCAAAATAGTGAGTTGTTCAGATTCAAAGATTTATTTTGAATTAAATACTTGAGTTATGATGATGAAACCACTTGGAAAATCTTCCTAAGACATCATAGTTTGTTTGCAATTTTTCCCATCAATTATAGAGATGTGAAAGTATTATTTTCGGATTTAAGAAGTTCATATTCATAATCTGCCTCTGTTATCACAGAATGTTTACCTGACTTTTTGCACTTATTCTGGATGTTTTCATCACTATACATATATCTTTTCTATTTTTTTTATGAAACTTGGGTGTCTTAGGAAACTTTTGATATATAATGGGTCATCATAAACCTTTTTCTTTGATTTATGAAAAATCATACAAAATCAGTCAACAGTGCAGCTTTTGTTCCTGAGTCATGTGTACATTCTGATTTATTTCTTTTAATATGTGATAGCTATTGAGGTTTGACTTTTTGGATTGTTTTCTAGACACAATAACAATGATCTCTGATTTTTTCCACATTTTTCTAGGCATGTTTGACCTCCCATTATGATGTTATAAAGTAATGCATACAGTCTGTCCACTATTCACAGCATGTCACTTTTTGACTTCCACACATTAATGCAACACTCTCTTGTATCTCGATGAACCCATATCCCATGAATATGTTCTTTACCACTTCTAGCATGCTATATCATATCATATATCATCCATCCTCTCATGTATCATACTCCCATAGATTCTTGAGTTTAGTTTCCAAATAAAACCATGTTTTGCAAATACCTGGAAAGTTCTTGAAATGAGTTAGGAATTGATATTCTAAGTGGTTAGAATATTCATCCAAGTTCTAGAAGTATACTTTCAAAACCCCCATTTCAAAACCCCCCTCTTAAACCCCTCATTTTGATTTCAAGAAATAAACCTTGTTTTTTTTCTCAAAACCCTCAAAACAGTGAGTCATTTAACTTCAAGGAATTATTTTGAGTTCAATACTCAGTGTATGAATGCAAGACCACTTGGAAAGTCTTTCTAACTCATTATAGAACATCCATGATTTTTGGCTTGACTTGGAAGCACTTGAAAAGGGTCCATTCTTGCCCAAACATTCCTTCCAAACATTTTGCCTCTGCTGTCACAGCAGCTAGGTTGACTTTAAACTTGTTTTACAGAAAACTTTTCCAAAAAGAGTGGTCCCAACTTATTTTTCCCTTGAACTTCAATGTCTTAGGGAACGTTCTATATAATATGGACCTCTAGAACTTTTGTTTTCATTTTCTAAGATTTTCTAACATTTCAGTCGACAATACAGACTCTGTTTCTGAATAACCTCTATTGTTTATATGATTTCTCTCAATCTGTGATAGTTATTAAAGATTTTATTTTTGGGTTGTTTTATAGACACAATAAGGAATAGCTCCATAAAAAATCATGCATTGAAAACATTTCTAACCCCTCTTTTCAATTTCCAAAAGATCATGTTACTGTTCTGTCTACTATTCACAGCAAGCACACTTTTACTTCCCCCCTTTGATTTGATGCATACATGCACTCCAAATTAGCTCATGTCTTAGGAAGTAGTTCATACTACATTTGTACATATCCCATGATGATTTCCTTCATTCATTCATACACATTCTAGATTTCTAAGTCATTCTAGGAATCCATGAACACGAAGCACACTACAACCTTGGCACATTCTAGATACATACATTGCATCCATGCAAAGATTTGGGGCTTTTGTGACTCCTAATCTAAGAAGATTATAAGGAATGAACTTGATCATACGTTCATATTTCCCCTCGATCTAATCCTCATTTCTCATCTGTCCCGGAGATTGAGAGATCTTCTTTTCTCAAAGATTAACATGCATCATACTAGCTTGCTAAGCATGTTTTGATTATTTGTTTCAAGAACAATTCATATCCCATTTAGATTAGGGAAATTTAATTACTTGATACATGATTAGACGATTTTTTCCTAGGTTTGTTTTGTGTGATCTTTCACTTTGCATTGTGTGATACTTGGCTTAGATCTTATGAATGATATCTTATCTTTAGATCTTCTATTTCAAATTTTTGTATGTGATGTAATATACTATCATAGTATTAATTGTCGAACCATACATAGTATAAGATGATTATTTGGATGCTAATTGAGGCCCGTCGAAAGACGGGGCGAGTTGAGGGTGTTTTAGTCGCGACAAAGGCTCCTTCCTCTCTCGTACCAAAACCCCGAGCCAAGTTCTTTGATTATGAAGGGCCTGTGCCCTTTATCCATTTGGGTGAGTCAAAATTAGGTTTCTTGGTTCCTTAAAGACAAAGTGGCGACTCTGTATCTGTTTTCAACAGACCTTTTCTTTTCCTTTTCAAAATAATCTCAAACAAGCAAGAGGTGGAATTCCGCGTGTCCACAGGGGGATGGTTAGGGTGTGACAAATTTTTGGTATTAGAGCAATAGGCTAGAGCTTTGGGTACGAGTTACGACGCGTGAGTGTGCACACAATGACACGTAGTTATACGATAATGCATACACGTTTATTTACTATGCTTTAAAATGTTATTTAGCATACACAATAATTTATTTAAAAGTGATGTGTATGCATATACTTGGTTATGGGTGTCAGGTAGAGATGTCTGGAGGTGAGAACCCATCTTCGGCCCGTATGGATTGAATGGAAGTAGTCATGGAAAAGTTGGTACAAGTGGCTGAAACTCGAGTTATTGAGGAAGGACCGAGCTCATCAAATCTAGAACAAAGAACAGAACCAACAACTATTGCCATGTTTTACAAGCAAAAGCCAGGGCAGTTTAAAGGATAACCTGATTCGATGAAGGCTGACCATTGGTTGACCGACATGAAGTGAATTTTTCGTGCTTTGCCATGTTCATATGAACAGAAGGTCTTGTTTGCCTCAGATACTTTAAAAGAAGAAGCACAAAATTGTTGGACTTCTGTATTAAGGCAAGGAGCACCGACTACCTGGAATGGGTTTATCGAGGAGTTCTCGAAACAATAAATTCCTTGATCTTTCAGTGATCAGAAGGCCCGAGAGTTTTCTCATCTTAGTCAGGGTAATATGAACGTTAGGGAATACGCAGCCCAGTTTACAAGTTTGGCCAGATTTGCAATGGATTTGATTCCAGATGAGTTCATTCGGGCAAGACGATTCGAGGAAGGACTTCGTGATAAGAATAGGGGAAAAGTGGATATACTCCGACTACCGATGTATTCAGAAGTATTAGATTTGGCCCTAATTGCTGAGCGAGGTGTGTTGTCACCAGGGCAAAGTCAACAATTCAAGAGGCCAGGAGGCAGTCAATTCCAGGGACAGGGCAGTTCTAAGAGACAGAGTTTGGGGAGTTCGTCGGGAAGTAGGAGCAATAAGCCCAGGTGTCAGATCTGTGGTAAGTATCATTGGGGAATGTGTAACTTGTCTCCTATCATTTGCAACAACTGTCGACGGCCAGGACACGTGGCAAGAGATTGTCCCAATCTTTCAAGACAGAATGTGCCAAGACAAAGTATTACTCCGAGACAAGGTGTAGATGATCTTAGAGTATGGTGTTATTTGTGTGGTGACCTGGGGCATCGGAAACGTAATTGCCCAAAGAGAGGACCAGGAAGTTCTAGTTCATCTGTGGGAAGTGCACCAAGTCAGAGGCCACTTCAGCAACAATCTAAAGGGAGGGAGCAACGACAAGGAAGGTATTTTCAGCTTAAGCCTGGGGAGACAATTTCTGCTGATACTGTGGTTTCAGGTATACTTCCTATTTGCTCACCACCTGCTAGAGCATTGTTGGATTCAGAGTCAACTCACTCTTTTGTTTCACACCCATTTGCTAAATATTTAGATAAACCCTTAGAACTATTAGATTTTGATTTGTCTGTTTCACTTCCGTCTGGACCTCCACTAGTAAGTTCGAGTGTCTTTAAAGCTTGTGGGATTGATGTGAATGGTAGGGGTTTGACTGTTGACTTAGTGCCAATGGTTATTCAACATTTGACGTCATTTTGGGGATGGATTGGTTATCTGCAAATCATAACATTATCGATTGTGAGAATAAAAGAGTAACATTTCTATTGCCCAGTCAAGATGTATTTTGTTTCCAAGGGACAAGTGTAGCATCACCGCCTTATTTTGTGTCAGCTGTCAGAGATTGTCGTTTGTTGAAAAAGGGATGTCGGGGATTCTTGTGTAGTATACTTGACACTAGAAGTACTGAACTGAAATTAGAAGATATACCAGTGGTAAAAGAATTTCCAGACGTCTTTCCAGAAAATTTACCTAGTGTGTTGATTGAGAGGGAAATTGAGTTTATGATAGATGTGCTGCCAGGAACTTAACCAATTTCATGGGCACTATATAGAATGGCTCGGGTAGAGTTGAAGGAGTTGAAGACTCAACTGCAAGATTTACTAGATAAGGGGTTCATTCAGCCTAGTGTATCACCGTGGGGAGCACCGGTTTTGTTTGTTAAGAAGCAAGACGAAACAATGAGAATGTGTATTGACTATCGAGAGATCAACAAGGTGACTATAAAGAAAAAGTATCTGTTACCACGTATTGATGATTTTTTTGATTAGTTGCAAGGGGCACAAATCTTCTCTAAGATTGACTTGAGATTTCGGTATCACTAATTGAAAGTTAAAGCTGAAGACGTTGATAAGACAGCTTTCCGGACTCAGTACGAGCACTACGAATTTCTTGTCATGCCATTCGGGGTTACGAATGCACCAGCCGCTTTTATGGACTTGATGATTAGGGTATTCAAGACTTATCTAGACGAATTTGTGATTTGTATTCATTGATGATATATATTTATTCTAGAAGTCAAGAAGAACATGAATGACACGTAAGGTTGGTTTTGCAACGACTCAGAGATAAGCAATTGTTTGGGAAGTTAAAGAAAACTGAATTTTGGTTGACAAATGTTACTTTTCTTAGGCACGTGATCTCTAAGGATGGTGTCTCTGTGGACCCACAGAAAGTATAAGCTGTTAAGAATTGGTCGAGACCGACAAATGTTTCTGAAGTTCAAAGTTTCTTGGGATTAGCTGGTTACTATAGAAGGTTCGTTCAAAACTTTTCTAGAATCGAGACTCCGATGACTCAATTGATGAGGAAGAATGTGGCTTTTGTGTGGAATAAAGAATGTGAAGACTGTTTTCAGAAGTTGAAAGATAAGTTAACCTCAACACCGATATTAGCTATTCCGTCGAGTACCGGAGGTTTTAGTATATACAGTGATGCTTCTCACCAGGGCCTGGGATGCGTTTTAATGCAAGAGGGCAAGGTGATAGCTTATGGTTCAAGGCAATTGAGGACACACGAGAAGAATTATTTGACTCATGATCTAGAATTGGCAGCGATGATCTTTGCGTTAAAGATTTGGCGTCACTACTTTTACTGGAAAACGTATGAGATATTCACCGATTGCAAGAGTCTGAAATATTTATTTACCCAGAGAGAGCTGAATATGAGACAGAGAAGATGGCTTGAATTGATGAAGGATTATGATTTGAAGATCCAGTATCATCCGGGTAAAGCTAACATGGTTGCCGATGCTTTAAGTCGGAAGTTGTCAGAAAATTTGGTTTATTCTTTAACAGCTCAAGCAATGTTGGTAAAAGAATTTGAATAGCTGGAATTGGAAGTAATTCCTAAAATTCAGGATGGTTTAATGGCGGCTATTATGGCATAACCAAGCTTAATCGAACAAATCAAGTTGAGCCAACTTTTGGACCCAAATTTCAAGAAAATGGTTGAAGAATTACCTGAGGGTAGATGGCCGAAATTCATTTTTCAGAATAATGTATTGAGGTACATTAATTGACTGTGTGTTCCTAATATCCAAGAGTTGAAAGAGAAGATTATGGAAGAAGCTCACAATACGAGGTATTCCGTACATCCAGGGAGTACCAAGATGTATAGAGATTTGCGAGAAGTATATTGGTGGAGTGGTATGAAACAAGAAGTTGTCGAGTTTGTGGCCAAGTGTACGACTTGTCAACAAGTAAAACTAGAACATCAACGACCCTCCAGTAAATTGTAACCATTGGAGATACCAGAATGGAAATGGGAGCATATCACGATAGACTTTGTGTCAAGTTTGCCACGGTCTCCTAAGTCTAATGATTGTATTTGGGTGATCGTAGACCTGTTGACTAAGTCAGCCCATTTCTTGCCAATCAAGACTCGTGATCCGATAAAGTTAGCAGAGCTTTATGTTAGAGAAGTTGTTAGATTGCATGGGGCACCGGTATCAATTGTGTCAGATCGAGACACACGATTTGTGTCTAAGTTTTGGGAAGATTTGCAAAAGGCAATGGGGACGACCTTGCATTTTAGCACAGTATTTCATCCTCAGACAGACGGCCAATCAGAGCGAGTTATTCAGATTCTAGAAGATATGCTTCGAGGTTGTGTTATGGATTTTAAATCAGATTAGGAGACCCACTTGCCATTAGTGGAATTCTCTTATAATAATAGCTTCTAGACGAGTATTGGTATGGCGCCCTACGAGGCATTGTATGACCGAAAGTGTAGATCACCAGTGTGTTGGACAGAAGTTGGGAAAAAGCAACTTATACGGCTTGAAATTGTGCAAATCATTACCGACAAAATCAAATTAGTTAATCAACGGCTACAAATAGCACAAAGTTGTTATAAAAGCTACGCGGATACAGGTAGAAGACCGTTGGAATTTGAGGTAGGTGATTATGTTTACTTGAAAGTATCATCTTCGAAAGGCATCGCACGATTTGGTAAGCAAGGCAAGTTAAGTCCGAGGTTTGTAGGGCCTTATCTGACCTTAGATAGAGTTGGTCCAGTTGCATATCGGTTGGAATTACCAGAAGAGTTGGCTAATGTTCATAATGTGTTTCACATTTCTATGTTGCGACGTTGTCTATCAGATTCAAGTCACCGTATCACTCCGGAACCGTTGATGGTTCGAGAAGACTTGACTTATGTTGAACATCCAGTTCGAATCCTAGATAAGAAGGATCAAGTGCTCAGAACTAAAGTCATTCCTCTAGTTATGGTGTTATAGCATAATCATTCAGTAGAGTAGGCAACTTGGGAACGTGAGGACGAGATCTGAGAGAAATATCCTTACCTATTTGACTCTTGAGGTAAGAAAAGTTTGGGGACAAACTTCCTAAAAAGGAGGGAGAGATGTAATACCCGTACCCAGAAAATGGAAGTAATATTTATTTTTCATGCATTAATTAGTATAATTAATTGTATGTGATATTTGGGTAGGTTCTAGTTACCCCGATGTGATAAGTGCTTTGACAAGGCACAGTTGGACAGACGTGAAATAGGACCCACGGGAGGTCCAGATTAGATAAATTGCATTTAGTTGCATTTATGTGATTAAATGAATAATTGTTTAATTGTTTTGAATATTTTATTACTAATTATGACCTTTTATGGTGCCAATTTGGGTACTCGTGTGAGGGCGAATTGGAATGTGATTCATAATTAGCAGGCTAATTAGCAATTTCATAAAATATTTAGGAGCACTTGGGACCCGTACGTGACACAGACACATACCCACTTAGATATTTGGTAGTTAGTATAAAGTTTAGGGGACTTTATAAAAAGCTTTAGAAATTAATGAGGGTGTAAACGTAAATAGAAAAATTTGAATGAGAAATATATCCAAGACTTCTTGTCTTCTTCATTAAAAAAAAAAAACAAGATAGATAGATACAGTATAGAGAAAGTTTCAACGAGGAAAAAAAAAAAGCTTCTGTCTTTGTTTCGTCGCCGTTTCTCCGTCGTCAGTATATCGGTTCATGAATCGAAGCCATATTTGGACTCGTGAAGGTGAGAGGATTATTTCTATGGCTTTCTTTTTCAATTTTGGTAATGTTTTTCCGCGACCCATTTTGAGGGGTGATACATATATGTGATATATATGTAGGGATATCATTGGGAATAACTAGAGCTAATTTTGTGAAGGAGTTTGGGATTTCTAGGCTTATTTGGGATTTATTCGTGAGGTGAGTGTCCTAATCCCAAAATTTGATGTTTAATGTGATTTATTGGTATTAATACTTAAAAGTGCTTAATTGTGATTACGTAAAAAAAAAAATGTGATTAGTTAGCTTTAACATGTCTAAGTTGATGAAATTGCCATTTTGACATGTTGAGTTGCTTATGTGCTTATTTGGGTCAAAGAGTGTCAATTGATAATCACTATTATTTAGCCCATATTTAAGGGACGTCATTTCTCAGAAAAAATGGGGATGAAATCCTCAGATAAAAGGGGACGGTGGTGACGACCATAGCGAATTGACTTCGGTCCTTAAGAGTGTGTGATATCGCTTTTAAAGTAACGACAAAGTGAGAATGACACGGAATCAGGGGTCCAGAACGATGGTGGTTGATTACATGATACGCCTGCGACCATATATTGTTGTGAATGTTTAATTGGTGTTATGAATCATTAAATAATCCAATTGCATGATTAGTACCACATACTCATTAAGCGAAAGCTTAGTCGATTTTGTTGCTAATGACCACGCAGGTTCGGACGAGCATCACAGTGAGAAGCGTTGAACTGTGGGGATTCTGGGATAACTCGAGATTAATGGTTTATGTTTAATATATTCATATGTAAATGAGTTTAGATGAGTAGTTATACTCCTAGTGTTTGGAGTTTTGGAGATAAATTTATCTTTTGGTTTTATATTAAATCCTTGTAATATATATATATATATATTGTGGATTGAAATTTTGAAAGTATTTTCAAGTATTTTGGTAATATTTTGGTATTTCAATTCTTGTTTAACAGGGGGAATGGTGTTGTAATAGGGGGAACTCTGTCCAACTAACATTCGATCATTTTAAAACTTTATTTTATTTCTCATTATTATTTTGTTTGATAAAAAGCTATTTTACCCCTGGTATTTCAGTTTAAAATGTTATTTTTGAAACAAAAAAAAAAATGATTATTGGTCCTTGTTGGCTGTGTTACACGTGTCCTAGCCCGCGGGAGCGGGTTGGGGTGTGACATAAATATCATAAAAATCATAAAAACTCAGTTAATTTCACTGGGCTGTCCTTTTATTTAGTTTATTAATTTGTTGCGTACCAAGAAAATATTTGAGTTTTTATGGTTTTTATGATTGTTAATTTAGAAGTGAATAGTGAAATATGATAAATGCCTTTGAAATTTAGTATGTGCGTCTCATACGAGTAAATTCTATCACATTTCTTGACAGAATATGATGGCAACGTTGACATTGCAACACGAAAGATTGTTCAGGGGGAACATTGCAACATACACAATAGTTCAGGAGGGACATTTGAACTTTTTGAAGTTCAGGGGGTCATTGCAACCCTACAGATAATTCAGGGGGGACATTGCAACTTTTTAAAGTTCGGGATGTGAATTGCAAAAGCGTGTATACTTTCAAGGGGCAAAATGCTTTTTTTTTTTTGGATAAAAAAGTGGAACTTTTATTAATGCAAATCATTAAACAAAAGTTTTTGAAGATATAGAGGAAAATCTCGCATCCAAACATTAAGGGGCAAAATGCTTTTTTACCCAAACTCTTTAGAGTTCTTTCTCACCGTGCTTAAACATTTCTTTGGGGTTGTCAATTCATAAGTCCTAAGGTGGGTACTTTTATTAAGTTAAGTCCATCGAAAATTAAAAAAAAAAAAAACAAATGCCTTTTATTATTATTATTATTACTGCGTATTATTTTTTCCTTCTAGAAAAGAACTCCCTCCATTTAAAACACTCCATTTATACATTCATTTAAACTATCTTTGTTAACATATTTTGTGAACTTAAGAAACCATGACTTTCAATTTACAAAATCATTTTTTAAAATAAAATTTGATTTTTTAGAAATCTACTCGATAAAATCTGTCAAACAAGTACTACTATTATATGAAACTAGTTTTTTCTTTTTTTTTTTTTTTCTTTTTTTTTAAAGTTAGTGAAATTTCGATGAACCACATCAATGATATTTTACCGTGCCATTTCAGTGAAATTTTAGTCTTAGTACTTAATGATATTTGTTTTCTCCGTGATAATTAAATTTCGCTTTACCATGGTTAGTAAATTTCACTAAGTCAGAGTCAATGAAATTTCACCAACTTAATTTGCCCAACTTTTCTGAAGCACAACTCAAGTGATCACATGCAATAATTTTCTTTTTAAACCACTCACCTAACTGACCAAATCAAGTGCTTGAATCAATTGTTTAGCCCCATAAATTCACCATTGTATATATACAATGGTGAATTTGGTTTAGATCTTCGAAGTTTCTCTCTTTAAGTGTGGACATATACATAATACAATGTTGAATTTGGTTTAGATCGATGATATTAAATGGGTGAGATAATAAATTTTTGTAAATAAGGACAAAAACAAGTTAGTGGATCGTTCAAGTGATTTATTACAACTAAATTCCAAAAGTTAGGGACACATTGCAACAAAAAAACATTAAATATACACTATAAAAAAGGGCAGCCCAATGTATTAGACAGTCACAAGATCCCCCAGATCAGTCTTCACCAAATCAACAATTGTAATCTTCTGAATATATTTGGTAAATATCAATTGTCATATTATACCAAAATTGTAATATTTTATCTTTGGTAATACTAGCTGTAAGCCTACTGTAATACTGTAATACCATTTATGTAATACCTATATGCTTTCCACTTCTTTATATAATGGTATTACAGTAGGCTTACAGCTAGTATTACCAAAGATAAAATATTACAATTTTGGTATAATATTACAATTGATATTTACTAAATATATTCAGGAGATTACAATTGTTGATTTGGTGAAGACTGATCTGGGGGATCTTGTGACTGTCTAATACAATGCACGAGGCTCCCGTCTCTAGTGTGTCCAGAGAAGTTATGGAACACTTGTTTTTTTCTACTTAGAAAATGACAGATTGGGCTTTTAGCTAGACATAGTGTATTTTTATGCTTTGTTCAATGTATTGTCAAATATCACACATGCAGATTAATCTTACCAAAACTTTAATAAGAGCCCGCCAAGGTTGATCCCTCTCATACTACACAAGCATATAGTTAGATTATATTAAAGGGCAAATATCACCTACTTTCTCTGAGGTTTGGTCTTTATACACATACCTTTTCTTACGTTTTAGAAATCTCACTTATTTCTGAATTTTAGTAGTAATTTCCCCCTCCCTTTAACATATCGTTAAAAAATTTAAGGGAATCTAACACAAAAATTTAAAAATAAGGGAAGTAAATGAGATTCTTTAAGCATGAGGAAAGGTATGTGTATTAATTAGACAAAAACTCAGGGAAAGCAGGTGATATTTACCCTATATTAAATTAGGTGAAAGGCTATCTAGTCACATCATTTTCTCTCAATACCATACAAAACACGTGTACCATACAAAACACATGCAGAGTAAGACTTCCCTTGTTATTTATCTAGCAGTCACTATACCCCACACAAACTCAATAAGTCTTGATCCCCAAAATCTAACACTAGTCACATCCACTTTTGTCTTGCGGTGATCAGACAGACTCACATGTACCATACAAAGCACATGCAGAGTGAGACTTCCCTTGTTATTTATCTAGCAGTCACTATACCCCACACAAACTCAATAAGTCTTGATCTCCAAAATCTAACACTAGTGTCACCATCTGATCATTGAAGATAGGGTTTGCTGATATTTCCATTATGAAAATAAATTGGGAAATGCTAGATGCACAAAAAAAAGTGCACAATGAAATGCACAACCAGCTTAAAACTGTTGGACTTCGTGCTGAAAAGTCTGTACACACTAAAAGACAAAAAAAATAGTGTACAACTTTTTCAATACGAAGTCCAACAAATTAAAGCAGATTGTGCATTTCGTTGTGCACTTTTTTTGCGCATGTATCATTACTCAAATAAATTAGCCACATTACCCTCTTCTTTTTGCTTATTTAAGAAGAGGGAATATAATTAGTACCTGATCAATACTATGCCAATCCAAGAGAACTCAAAAAGCATGTTAATTCCAATATTCTCATCAACTCAACCATGGCTTCCTCTAATTCTACTCCTATTCATTCCCTTTCTATCTCTCTATCTAAGGCAACAAAAGAAGAAATCAAGGTTACAGACTAATTTCAAGCCTCCCCCAAGCCCACCAAAGCTACCAATTATCGGTAATTTGCACTTACTTGGAAAGTTGCCTCACCATTCCTTTCTTCAACTCTCTAAAAAATATGGTCCTGTCATGCTTTTAAACCTCGGAAACATCCAAACCCTAGTAATTTCATCGGCAGACATGGCTAAAGAAGTCTTCAAAACCCATGACATCGACTTCTGCAACCGTCCTCGATCACCAGGCCCCAAAAAGCTGACATACAATTTCATAGATGTTGCCTTTGCGCAATACGGTGATCATTGGAGAGAGATGCGAAAGATCTTTTCTTTCGAGCTTTTTAATACAAAAAGAGAACAATTTTCTTGGAATGCAAGGGAAATAGAGGTTGATCACATGATCAAGTCTTTGTCCCAAGACTCCTCAAATTTAGTTAATCTTGATGAGAGAATCCGTAGTTTGGTTGATGGGGTTGTGTGTAAAATTGCTTTTGGGAGGAGCTATGGAGGACAGCAATTTAAGGGTCAAAAGTTTAGAGATGTTTTGGATGAAACTATGAAATTATTGGATAGTTTTTCATTTGAGGATTTCTTTCCTTCTTTTGGGTGGATTTTAGATTTTTTATGGGGGATTTCGAGGAGGTTAGAGAGATGTTTCAAAAATCTTGATGTGTTCTATGAGAAAATTCTTGAAGAACACCTTGATAAAACTGCCAATCAGATGGATGATGATGATCATGAAGACTTTGTTGATGTCCTGGTTGAACAATCAAAAGATAAAACTAGAGCTTTTGGTCTCACTAGAGACCATCTTAAGGCATTTCTCGTGGTAAAACCTTCACCCAAGTCTCTTCTTTGTTTGCTTTCATTCTATATTTTAGCCTTCTCTACGTCCGTATAGGGGTGGCAATCGGGTCGTATCGGGTCATAATCGTGTCAGGTCATTGTCGTGTCATTCTTAATGTGCCATAACCGTGCCGGGTTATACACGGATCACCCGTTTAACCGTGTAGGGTGTTATCGGTTCGGTTCAGTTCGGTTCGGTTTGGTTAAGTTAAGTTTAGTTCGAATTTTTATTTATTTTCGATTTTTTCCATGTTTTGAAAACCTACCGAATTGGTCGGTTTGGTCAATTTTTCGCCTTGTGGTCGATTTTGCCAATTTGGGCGGTCGGATCGGTTTTTTAGTTGTAGGTAATTTTAAAAAAACCGACCGGTTAGCTCGGTTCGGTTATTCAAAAAAAGCATAAAGTCCTACTAAGAACACAAACAAGTCTTCCATCAAATGTATTAATTATTAACACGTACATCTTAAATACCAAAATATTACAAATATAACAATATCCAACTGCACATCCAAACAAAATGAATAAGAAGAAATATTGTTTTTACTAACTGTATAAAGAAATTTCTTCACTTGCCATCCATCAAAAATCAAGATTAACAGTTGTATTTGTTTAATTGACTAATTTGTCTCCCTCCCAATCCAGCAATCCTGGCGGGCTTCCTCCTTTTTTTTTATTTTTACTATTTTTATTATTTTTTTTATGCAATACTTGATGTATGAATGCTTCCAGGCTCCAACTTCCTCCATCCGTTATTAGTTATTAATTATTTTTTTATAACATTAGCTATTAATATTATATATAAATTTACTTGTTTGGTAAGTTGGTAACTACTCTTTTTTTTGTGTGAGCAAAAAAAAAAAATTTAGTTTTTATATATATATAAATTTTTTTAAATAAATATTTTTAATTATTTTTAATTATTATTTATATTATTAGTATTTTAGACTTCCAGATTATTAAAAATTATTTTTAGAACTTTAAAATATATATATATATATATATATGCCCCAACTGCACTTAAATACTTAATCGGGTCAAACGGGTTAGACGGGTTGACTCGCTTCAACTCGTTTATTAATTGTGTCAAATGGGTCGACTCGTTTATGACTCGTGCCCTTATACGGGTCACCCAAACCCGTTTATTTTCGTGTCGGGTTGCCGTGTCAGGTTAAAATTTGCCACCCCTATTCGTAGATATTACCACAAACATCGTGCACTGAATTTTGTTTAATTGTCACTAGCTCGTACTATTGCCTTCCTGAACAGCACTCCAGTACCCGATGCTGTTCTAAAATGTGATCGATTAATATATATTTTTATAGATAATACTTCCATACTTGGATCAATCACATTCCATGGAAGCCTCTTATGTAGAAGGATTTGAACCGAAATCTTTTCTTGTCATATTTTATAGTACACAATTGTTAAAGAGTTATACAGGTTGACTAGGGATGTCGCTTAAGTACTTATACTATATTGTTTTGTCTTCAAAGCCAAAAAGAAATACTTCACTAGGACGAAAAAGAAGTTAATTATTTTTGTCAATATCCTAATTTTGTATACTAATAACTATAGCATCGTAAACTCTACGGGTAGATCAAATGGGGCGGGTATGTGGAAAGTTTTATGAGCTACGTCCTCGAACTCCATGAGATCACCTACTGCGAGACAAAAGAGAGTGTACATATACTGAATAATCAGTTTGTGGGGGTACTCTTCTTTAAAGTTATAACGATCCATCCTTTTACATATAAACAATATTGTTCGATTTAGTCTTAGCGTAAGAATTTTTCAATAGATCACCCAACAATAATTGAGAACGCTTAACTCTAGAATTCATTATGAGTCTAGATCCCTCACGATTTAACATCCTTGTTGAAAAAATAAGGACGACTAAGTCTTATAAACTAAACCACATATAATCTTCACCGTAGACAATGTGTACAACTACATGGACGTGATACCACAACTCACCCCACTTCATGATCTTCCTGTCTTAGGAGTCTTGACTCTAAGTTCTTGGACATCACAAAAGTATTAAAATACTATGGGTACTTGTACTTTTATGTTTTACATTGGACAATGTCATGATTTTAGAACTTATTAGAAACATATTTTGACAAATACTGGATTCAAAAATTTCCCCCCTACTTTCAGGATGCATTCATTGGAGGCAATGCTACTAGTGTTGCGACGATGGTGTGGGCAATGTCCGAGCTCATCAAGAACCCTAGAGTCATGAACAAGGTACAAACTGAAATTAGAAGCTATGTCGGAAAGAAAATCAAAGTAGAGCCAAATGATATCCCAAATCTAGCCTACTTAAAAATGGTGGTAAAAGAAACCCTACGAATGCACCCACCGGCGCCACTATTACTTCCACGGGAGACTTTATGCCAATGTAAGATTGGTGGTTACGATATCAAAACCCGAACTAGGGTTTTAATCAATGCGTACGCGATTGGAAGAGACCAAAATAGTTGGAAAAACCCTAGCGAGTTTTACCCAGAAAGGTTCGAGGACAGTGAGATTGACTTTGGAGGGAAACATTTTGAACTAGTACCATTTGGGGGAGGAAGAAGAGTGTGCCCTGCTAGGCCTATGGCTATTGCAACTATTGAGTACACATTGGCCAATCTTTTGTACTGTTTTGATTGGGAACTTCCTAGTGGTTTGAAGAGAGAAGATATTAGTATGGAAGAGGAGGGTGGTGTTACTATCTACAAGAAAACACCTCTTTGTCTTGTGCCCATAAAGTATAAGTGTGCTTAGAGGTTGTGGTGTGTGTTTTTCTTAGCATTGATAAGAAGATTTATGATTTTATATATGTATACATTTAGTGCTTTGTCTATTTTCTTTCTTTTTATTTTCAACTATTGAGTGGGTGGTGTTACTATCTACAAGAAAACATCTCTTTGTCTTGTGCCCATCAAGTATAAGTGTGCTTAGAGGTTGTGGTGTGTATTTTTCCTAGCAATGATAAGAAGATTTTTGATTTTATATATGTATACATTTAGTGCTTTGTCTTTTTTCTTTCTTTTTATTTTCAACCCAAGCAGTATTTGCTATAAAACCAATCGGTGATATTGTGTTGGAATTTGACTTCTTGATCACCAAAAAAAAAAAAAGATATTGCAGTAAGATATTGAGTTGTAGAAGTTAAGTCCTTCGTATTTTTTATAATATAAAAAATGCATGGTATTAGAACTAGTCGAAAACGGTGCAATGGACAGATATTTGTCAAAAATATGAATTCGTGTCAACTTTTTTGGAAAATGGTGAATGAATAAAAGAAAAGGCCAAACGACACAATATAAAAATACTAGGGAAATACCCTAGAATATACAATCAGCGCAACCAAAAGCATTTAGGCGATGCAACAGTGGATGAGAAGCTTTCTAAGGCCAGAGACCAATAAAAAGACCTCATCCAAACAAAAGAACACGGGAACAAGGTACAAGTGGGAAACCCCTTGAACAAAACAAAAAAGGTCCCAGGGCACCCGCAGAGACACTAAACAAGCAAAAACCTCCACACACAAGCTAGAAGGAACAAAGATTACAAAGTACAAAAATACAAATACAAATACAGCAACGTAGTTAGGAAGATGAGGATCATTTCTCCACTTAATTTGGATCATTTCTCCCCTTAATTCGTGTCAACTTAAATAGTAGAAACGTCAAATATTTGTGTAGAGGTAACAATAACAACGGTTGAAATACCTTGTACTAAATTGTAGTAGTTAGGTTCAATATCCAATTTTCTAATGAAATGTCAGGCCGTAAACGAATCCAAGGACATAAATCTTATGTTCTTGAATGACAAAAGTGCATAGCCAAACAGACTTCATACTCATTATAGCAAGTATTTCAATGTTAGAATAGAAATGTATATATTTAGATGGAAGAAACATTCCAAAACTCTGTGGACAGAGAGGTTGGTGAACCTTTTGAGACTAGTGTTGTAGCAATGTCACCATTGTACAAAACTATCTTAGAGTAGCTTCATATATATATATATTTATATATATATAATATGTACATGCATATGTATATGCAAAGTCCTTCTAATGAAGGATCATCATTTTAAGAAAGGCTGGCAATAAAGGCACCTTCAGTTTTTAATTAGGGCACCTAAATTTAAGTTTAAAAAAAAAAATCAATTTTTTACCTTTTATACTACAAGAAAAAAGGCATTTTATGTCAGTTAAAAAGTGACATAAATGTTAAAAAGTGACATAAATAGGTATTTATGTCACTTTTTTTCCCAATAAAAAGTGACATAAATGGAGGCGACATAAATGTTTTAAAAGTGACATAAATGTTTTATAAAAGTGACATAAACGTTTCATAATACCAACACATATGTTAATAAAAAGTGACATAAATACTTGAAAGTGACATAAATACCATTTTATTTATGTCACTTTTAACCTAAAGTGACATAAAAGTAGAAAAGTGACATAGATACCAAACAAAATTATTACATCAAAGTCTTAAAAGTGACATAAAAACTTTAAAAGTGACATAAATACTTGATAAAAGTGACATAAATACTTTTTATTTATGTGGCTTTTCTTAAAAGTGACATAACTGTTTCCAAATTTTTTTTTAAAAAAAATGGTGATTGCATATATTAATAGTACCACCCTGTACAAAACTAAATTCGGCTCAATAATCAATTCCAACAACTAAATTAATACTCAATAATCAATTAATATATCATTACAACCAATCAATTCCATTTCATCTATTCATCTATACCAATCAACAAAAAATTAAAAAAACATGTCTTCGAGAACCATGTGTACATTCAACCAAAATTTAACTCCAGATGTCATCGGAACACAATATAATTCAACAAAATGAGCTGCTTTTATTTTATAAGCATAAAAAACCAATACATTTAAGCATTGTTCAAAACATACGCATCCTTTGAGAGTATTACTAATACTAAATCCACCAGAATAACATTTTCTCCGACAAAAAAAAAGTGAGAATCCTTCCCTTTAAAAAAAATGAGAATTCTCCTCTCTTACGTTTATCTGATTTCCTCAACTGCAACAGAAAAAAAAATCATTAGTCAATGATGAACTTCGAGCTGCTAAACTTCTGAGGGGGGTAGCTTCATTGTTATCAGTTGGAAAGAGTTGCCTACGAACTTTTGGCAACAGGGTTATTCTGAATCAACATGATGCCTTGGAAGCAAAGTGGAAGACCTAAGGTAAATCTGAACCTTATAAAATTCTCAAACACCAATCCCAACTTCCTCATCAAGCTTCTTGTTAGAAGGAGTTATAGCTTGATATATATTCTTGGGCCCATTCTCTATAGCTTAAGCTTTTGGAGAAAGTGATAACTTGCCATACTATCAAAGCCTAGCCTTGGTTCTCGGAAGTCTTGGTTTCAGATATCCGTTCCCGTTCTAGTTTTCATATTGCACTTTATTGACTCTAAGGGCCATTCTCATTAACTTAAGCTATGCTGGGAATCTAACATAAAGTACTGGGTATGTACCTTTTAACAAGCTTACTGAAATAGGACAGATTTTATGTTGAAACATGCCCAATCTACAACATTCAATAGAAGGGAAAACAACACATTTGTGAAGGAGTGAGTTTTAAGCAAGCAATTCACTAGCGCACCACAAGTACATCAACTTCTAACATGAACGTAAGGTATCTGGTAGAGCACCGTCAAACATATCAAACGACAACATAGATGAAGGTACACCAAATGGTGTTGAAAAGGCAGTAAATGCTGAATTCGAATTACCTTCTTACTGTGATATCAACTGAATTTGTAAATTAGCACACTATTACAAATGCAATAATATATGATTACAATAAAATAACCAGACTACATATCATGATTCATAAACTACTTTGGGTAAAATTCTATATAGCTTAGTAGTCAGCCCTGAAAAAGATATAGACCAAATTCTCCAGACAATTAGTGTCTCAAAATTGTAACGAGTGGTGTGGTTCATGACTATACTAAGCAGATTGTCACATTATGTGGACCACTAATTGGATAGTAACGTTCAAACAGTACAAAGAGTAGAAAAGAATACCTTGTGCATCCTTGAGTAATTGCTTCAGGCTTGAAATCTCACCAAGTGTTGTGATAATCTTCATTAATTACAACTCCTATTACCTAAAGTTGTCAACCCCATCAATAAGCAATATGCAAGATGGTGTTCCATCTTAATTTCAGAAAATGAAACAGAAAACAAAAATTTCAAAAAAAACATAAAGGTAATTAATTCCTCAATTTACTTCTTGCCCGTGGCAATATGCAAGATGGTGGCTCCATTTCTACTATGAGATTCCGGGGTCTGCCTCGCCATTTTGCTAAGAAACCTGCTCATAGTTACAAAACTGATAATTTTTGTCAAGCTAAATAAAAAAATCAAGAAGTAATAACTGAAACTGATTGCTTAACAACCATATGCTTATAGTTATCTTTTCCTTTTTGTTTCCTTGTGACTCACCTAGGAAGGTTCTTTACTATATTTCTCTTTTGGAATTTGTTTCTTTTTACCATGGCTTTTACAAAGTTGATGTCACGCCCCGACGTAGCATAAATATGGAAAGCGTTTAATTTCCTTTATGGACCCGTAGGTCGCGACAGTTTGAAGGATCGATTCCGTCCCAAACGTCGAACAACATAAAACCATTAATCAGAGTAGGGCAATCAAGGCTTATAAAATTTTTCTAACTTAATAAATATTACAGCACGGGTCATCTAAAGGCACAGGCAGCCTTGAAACAAATAATAACTTGTCATCTATTACAGTCATCCTTATTACAAAGCTAATTCATAACTTAAAGCACATAAACTTAAAGCATATAAAAGTAAATTCTTTTTCCAGCAGTTGTTCTCAATTAGCGTAGTCATAAGGTTCTTCCTGATTGTAACCTGAAAAGCCTGAACACGAATGTCTAGGACGCATCAACGCCGTCAGCTTCAAGAAGCTGGTGAGTATTAAAAACATAACTTTGAATGTAAAACATACTCATTTACCTTTTTCCCATTTCCATTTAAAACCACAAGTTTATATTTAAGATAAAGAGCTCGTTTAGAAAACAACCACAACATTATTTAAAAGATAAATTCACACATATGTGACCGTGTATGAGAACGATGCACCATCTCATCTGACCGACTCTTTTCTCTCGACAAAACCCAACAACCCACTATCCTACTCCTGGTATCTTTGAAACACTAAGATAGCCACACTTTAGCAACGGGGCGCCAGGGAGTGTCCAGTTTGCCTCACACTTTGGTCCGGGGTACCAGGGAGTGTCCATTGCCTCACACTTTGAATACCCTAACCGCCATGCAAATACCGGGGCAACCCCTCACACAGTATCCAGACTCGAGTATCAGGGAGTGTCCGTAGGCCACACTTTAGCACTTCCATGGGTGCCAGTGAGTGTCCAAGTTCGGCGTCACACACTTTAACGCTTCCATGGGCGTCAGGGAGTGTCCATATTTGCCACCTTCGCATTTCAAAGATACCCTCTTCCACAATCTCAACCACAACCACAACCACAACCACAACCACAACCACGACCACAACCACAACTACGACCACAACTCAAACTCATACTCTTTCCACACTACCATTACTCTTTTCCATACTACCAACACTCACCATGCACTGACTCCACATGAATGATATGTGACTTAATACAGAAATATAAAGTACTGAGAATGATAACCATGGATATACGAGAAGAAATCAAATCTTATATTAAACAACCGGTGAATTCATCAAAGAATGCTTTAACATGCTTTTATCGCTATTAGAACACAAGTGGGTCTACTTTGAAGTAATGCCATAAAAAATGAGTTATAATTTTTATACATGAATTACATATCAACAGAAAGCTCTTTGAGTCTAGTTTCCAACGCTTCAAACCGTGCACGTTTTCGAGTTTCCTAGAGGAAGTTATGGCCGTTTTACTAAAAGTCGTCAGTGCTGAAAAATGTCAATCGTAGCTCTCGGATTTCACGTAAAACCGAGAGGTGACAAAACTTTAAATCAACGGTACGTCACGATACGGATGAATTAAGCCGTAGTATTCGAACCACAACTTATTGGGACTAAGATCTTTCATTCCCAATTCACGGAATTGATTTTAGTTAAGTTTGAAAAATTACTATTGTCATACCCGCTCCCGCGGTATTTAATTATATTATATTAGCATGCATGGTATGCTTACTGTTGTGTTAATTAACACGTGTGATGTGAGTGATGGCTCACTAGTTGTTGGAGGGTGTCTTTTGAGAACCCAGTATTTGGCCTTGAAGGCAGTCCAGAAGGTGGACAAGTGAGAATTCCCTACGGTTGGGAAAGTGAGTAATAACTCAAAATTATGTGCTTAAATGTTTATTTAGGCATATGTGAATATAATTGATTATTATATTGTTAATAGCGACTCATCGGAGTCATTAGATGCCTGGTGAGGACGGAATTGAACACGTTACGTAATTTGGTAAGCTAAGTAGCAATTTCGTAAAATTTGTAGAAACTTGCGTTTTAGCAACCAAACGGAACTTAGTCGGAAACCTTTTTAATTTTGAGGTTTTACCTGTAGAGCTATGCATTAGCTGTGTTGAAAGTTTAAGAGACTGATTAGAAGTTTTGAAAACTCGTGGGGAGGTAAACACAATTTCCAAAAGTGTTGCCTATATATAGTTAGAGATGACTTTCATAATTTTATAAACATTTGACCTAAGTTCAAGAAGAGGCCAAATGGAGGATTTCTTGGTTTAGAGCTTCAAGACTCGAATCGACGGAGTTCTACCCGTTTGTTTTTCATCAAATTCCGTATTTGAACTCTACGAGGTAAGGCCGTCGTTTTGATACCTATTAGGCCTTGTTTGGTTAAGTTTTCCGAAAACTCATTTTCTAGAATTTTCATATAAAGTTGATAATTGGACTTTTGATTAATAGGAATTGTATTAGAAGAATTACTGCACGTTCTTTGTGCTTGAGTTTTCCTTGGATCGGCGTTTAAGAGCGTAAATCGGAGGTGAGTGATATTAATCTTGAGTTTTGGATGATTCTATGGTTTAATGCATTTGATATGCTAGGAACCTTATATAGATAACATGTGTAGTTCATATTGGGCAAAACTAATGTGTAAAGTAGGCCCAAGGCATGTTGAAATGAAAAGCATGGTGACTTGCTAATTGAGCATGTTTATGTGCCTATGTGGGTTAAAGGGGGATATGGGCTAATTCACCGTGAGACGTCCTCTCGAAGGGGGAGGATTAGTAGTGACGACGGTCACTTGCCGAGAAAGGCATTAACGCGACATGTCGAAGGGGCATGGGTCGTGGTTGAGTCTTAAGACTTTGGATCGGTGAAGGTGCACTTATTCCCTAGAGACCAATAGTTATGTGTTATGATGGATTGGAACATATTTGTCATCCGTATGCTTGATTCATATTATTCACTAAGCGTTAGCTTAAACAAATCCATATATCTGTGGTTATATAAATAACCATTCAGGTGCAAGGACTGGAGGAGAGAATCGCGGGTAATGAGGCGAGGGAGGACCGGAAACTCCTTATGTTTATAGAACTTGAATTATGTTTGTAATATATGTTTAACTCATGCCGGTTGTTTAACCGTGCAGCTTGTAATAGGACTTGTTATATATGCGAGTACGGCACTTGGTTCACCTTAGGACCTTGATTGCCAAGACGTGTGAAACTTGTAGTTTTGATACTTGTAATCCGGGACGGGTTTATGGTGGTTGTATAAATGTATATATATGTTCTTACAAGTCTTTGGAAGGTTTAACTTGCAATTGAATAGTTTTGGTTTGGATTGGAATGGTTTTGAATGGTTTGGATTGGAATGGTTTTGATTGGTTTCTTTGGGTAAAAGAGGTATTGATTTATTAGCGGCGTTTGTCGCGGAAGCGCCGGGAATTAACGACGTTTAGTAGGAAGCGCCGGTAATTAACGGCGTTTGCGGAAAAACGCCGGCAATTGTGAATACGGTCTTTTGGAGGTTTGGTTTCTGCACAGACCCCATTCGACCGGTCGAACGAGGCAATTCGACCGGTCGAAATGCCCCCTGCCAGAAATTTCAAACTCATACTTCCAATGTTCAGAACAACTTCTAATTAGGCATGGAGGTACCTTTTGGGACCCTTTGACCTACGGAAATGTTACTTTTGAAAACAAAACTCGTTAAGGCGTGTTTGGCACGTGTTTAATATAACCTTTGAAAAACTATTTGGAAGTTGGTTGTTTTGGAGCAAAACTTTTGTTAAGGTCATTTTTGGGAACTTTAATCATTGTTGGTAAGCCTTGATGGCGTGCCACGTAACCTAGATTCATATGTATGGATCCGGGGCGTGACAACTATTTTTGAGCTTCAAGCTTTCATACAAAAATTAACAATGGTGTTTTTCAAATTAGACTAAACTAACAGTAAATAAATATGAGATTACATTCCAAGTGAGTTTAGAATACTCACCGTGATATAGATTGAAGAAGTTGTTGAGAAAGAAATACAAGAATTAAGAATCTCCAATTTCAAGCTTTGGCTATGGAGGATTGAGCTCGTCAAATTCTAAAATTATGAACTCTCTGCACTCTCTTATCTCTCTATGTGACTCTCTCAAGCTCTCTATGCTAGAAGTGTAGAATGTGTGTGTTTGAGAGAGTATGTGAGTGTATAAATAACCAAGCTTCCACTTGGAGACAATGGCCTAACAATCCACTTATTAACCACTAACTTCTAATTAATGGGTAGTTTATAAGGAATATGCAAGATGATGTAACATACACTAATGCACATATAGCTCTACATATTAGTGTATAAATAACCAAGCATAATGGCCTAACAATCTAATTATTAACCACTAACTTCTAATTAATTGGTAGTTTATAAGGAATATGCAAGATGATGTAAACATACACTAATGCACATATAGCTCCACTAATATTAGTGTATAAATAACCAAACATAATGGCCTAACAATCTAATTATTAACCACTAACTTCTAATTAATTGGTAGTTTATAAGGAATATGCAAGATGATGTAAACATACACTAATGCACATATAGCTCCACTAATATTAGTGTATAAATAACCAAACATAATGGCCTAACAATCTAATTATTAACCACTAACTTCTAATTAATTGGTAGTTTATAAGGAATATGCAAGATGATGTAAACATACACTAATGCACATATAGCTCCACTAATATTAGTGTATAAATAACCAAACATAATGGCCTAACAATCTAATTATTAACCACTAACTTCTAATTAATTGGTAGTTTATAAGGAATATGCAAGATGATGTAAACATACACTAATGCACATACTACAAGCATTGCCAAACAAGGCCTAAGGAAAATCATTAGCAACATTAATTGTATATAAAGTAATTGTCCAATCAGTCACTTCCAAAATCTGTGGAAGTTTAGCACTGTGCGGACAGTTTTAAACCTAAACTGGTATTTTCGTGACACGGTGTTCATCACAAAAATACAGAGAATTCATTTTATTGAAAGAAACAATTTTCCGGTTTTATAAAAATTCAGTTTGAGTTAAAAGAATTTATTTTCACCGTTTTGGAAATACAGATTTGAAATTCAACACAGGCATTGCCAGATTTTTATAAAAATCGCATTTTGACCCCAAAAGTAATTTCAATTATGAGATTAGTCAAGAAATAAATTTTTCACATAAGAATTGAAATTAAAATAAAAGCAGACAATGTATATTTAATTTTAAATATGACAAGACAAAAGAATGAAAATGCAGGTTATTACAGTTGATTCCTCTCTCATGTAGATTTAACCAACCTCACTGGGATCAGTAAGATTCTAGGTGGAGGAAAATATAGTTTCCTTTACATGAGAGAGAGAGAGAGAGAGAGAGAGAGAGAGAGAGAGAGAGATGCTATTACATGTGAGATGTTTTCCTGATTCAAGGGGAACAGTACTACATACATGCTGTATAGGATCACATATATGGCAAGAGTCAGGATCAACAAATAGAATATAATTTTGATCTACCAATTCAGATTTTGCATGAAAAGTTAATAATTTGAACAGATTGGCACATCTTGCATATTTAGAAAATATCTTGTTAAGTTACATGGAACAAAAGGAAAATCTCTCATTACATTGAGGAAAAAAAAAAGCTTTCAATATATTTTTCCACTCGAACTCGGACAAGGAAGTGAGGTGAAAAATAAAGGGTCAGTCATCTGAAAAGGGTACTAGTGTAAGGTCAGTTGGACTCTGTGGCCTTCTCTCCGTTATGTACTAGCCACTAGACTATATGTCATCCTTCACAGCATAAATTCACGTTCTTCCCATTCTTATCTAAATCTTACAATGGTTTTATCCTAAACAAGACCACTTCTGATGCAACTCCAGAAATATAACATAAGGTTGACCATCAAAGATAAATTGCAATGCCGTATGACATGGCCAATCCAAAACTACACAATTTTTTTTTTCGATAGGTAATTCCTAAACTCCACATTCAAAGTCCAAAACTGATATAATAATCCACATCTCCACATAAAGAAGGTAAAGTTAATATATTATCCTTGACTAAATGGCTCTATCTAGGTATAACAAGTATTTTACAAAGAAGTCGAACTTCAAACAAAAAAGAACAACTTTAACCACTTCTTATATGGCACCCATTGTTTTCCCCTGTCATAAACTTGACCCATTTTTAGAAAAGTCCTGCCCCATACCATACATCACAATTGGTCCTTTAAAATAGTGACTTCCTTAGAAGAACAGTAAACAAACTGCATTTACTAGCAGTGATGAACAAGAAACATGAGAGGGAAATTTAACAAAAAAAAAAACCGAAGTACAGGGACAATAAAGAACATGAAGAAAGCAATCAGGTGACCACTTGAGAACACTCATATTTTAGCTTTTATTTATTCTTCAGCTATCATAAGCAAGCATGTGCATGAGTCAAAATTTGCTCTGACCTTCTGGGACCAGCATAAGTCTACCGTGTTTCTTTTTGCTTTGAGGTCACAGAGATGGAAACCTCATATTTAAGTCAAAGGCCAACACCTATTTGCAAGCATGCCTGGCAGGGTACTTTTATCCACAAGCAAGTAGAAGTGACTCCATCCAAAATTGTAAGATGCATGGAACAAAACTAAAAATCAGAGGTGAAAAAGGTCAACCTCACACCATGATTTTATGCTAGTTTTATGCTCACAAATCAAACATTTAAACTCAATCGTATAGGTATGGAGAAATGGCAGAAGAAAATACCTCTAATTGTCTTAATGTGTATAGCAGCTTAATGTGTTGAAGTTGAAGATTCTTTAACTAACTTTGCAGCTCAGAGAGTTCACACAGCATTATAGACTCGCACTCTCTTATCACCGTCTCACCAATGCCTTCTTGCAACAATCGTGAACGTAGCGTCTCAATTGAAACTTCAATATTTTCAGAAGTTTCAATATCGTTGCTTGTCAACACTCTAAGGAATTGATCTTTAGCAGCAAGTAGTGCATCAATCCATTCAGCTCGGATACTCCTCAAGAAGCAAAGATACATGTCTAATACTTCCTAGCGTAAAGATAATCTACATGTCCAATACCTTTTTAGCACTCAGAGACAATTCCCAATGTCTTGAACATTTGAGTTGCAGCATATCCAGTACCGCAGCAGAATAAACATAACAAAGATTTCAAATACTTTGACTATGATAGAAAAAGAAATGAATAATATGAATACAAAATCATGGTGAATTTGCTTTCAAGTGCATGCTGATGCATATAACAGAAATGATGTGATCATGATTATATGTGTCATGATCAGCCAGAATGTCCTAGGAATTGTTCTTGTCTTGCAATGGGCATAATCCTTAGAAATTTTTCTCTAGTAATTTAAGCCTCTATTTGGTTCGTGGATATAGAGAAGGAAAATAAAGGAAAGGAAAACAAGAAAGAAAACTATTGCCTTAAGTTTTTCCTAGGCTTTGTTTGGTTCATGAATTTAGTAAGGAAAAAGAAAAGCAAATGGAAAACAAGAAGGAAAACTAGTTCCCTCATTATTTTCCTTGTTTTCCTTCATGCTTAAATAACATCAAAAATAAAAATTTTGTAACATATAATTGTAATATATGAATAAAGGAAGGGACATGAGTGACAACATTTAAAATGTTAATTCAAAATGTGTTCAATTTTCTTTCCTAGTTTCCTCATCGTTTTCCTTATTAATTAAACAAAGGAAAATGTTTTCCTCGATATCTCCTTTCTTCTCCCTCACTAAATCCAAGAACCAAACAAAGCCTTAGTGTTTTCCTCCATATATAAATGACATTGGACATTAATAGTTTTCAGTGATAATTGTATCAAATAGGTCAAACGGAGAGTGACTGAATATGATACAAGTGTCGAAAGGAATTTGCTACAAGAATTTCACAATAGAAGAAAGAAAGATACCTCATCAGAAGGGAAGTCATTTCCATTCTACAATGGATGGTCAACATTGTTTTGAAGTCCAGGACTTACATAACACATAACCTTCTGACAACTACGAGGACACCAAGGTTTAGTCTATCACTAGCAATGAATAAATCGCATTTTCTTAGGTAAGTATATGTAACAACCTGCATTTTCATTTTAATTAATTGTATTTGCATTGTCATAATTAAATTCATTTGTAATGTCTGTTTTTATTTAATTACAAGTCTCATGTATCTAAATCTTATTATTTGTTTTATTTCATGTTAAATTCTTATTTGGGGTCAAACCATAATTTCCATAAATATAGAAAATTCTTTCTATAGATTTGAAAACTGTATATATACTTTTTGTACAACTGGGAATTTAATTCCTACGCTGTGATGATTTTCTGTATTTTTTTTTATCAACCGTATAATCCCAGTTTTTTTTTTTATTTTAATCTGCGTTTTGGGTGTGGGAGCACGTGAGCTCAACCACACCGGGCGAAATCCACCCCTTGCTTGGAGCCTACACATTTTATCAGTATATATTTATGTATATACCTCTCTTTCTCTCTCACTTTTCCCTCACAGTCTCTCAAACACTCTCAATTTCTCTCAACTACCTCTTGCTCTCTCCATGGATTAAGATAATACACACACACACACACAGATTATATATGAAATATACTTACACACAGTTATACATACATAGATACATATATATAATTCAAGAAACAGAGGTGTAGAAATTCAAGACGATGGCTTACTCACAGCGAAAATTCTCGGCACGTTAAATTTATAGTTCAATCACCTCAGTGAGTATTTTAAACTCACTACAAATGTAATTCGTGCTCAATTTTCTGTTTTGTATGTACGTATATGTTGATTTACCATTGTTGACCTCCATGGGAGCTTGAGTTTGAAAAACATGAGTTTTCCTAAACTTAACCAAAATTCATTTTGATAGATAATAATGATAGATTACAGTTCATAGAAGCTATGTTCAAAGTATTGGAGCTTAATTCATTCGTATATGAAAGTTTATTAGAATTGAAGTTTTGTCACCTCTCGATTTTTCGTAAAATCCGAGAGCTACGATTGAAATTAGTTAAAATGTACCGATTGCGTATTCATAATCCTTGCGGAAAAACGGAGAGAACCATATATTACAAGTCATGGTTACATTCGGATTTGAAAATGGGTCAAAAATAGGCTTTAAATTCGTAATAGGGGAGATACTGCTGATGCCAATCGATTGATATGGGTTCCAATCGATTGGTATGTGTTCCAATCGATTGACACTTTTGTCAATCGATTGACATTTTTCAGCACTGACGACTTTTACTAAAACAGCCATAACTTCCTCTAGGAAACTCGAAAACGCGCACGGTTTAAAGCGTTGGAAACTAGACTCAAAGACCTTTCTTTTGATATGTACTTCTTGTACATAAATTATAACTCAATTTTTAGGGCATTACTTCAAAGTAGACCCGCTTGTGTTCTAATAGCGATAAAAGCATATTAAAGCATTCTTTGATGAATTCACCGGTTGTTTCATATAAGATTAGATTTCTTCTCGTATATCCTTGGTTATCGTTCCCAGTACTTTATATTTCTGTATTAAGTCACATATCATTCATGTGGAGTCAGTTGTACATGCATGGTGAGTGTTGGTCAGTATGGAAAAGAGTAATGGACAGTGTGGTATAGTGAGTGGGGTTGAGATTGTGTTGTGGACACTCCCCGGTAACTAAGTACCAAAGTGTGTTCTGATTGAGATTGCGGCGAGGGTGTCTTTGAAATGCGACGGTGGCAAAATTGGACACTCCCTGACGACCATGGTAGCGTCAAAGTGTGTGAAGCTGAACTTGGACATTCCCTGGCACCCATGGTAGTGCTAAAGTGTGGCCAACGGACACTCCCTGATACCCGAGTCTGGATACTGTGTGAGGGTTCCTCCGATATTTGCATGGCGGATTAGGTATTAAAGTGTGAGGCATTGGACACTCCCTGGTACCCCGGACCAAAGTGTGAGGCAAACTGGACATTCTCTGGCACCCCTGTGCTAAAGTGTGGCTATCAGAGTATTTCAAAGATACTGGTGTGTGATAGTGGATTGTTGGGTTTTATCAAGAGAAAAGAGTCGGTAAGATGAGTTTGGTGCATTGTTTTCATACACGGTCACATATATGTGAATTATAGCTTTCAAATGATATTGTTGTTGTTTTCTAAAATGAACTCTTTACTCTAATGTAAACTTATTGAATTAAATGGGAATTTGAAAATGGTAAATGAGTATGCCTTACATTCAAAGTTATGTTTTTAATACTCACTAGCTTCTTAAAGCTGACGATGTTGATGCGTCCTGGACATTCGTGTTCAGGCTTTTCAGGTTATGACTACGCAGGGCCTTATGACTATGCAAACTGAGAACAACTATCTGATGAAGAGTTTACTGTTATATGTTTTAAGTTAAACTGAATTCTGTACTAAGGATGACTTTAATAGACTAGAGATATTGTTTGTTTAAGGCGGCTTGTGCCTTAGTAGACCCCGTGCTGTAATATGTAATAAGTTAGAAAAATATTTGTAAGCTTTGATTGCTCTTCTCTGATTATGGTTTTATGTTGTTCGACGTTTGGGACGGAATCGATCCTTCAAATTGTCGCGACCTACGGGTCCATAAAGGAAATTAAACGCTTTCCATATTTATGCTACGTCGGGGCGTGACAGTATATAAAACGCGTGGTTGAGAATTATTATTTAAGTGCATATGCTCATTGTGCAAGGAATATAATCAAATTAGAGTGGAGAAAATAAAATCTACACGACAAAATATTTGTGGTGGATACATAAGAAATAAAAAGTGTCCTCTACGGTAAGAAGTAACTATGGTCATAAAACCGACATAAATAGAAATTATGTCACTAACAAAATAAAATCTACATGACAAAATATTTAAATAGCACACGCGAGAAACAATTATGTCACTCACAATAAAACCAACATAAATAGAAATTTAAAGTGACATAAATAGCCTATTTCCTTGTAGTGACGTTGGTCTGAGAGTGAGAGATTTGGCAATTCCAAATAGTGTCCTCTATGGAAAGAAGTAACTATGGTCATAATTCATTATAATCACACTACGAAAGAAAATTTATGTGGTGAATAATCACGTGTATCAACATTTTGCAAAAATCTAAATAGAGGATATAGCACAATACATAAAATGCTTATTAAGACTAAGAGCATGAGGTTCACCTAATGTCTTGCTTGAAAGGTGGAATTAGCAAAGATTCCCTATGAGTCAACCAAAATGGAAAGGCACCATAAAGCAGCTGCAAAGCGGGGGTATTTGTAAAATACAACCGCGCTAAAGGAAAGAATTGTATTAATTTTTATCACAACTTCCCATGTTATCCGCAATTTGCATTGCAAGGCTAATTTCTATACACTATGATTAATCTATGATAAGTTGTATTGTTTTAGCTGTTGTTTGTGCAGATTACTGCTGTGTGGACTAAACAGATGAACATCAGAATAAATGGAATGCTGGAATGCAAACAAAAGAAGTCAAAGCTAAAATGTGAAGTTCGATCGCTCTAAGAAGGTTCGATCGATCGAGCGCTCGATCGCTTGAAGAGTGTTGAAGCGCTTGAAGAGTAAGGGTTCGATCGATCGAGATCTGTTCGATCGATCGAACGGGGTATTTCCAGTAACATTTACGTGCGCAGCAGATGCGGGTTTTTAACCCTAGTTTCTTAGGTTTTCTATATATATGCGTTTTGTACACGTCCATGAGGACGCCCACTTTTACTTTTTAACAGTTTAGAAGGAGAGATAGAGATTTTTTTTGTTTGGTTTTGTAGGTTTTCATTGAGGTTTCACTTGTTGATTGGATTTCTCTAATTCTAATACTAGTATTCTTCATTCCAGGTTAACTATATATCACTTATTTACATTCTGCAGTTCGTAAGCGTAGTTTAATTGCTCATATCGTAGTATTGCATGCTAAATATTGTCAAAACCATTGTTTTTAGATTTTTAATGAAAAACTCGCAACCAAACAGGGTATTAATGTTTTCTTACGTTAAAACTAATTCTGTGACACTTCAGACGATGTCTGAGTAGTCTCAGGTTGGGAGAACACGATGAAACAGTGATCTCCAGCCTCTGCCATGCAGCAGAATAATCGCTGTGTTCGATCGATCGAAGTCAGTTCGATCGATCGAACCAGAGACAGTCAATCGATCGAAGTCAGTTCGATCGATTGAGGGATGAAGATCTTCGATCGATCGAAAGCGCGTCGATCGATCGAAAGCGCGTCGATCGATCGAACTCTCGGATTCTTGAGGATGTTCCCTGCAGTATTCCAGGACCTTTTCTTTTAAGATGTGTTATCATTCTGTCCCAAATAAATGCTCAGTTTGTCAAAACAGTTTTAAAACTAAGGCCCTAAGGCATTTTCCTTCAATACATTTTGCAAACCATCTTCAATGCTAACACCATTGAGGATGCGAGTCTTAACTATTGAATTAAACCGCTTTCAAGTATTTTAATTTAACTGTGATGATATGGTCCCGGTCATGAAAGGGCCATAGAATCTTTATCTTTTGAGGAATACGGAAAACTGTAGGTAATGTACTCCTTTGTGCTTCAAGGCAAACGCATGGTAGATGGCTAGGTTACTGCGGATTCGTGTAATCCCAACACTTTCTTTTTAATTTTAAACTCCTTAATCCAAAGTACTGTTTTAATTAGTTAAGTTCGATTGTTTAGTTTATTTTAATCATTTTCATTAGTAATCCTTGTTTGTGGAACTTCGTGTTCCGCACCATCATTCAACCTTAGTTATTTTATTTTGTTTTCTTTAGAGGTTAGTCTAATTCGATAGGTCAACACCTTCCCTGTGGGATCGACCTGGTCTTACCATATATTACTTGCACGTCTACCTACACTTGGGTATTGCACAAGAGCGCACAAGATTTTTATCGTGTCAAGTTTTTGGCGCCGTTGCCGGGGAAGGCGACGATCAATTCCTTAGATTACCTCAGTCTCTCTTCATCTCTTTCTATTTTTTATTTTCTCTTCTTTTCAGTTCTTTTGGGTAAGTTCTCACCCTAGGGACCCTCTCAGTTCATGTCCGAGAATTCCATTGAAGGAATTTTTGGAAATCCTTTCTATCTGTCTGACTCTGAAAGCTCCATCAACCCCATAGCCACTCCAACTGCATCAATGGATGATCATCAGAGTGAAAATGGTGACAATGTTGTGGTACCAATCGATGAGGCACTCCGTCCTCTTTGCGATCTCATGCAACCAGAACATGCACCTACGCCCTCTTGCATTCAAATCCCACCGCATAATGGCGAATTCCAGTTTCGCAATGGGATGATTCAACTGCTTCCCACTTTTCATGGGATGGAAAGCGAGAAGGCGTATTTATATGTCACCGATTTCGAGGATGTTTGCAAAACATTCTCGCAAACTTGTCCGAGGGAGGTGACGCATTTAATGCTATTCCCCTTCACTTTGAAAGATAAAGCGAAGGCGTGGCTCCACTCCCTAAAACCTAATTCAATTTTCACCTGGCATGCGATGCGCACCGCGTTTTTGAAGAAATTCTATCCTACTCGCATGACCACAGACCTTCAGCGTCAAATCAATTCCTATAAACAAAAGAGCAATGAAACCTTCACACAAGCGTGGGAGCGTTTCAAAGATTTGCTTCTCTCGTGCCCACACCATGGGTTTGAGAAATGGCGAACGATCAGCTTCTTTTATCAGGGATTGAATGGTGAAACAAAGAAGTTGGTGGAAACGATGAGCTCGGGACCATTTCTGCGTAAAAACACTGAAGAGGCCGAAGCCCATTTCGAATGGTTAGCTGAATACGCTCATGAATGGTCAAATTCTGACAATATCTCACGCTCACAGATATCCTGTGTAGAGGAGAAAAGCCTATACCAGCTAACCAATGAAGATCACCTCATGACTAAGTATGCAGAGCTGGCAAAGAAGGTAGAGGAGCTAAGTTTGAAAGGAGAGAGCTCTAGGCAAGTCTTGCCTGAAGAACCATGTGGCACATGCAACATGTTGGGACATACAACTCAATATTGTCCTAATGTGCCACATTTTCAAGAGCAAGCCCCTATAGAGATGAATGCCATGCAAGGTTTTCGAGGGGCGGGGAATTCCAACAATAATTTTCAAAATAACAATAGATGGAATCACCCCGGTTTTGATTGGAGAAATAATGCTGGGGCCCAAAATCAATATCAACAGCAGCCCTACAACAACCATCAATATCAAGGGCAAAACAATAGGCCAGCCCAGCATTATAATCAAAACAGAACTAATAATTACAATCAAGCTCAACCCTCCAATGCACCACAAACCAATGCCTATGTGCCCCCGCACAAGAAAGTACAAGAGGAGGAGCCACTTGCTAATGCCAATCTAACGTAGCAACTCATCCAAATGATGAGTAGAATGTCTGCTACATTAGAGAGGATAGATGCACGGCAAGAGAGCTCAGGAGGAACATTCCCTGCTCAACCACTTCAGAACCCCAAGGGACATAACAATGGTCCTAACAATCAAGAACATGCTAAAGCTGTGACTACACTGAGAAGTGGAAAAATCATAGAGAAAGGCATGCCTCCGTCCACTCCCGAAGTGTACGTTGAGGAGGAAGTGGTGGATAAAGAAGTTGAGCTACCATCTACTCAAGAGGAGGAGCAGTCTACCAATGACGATCCTATCAAGGCAAACATTGCAGCTCCTGGAGTAGAGGAAGAAGTTGAGCGAAGGCCTGGGAAGGAGTCTGTTAAGGAGGAACCACCAAAATGCCCCTTCCCTGCACCTTATCCTCAACGGTTGAAGAAACCCAAGAATGAGACGAAGAATCAGGAGTTTCTGGAACTGTTTAAGCAAGTTAAGATTAACCTTCCACTCCTAGATGCTATCAAGCAAGTGCCGGCCTATGCTAAGTATCTCAAAGATCTATGCACGGTCAAGAGGAGGCAAAGCGTGAAGAAACATGCTTATGTCATATGTCAAGCCAGTACGATCATTCAAAATGAGTTGCCCCCAAAACTCAAGGATCCCGGCACACCTACGGTCTCATGCAGAATTGGGAATCAAAAGATAGACAACGCACTCCTCGATTTAGGAGCAAGCATGAACCTGCTGCCATACTCAGTCTATAAACAGCTAGGGTTGGGTGAACTCAAACCCACCCGAGTTGCTTTGCAATTGGCAGACAGATCTGTAAAGTACCCTAGAGGGGTATTGGAGGACGTCCTTGTCCAAATAGACACTTTTGTATTTCCGGTTGATTTCGTGATATTGGACACAGAACCTGTGTCTAATCCTGGTGCACATATCCCGGTTATTTTTGGACGTCCATTCCTCAACACCATTGATGCCACAATCAAGATTAGAACTGGTATCATGACTATCGTATTCGGGAACATGACGTTGAATATCAAGATCTTCTCTAATCCCCGACCTGAAGAATACGATGATGAGGAAGAAATCCATTATATAGACACGGTCATTGAAGATGAAGTTGACTTGGTCGACTATAAAGATCCTTTGGAAGTTGTGATGACTCAATTGGGCGATATTTATCAGCCTGCAGAGTCCACCCCATTGGATGCTGACTTGAACCAGACGTGTCTTATGATGGATACGAAAGAGGAGGATAGAGCCGATTGCATGTGGATACAGCCATATGAACAACTGCCTCCTAAAACCAAGTTGGTAATGCCCTCTAGTTTCCAGTTCCCGGAGTTAGAATTGAAGGAGCTCCCCAAAGAGCTAAAATACGCATTCCTAGGGACTGGAAAAACTTATCCTGTGATCATTTCATCTGTTTTAACTCATGAACAGGAAAGTAAGCTAGTGGAAATGCTTACCAAGCATAAGGATGCTATGGGATGGACAATTGCTGACCTCAAAGGCATAAGCCCATCCATATGCACGCATAAGATATATCTGGAGGAAGACGCTAAACCCTCAAGGCAAATGCAAAGGCGTCTGAACCCCAACATGCAAGAAGTAGTTAAAAAGGAAGTGCTTAAACTACTTGATGTTGGGATGATATATCCTATATCTGATAGTCCTTGGGTTAGTCCTACCCAAGTAGTTCCAAAGAAAGCAGGCATAACGGTCATCCCGAACAAAGATGGTGAATTGGTACCAACACGTGTTCCCACTGGATGGAGGATGTGTATTGATTACAGGAAGTTAAATACTGTGACCCGAAAGGACCATTTTCCTTTGCCATTTATGGATCAAATGCTAGAACGCGTGGCAGGTCACAAGTATTACTGCTTCTTGGATGGATACAGTGGATATAATCAAATTGAGATTGCTCCTGAAGATCAGGAGAAAACCACATTCACGTGTCCATTCGGTACTTTTGCCTACCGACGAATGCCGTTTGGCCTATGCAATGCACCGGCTACCTTTCAGCGGTGCATGCTAAGCATCTTTAGTGACATGGTCGAAAACATCCTTGAAGTTTTCATGGATGATTTTTCAGTATTCGGCCGTAGCTTCGAAGATTGCCTCAGCAATCTCGAGCAAGTTTTAATGAGGTGTGAGGATAAACACCTAGTCTTGAATTGGGAAAAGTGTCACTTTATGGTGACCAAGGGAATAGTTCTCGGCCACATAATATCCGATGAAGGCATTCAAGTGGATAAGGCTAATCGACATAATCTCAAATTTACCTGTCCCCCGTACAGTAAGAGACATCCGTTCATTCTTGGGGCATGCAGGTTTTTATCGTCGATTTATCCAAAATTTCAGTGCAATTTCTCGACCCCTTTGTCAACTTCTTGTCAAAGATGCACCTTTCGAGTGGTCAGAGAGTTGCCAAAAGTCCTTTGAGGATCTAAAAGATCTCCTCACCTCCGCACCTATAATACAGGCACCCGACTGGAGTTTGCCTTTTGAATTAATGTGCGACGCTAGTGATTACGCCATTGGCGCAGTCCTAGGCCAGAGAAAGGACAATAAGCCACATGTGATATACTACGCCAGCCGAACCTTGAATGACGCTCAAATGAATTACACTACCACTGAGAAGGAGCTGCTGGCTGTAGTATTCGCCCTGGACAAGTTTAGGTCTTATCTGATAGGGTCACCAATCGTCTGTTTTACAGATCATTCGGCCCTCAAATATCTGCTGACAAAGAAAGACGCTAAACAACGGCTTATTCGCTGGATACTCTTACTCCAAGAGTTTGATCTAACTATCAAGGACAAGAAAGGAGTAGAGAATGTGGTTGCGGATCATTTGTCCCGGTTGACTTTTGTTGACAATACTGAATCCCAATCCATTAAAGATGAGTTCCCAGACGAACAGCTACTGGCAGTAGGTAGTCTGCCTTGGTATGCTGATATTGTAAACTACCTCGTCACGGGTGAAACACCAACTCAGTGGTCGAACCAGGATAGGAAACGGTTCCTCTCGTTCGCGCGTCACTTCTTCTTTGATGACCCATACCTTTTCAAGTACTGTGCTGATCAGGTCATCAGGCGTTGCATCCCCAATGAGGATATAACCGTAATATTAGCGTCATGCCATTCTGAGGCATGCGGTGGCCACTTCGCGTCACAAAAGACCGCACAAAAAGTCTTACAGAGCGGTTTTTATTGGCCCACAGTCTTCAAAGATGCTTATTCCTTTTGCAAGACATGCCAACGCTGTCAAAAGCTTGGAACCATTTCTAAAAGGAATTCTATGCCTTTAACCCCTATCATCACAATTGAGATATTTGATTGTTGGGGCATAGATTTTATGGGCCCATTTCCCAAGTCTAACAACTGTGAATACATACTCCTTGCTGTCGAGTATGTATCCAAATGGGTAGAAGCGATACCAACGAGACGAAATGACCACAGAACGGTCATGTCATTTCTAAGAGAGCATATTTTGTCTCGTTTTGGTACTCCGAAAGCTTTACTAAGTGACCAAGGAAAGCATTTCTGCAATAGGCCCTTGGAGTCACTTCTCAAGAAATACGGGGTCCATCATAAAATCGCTCTTGCCTATCATCCACAGTCTAATGGGCAAGCAGAATTGGCTAACCGAGAAATCAAGCATATTCTCGAGAAGACGGTTAGTTCCAATCGAAAAGACTGGGCATACAAATTGACAGACGCGTTATGGGCATACCGTACTGCCTATAAGACGAATCTTGGTATGTCCCCGTACAGATTGGTTTACGGGAAAGCTTGCCATCTTCCTATTGAAATTGAACATAAAGCTTACTGGGCAACGCGCTCATTGAACTTTGATATTCAAGAAGGAGGTCAGCTACGCAAGCTCCAACTTGCAGAGCTAGAGGAAATACGACGAGATGCGTATGACTCTGCAAGGTTGCATAAGGAAAAGTTGAAGGCTCGCCATGATCGTACGATTTTTCGTAAATCATTTGAGCCGGGGCAGAAAGTCTTGCTGTATGACTCTCGCCTCCACCTTTTCCCAGGAAAACTCCGTTCCCGTTGGACAGGCCCATTCATCGTAAAAACTGTTTTTCCACATGGGGCGGTTGAGATTGTTAATCCAAAGAACGATGATTGTTTCAAGGTCAATGGCCAGAGATTGAAACCGTTCTTGGAAAACTTCCAAACTGAAGTTGAGCACATCCAGCTGGATGAGCCCAGCTATTCTCATGATTAAAAATCCAAAGTGAAGTTCCAATTGTTGTTGTATTTCTTTTCTTTCCCTGCATTTTAGTTTCTCTCTCTTTTGCTTCTTTTTGGTTTTCGTTCTTTATTTCGTGTTTGTGATCTAGTTCTAATCCATTATACCTTAAACCACTCTGTTGCAGGTACATAGATGCGAGGTGATGATGTTCATTCTGTCGGTTCTTGGGCTGATTCAGAATGTCGCTGTGGCACCTGGATTGAGGGTGAACTCATACCCTGCCCCTTGCTTCATCAGGACCCTGAAGCTCATTCTCTTATTGATGCTGCTCAAGGGTACATTCCATATCCACCAGCCCTCCTGGATATCAATCCATACGAAAATATGGGATTTCAGGATGATGATGATGTGGAGGAGGATGATGACCTGTACATGGGACGCATGGTGGATGATGCACTCATGGCCCAGTGGGAGAATGACGATATGTGGGAGCCATGGGAGAATCATGACCTTCAGGATGTCGTCCCAGATCGCCACAATGCCGTCTTTGTTTTCGTGGACGATTTCCTTGTTCCTGAGTTGGTCCCATACCACTACGTGCACCTGAGCTACTTGCTATTCAGGCTCCAATGCCCCTTACCAGCTAGTGCATTTTGGGAACCTACGCCAATAGTGAGGTTGGAACTTGTCGCATTTCTTCGTTTTTTTGTTTCTGTTCTGTGTTTTTCTGTTCATTGTTAATTCGTGTTTCTTGTGTTCTGTTGTTTTAATTTCAGTTTTTTTTGTCTTTTTGTCCAGGATTGTCACTATGTTCCTAAATGGCATCCCGGTTTTCCTCCCACATCAACTAATTCATGGTCTTGGGCCCTACATAAGGCCCCCACACACTCCGCTGCGAGAGGACAGTCCGTTGCGAAATCACACTCCTTTATCCTTGTCTCCGTCCGGATCACCTCTTGCATGGGCTTTCAATTCTATGGAGATGCCAGACTTGTTTGATGATGTCCTTGCTGCTTTTCGATTGTTCTGGGAAAGGGAATCATCGAGTTTGGACTTCACTTCTGATGATTCGGCGAGTTCTGAAGAGATTGTGGAAGAGGGAATCTTTATACTCGAAGACTAGTGCTGCATTTCAGTTGTTTCTGTTTCATTTCATCTTTTATTTATCAACTGGAATGTAATCCTTGACAAAATGTTTTTAGTTTTAGTTTTAGTTTTATTTTTGGCTTTCTTTAGTTAAATAAGGTTTTAACCACAGTTGGGGATAATTATGTTGCAATTTGGATGCACTTATAAAGTTTTATTTTTATATATAAATTGCAATTTTCTATTCTGAGGATGAATTTCTGTCATACATGCTTGTACTTCAACTATTTTTCAGTCTCTCTGTATGTCCAGAATTGTTTCTGATAGTTGGGGGTGATGTGGTTCATGCCCCAATTGAATTCTGGAATTTTCGTGTTCGATCGATCGAACCCAGTTCGATCGATCGAAACCTGGACGTTCAAGCGCTTGTAGTTTATGTTCAATCGATTGAGGGATTTGTGTTCGATCGATCGAACATAGTTCGATCAATCGAACGAAGCATTTAAACGAGGCGTCTTCAGGACACCTCTTCATTTCCCTCACTCTCACTTTCAATCGCTCGAAGACAGAGGGGGGGCGACTCGGCAATCTCCGATTTCTGGCATCCAAAAAGACACCCTGATCAACCCCTCTGATCATCCTCACCGGCATATCATCTTCCTCTCCACCTCCACTGCGAGTTCTACACCGAGGTAGGCCCCACTCGTTTGTGTTTTTCTTTTCCTCTCTGTTTGTGTTAGAAAATCCCAAGGGGGTGTCCCCTTGGTCTTAGGAGCGTCGTTTGTTAGCGTAACTTCTGTTTCCTTTTCATTTCTGCGACCGCTGTGTTCGATCGCTTGAACTGGTTTTGAGCGCTCGAAGGGAAGTTGTTCGATCGATCGAACAATATTCAAGCGATCGAAGTCTACTCCAGTTCGATCGATCGAACTCAGTTCAATCGATCGAACTCCAGCAGTGTTTGTTTTGTTTCTTTTTCTCCCTGTTCTTATCTGTATCTTGTGTGGTCTTATTTTTAGGACTGCCAGATGAATCCAGTGATGGGCTACCATAAGTCTAAGCCTCTCAGCCGTACTATACCAGATCCGGTACCCGCACACGGGTTCCGGAATGACGAGGATAGGGTTTGGTATGAGCGGTATTTTCAGACACGGATGGTTATGATTGAGCGCCCTATTGAGCACATCTGGACTGAGAGCCCATGGTTCCTTACACGGATCCGCTCTATGCCTCATTGGTTCCACCTCCTGTCGTTGGCCAAGAGTGTCAACCTGTCTTGGATTCGCGGTGCTTGCGCGACTATGATCAGCGACCAGTATACACCTTTCACCTACCATGCCTTCTTTCGGAGCCGGTCGTTCATCATCAGTCCCGCCACCGTTTCAGCCGCGTTGGGGGTACCAGAGGTACCAGATTATGTTTGCCCCCACCGGCCTGATGCACCAGTGACCCCACCATCCTCTATTATCAGGGAGCTCACTGGAGGCGCCGTTCCGTCTTGGGATGGCGATGCTTTGATCGAGGACCACTTGCTCACTGATGACTACCACATGCTTCATTTGGTCCTCAGCAACTGCCTCCTAGTGACTTCCTATCGAGAGAAGATCGCGGCTTGGTATGCGCGAGTCTTATATGCAGTGGGGACGGGTCAGCCTGTTTGTATACCACGCCTATATATTGATTTTTTGGTCCACCCCACCCGTTATATCTCGTCCAGGAAGCACCTGAAGGGTGCTTGGGCTATTCAGAGGGTCATGGCTGATGCCGGGTTCCTCGAGCTCGCTGGGGATGATATACGCCCTTCTCCCCGCCGATTTAGCGAGGCGGCTGCTCGCCGCTCCGACGCCCAGAAGAGGAAGCGAAAGGGGAAAGGGAAAGCGAGGGTGAGGGGGAGGAAGAAGAGGCGTGGTGGTACAGACACGGAGGCCGGAGCTTCAGGGACACCCACCGAGGTGGAGGAGCTTGATTCGGATGATGAGGATGATCCAGTTGCTGCGGTTCAGCAGTTTGAGCTGCGACAGCGGTCGCAGACTCAGGCCCAGGGAGAGTCTTCTTCTTCTGTGCCTCTCCCGACAGTTCACGAGCTATTATTGGAGGAGAGAGAGGCCAGGATTAGACTTGAGGGCCGGATAGACCATCTCCAGACTCTACTGGAGTCCATTTTGATTCAGATAGGGGTTGATCAGGCTGTTCACTCTGCTCACCATCCCACGGCCACCCCATCTGCTCCGCCTGCTGCTGATCCGTCACATGTTGCTACTCCTACGGATCCACCACTTACTGATCCATCATCTGCTGCTGCCCCAGATTCTGAGGCTGCTGATCCTGTTTCCACCATTGCAGATCCACTATCTACTACTGCTCCTACTACTACAGTATTGCCGCCTACTCCCATCGACATCCCTTCTGATATAGCCGATGATACGCCGTCTGGGGTCGTTTAGTTTTCGTCGGGGAGGTGGTATTTATGTATTTTTTTTTTGTGGTTGGTTGGATATATGTTGGTGGTTTTTGGTTGTATTATTTGGTTGGATGGTTTTGTATGGACATTATGTATCTCTGTTTGTATTTTATTATGTTCATATTACAGTGGTTTGGTTTGTTGGATCATGGTTTTATCGTGTTATTCTTATTTATTGATCCTGTTTGTTTGGAGATTGTGTTCTACTTTTTTATGCTAGGTTGCTTTGCTTGCAATCATCATTTGCTCTATACAGGTGATACCCATCACTTTTATTTTTTGAAAATCAACTTCTGGGGACTTTGTTGTTTTCAGTTGGGGGTAGGAGACAATAGATAGGTATACACCCGTAATAATAAGGTTTTACACTTAGATATGTTTTAAATTTAATGAGAACACAGTCTGTTAAAATTTTGAAAATTTTTGAAGTATATTGATAGAATAACTTTGAATAATCTCTCCTGCTTGTTGATTAGACAATGATACATTTGTAGTATTCTCATCTTCTTATGGATTAAATCCACGCGTTTTTCTGTATCGCTGAAATAAATTGCATCTGTAAAGCTATTATGTACCCAACACTTTTGTGCACTAATTGGCAGCCATGTAGAAAACCTGAAAGTTGAGTTAATATGAATATTGTGCGAAAAGAACAAGTAGTGGAAGCTAATAACCCTTGTGAGCTATTGAGCCAATCGTCATTTCTGAGGGGATTCTCATACATTGTCGAATGGTCGTTTCTTGCATATACTTCGCGAATTCGTTGTTAAGCCTCAGTTTTCTTTAGAATTTTGACTGCTTGTTAGAGGAGAACGTTCAGGATTTACCAATTAAACTCGATGAACACTTAAGTGCTAAAAATTGAAAGTTGAGAAAATGATTCAAGCCATCGTTTACCCATTCTTTTACCTAATATAGTTTCACCTACATTCATTGAAATATTTTCATCCTTGATCCCACCTCAATTAAATATTTCCAATGAAATCACAAGAATCCAAATCCTTGATCTATACCTTGACCTCATTGAGCCGTTCGATAAAATTTGTTGAGAATGAGTCATCAAAGTATGTGAAATGGAAGGAAGTTGTTGTGGGATGTTGCAGGTTAAAAAAAAATATATATATATATATATATGAATGAATGATGAATGAAGGAGAAGAGAAAAAGAGTATAAGAAATGAATGGGAGATTGGGTGGAGAAAAGGATTAAGAATAAAAAAAAAAAAAAGAGAAGTTGAAATTCCATCACATACTAAAAAAAACACACTCTTCTCTACTACCCTCTAAATAAAAGCCGCAAGTCAAAGTCTTGAAGATTCTCAATAATTGATTTGAACATGGAAGTGTGAGTTGAGTTATCCACGGTATTTCGCTCCTCTAGTAAGTAGTATTTCATTCATGAGACTATACACTCTTAAATGTTCGTTTTTCATAGAGTCCAGTATGAAAGCATTAGCATTTATAATATCATCTTTATCAAAGCTTTCGTACGATGTGCGATCATTGTAAAGCAAGTTTCTGAGAGACGTTCTTTTTGAGTGTGACCAATGTGAGAATTGAGCTAAAACTGCAAATTTTCCAAAGTACAATAGTCTATATAACTCTTAAGAAGGTTGGACGCATGGTTGTTAAATTCACACACACACGGGTGCATGATGGTAATACCTTTGTATATTTTACTTGGTGATATGGGGGAGCATGTGGATCTCTTTCATGGGTTGATAGAGGATATTATATTATTGTAGAGTTGAATTAACAATTTAATGGAAAGGTGAATTCTACAAGTTATTCTAATTCTTTTTGAGCTTAAAATTGAGAATTTTGTGGGTATATTCACTGCAAACCCTCACGAGACAATACTCGTCCACTAGGGGGAACCTAGGGGTTTAACGGCTTGTTGCATTCGCTAAATGCAACCGCGATTCCTGCGAAAGTGAGTTAGGATTTTTCTTTCTATCTTAGTTTAGGTTGTTTTTAGTTTTTCTTTGTTTCTTAGTCATGGTAGTATTAGTTTAGGAGTTTTTAGTTTATTTTATTTTCGCTTTATCGCTAGGGACTAGCAATAAGCTAGTTGGGGGTTGTGCAAAGCGGGGGTATTTGTAAAATACAACCGCGCTAAAGGAAAGAATTGTATTAATTTTTATCACAACTTCCCATGTTATCCGCAATTTGCATTGCAAGGCTAATTTCTATACACTATGATTAATCTATGATAAGTTGTATTATTTTAGCTGTTGTTTGTGCAGATTACTGCTGTGTGGACTAAACAGATGAACATCAGAATAAATGGAATGCTGGAATGCAAACAAAAGAAGTCAAAGCTAAAATGTGAAGTTCGATCGCTCTAAGAAGGTTCGATCGATCGAGCGCTCGATCGCTTGAAGAGTGTTGAAGCGCTGGAAGAGTAAGGGTTCGATCGATCGAGATCTGTTCGATCGATCGAACGGGGTATTTCCAGTAACATTTACGTGCGCAGCAGATGCGGGTTTTTAACCCTAGTTTCTTAGGTTTTCTATATATATGCGTATTGTACACGTCCATGAGGATGCCCACTTTTACTTTTTAACAGTTTAGAAGGAGAGATAGAGATTTTTTTTGTTTGGTTTTGTAGGTTTTCATTGAGGTTTCACTTGTGGATTGGATTTCTCTAATTCTAATACTAGTATTCTTCATTCCAGGTTAACTATATATCACTTATTTACATTCTGCAGTTCGTAAGCGTAGTTTAATTGCTCATATCGTAGTATTGCATGCTAAATATTGTCAAAACCATTGTTTTTAGATTTTTAATGAAAAACTCGCAACCAAACAGGGTATTAATGTTTTCTTACGTTAAAACTAATTCTGTGACACTTCAGACGATGTCTGAGTAGTCTCAGGTTGGGAGAACACGATGAAACAGTGATCTCCAGCCTCTGCCATGCAGCAGAATAATCGCTGTGTTCGATCGATCGAAGTCAGTTCGATCGATCGAACCAGAGACAGTCAATCGATCGAAGTCAGTTCGATCGATTGAGGGATGAAGGTCTTCGATCGATCGAAAGCGCGTCGATCGATCGAACTCTCGGATTCTTGAGGATGTTCCCTGCAGTATTCCAGGACCTTTTCTTTTAAGATGTGTTATCATTCTGTCCCAAATAAATGCTCAGTTTGTCAAAACAGTTTTAAAACTAAGGCCCTAAGGCATTTTCTTTCAATACATTTTGCAAACCATCTTCAATGCTAACACCATTGAGGATGCGAGTCTTAACTATTGAATTAAACCGCTTTCAAGTATTTTAATTTAACTGTGATGATATGGTCCCGGTCATGAAAGGGCCATAGAATCTTTATCTTTTGAGGAATACGGAAAACTGTAGGTAATGTACTCCTTTGTGCTTCAAGGCAAACGCATGGTAGATGGCTAGGTTACTGCGGATTCGTGTAATCCCAACACTTTCTTTTTAATTTTAAACTCCTTAATCCAAAGTACTGTTTTAATTAGTTAAGTTCGATTGTTTAGTTTATTTTAATCATTTTCATTAGTAATCCTTGTTTGTGGAACTTCGTGTTCCGCACCATCATTCAACCTTAGTTATTTTATTTTGTTTTCTTTAGAGGTTAGTCTAATTCGATAGGTCAACACCTTCCCTGTGGGATCGACCTGGTCTTACCAGATATTACTTGCACGTCTACCTACACTTGGGTATTGCACAAGAGCGCACAAGATTTTTATCGTGTCAGCAGCCACATACATATCCGTACAATTAGTTGCGGCCAGCCAACATATTTCAATTTCCAAAAAACCATATTGATACTCAGTTATGGTGTAACACTAAGCTTCCCAAATATGCAATCAAGAAAGGTTAAATGTGGTCATGTATAAGTATGTATTAGCCATGTGTCCCTGGTGGTCATGTCAAAATCCCCTTTTTCCTACGGATTTTGCTACAAAATTGAAAGCAAAGGCCCAATTTTAGATAACCATGATTTCTTATGGCAACAAAATTACATTTTTAAAAAGGCAAAAAGTCCTACAATGCTTTCTTATACTGGTACATTTCCAACCATTCTCTATGCTATTTCGGCTATTCATTTTCAACTTGAATAATGAAACATAGACCAAGAAACACAAAATTCATGAAACAAAGAAGAAATGTTTTTCAAAAAATAAACAATAATCCACCTCCTACCAGATTTTAGACGTAACTCGGTGAAAATTATAGAAACCATAACCAAAATGCTAAGAGAATAAAATGACTAAAAAAAAAGTTGTAAAAGAAACCATGAACAATGCAGTACATTTTACCAGTACCCTAGTAAAAGTGTACTGATAACTTATGGACATAACAATGATAATTCCAGTACCCCTAATAATGTTGCGAAAAGTGAAAAGAGCTAGCATTTTATTTTTTTTACATGATTAGAGATACAATTTACCTCTGCAAGACCTTTGTGAGCAAATACCAACAAAGCCACCACTCAAATGACCACAGCTGCAGGAACCCCCACTGCATGTACAGATGCATGGACAACTTTGCCCTTACATTTGTTTTCCTTTCTGCAACACATACACACATGTTGATTCTTAATGCAGTGATATGAAAATAAAACAAACCAAGATGAGAACCACTCTTATGAGTTATGATGGCTGACTTTTAACTGTGAAAAAATTGGAGGCCGTTAGATGGTATATTATATAGAAGAGCAACTGTAAACTAATCCAACCACTAGAAAGCATACAAAATGAATAAGAAAAAAATGTTCACTCTTTTCACTAAAAATAAAAATAAAAACAAAAACATAATGCTTGCCATTTTCACAATTCTGGGTTTTTGAAACTAAAAATTAAAAACCATGACTCAGATTTTCCACCACTCTCTCTCTCTCTCTCTCTCTCTCTCTCTCTCTCTCTCTCTCTCTCTCTCTCTCTCTCTTTTTGCCTTGTTCTTTCTCACTCATTTGAATTGAATGAAAATTGAAGCCAAATCAATGAAGTCCACCATGAGCACACCCAGATTCCACGAATCACATACAAATCTGGAATCCAGATCACCAGCACGAACATAGACAAAAAAAAATCTAAGCCATTACAGTCTCACTAAGCGAAGGAAACCCCCAACGTGAAATAAGATCAAATTGAAAAATCAAAATCCAAAACCCAAACTACATTCACCTTCTGCAGAAGTTCAGCCTGTTTACCTTCTCCAAAGTGAAGATTTGACAGATATGCAATTTACCTTCTCCAAGTGAAAATCTGCAAGGGAGTGAGAGAAAGGAGGAACAAGGAGGTAGTGTGATTGTGGTGGCCGAGGTCGGTGATGGTGGTCGGCGGTTGTGGTGGTCGGTGGTGATTTGGGCTTTAGTTTCAGAGAAGAACTTAGGGGAAGTATGCTCAGCGATGATTGGCTGGTGAAATATGAATATGAATATTTCCCTAAATATATATGTATATGAATGTTTTCCCAAATATATATATATATATGTATCTAAATGTATATGAACCGAGAAGGGAGGGAGAGAGAGAGAGAGAGAGAGGGAGAGAGAGAGAAACCTGGAGAGGAGGAGAAGGCAGCGCTTACGGACGTTGGCTGAGAGAAGGAGGAGGAGGCTGCAATTGCGGCGTGGAGCAGGTGGCGGCGGCAGTTGCGGCGTGGAGCAGCGGCGGCGGCGGCGTGGTGGATGGAGAGGTGCGATGGAGAGAGTATTTTGAGAGGGTTTGTGAATGAAGAGAGGGTTTGGGAGGGAATTAAAAAAATTTAGATCTACTGTAAGCCCGCCTTCACTTCTACTAAAATCCTCTCAAAGTGACAAACACGATACTCTTTTATCATGTCACTTTATTACTATTATTTATGTCACTTTTTACATAAATCGACATAAAAATAAAATATTTTATTTACAAAATTGCCACCGCATTTTTATTTATAGAAATTTGGTATTAAATATCAAATTAGGAGAAATATTTGGTTATAAGACACAAGGAAAAAATATTTGGGGACAAGGATATGTTTGGTGAAAGTTGTTGGGGATAAACTCAACTACTTCTAGTTTGGACCAATATACCCCTTTCATTCATTTTTAGTTAGATAGAGAGAGAGAGAGAGAGAGAGAGAGAGAGAGAGAGAGAGGTGATCGTAGCTCCGGCGACCTTCATCGCACCTCCGGCCACCTCCATCGCACCTTCGGTCACTTTCATGGCGCCTCCATCCAGCACTATCGCAGCTCCGACCACTGTTCTTTTTGCAAACTACACCATCTCATTTTGGTCGGACTTCACCACCACAATCACAAACCAGATAGCGCGGTCGCACAACCAGATCTGGTGAGTATTTGTCTCCTCCAACCACTAGCAAATCTACATCCACAACGAACACCACGAGCAGATCGACGACCACAAGCTAGTGCCACAAGCATTTTCACAGGTAGATCCGGCAACCAGCGTACCAATCCACCACAGACCTGTCATAGATTCTTTGCTGAGATGGTGTGGAGTGTGGTTTTTTTTAACACATTTTTTTGAGAAATTTATCAAAAAAAAAAGTCAGTGAAGTTATTGAACATTTTCCAGTTTTTGATATTAACTATAATACTTGTTTGATAGATCTTGTTGAGTAGGTTGTAAGAATATAAATTTTATACAAAAAAAAGTTGCAGATCGATATGAGTGCTCAAATTTGTAAAACTTTTTGGAATGTTTGTTAGAACACTCTTTTTTTTTTGTGAAATTTCACAACATTTTTTTTATTTTGAAAATTTCACAAATTTTTTTGTGTTGGTATGAGAAATTAAATTTCAAAAACTTATTTTGTGATCATTTCATGTTAATGTGTGGTTTGGTTGGGTAGAGATCGATAAGGTGACGTTGTGGTGGTGGTCGGCAGAGGTATGGTGTGGCAGTGGTGGTTTTGTGAAATTTCACAAACTCTGTGAAATTTCACAACTTTTTGTTGATAAATTTCACAACTTTTTTTTAAAATTTCACAACTTTTTTCGGTGATATGATCAATTATCTTCCAGAAGCTTGTTTTATGATCATTTTTATGTTGCTGTGGTGGTTTGGTTGTGAAGAGATTGAGAGAGGTCTGGTATGGCCTTGGTGGTGAACGGCAAAGGTCCGGTGCATGTGGTGTTGGTCACTGGGGGTTTGGTGTGGTGGCGGTGGTGCTCACCGGAGATAAGACAAGCTCAGGCGAGGTCGCCGGAGGTACAGAAACTTTAAAACTGTTTGCGTAGAGCAATGTTAGGGGTAGTTTTGTCAAAAGAGCAAAGAATGGACCTAATTCTAAAAACTTTTCCTACTTATACTTAAACCACTATATTTTCTGTAATTTAGATTTATCACTAATTGCCCATTTTATTTATGCCAGTTTTTAAAAAGTGACATAAAAACATTATTATTTATGTTGATTTATTAAAAAAGTGACATAAAAACGTTATTATCTTTGTCACTTTTATAAAAGTGACATAAATACTTTATTATTTATGTCACTTTTTTTAAAAAGCGACATAAAAACCTAAAAAGTGACATAAAAAGCTCGCCTGATAAACAATTATGTCACTTGAAATAAAAGTGACTTAAAAATAATTTTAAAAGTGACATAAAAAGCATTTTTCCTTGTGCCCCAAGTATTACCCCCTTACTAATTCAAGTAATTAATTACTTTAATTAGTAAGGGGGTAATACTTGGGGCTCAACCAAAGCCACAACCATTTGCTGACAACCTCCATTTTGTGTCTATCTCTCTCTTGATGGGTCCCACAGTGCCAGTGACCCCACAGTGCTCACTAGGAGAGAGATAGACACAAAATGGAGGTTGTGAGCAAAAGGTTGTTGCTTTGGTTGTGCCCCAAATATTACTCTTAGTAAGGGTACCTCACTTATTTTACTATATATATATTGTAGGCTTAACCATACTTTACTCCCCAAAAATGATAGGGATACACACCAAACGACACACTAAACGACACACTAACTTTAAATGCATGTACCCTGTGCTGTGTAAGTGATGCACAGAAAAGTGTGAAAAATTCAAACAGCACAAGGTACATGCATTTAAAGCACAGTGTGTCGTTTGGTGTGTCATTTGGTGTGTCTCCCTATCATTGTTGTATACACCCTCTTAGTTTTCCCTTTATGTCAATTTGGTCCCTGTAGTTTAAAAAGTGTCATTCTAGTCCCTATAGTTTCATAAGTGTGTCATTTTAGTCCTCAAACTTTTTTGTGACAAAGTTTTTACTTTCAGTGACAAAATTATTCATCACTAAGGGACTTATTGGACTTTTTGGAGAGATTAAAGTGACACTTTTCAAATTACAGGAGCATACATAATTAGGTATTATATTTTTTCATAAATACTATAAAATTAAAAGATATTCAAGAATAATAATAATAATAATAATAATAATAATAATAATAATAATAATAATAATAATAAAAAAAAAAAAAATTTGGTACTTGCAACACTGTTACTTGCATTATAGAGTTTTATAACAGCTGAACTTGCTAGTAATCCTTCTTCCAGTGCAAGACGCTTTGCAATTTCTATGGCTTTGTCACTTGATATCTGGATATCATAAGACCATTAGATTATACAAAAGGGAAAATGATGTGACTGCTAAATTACAATAAGTATACATCTGGAATAAATACGACCCATGCCAAACACACACACACGCGCGCGCGCGCAAACGTAATTTCACAATAAAGTGTAATAAATTGATGATGCAAAGAAAAAATCTAGAAACTTGATATGGGTAACTTCATATTATTGTATAGCTTATGCTCAGGAGGATCATGTGACACCTTTCGAGAAGAGAGAAGAATCACAATTAATGAAACATAAAAAAACTTACAAGAGAAGAAGTCAAATCGAAGAAGATGCTGAATACAGATTAAGAGTTAATAGAGAAAGAAATCAGAAGTAGCCAATGATTTGGAGATAAATAAGGAGAGAGAAACAAAGAGATAATATATAGTAAAATAAATGAGGTGCCCTTACTAATTAAAATAAAAGGTAAAATACTAATTTTTTTAAACTTAAATTTAGGTGCCTTAATTAAAAAATAAAGGTGCCTTTATCGCCAGCCTTTAAGAAAGTGTCACTTAATCCAGTTAACCTAGGTCACCCCACTGAATGACAGACGTACCCTTAATGAAAACACGATCCAACTCTTGAGAATAGAATGAGGAATATAATCCCTCAGTAGAAGGACTTTGTATGTATATGTATATATATACTAGTCTTATAACACGTGTTTTGCACGTGGTTGGTACACAATAGATTCTGAACACCTTTTTATTGTAGAATTTTGACATAAAATAAATATATGCCGATATATTTTATTGTATAATTAAAAAACAATACAAATGTGGTGCTTTAAAAAAATGGATACTTAATATAGAGTCCATTATAGACACCCTTTTTAGAAATTGGCCCCTTGTATAACACAACTTAAGAATTAGTCTCTCACCTATTTTGAGGACCAAAATACCCCTATATTTTAAATATATATATATATATATTTATATATATGATAACTGTCATCCAAATATTCCTCCAAATATCCCTCTCTCTCTCTCTCTCTCTCTCTCTCTCTGTGCCAAGATGAACGACCTTATGATAAAATCGTTCACCAACTATGTGGATCTAAAGAAAGAGGCCATGAAAGATCTCAAAGCCAATCCAGATTCGGATCTTCAGATAACTGTGGCGACCCAGATGGACCACAACCTCACAGCATTCTTGGAAGACGCAAAGAAGGTGAAGAAAGAGATCGGATCAATCCGACATATTGGGTCACCTACATGAATCAAATCAGGAGAGCAAGGCTCTACACAAACCAGAAGCCCTGACATACTCTGACAGATGATTCCCAAACAGTGCTTGCCTTTTCTTTTTCCCCCCTTTTATTTCCTTCTTCCCATCAATTGTAATTTTTTTTTCTTGATATTCCAAAAAACTAAATTTGTAAAACTTCTTACCAAAATATGTGAAATTTCTTTTTGAAAATGAACCAAACAAAATGGTGCGAAATTTCTCACTAAATACTCTATGTTTGTATGTCTTTACTTGGGTTAACAATGGATACTTCTCACTTTTAGTATTTCTATGAGTAAAGCAAAAACATTTTGTTGTATGCATGAATTTCTCACTTTCTGTTATATGATTCTCATTTTTTGATCTTTAGTGAGAATTTCTCACATTCTGTTATATGAATTTCTCACTTCCTGTAAGTGAGAATTTCTCACACTTTGCTTTATGATTGTTAAAAGTTGTCAAAGTGATAAATTTCTCACTATTTGATTGAAAAATTTCCTAATATAAAACTGACGAAGTGAGAAATTTCTCACTGTTTGACTGAGAAATCTCCTAATATAAAATTGACATGTACACGATTCCTTCCTTTTAAAGAATTTTAATTAAATTAAGAGGCCATAAATTTAGGCAACACCATGATTTTAGCAACCATAACTCCACAAATCCATAAGCCCTAAATTTATGTTGCAGTTATCATATCTAAATATAACAAAACACATATATGATATGTAAAAAAATCCAATTATTTGATGATGCACACGATTTCTTGTACTCAGGTTATGAACATGAAAATCATAAAATTGAGAAACTTCTTGTACAGTCAAAGTGACAAATTTTCCACACTTTGCTATATGATTGTTAAAATCTGTCAAAGTGAGAATTTCTCACTGCTTGACTGAGAAATTTCCTAATATAAAACTGACGAAGTGAGAAATTTCTCACTGTTTGACTGAGAAATTTCCTAATATAAAATTGACGTGTACACGATTCCTTCCTTGTACAGAATTTTAATTAAATTAGGAAACCACAAATTTAGACAACTCCATGATTTTAGCAACCATAACTCCATAACTCCTAAATTTAGGTAGCAGTTAACTTATCTAAATATAACAAAACGTATCTATTTAAAATATGCATCAAGGGTATATACATCCAGAAATTAACTACAAATTTGGGAAAAATGACTTAATCCTAAGATTTGGTGATATAAAGGATATGAATTTCTATTCCTACAAAATCGAATGGACCAAATCTATATTAAATCCAAATCTAGGGACCAAAATGTAGGTTTCTATTAATAGAAATAGACGTGATAGTTTGAAGAACATGTATTTGATATGTCCAAAAAAGTAATTAAAATATATGGTTTAAAATAGTGGTTTAGACCAAAAGTTAAGGGAATTGGAATGATGAGAAGGAGAAGTAAAAAGTAGGACTGTTAGGATCAAATAAAAAAAGAAAAGAAATAGTGTCACGCCCCGACGTAGCATAAATAGGGAAAGCATTTAATTTTTTTTATGGACCCGTCGGTCGCGACAGTTTGATCAATTCCGTCCCAAATGTCGAACAGTAATATAATTTAAATCAGAGCAAGAGCAATCAAGGCTTACAAATTTTTCCAAGCTATTAATTATTACAGCCCGTGATTAACTAAAGGCACAATCCGCCTTGAAACAAAATAATATCTATTACAGTCATCCTTATTACAAGATCGGACTAAAACATGAAGTAGTAATAACAAATTTCCTCCTCGGGTAGTTGAAATCAATTCGCATAATCATACTGTCCTCCCTGGTCATAACCTGAAAAGCCTAGACACGAATGTTCAGGACGCATCAATGATGTCAGCTTCAAGAAGCTGGTGAGTATTAAAAGCATGTTCATGTAATGTAAAACATACTCACTTACCATTTTCATTTCATAGGTTCATTATCCCACATGTTAGATTTATAATGAATTTAAATTTGTAAAACAGTAAAGACAATGTCATAATCTTCAATCAATAAAACATGTGACCGTGCATGGAACTATGCAACCTTCTCATCCGACTCTTTTCTCTCGACAATCACATCATCCAACTCTTTCACTCCAGTATCTTGAAATACTAAGGTGACCACACTTTAGTACAGGGATACCAGAGAGTGTCCAGTTTGTTTCACACTTTAGTACGGGGTACTAGGGAGTGTCCAATTACCTCACACTTTAGCCATATCACAAATGCCAGGGAGTGTCCCATAGGCCACACTATAGCACTACCACGGGTGCCAGGGAGTGTCCAAGTCGGCGTCACACACTTTAGCACTACCACGGGCACCAGGGAGTGTTCAAATTTGTCACCGTCGCATTTCAATGATACTCTAAACCATATCATCATGACATCACACTATGGTACACCAATACCAGGGGGTGTCCAATACACAACCTCATCCACTTACTCGATCTTTTCACACTGACCAACGCTCAACATGCATGTAAACTTGACCCCACGTGTATGTCACATGACTTTATGCAGAAAAGTAAATTACTGGAAAATAAGAACAACATCCGTGCGAGAATAATCAAGTCTTAAATCAATCCCTTTTTAAACAAAATATCACAAACAGGATTTTGTTTTAGTATAATTCACAAATAGTACTTTAAATACATTTAAAGCTTCTTCTAAACAGTCCCTTATTAGAAAATAGACAAAAACATAAAAAGGCCAAGTCGCTCGCGCGATATGTCACTTTTTCAATTTTCTTTTTAAAATTCCAAACTGTCAGAAATTACACAGGTCGCGTGCGCGGGCCGCTCGCGTGATAGGTTGCGCGCGTGGGCCGCTCACGCAATAGGTCTCTCGTGCGGGTCGCGCGTGCGAGTTGGAGCAGAACCTTCATCTTCTTCATTTTCTCCCTTGTTTCAGTTTTAATGTCCTGTTTTTACCCATTTTGAAATCCGAAAGCTACCATGCCTTATAATATATGAATCTCTTCGTTTTTCCGCAAAGATTACGAATATACGATCGGATTAACGTGAATCGAAACGTAGCTCTCGGATTTTACGAAAAATCGAGAGGAGAAAAATCGAGAGGTGTCAAAACTTAATTTCTAATATATTTTCTCATATGAAAGAACTAGGCTCTAATACTTTAAACATGGCTTCTAGGAACTGTAATCTTCCATAATTATCTTACAAAACTCATTTTGGTTGAGTTTGGAACATCACCATTTTCAAGCTTCAAGCTCCATGGATGAAATCAACCATGGTGGTTTACAATTCTACATATATAAACAATAATTAAGAAATGAAATACATTCCAAGTGAGTTTAAAATGCTCACTGAGATAGGTGATTTGAAGAAATTGTTGAGAATGAATCAAGAATAAGCAAACCCAGTTCAAGCTTCAGTCTATCCTCGGTGAACGGTAGTTCCGTATGACCCTCAATAAAGTTGTATAATATGTTTAACGGTGTACTTACTTGTTTAAGTGAGTTGATATGTCTTATGTGTTTACTTGGGTGATTTCAGCATGTCTATTGTGTTCCTTTAATCGATAGCATGTTTTGATATGTAATTTATGAAATGTTGAATATGTCTTGATGCTTAGAGCTCACATATGTTACATAACATTTCATAAGCATGAGCATGAACACGAAAATCACGAAATGATTTTGGGATGAAAGACCTTAGAGGCTTCCAGGTTTGAAAATGGAAGACCTTAGAGGCTTCCATGCATAAAACCCTCTAGGAGGGCACTACACCAGAATGGCCGATTTGTCACTGCTGTGGGAGGTGACAAAGGGCCTTTGTCACTGCCCTAGACCATGACAGTTCCGGGGGTGACAAAAAACCTTTGTCACTGCTCAGTAGCGTTTGTCACTGCCCATTTGAGGACCGCTAAGTACCGTGACAATTTGTCACTGCTCTTAGCGGTGACAATAGTTTTAATTTTGTCACTGCTCTTAGTGGTGACAATTCTGGAAAAAATTGGAAAAAACCTTTTTTGTCACTGTGTATAACTGTGACAATTCTTGTAATAACCTGCATTTTCTTGCATTGTCATATTTAAATTTAAATATACATTGTCTGCTTTTATTTTAATTTCAATTCTTATGTGAAAAATTTATTTCTTGACTAATCTCATAATTGAAATTTCTTTTGGGGTCAAAATGTGATTTTCATAAAATCTGGCAATACCTGTGTTAAATTTCAAATCTGTATTTCAAGACGGTGGAATTATTTCTTTTAAAACTCAAACTGTATTTTTATAAAATCAGAAAATCAATTCTTACGTTAAAATGAATTTTCTGTATTTTTGTGATGAACACCGTGTCACGAAAATACCAGTTTAAGTTTAAAACTGTCCGCGCAGTGCTAAAATTCCACAGAATTTTGGGAGTGACTGATTGGACAAATTTCTTTATACCCAATTATTATTACTAATGATTTTCCTTAGGCCTTGTTTGGCAAATGCTTGTAGTATGTGAGTTGTCCTAATGCCATAAGCTAGAATTCCCAAACACACCTTGACCCACATCATCTCCACCTACCCTTGCAATTATCAGTGGAGCTTTATGTAGTGCAGTGTATACACATCATTTCTGCACATTCCTACTAATTAATGGAGGTTAGTGGTTAATGAGTGGGATGTTAGGCCATGGTCTCTAAGTGGGAGTTTGATTATTTATACACCCAACCACACTACACATTCTGCACTTCCAGCACAGAGAGTAATTCAGAATTCACAGAGAGATAAGAGAGTGCAGAGAGTTCTTCAAATTTTATAGAGAGAGAGAAGAGCTCAATCCTCCATAGCCAAAGCTTGAATTTGGAAATTTGTAATTATATTTCTTTCTCAACAACTTCTTCAATCTATATCACAGTGAGTATTCTAAACTCACTTGGAATGTAATTTCATATTTATTTACTGTTAGTTTAGTCTAATTTGCAGAACACCATTTTTAATTTTCGTATGAAAGCTTGAAGCTCAAAAATGGTAATTTTTCAAACTTAACCAAAATCAATTCTGTGAATTGGGAATGAAAGATCTTAGTCCCAATAAGCTGTGGTTCGAATACTACGGCTTAATTCATCCGTATTGCGACGTATCATTGATTTAAAGTTTTGTCACCTCTCGGTTTTACGTGAAATCCGAGAGCTACGATGAAAATTAGTTAAAACCGATTACGTATTCGTAATCCTTGTGAGAAAAGGAAGAGATTCATATATTGTAAGACATATATAGTCGCAGAATCAAAATGGGTCAAAAAGACCCCTGTTTTGCTGAAACAGAGCAGTTCCTGCGGAGAAGATGAAGCCTCTGCATCATCTCGCGCCACGATCGCGCGCGCGAGAATCGCGCGAGCGGCCCGCGCGAGCGATCTTTCGCGCGAGCGGACCGCGCGCGCGATCCTGGGTTTCACAGACAGACATAAAAGTTTATTTATATAAATGAAAATTTGGCTGGTCGCGCGAGCGAGGGTCGCGCAAGGATGACTTCGCGCGAGCGATCCGCGCGCGCGACCTTGGTTTCCACAGGCAGACAGAAAAGTTTATAATAATAAAGGAAAATGGGCATATCGCGCGAGCGGCCCGCGCGAGCGGCCCGCGCGCGCGAGTTCTGACAGTTTGTGGTTTTTGTCTGTTTTGTGTTTAAGGACTGTTTGGTTCAATTTTTATATATTGTTAAGGTTCTGTTTTGGAAATTTAGTTAATCAGAACTCTTTTTGGTTACATTTGAACGATTAAAACATTTCAGTATGACTTATCAATTCCCGTACGCGTGTTATTCTTTTAATTCAATATTTTGTTTAAGTTCATGTGCATATTATTCATGTGGGGTCAGTGGTACATGCATGTGGGTGTTAGTCTGTGAGTGTGGAAAAGAGTAATGATAGTGTGGAAAGAGTATGAGTTTGAGTTGTGGTCGTGGTTGTGGTTGTGGTCGTGGTTGTGGTTGTGGTTGTGATTGTGGTTGTGGATGAGATTGTGGAAGAGGGTATCTTTGAAATGCGAAGGTGGCAAATATGGACACTCCCTGACGCCCATGGAAGCGTTAAAGTGTGTGACGCCGAACTTGGACACTCACTGGCACCCATGGAAGTGCTAAAGTGTGGCCTACGGACACTCCCTGATAACTCGAGTCTGGATACTGTGTGAGGGGTTGCCCCGGTATTTGCATGGCGGTTAGGGTATTCAAAGTGTGAGGCATTGGACACTCCCTGGTACCCCGGACCAAAGTGTGAGGCAAACTGGACACTCCCTGGCGCCCCGTTGCTAAAGTGTGGCTATCTTAGTGTTTCAAAGATACCAGGAGTAGGATAGTGGGTTGTTGGGTTTTGTCGAGAGAAAAGAGTCGGTCAGATGAGATGGTGCATCGTTCTCATACACGGTCACATATGTGTGAATTTATCTTTTAAATAATGTTGTGGTTGTTTTCTAAACGAGCTCTTTATCTTAAATATAAACTTGTGGATTTAAATGGAAATGGAAAAAAGGTAAATGAGTATGTTTTACATTCAAAGTTATGTTTTTAATACTCACCAGCTTCTTGAAGCTGACGGCGTTGATGCGTCCTGGACATTCGTGTTCAGGCTTTGCAGGTTATAATCAGGAAGAACCTTATGACTACGCTAATTGAGAACAACTGCTGGAAAGAGAATTTACTTTTATATGCTTTAAGTTTATGTGCTTTAAGTTATGTATTAGTAAGGATGACTGTAATAGACTTTAAGTTATTGTCTTATTTCAAGGCGGTCTGTGCCTTAGTTGACCCCGTACCATAAGATGTAATAAGTTAGAAAAATTTTATAAGCCCTGATTGCTCTACTCTGATTAATGGTTTTATGTTGTTCGACGTTTGGGACGGAATCGATCCTTCAAACTGTCGCGACCTACGGGTCCATAAAGGAAATTAAATGCTTTCCATATTTATGCTACGTCGGGCGTGACAATTCTGAAAGAAATTGAAAAAAAAAATCTGGAAAAGAAAAAGCTTGTTACGCAATTCTATACGATTTAACCTCAAATTGCCCCGACAAAAAAATTAAAAATAAAATAAAAGTAAAAGGAAAATTAATCATGGATATTTATAAACAAAATTTAATTTACAGGTAAATTAATTTAGCAATCAAAATGTACACCAGAGTTATTACAATATTGGAATGTCCCAATTCCCAAAATCTTAAACAAAAAAAATAAAAAATAAAACAACTTTCTCTCGGGCTGCTTCAAATTTATTTTATCGACTGCTTCGAATATATTGTTCTTTTTGTAAATGATGCACCTACAAAACAGTTCAAAGATCACCAACATTAGCCAATAGAGCTAGGATGCACAGAGTATTGCATTTTACCTTCCATTTTCATATCATACATACACGCACATCAACAGGGTTATATGGCTAAAACGAGTAAAGTAAAATAATTGAAATAACCAATGATGTTATAAGTATGTCTTGTCAGTTGGTTGACGACAGGTGTATGCCTAACCCACGATCAGGGTATATCCAGTTCTTACATAACATTTCTTAAAAGGAAATGTAAAGAAAGAAACATTACATGCATATTTTGAAATAAAAAATTAGATTGTCCAACTACTCAAGTTCCAATAAAAAAATCTTTCAAGAAAGATCACAATGTCAAGAATATTGTCAAAGAATCTAGTTGTTTGATTTTCAACTTTCTAGGGAATGGATATCAAGTTACCCTCATAATTAAACTATATGAGAAACAACTAAATAAGTAACAGAAATAGATAGCCTCAACAAAATCCTAGTATTGAATCAACTGCAACAAACCAAAAACAGCACTAAAAGTTCGATTACTTCAACTATATCTTTTTTCCCTGTGCGCGTGGACCTGTGCTTCCTGTGCACGTGTTACTCGTGCTGTGCACATGGGCTGATGTGCACGTGTGTTGTTGTTCACATGCTATTGTGCACGTGGGCTGCTGTGTTGTGTGCACGTGTGTGTTTAGCTTTAGCACATACAAAAGAGTAGAAAATGACATAATACAGATGCTTGTTTGGAAACCATTTGGATTACAAAATTTGGGAAGCATAATGACTCTTCAAATTTAGAGGCTAGAGCCAAAGTTGATTCAAAGGTTTTCCAAACATAAAGTAGGGGATCCCACTTGCTCACCCAATGAGATGCTTGGGTGAGCAAAATTTGGGTGAACGAATTTGTTATCGAACTTGTTGACTCTTACTCCGAGTTGTGTGATTAGCACACTTAAGTAGTAGAGAAAGTGGTTTGGTCAAATAAGGAAGAAATTAAAAATATTTGATCAAGTGACTGATCATGACCATGATCATCTAATAATAAAGCAGCTATCATTTAAATCATACATAGTCTTATCGTATGTTTGCGTTGCATGTTATTGTCACAAGGAATTACATAAATATGATAGAAAATGTTGAATTCCCTTTCTCAACCACTGATTATAGTGGATGATAAAGTATCATTTTATAAATAAAATAATTGAAGCATATAACATAGTGCTTAATTAGTCATAGCTCTAGTTTACGCTTATTACCCACCTTTATGTGGAAACTGTTCATAAAACTGATAGTTATAGGAATACGCAAAGGTATCACCGTGTCCGTCCCAATAGAAGGGAATCCGAAATGCTTGACTTCACAAATTTTAGTAAATGATAAAATAATTTTTCAAGGCTCCTTATTTTCTTTACTTTTCTTTTTTGTTTTCTTGAGGGTTGGGGTTTGGAGACGGGGAGGTTAGCAGCAGATCATGATTCTACAAAATCAAATCAAACATTCAAGATCTACTCTTCTAGTAGAATTTTCATTTTTATAACTTGCAATGCAATTGAAATTCAAATCAGCCGAAATGACAACATTTATAAATTTGATGGTAGGTAATTTGAAAATTAGTCATGACACGTAGAAGCAGCTAAAACCATTTACAACCATTAGCTGCTAATTTAGTAATGAAATTGTCTCACCTTCATACGACGCTCTCTTTAATCATGCAAACCAGCTTCAGTACATATTGCCTTGATATCAGCTCCAGAAAACTCATCCTTGGTCATAACAAATTCTTCCAAATTGACATCATCAACCGATGTCATCCTCGATGTGTGTATCTGCATGCATAGAAAATGTGTGTTAGTGTCGTTAGTGCACAATTACCACAAAAGGGAGCTCTAAAAATGAAACCAACACAGCCATGTTTGTATTTACAAATGTAATGCAAGTACCTGGAAAATGCGCCTCCTTGTTTTAACATCCGGAAGATGGAATTCAATCTTCCTATCCTACCAGCACGGAGCAATGCAGGGTCAAGGGTTTCAATTTTGTTCGTTGCCAGAATCACTTTCACATCTCCTCTTGAATCAAAACCATCTAACTGGTTTAGCAGTTCCAACATGGTCCTCTGAATTTCACGACCACCAGAATGCGTGTCATGCCTGTAGAGAAAATCAAGTTAAAGCAAACCCCTACACAATTACTTTCAGTTGCTATTGTTCAAGTGTTCATGGGCTCACCTTTTTGTGCCAATTGCATCAATTTCATCAATGAAGACAATTGAGGGTGAGAGATCGTCATCACCTCTGAAGAGTTCTCTCACTAATTTTGGACAACTAAGGGTTAGTTATTTTGAACCTAAAGAAGAGCTCTAATTATCCATGTCAACAAATATCTCTTTTAGGTGCATCTAGAATTTACTTTTTTTAAAATTATTAAATTTTCAGATCTACACAAGAAGTTTCATAACTACCATTACAAGCACAAATCCAATTTGTTTTCAGAGATACAAAAGAACATCATAACTGATCAGTGTGTGATCAAAGGGATAAATTTTCATTCAAGTTAAGAATGAGGCCCAAAATCAATCAGTGAAGAGAGTGAAATATAAGCAATGTGGTTTCATGGGAAATTTATCCAAAAACTGTATCTATCCTGCTACACCTCTTCCTATTCATCATGGGTTTCATGAATTTCAGTATTTACAGTCAGATTTATTTATATGCTATCAACCGAAAAAATGTTACTCATGCGGTGCTGAGAAATCTGGTACTTCGGCTCTATTCTGTAGCACGATAGAAACGAATAAATTTTAATGGAAACATCTTTTCCTGAAAACAAGTTATTAAGAGACGAAAAATCAACACTCAAAAACTTCAATTTTCATAACTTTGACAGAAAAAAGACACAGACGAGAAATTGAATTACCTAAATATTTCTTCAGACTTGGATGCAAAATGAAGCCCAGTTGAGCAATTCTGCAAATCTTCAGGACTTTCAATCCATCTTTTACTCGCATCCTTAGTTTTCATCGTATAGTGGATCACCTGCAAATAAAAATTGAGAACTTTGCCTAACGAATTAAATTTTGCCCATAAGAGAACTACACAAGCAAAGGCTTCAATTATGTCCACATAAAATTTTTTTAAAGACTTTCAAAAGAATTATCCAGTTATGGACGATCCTCGAAAAGAGGGACAACTGGTGTCTGTAATTTAAGTCCTCCAAGGCCTATACTAGTTCCACGGCAATCCGGACAAGACACACAGTAAATTTCTTTCCATTCGCCGCTATCTCCTATTCCACCGAACGAGCATGTTATTTTTTTCCTTATAATCCTTTGTCCATATCTCATACTCACACATAACAATGTAAAAGGTAGGAAATATGAGACATGGAATTCCTGAAATGAAAAAAATACAAATACAAATTATGTAAGCAAATCAGGAACCTACATTGATTAAACAAAGAGTCAAAATTACAAGAAGTTGCTTTGAAAATATTTAGGGAATTTGATTCAAAAGTCCGCTAAAGTAGACCTTTTTTTGGTCTTAGGCCCAACCCATTTATTTTAGTAATAAGTCCCTCAAAATAGTTATCTGAAATTTGGGATTTGATTTCATTAAGTTTCACTAATCAGAGACTTTTGACCAAAATTAAAAATAAGTTATCCTTTAAACAAACTTAATCCAAAACGCGCGCGGGATTCTTTTTACCAAATTTTTGAAAAATTTACATACCCCATTCACATTTCTACTGCTGCAAGAAAGTCTTCCTGACCTTGCAATGACGAGTGTTGCCACATCTTTCCCCGGAAGCATCTTTTGGTAACAGATATCGCAGGTACCTTGTCCAGCAACACGATGCTGTCGGATACACTTCTGCATAATTCTTAATATTGAATGCCGATTCTCATTCTTGTCCAAGTCTTGAAACTGGCAATGGGTTGTAAAATAAATTTAGACCATCATTAAAAGGCCATGGATTGAGTTTAGCAATATTTAACTTTAATCTGTGAAGTTTATGCTTCAAGTGATCACACAACTCGAATTGGTAGCACAAGGAACCAAACACAGAGTACAGAAGAAAATGAAACTCTTCCCATCAACCCTTAGTTCAATATAGGTGTTGCCTTGCGATGTCACATTGTGATTTGTGGTTATTACTGATAATTTGTTTAGTGTAACACCACTGGTATTTAAGAACTTTAATTCTGTACAACCCGCCATTAAAATTTTCAAACAAAATTTTGAAATTTAGACGAAGAAGTGTACGAAAACTGATGTAGCCAAAATCTGCATTGAGCTATGAGTACCGAAAGTCTCCTCCGATGATCAAATTAGTCTAGGTAGGAGAAGAATAACAAGTATTGAAGAGTGTATGTGTAAGCTTTTACCTATGGTGCTTTTTATACCCTTTGTATAGGAGTTGTAATAGGACTAGAATATGGGGTGGAGTGATAATCCTATCCTAATCCTGTTTAGTGGAGTGAGTCCTAGTGGGTCTCATGCTCTTGAGAATAAGATGAAACAACTAACTGATTTTTGTGAATCGTCTGATCTTGATCAATGATTTTGATATTTTTAGATGGACGGTGGATGATGTTTGTTATCAGATAAAGACAGGTAAGTGGGTATTTAGAGATTTTGAGAAAGAAATGACTTGGTTAAATTTTCATAGGTGTCAAAAGATAAAACGAAACTAAATAAAAGTGTTTGGTGACTTGATAGAGGCTTTTCATTTTTTGTCAAGCAATGAAGGGTCTGTTCATGAAATTGAAGACATGAGCTCATTTGAAGAGTGCCAAATTAAAGTGTTTTCCTCAATGTTTTTCTTATTCTTTTCTTCACTATATCCATGAACGTCCGAGCCTAAATGTATTATCAAGCAACCTAAGGGTAAATATAAATAAAAGGAATATTTGTTGGTGCAAAGATCGTGGTTTGACGGAAATCTAGTTAAAGAGTAATTCTAGATAGGCACCGACTCCTACTATGATTTGGTTTCAACATGAGTGATTTTAAGAAAGTGATTCTAATTGATTTATTTTTTCTTTTTAAGCAGTATCCTAAGTCCTAGGGGTCTTGACTTAGTACTCAAATAAAGTCTAGGAATAGGATAAGAGTATAAAGATAAAGTTTGGGATAGAGTCTCACCTATGGTTGGAGAGAATGATCAAAGGAATGTGGTTGATTGGGATAAAACCACTGCTACTACAGTCACCAATCTCTGCACCACCACTGCTTTGTTTTCGGCCTACCAACCCCACCTCTTATACATATCATATCCTTGCTTTGAATCAACACCCAACACATAGAACCACACAAGAAGGGGCAATTGCATCAGCCCTTATGAGATATTCCCATTACCAGAAAGAAACAAATTTATTGGTAAATTACAAGGGCAAGATAAATGAGTCTGGTTTCCTAACCGTGCCCTAAATTGGGTATTTGAAAGAACCCTTGCTTAAATTCCTCAAGAAAACATAATTCAGCAATTGGGTGCTTGTAAATGCTGCTACAAAGTAAACACTAAGCATCAAACTCCAATGTTCAAAGATCAAAGACAGTTATAGCATTAGGAGGCTATAGAGAGCATAAGAATGCTTGCCTAAATTCTGTAAGAAAATGTAAATTCAGCGAAGAAAGCATCAAAATTTTCAATTTTCATAAAGACAATTATTGATTTAGGAGCCAACGAGAGAGAGAGAGAGAGAGAGAGAGAGAGAGAGAGAGAGAGAGAGAGAGAGAGAGAGAGAGAGAGAGAGAGAGAGAGAGAGAATAAGGATTCAAATTAAGGTCAGTTGGCCTTAATTATCTGCAAATAAGAAAATACAACCGATAAAAGGGAAGAAAAAAAATGTAGCCCCCAATAATAAGATTTACCACGCCAAGAATTTGATGATAATCTTCACAAATTATCAATCTCTATTTCCAAATTAGAACACTAATTCATTATCAAGCTCCGATTCTACAGATCCTAATTTTATACAACAAATCCTAATTTTGAATACCTTAACTTAGCCCCTTTTCGTGGGTTTTCTCTTCCCTACTTTGTTCTTTGCTTGTTTATTCTCCTGATTACTAGTATTGCTAAATTACTCACCAACATAATAGAACTTTAGCTCCAACCCAATATAAAGATGGTCCCAATTGCTACTGCTATGCCCAGTTGTAAAAATAAGCAATGGGATATACATATACAAACTTGACAATATCATATCATCACCAAATCAACCAATCAAGGCAAATAAACAATTGACCATTACAGTGACAAATATCATAAATTAGATAATTAATTAGGAATAAAAAATACCTTCGTTGAGCCAAGGAAACTAGATGCGAGCCATACAAGTCCTTCAAGCTTTTCAATCAGAAGCAAACAAACAAAAGAGATATGTTAGGGCAATGAAAAAATTTGAAAAAAAAAAGAGAAAAAAAAAATGAAAACCACAGAGTTTAGTACTCTTACATAAGTATATTAGATTATATCGCATAAAGTAATAAGTCAAGACTCAAACTCAATGACTCAGAAAATACCCTCAATTTTCACTAGTATATAGAGCAGCCACTATTTTTCTTCTTTAGCCGACAAAGACAACCGGCTCAAATAACAATATAAGAAAAAATTAAATGCAAAAGCACCTTGAAAAAGTAAAAGACAAAGTACCCAAATTGGGTTTAGTGTTTCTAACAATGCACAGTTTTAAAAGTACCACCTCTCCTAAACACAGATAAGAAGAAGAAATGAAATTAAGGATCTGCCATAAATTATAGTGCAAGTTCCACATCCTTCCTGCATCCTAGACGAATATTATAAATTTATAATATAAGCCTTTTATTTTTTTGCCCCCCACCCCCCCCCCCCCCCCCCCCCCTTTTTTTTTTTTTTTTTAAATTCTAACTCTATTTAAGTAAAACTTAGGAGCAATGTCATTAGATTCACTTTATTCAATTTCACATGACAGTATGAAATGATTTGTTCAAATTATCATAAAAAGTTGATCAATTTCAATGAGCCGAATTGAAATATATATGGACATGCATGAATTTATTTTCATAAATGAGAAATATGAACCAACACAATAACATCCACGCCAAACTTCAGGAGGGATATTCTAATTTAATTCGTAAAGCTAATGAGAGAGAGAGAGAGAGAGAGAGAGAGAGAGAGAGAGAGAGAGAGAGAGAGTTTTACCAACAACAAACATTGGCTGACCCCTTGTTCTTCAATTTAGGGGCCGAATCTTATGAGCGGTAATTAGTAAATTGTGATGGAAGAAATGTGTTGGATTTTGTGGGAATCTTCTCCTTCTTTCCCATCTACCCCTTTCACCACCCTGTCTACCAATTCTTCAAGAGTCTTATTCCTGCATCAAGAACCAAAAAAAAAAAAGAAACTTTTTTTTCATAAAAAAAGGAAATAACGAACTGACCAGTGACCATGTCCGTGAGTTCGTGACTATGAGACTTCAATTGGGAGTATGAGTATGACACAGTTTAGTACTCTTACACAGTCTGTGTGTGTGTGTGTGTGTGAGAGAGAGAGAGAGAGAGAGAGAGAGAGAGAGAGAGAGAGAGAGAGAGAGAGAGAGAGAGAGAGAGAAAAAAACTCACACAGTGGAGTTTCGGGTCTAGGGAAAAGAAGAGAAAGAGAAGAAGAAGAAGAAGATCTGAAGAACAGGCTTCAATTTAAAGAAGAAAGAAGAAGGGGGGTTTCAATTTGAAGAAACAGAAGAAGAAGAAGAAGAAGAAGAAGAAGAAGAAGAACAGAAGAAGAAGAAGTAGAGGAGGAGGAGAAAGGAGGGGTACCAGATGGCGGCAAGAAGCAGCAGGAGTGGTCGGCGGAGTTGATCTAGGGCTCCTCTTTCTCTCTCCTTCTCTTTCTCTCCACTTTACAAAATGAGATCCCCTTGAAATCACAACAAAAATGCAAGAAACGAAGAGAGGGAGATATATATTATATATATATTAGGTCTGCCTTTCTCTCTCCTTACTCTTTCTCTCTCGGCTAGGTTTCAAACGATGACTGCAGCAGAGAGGAAGAGAGGAGGATGAGGAAGAGGGGTGGAGGAGGAAGAGAGAGGTGCCGGCGTTTAGGTCTCTCTAGTTCTTCTTCTCTCTCTCTCTCTCTCTCTCTCTCTCGTCTCTATTGTCAAATGTTTGGTTAGTCAAATATTTTTTTTGGGGGGGTGGGGGGGAAGAGGGAGGAAATTAAATATTTGGGGGGAAAGGGGGTGGGTTTTTTTAGGCCATATTTGTCACTGTTATCGATGGTGATAATTTCATAATAAACATTGTCACTGCTATAAGCAGTGACAAAGTATTACTAAGTAGAGACAAAGTGTTGCTTTTGTCACCAATTCTATTTGTCACCGTCTTAGACAGTGACAAAATTTGTCACCGTCATAGACAGTGACAAAATTTGTCACTGTTCTTAGCAGTGACAAAGTTAGCAAAAATAAGGGTGACAAATCTGCTATTTTGGTGTAGTGGGGATTTTGTTTTGAAAAGTTAGAAATCCCGAATTTGTGGGTAGGCGTGTGAGATAGGTACCACTAAGAACTCGAATTGCAGGATGTGCTGCAAGAAACCCCCGTAACGTTGAAGGCTAAGCGTCCGTGTAATTTGTAAGGCCCAAAGTTCCGCACGTTTGAGGCTAGGCATACATGGACGGGAAGCCCATGGTCCGGGTAATGATATTGACGATCGAGGGTGAGTGTTTGAAAATGCACGAAAAGTGATTTTCATACATGACATTGGCATTCATTATACTCACGCATGTTATATAACAGATGTTATCGTGTGGTTATATGACTATACGAGCCTTTTGGCTTATGGACTATTAAACTTTTCTTTCAGGTGATTTAGATAAGGGCAAGGTCCGGAGTAGAGTTACTCGTGAAGATCCCGTATGGGAAGAAATTGTGAGATCATGATACTTTGTATTAATAAAAACCTTGGGTTTTATTTTAAGAGTTTCTAAAGTTTGAGAAAAAGAGAGTAGATCATTGTATTACTTTCTGATATGTGAAACCAAGTTTGAGTTTCTATTTAAAAATTGTATTCTAAAGTTTGAGAAGGAGATTGATAAATGTTTATCAAATCAATATATTTACGCTGCACTGTTGTTCATTTGATGAACCGATAAAGATTTTCTGTTAATGTCTTTTAAATTGAGAAGCAAAGCTTTTCAAAAGACTAGTTGAATGCTTCCACTATAGTTTTACTCAGATCCGTGAGTCTTTAACCATTTTGTTTTCCCACCAAAGATTTTGAAAGGCTATTCTATGCTTCTCCAGTAACTCTCGGAGTCTAGGACTCGAGGCGTTGTAAAATGGTATCAAAGTTTTGAGGTTTCAAAGTTTAAATGTTTCAGAGCTTTGGACTTTAAATGATTTTAAAGTTTAAACGTTTATTTTCTAAAGAGAAAGTTTTTCAGATAAGCTTCGGGTCTAGGACTCGAAGCATTACAATTGTGTTCGGTCCTTCCGCTCCCTCTTGATTATTATTTTATTTTACATTAGCACCCCCTCGCCTGCGGGACCCGTGTCGGGGCGGGGTGGGGCGTTACAAATATGATAAATGCCTTTGAAATTTAGTATGTGCGTCTCATACGAGCAAATTCTATCACATTTCTTGACGAAATATGATGGCAGGGTTGACATTGCAACACAAAAGATAGTTCAGGGGGAACATTGCAACATACACAATAGTTCAGGGGGGACATTTCAACTTTTTGAAGTTCAGGGGGGTCATTCCAATCCTATAGATAGTTCAGGGGGGACATTGCAACTTTTAAAGTTCGGGATGTGAATTGCAAAAGCGTGTATACTTTCAAGGGCAAAATGTTTTTTTTTTTGTTTGATCAAAAAATGGAACTTTTATTAATGCAAATCATCAAACAAAAGTTCTTGAAGATAGGGAGGAAAATCTCCCATCCAAACATTAAGGGGCAAAATACTTTTTTACCCAAACTATTTAGAGTTCTTTCTCACCGTGCTTAAACATTTCATTGGGGTTGTCAATTCATAAGTCCTAAGGTTGTTACTTTTATTAAGTTAAGTCCATCGAAAATTTTAAAAAAAACTAATGCCTTTTTTTTTTTTTCCCTTCTAGAAAATAACTCCCTCCATTTAAAACACTCCATTTATACATTCATTTAAACTATCTTTGTTAACATATTTTGTGAACTTAAGAAACCATGACTTTCAATTTACAAAATCATTTTTTAAAATAAAATTTGGTTTTTTAGAAATCTACTCGATAAAATCTGTCAAACAAGTACCACTATTATATGAAACTATTTTTTTTTTTTAAAGTTAGTGAAATTTCGATGAACCACATCAATGATATTTTACCGTGCCATTTTAGTGAAATTTCACTCTTAGTACTTAATGAGATTTGTTTTCTCCGTGATAATTAAATTTCACTTTACCATGGCTAGCAAATTTCACTAAGTCAGAGTCAATGAAATTTCACCAACTTAATTTGCCCAACCTTTCTGAAGCACAACTCAAGTGATCACATGCAATTATTTTCTTTTTAAACCACTCACCTAACTGACCAAATCAAGTGCTTGAATCAATTGTTTAGCCCCATAAATTCACCATTGTATATATACAATGGTGAATTTGGTTAGTTTCTCTCTTTAAGTGTGGACATATACATAATAGAATGTTGAATTTGGTTTAGATCGATGATATTAAATGGGTGAGATAATAGATTTTTGTAAATAAGGACAAAAATAAGTTAGTGGATCGTTCAAGTGATTATTACAACTAAATTCCAAAAGTTAGGGACTCATTGCAACAAAAACGTAAAAGAAAATTCTTACAAGTTGTGGACAAGGTGTACCCAAATTAAAGGAGGGGGGCTCAAGCTCCTCCCCAAATTAAATTTTTTTTTTTTTTTTATAACTTAAAAAACATTTACACTTATGTCTTCCTAAAGTTTAAAAAAGTCCATATTTTATAAATACTTTTTATAAGTCCAAGTCCACCCCATTTTCAAGAAATAAATATTGGATTAGATTACGATATACATATTGTAATACTAAGAGCAACTCCAATCTTTCACTGCAAAAGAGCATCTTATGCATAATGTGAGCAAAAAATACCCTCCAACCTTTATGCATAATCATCCTGCATATTTAATAGTTTCCCCCCACCACTATACATGTGGTTGGATGGTTATGCAAATGGACTGAACCCACATCTACCACCCAACGGTCATATGTTTGTTCAAAATTTTGGTTCTTTCCCCAACAGCTCCAACACAGTAATTAGAAGGTATAAAATCAGCCATGGTGATGAAATGAAACTCACTCTTTCATCAGTACAACCTCTTCTCTCTCCTTTTTACAACATTTTTTTTGTCTATTTTTTTCCCCCTTCAACTATTGAATTTAAAAAAAAAATAAAAATAAAAAATAAAAAAAAAAAAACTAAAAGAAGAAATTGAAGATAACTATTAGTTCAACCGTTGCAATATGGCCGCTAGAAATATTACCGTTGAAAGTGTAAAAATCAATGTATGCTTTAAATCCCAAAAATGATCAAATATAGATGGATAATCAAAATGCATAACATGATTGGAGTGGTTATGCAAATTCACTATACAAATATAATATTTGGGCCATATTATGTGATACGTCCAGAAATATTCAGTAAAAGTCCAACCGCCACATGGTCAGCGAATAGCCCGGATAGTCCGGAATGGGAGCATGGAGCCCACACTCCCGAGGTGTTCAGCTGTAACCGTCCGGGGTACTCGGCAGCTCGGGTGCGGGGCGTAGTGACTCCCCAGGAGGCGCAGATTGGATTGCGTTTCCCACCGTTTCGTTATACGGCCATGACTCAATCAAGGAAGAATCAATGGTTTCCTAAACCACTTAGGAAACTCTCCTAATATTGTGCAAATGTATTGTGATTAGATTGGGCTTCCTAATCTAATGAACTTACCATGTAAGGGTGGACTCTTACATCTATAAAAGAGCCCACCTATCCTCTCTAGGGGGATCCGAAAAAAAAATAATCTCTCTAGGCATACAAGCACTTACGAAGAGAACTCAACACTTACACGCATACACCCGGCCGGTATTACTGGTAGTGCCGCCCACCATTGTTGGCTCACTAGGCCCGCCGGTGTCACACCCGTTCCAGAAATTTATAATTTTGAAAATGCATCATTTGAGGTTTTGAAATTATTAATGTTATTAATAATTTGAGTTGAGGTTGACTGTGAGTCAACGGTAAGGTGTCAGTGAGGACACGGGAACATGGAAGTTCATATTGCATAATCATGAGTAAATGGCATTTATATGATTTAAATGTTATTTGACTTTATCTGGTATTTTGTGAATGGTAATTATACCTGTGTAGTATAATTCTGGCATTTTGGATACTTTAGTATATCATGTTGAGAACTGTGGTGAGAACGTGAGTGATACGCAGATTAAAAGGTAGGTTGTGTAGAGATTCCACAGAATATAGTTTTCGGACGTTATTTTGGACCCAAACGAGACTTAGTCGAAAACTTTTGAACTTTATAGTTTTCACTCGTAAAGGCATAAAATGGACGTGTGCGAAGTTTCAAGGATTAATTAGAAGTTTTGAGAAACTTGCGGGGAGGTAAACGTAAATTCCAGAGAGTTTTTCTATATATAGATGAGGATGAGATTTCACAACTTCTAAATATCTAGAGAGAGGAGAGAGAAGGGAGATTTGGTTGCCACGGGCTTTGCGACGCCGATCGACGACCGTTCGTCTGTCAGATTTTCTCCAGATTTCATATTTGAACTCGTGGAGGTAAGATCTACGTTTTGATACCCCTTAGGCCGTGTTTGGCCAAGTTTTGTAAAAATCTTAATTTTGGACTTTTGGAAAAAATAGGTATAAACTTGTAGGAATTTTCTCAAATTTGAAATCCGACGACTATTTAGTCTCCTAGTCGATCCTTCAAAGTTTGGGGAAAATCGCACGAGGTATGAAGTCCTAACTTATGAAATATAGAGAATTACATGTTTTGTATTTCGACGACGAAACTGTGATCCGGGCAAAATCCATGTGTTAATTGTAGGCTCGTTAATTGTGCACGCGCTAAATTGTGAAAAGCATGTCTAAATTTATGCGAGCACGTTGAGTTGTCTATGTGGGTCAAAGGGGAGTCTTATACAAATTCCTGCCGGAGTAAGCTTCTCGATGTTGAGAATTTGAGTAGCGACGGCTACTGTGCATGGTTGTAGGCTTGGACTTGCCATGGCACTTGTAGGATGTAATGGTTGTAGGCTTGGACTTGCCATTGACATCGCGGTTTAAGGCTTGGACTTGCCGCTACCGGATGAATGCGTATTTTTCTTCCTAGAGACTATTACTATGATTTATGAGATTAAAGCATGTTTTATCATATATTGCATATGTTAGAACTTGTGCACTCAGCATATAGCTGAGCAGTGGAGATGTACTCCATTGCAGGTAAAAAGAAAGACAAGAAGAAGCGTGAGGAGTGAGGCCGTTGAGGAACGTCGGGGAATCACATTGTATATGTTTTTGGTTTAAATTCTAAAACTTGTGTAAGAATTGAGTATTGTAATATGTTGTAATGGATCTTGGATTAGTACTGTAGTTTGGAAATCTTGTAATTTGATGTTTGAAATTATGTTTTTGAATGATGGAATAGAGTGAATATATGTTGGTTTGGAATTGGGAGAACCTTGGTTTGTAAAGCTGCAGTTTTAAGCTCTGCTGATAGGAATCAGTCGACTGATTTTTGATCCAGTCGACTGGATCACTGTATTGTATTGGTTTCTGCTTGTTTCGTCTGAGGTTCAGTCGACTGGGTTGAGAAAACAGTCGACTGGATGGGGCTTCAGGCCATGACATTCTGCTGGTTAGGGTACCAGTCGACTGGACGTATTCAGTCGACTGAAAATTTTAGGCACCAGTCGACTGGGTCCCCGACACAGTCGACTGGATGGGCTGTTATGCTTTGAAACCTCTCTGGTTGAGATCACCAGTCGACCGGATCCCTGATCAGTCGACTGGTACTCTGTTTTCAAAACTGTTTTCTTTTGAAAGTATTCTAATGACCAAAACTTTTTATAACTCTGATTTCAATGGATTTTACAAACTCAGAGGGTAATGTTTCCTAAGTTTTAATTACTCAGGGTCGTTTTAAAGTTCTTTCCGCTGCGTATAATTATATGATGTTTGGATGAGCCTTGGTGGCATGCCACGTGTCCTAATTCAACGCGTAGTGGGATGGGTCGTGTCAGCCGGTGATCTGCTAGTGAGAGCGCATAGACGCAACCGTGGACGTAGGTCACCTCATTAACGGGACCGAACCACATACAAATCTTCTGTGGCTCTATTTTCTGTCAAAACAACTCTTACCAATTTTCGGCATCATCAGTTTGGCGCCGTCTGTGGGAAATCGATACAGTTTTCTCATCAACTAAAATCTTTGACTGATCAACATGCCGCCAAAGAAAGGTAAAAAAACCGCCGATTCAACCGGTCAGGAGGACTTGCAGATCGAGCCACGGGCTACCTCCATGACCACTGATCAGGTCACGGCGGCGCTGGAACAACTCTTGGAGGGCCAGCTCCGGACACAGCAACAGATAGAGGCGCTTATGGCCCAGCACGAAAAAGTGGTCGGGGATCACGAGAAAGGCCTTTCGTCGGAAAAGCGGCCTGAAAAGAGCGTTCCTAGCCGAGGGCCCGCTCGGACGCACAGAAAAACCCGATCCGCTCTAGTGTCCCAACCGGATCGAGAACGTCATGCAGAGGGAGAACGTAGCCAGGCTACTAAGCGCTCGCAGAGAGGACCTCGGTACATTCCTCGCCGAGCACGCCGAGTGGAGGACGCCAGAATCATCATTGACTGGCGGCGAGCTGCAAGGGGAGAAGCGTCCGGACGAAAAGCCCGGGCATCGGTCGATGATCCACCCGTCCTGAGCCTGGGGGACCTTAGGCACAGGCTATCCCGAACCCACAGCCGAGTGCTATCCCCGAGGTCGACGGGCTTTGAGGATGAGACCTCATCGTCCGACCCCACTTATCGCTCGGACACAGAAAGGAGGACCGGGCGCACTGACGTCAAAACCCAGGTCGAGGAGCTGCAGCAGCAGATTGAGAGGCTGAACCGCAAGTCCGGTCACGACCTCACGAATACAGAAACAGAATCGCCCTACACTACCTGGGTGACGCAGTTTCCAATTTCGCAGAAGTTCAAACCCCCTCATCTCAACTCATATGATGGCACGGGGAGTCCGGTGGACCACATCCGTACGTATAAGACTCAGATGGCACTGGTCACCACGACAGCTGAGTTGTTGTGCCTGGCTTTCCCCAGTACTCTAAAGGGATCAGCCGCACAGTGGTTCCATGCCTTGAAGCCCCGGACGGTTGACAACTTCAAAGCCCTCGGCAAACTCTTCATCAGCCAGTTTGTCGGGATGCTAGATCGATCACAGCTAGACACCCAGCTGCTAGTTGTCAAGCAGCAAAAGGGGGAACCTTTAAGTGAATATGTGGACCGTTTCAACCAGCAGAGGCTCCTGATCCGCAACCTCAACGAGATGGCCGCAATCATGGCTTTCTGTTCGGGAGTTCAACACACCAAGGTGGCCACGTCGTTTCATCGCAACCGACCGGCAACCCTAGTCGAGCTCTCGGAAAGAGTTGGAAAATATATAGATACCGAGGAGTTTTTGAAGGCGAAACGCGCTAGCCAGGCGGGAGATGAATCCCCAAAGACCAAGCGCAAGCGCGAGGGATCCGAGAAGGGTCCGGGGAAAAAGCCGAAGCAAGATCAGAGAGATGCTAGGGGCCAGCCCCCAACAGCTTTTACACCCCTTTCCCGACCTATACATGAGGTCATGACCGCCGTAGAGGCACAGAGGCTGCTTCCACATCCAGCTAAACTCAGAGCCCCGCCCGGTAAGAGAAACCGGGAGAAGTTCTGCCGTTACCACAGGGATCACAGCCACGAAATGGAGGATTGCTTCAAATTAAAGATAGCGATCAAGAAGCTGATCGAGCAGGGACATCTCTCCGAGTTCGTCTCAGCAGACAGACGGCCCCGGCAGGATGCCCAAGCTCCCGGTCAGTCCCCGCCACCGCTTGGCCACATAAACGTGATCTCTGGAGGAACATCAGGCGGAGGTGATTCTCAGTCGGCACAGAAGAGGCATGCCCGAGCATCCCGAGCGGATGTGTGGCAGGTCCAATCCACTGGCTCCTCACCAACCGACGTCCTGACGTTCTCGTCCGACGACATGCAGGGCCTCCACTGCCCCCATGATGACCCGCTAGTAGTGACACTTTCTATAGCTAACTATATGGTCCAGAGGGTACTGGTGGACACAGGCAGTTCGTTCGACATAATGTTCACGACGGCATTCTATCAGCTCGGGATCGGCTCCGGCCGGTTGCTACTCCCCTGGTTGGATTCAACGGTTCCAGCACTCAGCCGCTCGGAACAATCGAGCTCCCAGTTCTCATGGGGACCTACCCCCAGCAGGTCTCCGTGCTGACTAATTTTGTGATAGTGGAGGCCCCATCGGCCTACAACGTCATCCTCGAAAGGCCGACCCTCAACAGGGCCCGGGCGGTTGTTTCCATGTACAGATTAACCGTGAAATTCCCAACTCCCCAAGGGCCTGAATGTTTGCGGGGAGACCAGACCACTGCTCGGAGTTATTATGTTAACTCGTTACGCCGGGGGGCAATCGCAGAAGCGCTAAACGTCCAAGAACTGGACCCCCGTGATCAGAGCGACGTAGTAGGACCGATGGAGGAACTGGAGCAAGTTGTGCTGGACCCTGAACACCCAGGCCGCACGGTCAACGTAGGAGCACTGCTGGAGCCCGCCTTAAAGGAAAAATTGACCCAGTTCCTGAGGCAAAACCAGGACGTTTTTGCTTGGAGTCATGAGGACATGCCCGGGATTGATCCCCGGGTAATGTCCCATCGTCTCAACGTCAGCCCGAACTGCCGCCCAGTGAAGCAGAAGCGAAGGGGCATGGCCCCCGAGAGACAGAAGGCAGTGAGTAAGGAGATCGAGAAGCTCCTAAAGGCGAACTCTATCCGGGAGGTCCACTATCCCGATTGGCTGGAAAATGTTGTCCTGGTCAAGAAGAGCAATGGGAAGTGGAGAATGCGCGTAGACTTCACCGACCTTAACAAGGACTGCTACTCGTTGCCTAGGATAGATCTCCTTGTCGACTCAACAGCAAGCCACTCACTCCTCTCATTCATGGACGCCTACTCGGGGTACAATCAGATCAGCATGTACCCCGGGGATGAAGAGAAGACAGCATTCATCATCGACCAGGGCACGTATTGTTACAAAGTCATGTCGTTCGGCCTCAAGAATGCCGGGGCTACCTACGAGCACCTGGTCAATTTCATGTTCAAAGACCTCATCGAAAAATCCATGGAAGTATACGTGGACGATCTCCTGGTTAAGAGCCGAGACGAGCCCGACCACCTTGAACATCTGGCTGGGGCCTTCAGCATTTTGAGAAAGTTCAAGATGAGGTTGAACCCGGCCAAATGCACCTTTGGTGTCTCATCCGGCAAGTTCCTCGGTCATCTAGTCAGCAGACGGGGAATAGAAGCAAACCCCGATAAAATCAAAGCTATCATCAGCATGCGGTCACCCAGATCAACAAAGGAAGTTCAAAGCCTAGCCGGACGGGTGGCTGCACTGAACAGGTTCGTGTCCCGAGCCACCGACCGATGCCTCCCATTCTTCAAAATCCTCCGCAAAGCGTTCTAATGGTCGGAAGAATGCGAGGAGGCGTTCCAGGAACTCAAGAAATATTTGGCCTCTCCCCCTCTACTATCAACACCCGTATCCGGAGAGGAATTGTTCCTGTATTTGGCAGTGTCGCCATTGGCGGTTAGCTCGGCGCTTATCCGGGATGAGCACGGGATACAGTTCCCGGTGTACTATACCAGCCGGGCATTGCAGGGCGCAGAAGGCCGATACTCCCGCATCGAGAAGCTGGCCTTCGCCCTCATCACCTCCGCCCGAAGGCTCCGCCCGTACTTCCAAGCCCATGCCATTGTAGTTCTGACCGATCAGCCTCTCCGCAGAATTCTATCTCAGCCAGATACATCCGGGAGGCTCGTCAAGTGGGCTTTGGAGTTGGAAGAGTTTGAGGTAACTTACCGACCCCGGACGGTCATCAAGGGACAGGCCGTTGCAGATTTTTTGGTCGAGTTTACGTATCCAGAAGGCCCGGTCGAAGAACCCGAGCCTCCGGCCTTACCGCCCGGATTGCACTCCGGCATCCCAACTTGGGTACTACATATCGACGGCTCTTCTAACCAGCAAGGTAGTGGGGCCAGAATTATCCTGACTAACCCCGACGGCATCCAGCTCGAATATGCCTTAAGGTTTGGATTTCGTGCCTCCAATAACGAGGCCGAGTACGAAGCCCTCTTGGTCGGGTTGCAGTTAGCCATCTCGATGAGTGCACAACAGGTCCAGAGCTACAGTGACTCCCAGCTCGTGGTTAATCAGGTAAACCAAGAATACGAAGCGCGGGAGGACAACATGGTAGCCTACTTGGCCCTCGTCCGGACAACTGTCAAACATCTCAGGGGATTCTCCATCAATCGAATACCCCGAGAAGAAAACACCAGAGCTGACCGGCTGGCTCGCCTCGCCTCGTCATCTGAGTCAGGCTTGCCCGGGATAAGGATACAATTCCTACCCGAGCCAAGTGTGATCAACTCAGAGGGCATGGAGGTCGACCCGGTCACTCAGGGACCCAGTTGGATGGATCCACTCGTGACATTCTTGACAACCGGAGGGCTACCGGACGACAAAGAGGAAGCAAGGTGAATCAGATACCGGTCGGCACGATACCATGTCCTCGACGGAGTCCTTTATAAGAGGGGGTTCACTATCCCATACCTCCGCTGTGTTCACCCCACGCAAGTTCAAGCAATACTGTTCGAAATTCATGAAGGTGTGTGCGGGAACCACGTAGGAGGTCGGGCACTTTCCAGAAAGGCCCTACTGCAAGGTTACTATTGGCCGACCATGGCCCGAGATTCGCAGGAGTATGTTCGAAGGTGTGACAAGTGCCAGCGGTACTCTCCCATGATCAACCAACCAGGGGAACTCCAAACACTGGTCCACAGTCCCTGGCCATTCGCCCAGTGGGGAATCGACATCGTAGGTCCCTTACCGACAAGAAAAGGGCAAGTTAAGTTTGCTGTGATAGCTGTTGACTACTTCACTAAATGGACAGAGGCCGAACCATTGGCGACGATAACCGAGCGGAAAATGGAAAGCTTTGTGGAAAGAAATATCCTCAGCAGGTTCGGTATCCCACGAGCCCTGATCAGCGACAATGGAAGGCAATTTGACACACCCATCTTCAGACATTTTGCTCGGGCTATGGGATACTAAATCATTATTCTTCTCTCGAGCATCCACAAGCCAATGGTCAGGCCGAGGTAACCAACCGCACAATCTGGCAGTCGATTAAGACAAGGCTTGAAGGCGCCAAAGGCCTGTGGGCTGAAGAGCTACCGACACTCCTGTGGGCTTACCGCACTACCCCCTGAGCGGCTACAGGCGAAACCCCATTTTCCTTAACATATGGTTTTGAGGCAGTGGTCCCCACAGAACTTGGACTGCCCACATACCGGGTGGCTACCTTCAATGACCCAGACAATGGAGAAGCCCTCAGGACAGAACTCGACCTGGTGGAAGAAAAGAGAGACCAGGCCTACCTCAAGGTGGCCGCTTACAAGCAAAGGGTCTCGCGGTATTACAATAGTAAGTTGAAGCACCGCAACTTTCAAGTTGGAGACCTCGTCCTCAAAGCTGTGAACCAGTCTACCCGAATCCCAAGCCACGGGAAGTTGGGGGCAAACTGGGAAGGCCCGTATAAAATAATTCGAGTTAACTGACCGGGAACGTACTGGCTACAAAGCATGGACGGGCATGATCTCACCCATCCTTGGAACGTGCAACACCTCCGCAAGTACTATCAGTAGCATCGGACCACATGAGTTTAGTGTTATAGGCAGAATTCTTTTTATAGCTCTGATTGGATAATCGACATGGTTTATCATTTTTAAATAAAGTTACATGGTTCTACTTCGAAAATTTACTACTGTCAGAACACTGTGCAATTCACCAAAAGACCTCGGGCCAAACCCCGAGGCACCAAAAGACCTCGGGCCAAACCCCGAGGCACCAAAAGACCTCGGACCAAACCCCGAGGCACCAAAGACCTTGGGCCAAACCCCGAGGCACCAACAGACCTCGGGCTCCGAACCCAGGCATTAAAAAGACCTCGGGCTCCAAACCTAGGCACTAAAGGACCCTGCAACCACCCATGTTCCAGGTCGGTTTCCTATGGTCGCCCCTCTGCATGCCCCCGCCTTCGCAAGAAGGTTGGGGACAAAAGGATACTAGACCTAGAAACAGGAAATTAACTAAAGTTTCGCCTAGGTCCAGCCGACGACGGGGCCAAGCCCCTAGGTGGCCGACGATGGCAAGCTTCAAAGGCCCCTGCAACCACCCATGTTCCAGGTCGGTTTCCTACGACCACTTACTCCCGTACTCCCATACTCTCGCCTTAGCAAAATGCTTGGGAGGCAGGGGAATAAGGGGGATGTTGAGGCTAAAACAGGGAATCACACCATCTGACTAGGTGTTCTGTTGGTTATGGTCCTAAAGCATTTGCTAAGGCAGGTGTTAGGTCGGCCAAAACCGTACGGATACTAGCAAATGTTAAAGCATAGTACAAAAAAAATATAGCAACAAAGTTGATGGAAGGTTGACCTCAAGGGTCTTTTCATTAATTGAAGCAAATGTACAAAGCTTGGGGCGCAGTTGTAGTAGCCTCCCCAAAATAAAAAAAGAAAACTACAAGCAGCGAATTAAAAAACAACAAGGCGGGACCGGGGATTCAGTTTTCCACGTCAACCACGTCCTCGTTTTCCCCAGTCTACTCCCCTGGTGCTGCCGGCTCTCCGGTCCCCAAACCTCCGCCCGGGGCGAACTCAACGGCCTCAACAATGGCTGCAGGATCTTCACCAACCGCAGGAGCTTCACCGACCGCGGGAGCTTCACCGACCGCAGGAGCTCCACCTACCGCGGGAGCTTCACCGGCTGCAGGGTCTCCACCGATATCCCAGTAATCCAAGTCAATCCCCTCATAGGCCGAAAGGGCCCATTCGGGATGATCCCGGGCTACCCGCCGCTTCAGATCTTCATAACCTTGGAAGAAGCCGTCATCAAACGCGCCCTCCAAGGCCCCTGCAGCAGGTGTCTCGGCCGCCGCCTTCGCCCGGGCTTCAGCTGCCATAGTAAGGGCCCGGGAAACCTCCAATTCAGCCAAAGCAGCCGCTAGATCCACCTGAGCCGCACCCAAACTCAAGGCCAACGACTTTGTCTTGCTCGTCTTGACGGCCAAGGCAGCTTTCGCTACCTGTAATTCCCCCCGCTCCTTTGAGAGGGCGGCTTCAGCGACGCTGACCCTCCCGGCCAGGGAAGACAGGAGGGACTCGGACCCCGCGGCCATACGGCCAACCTACGACAAGAAGATGGAGATTAGTTAGGCAAATAAAAAGGGAGCAGGCCAATATTTGAAGGGAGACAGAACACTTACCAGATGGGAAAGGCTATACAACCACCCTTGGAAGTCCTGGGGAGATAGCCCGGCGCATGCTTCCACCTGGCTCGGGATAAGGACAAACTTCAGCCTCTCCCGAACCTCACCTGGCCCACCGATGGGCAGACCGGATGGAATATCAGCCCGGGGTGCGGGCTCCTCAACAGCCAACCTTTGGGGAGCCAATGTCCCCGCAGGGTCCGGACGGTTGACCGTCCCATGGCGGATGCGTCGGAGCGGGCGTTCACCACCCAGGGCCTCGGTGGCCGGCCTCTTCCCCTGGGCGATCGCCACCCGAGTAGCAGCGGCGGTTGCGGCAGCAGCCTGTCTCTCCCTCAGCTGCTCCAAATTGCGTTTGGGGGCCATTTCTGCAAAAAATAAGATCGCACGGTCAGAAGTGTGAGAAACGATACGGACAAGGGCAGAGTCACCCTGGGAACTCACCGGGGATGAGGGGTGAAAAGCTGGGGGCTGGAATGGGCTCCTCAGGGGAATAGGTCTGGACAAAGTCCCCTGTTCGGGACAACAGGTTCCAAACACTAGTGGGCAACCCTGCTAGTTTCCAAATCCTGTCCTGGCACGACTCAGGGATTTTGGGAGGTTCTGTTGAGCCAGCTGTGGACAGAAAAATGAAGTCAGTTAGTCAGCCATCGTGTTCCTAAAAAGAATGGACGAAGTCGGATGGGCGATCTTACCCCTCATCTCCCCAGCCCAGGATGTCCTCAGCTGGGACCCCGGAGCCCTGTCGCAGAGGAGAAGGGTGGACACCTGGAAAAATTTGCCCTTCCACCCTTTATTGTTGCTGGGGCAATTGTCAATAATTTTCCTACCCGGGCGGGCAGAAAATGAGAAAAACCCCACTTCCCGGTGCATAGAGAATGGTCGGTGGGCCCAAAGAAACTCATGGAGGGTAAGCTCATACCCAAACACCTGAGGCCACAGCGATATACACCCCATCAGGATTCTCCATCCGTTGGGGGCCAACTGCCCGGGAGCGATATCGAGATAGATCAGGACATCCCGGGCGACAGGGTGAAGGGGTAGTCGGAGGCCCGCCATCATAGCGTCCTCGAACAGGGTAACGAACCCCGATTGATAGAGGTGCGCGCCACCGGGGTTTATGGCTAGGGCACAACCCTCGGGAAGAGAATATCTCTCCCTGATCTGGAGAAGGTCTTGGGAACGCAATACGGAGGAAGTGGACTCGCAGGCGAACAATACACGATCAGTCTCCCTGGGCAACTCGTCGTCCGAACCCCTCGAGACGGAGGCAACAGGGGCCTCCTGGGTAGACTCGCTGTTAGACAGACGAACGGGAATCCTGGCCCCACTCTGATGGTCGGTCAGGGACGCAGGAAGCCGGTCCCGATTGGCACCGAGGGATCCTGACCAATACCGTTCGCTCTCCGATCTTAACGTGGAATTAAAACCGGAGTGTTCCATTTCTGGTACTCCAACAGCGAGGAACGGACACAAACTGCGACCTAAGTATGGGTCGGGAACCCCAAGCCTGGTATACAGGAGGGGCAGAGTCACTAACCTGAACGGCAGCGAATAGACACTCCTCAGTACCAGGTGACACTCTCCCAAAACAGCACAAGGAACACCCGCTCGGTTCAGTTGAATTAAAGTTCCGCCCGACTTAAAAAATGCACAGAATCTAAGGAGGAAGAAATCCCACTCCCGCTCGAACCTCACAGGATTCATTCTCTCCAGTCTCACTCCGGAATGAAAAAGGACGGGGGGAAGAGGGAAGAAAGCAGCAGATAGAAGGTCAGGAAGGGATGCGAGAGATGAGGCAAGCACTCCTTATATAAAGGCTGTGAACGGCCGAGATCAGGGCAGATCCAGCGGTCCAGGGGATTTCCCGCCCAAAACTGTCGCTTCGGGCACGTGGAGAGTCGCCTCAAAAGGCGTGCGCATTAAATGCGTGACAAGACGGTTCAATTAGCCTGCAAACGGTTCGGTTACGACCGCACCGCCGTTGTTAGTTTTTGACTTGACTAACGATTGGTTGGTACAAAGCAGGTGTGGTCCGAGCCGGAGTTGCCGCAACCCGGACGCATTCATACCCCGGTCGGGTATTAGCTGCCCAGCGTAGTACAGAATTAATGAGCAGTTAAAAAAAGGAATAATGAAAGAAATAGTCGGCCTCGAGGACCTTTTTTATTTCTATGGAGAGTAAACTGTACAGAGGTCGGGGGCAGTTATAATAGCCTTCCCGGAAAAAAAAAAGAAAAAAAAAAAGAAAAAAAAAAAGAGGGCCTTCATGTTCCTTTGCCCTTCATAGCCTTGACCTCCTCTTCCAGGGCCGTCACCCTCGCCACCAGCTCCTGTACAGTGAGCTCGAGGGCGTGAATATCCACCTTCTGCAGAGCAGAGCCCGTCTCCAAGCGGTCAGTCTGTTTTTCCACCTCCTGAAGGCGACCCTCCAGGTTACCCAGGGAGAGGCCGGTCCAAGAGCTAGGCACGTGAAGGCCGACCGGGGGATCCATCCGACTTTTCTTTGGTGGAGGTGGAGACCCCTCACCAACTTCCTTCTCTTTTCCCTTCCTGGACGGGCCTGGTGGCGGGCTTGCATCCCCGGATGAGGTGGAGTCACTGCTGGTGGGCAGAAAAATTGGCCCCTCGGGTGGTCCGGCCCTATATGTGGCGCGCGGGCCGGTGGCCATGGATCGAGTATAGCGGCGCGACCCAGAAGCCGCAGCGGCATGGGCCGCGGAGGAAGGTCCGGCGCCTGCATCATCCGCATGCCCCCCGACCAAATCAGAGAACGATAGGCCGGCCTCGATGGCTCGGTCAATCGCCTCCGTGTCATCAGCAGTAGGGGCCGCACCGCGGAAGGCAGCAAAAGATTGTTTGCAGAGGTTGGGATCAAAAACTGCAGGAGGGCAGAGAACGGAGTCCTCCATCCAGTTACCGGAGACCACGACCCAAGGGTACCGCCGCCAGTTTTTGTTCGGGAAGTCCAGACCTTGGACAAGGTCCCTCCCCTCGGCCCTGGGGCGCAAGTAAGGACCCCCGTGGTCGATGCCCAGGATATAACACCTGGCGACGTCGACGGAACGGAGGAACAACCCAAGTCGCTCGTTCAGCACTGATATTCCCCAGAGGAGGCGGGCGACATTTGGAAGACACCTGGAGAGCGGAATTTGCAACCCCTGAAGCAGGTCGCAGAAAGAGACCGGAAGGGGGAAGCGTAGTCCCACAACGAGCAGCAGATAGCTGCTAATAAGGACGAAAGGGAAGTCTATTTCCTCCCCTTCGGTGTACGGACGGACTTCAACGTCATCTGGAATGTGACTGTCCTCTCGAAAGGTTCTGAGTCCTTCATCAGAGGTTAGATCAATGTGAGAAGCCATTTGAGGGAAGCTTGAAAAACGAAAACAGCTGAGAAGAAGGAGCTCGGAGTGTTTTGCTCGGGCGATTTAGTTGATAATTTGCAATGAGAAACAGATTGAAAAGGTGCTCCATATATAGGCGTCGCAAACGGTTAGGATCAAACTTGATCGGATGGCTCATATGCTCTCCCGCCGAAACTGTCATTTCGGGCACGTGGGGCGTCGTCTCAAAAAGTGTGAGCATTGAATGCACGACGTGATGGTTCGGTTGCCACCTGGACGATTCGGTTACTTCCAAACTGGCCGCTTTGGGTTCGAACCAGACCAGTAACCAATGGACACGTGGCGTCAGGGAGCCCGGTCCTGCAGGGTCACCGCTCGGTCGATATACCGACAAATCACTCTGAGTCGGCCCCGTTCTGACGAGGGTCCCGGTCTTTTCCCGGCCGGTATCTGACAGACATTCTTAATTTTCAAATTTCATCCGACAAGGCATCATCTCAACTTTGAAAATGGGGGGCAGCTGATACGTCCAGAAATATTCAGTAAAAGTCCAACCGCCACGTGGTCAGCAAATAGCCCGGATAGCCCGGATAGTCCAGAATGGGAGCATGGAGCCCACACTCCCGAGGTGTTCAGCTGTAACCGTCCGAGGTACTCGGCAGCTCGGGCGCGGGGCGTAGTGACTCCCCAGGAGGCGCGGATTGGATTGCGTTTCCCACCGTTTCCTTATACGGCCATGACTCTATCAAGGAAGAATCAATGGTTTCCTAAACCACTTAGGAAACTCTCCTAATATTGTGCAAATCTATTGTGATTAGATTGGGCTTCCTAATCTAATGAACTTACCATGTAAGGGTGGACTCTTACATCTATAAAAGAACCCACCTATCCTCTCTAGGGGGATCCGAAAAAAAAATAATCTCTCTAGGCATACAATCACTTACGAAGAGAACTCAACACTTACACGCATACACCCGGCCGGTATTACTGGTAGTGCCGCCCACCATTGTTGGCTCACTAGGTCCGCCGGTGATCTGCTAGTGAGAGCGCATAGACGCAACCGTGGACGTAGGTCACCTCATTAACGGGACCGAATCACATACAAATCTTCTGTGGCTCTATTTTCTGTCCAAACAACTCTTACCAATTTTCGGCATCATCATTATGCATTATGCATAATATGGATTCCAAACTCTAATCGCAACAAGTCCACCCCACTTTGAAGAAATGAAAATTGGATTAGATTACGATATACATACTACAACACTAATTGAAATCCAGCCTATCCAAAACCATGAGCCAAATCATAGATTCCAAATAAAAGAACAATTGAACTAAAAGAGTAATGCTATGCTTCTCAAATTTTGCATCCCTAATGCTTCCCAAATACATGTAGAAGTGGGACCGCTGTGGGGTCACTTCAACATCCACATATCAAAAAGTATTGGGCTCACTGCCACATGTATTTGGGAAGCAATTTGGGATGAAAAATTAGGGAAGTATATAGCATTACTCTTTTAACTAATATTTAACGTAAATGTAATCCAACTCGTCCTAAATATTTGGTACACCAAATAGGTTTTTTGGGACGAATTTTTGCAACAAAAGAAATTTCGTCTCCTTTTAATTAAGATATTCTAGGAAGGAATTGTCACGACCCATCCCGCTACGTGCGAAAATAGGATACGTGGCACACCACCAAGGCTTATCCAAACCAATTACAACATAGCAGCGGAATAAATACAAATACAACAGTGATAAAAACAACTCCAAAAGATTAAATGGATTATGAAAATCAGAGTTATAAAAAGTTTTTTCCTTTGAAAATGCTTAAAGAGACCATTTAATTTGAAAGTGTCAATCTAGTCGACTCATGAACCGGGGCCCCAGTCGACTGTGGTGTCAAGTACTGAGAGCATCACAATTCAACAACCCAATCCACTCGACTGTGGAGTCAAACTTCCAGTCAACTGATACACTTCCGATCGACTGGACTTTGATCCCGCATAATGGCTTGTTTTGGTGCGGTTTCCAGTCGACTGATTTCTCACTTCAGTCGACTGTTTTCCTGAAACTGAATGAGAATTTTGTCCAAAAAGTGTGTCCAGTCGACTGGACTCAGGACCAGTTGACTATTTTGTCAATTCCTGCACATTCTGTAGCATTCCCCATTCTAAGCTATACCATTCCATTCCGCTATACACACACGCCAAAACAATCCAAATTAAGCATAACTATATTTCAACGTCATCAAACATAATTACAAGAATTTTACTACAGATTACAATATGCTAATGCATTTCCAAGATTCAATTACAACCTATTACAAATTCCCCAAAACTCTTATCACAACTTTAGGAATGGAAACAAAAGTATAAACACAAAGACTTTCCCGTCGTCCCATCGGCCTCTCTCCTCACTTTTCTTCTTTTCTTTCTTCTTTTCACCTGCAATGGAGTAAAGCTCCACTGCTTCCAGTACCTTGTAGAATTTAGAGCTATTGTCTCTCTGTCTTGGAGGTGCTTGAAACCAAATGATTCCATTTTAGTTGTGTGTGTGTGTGTGTGTGTGTGTGTGTATGTTTTAGCAGCTATATTGATACGATCCACATGAAATGTTGCTTTCTATCACCTTAATGCTTATAGTGAATTTTAAGAATTGAAATTAAATGACTCCATTTGGTGTCCATCTCGCTCTAACTGTGTCCTCCATCTCTTAAGACTTGCATTCTCCGAGAGTTCAGATGTGGTTAGGTGGATTGTATTAAGGAACTTATGCTTACATATGCTTACATTTGGTGTCCCTATATGCTTACATATGTCTATATTAGTGTTTTTCTATATTGCTTCATTGGGTAATACTGCTTAACATTTTTTTTCTTGTGCTGCTTGAAGGTTAAAAAACTAGAAAGAGAGAAAGACTAGACGCTATTGTAGATCGCAACCTGAGTCGTAATTACAACATCCAAGAAGTGGAGATGATGATTAAGGTCGCATTGCTCTGTACACAACCTTCGCCGGAGGAACGTCCATCCATGTCAGAGGTGGTCAGGATGATGGAAGGAGAGGGGCTGGCCGAGCGGTGGGAAGAATGGCAGCATGTTGAAGTTACCCGTAGGCAAGTGTACGAGAGACTACAAAGAAGATTCGACTGGGGAGAAGATTCGATCTATATCCAAGATGCAATTGAGTTGTCTGGCGAACGCTGAGGTATTGGAAAAAGCCCAAGTCAGTGAAGTACATAATATATTATATATATATATTGATGATGCCAGAATTTGGTAAGAGTAAAGTAGAGCAATTTTAGGAGAGAGAGAGAGAGTGAGAGACTATTTTTTGTATGTGGTTCGGCCCTGTTAATGAAGGTACCTACGTCCACGGGTGTGTCTGAGCACGTTCACTAGCAGATCATCGGCGGGCCTGGTGAGCCAACAAAGAGGAGCGGCACTACCAGTAATACCGGCCGGGTGTATGCGTATAATGGTGAATTATAGAGGTGCTGTGTAGACTGAGAAGTTGGCCGCCCCTCCATGGGGGGTGAGAGGTCTCTTTTATAGATTTAAGAGACCTACTCATACATGGATAAGGAAAATATAATCCTATTGATATAGATTGGCATTAATTATGGGAATTTCCTAATTGGATTAGGAAATAGTGTGCACTTTCCATTAGTCTTCTAGCTTGAGTAGGAAACTGCCCGTAATGCTTGTGAGCATGCCTGTATGCCCGGATGAGCTATTCCCGCGGCGGGATGTGCATGTGCGATTTTCCCGACCTGCTGGCCGGGTCGTGAATGAACCGCTCGGGACGATGAGTAGTCAAAATCGCTCGGGCTGATGCTTCTGAGGAGTTGTGCATGATTTGCCCAGGGTATGGACTAGTTGCTGTTTTGAACCGTTCGGTCATAAGATAGAGCCAATTTTGGGCGTATCAGCTGCCCCCCATTTTCAAGATTGGCCAGATGCTATATCGGGGCAAGTTTGGAAATCTGCTTGATGTTACTTGCCGCTGTCTGAGCACTTGTGGAAGCTGCCTCGGGGCTTCTGAGCCAGGTGAGTACTCGGGAACTGGCTGAGAGTTGAGACCCAGCCTAGCTCTGGAGCTTTAAGTGCTCGGGAACTGACCAGGAGTTGAGACCCGGCCTAATTCGGAGTCTTTGAGTGCTCGAGAAGTGACCGAGAGTTGAGACTCGGCCTACTTCGGAGTCTTTTTGCTTGAATTAGCCTCTAGGATGGTTATCTTCTGCCCGTGAACCTTCGTCAAGGTTGTGGGAGAAGAATTTGACCATATTGGAAAAGCTGACCTAAAGCGTATTGCTTTAGGGTCCTTTTTATGTTAGCTCCCCAGGATGGTTGTCTTCCGCCCAGTTAGCCTTCGTCAAGACTGTTGGGAGAAGAGCTTGACCATGTTGGTGGAGCCGACCTAAATCACGTTGCTTTAGGGTCCTTTTGCTCCTCTATCGTCGGCCAACCTAAGAGATTTTAGTCACCTCTATCGTCGGTCTGGACCTAAGTGGAGTTAATGCCTCTGAGTACTGTAGGTGCTCGGGTTGTCCAAGATTTTGACTTGGTGATCCGCGAGGCCTGTAGATACCTGGTGTGATTACCTGTTTAGTTCACTACGCCATCTTGCCCCCCAATCTTTCACTAAGACGAGGGTCTTACAGAGGCTATGAACTGTAGGTAACCGACTTGGAACATGGTGGTTGCAGGGTCTTTTGAAGCTTGCCATCATCAGCCACCTAGGAGGTTTGCCTCCATCGTCGGTTGGACCTAAGCGAAGCCGGTGCCTCGGGCATGACCCCGAGGTCTTTGGTGCCTGGGTTCAGAGCCCGAGGTCTTTTGTGCCTGGGTTCGGAGCCCGAGGTCTTTTTAGTGCCTGAGTTCAGAGCTCGAGGTCTTTTTATGCCTCGGGGTTAGGCCCGAGGTCTTTGTATGCCTCGGGGTTAGGCCCGAGGTCTTTGGAAGGGCTCTCTGACAGTCGATGGAGCCTTATGTGGTGAGCAAGCAAGTACCACTATAGTCGGGCTCTTGTTGACCGATGGAGACAGGAGCTCGGACCAGGATCGTCAGGCTCCAGATTTCTCTGTGCTGGAGGCAAAGTCAGAACTGCTTGGTCCTGACCGATGTGAAATGGAGGTCGGGTCGGGGCTGCCGGACTCTGCTTGCTGTGAGCTAGAGGTCGGGTCGGGGCTGCCTGACCCAAACTGCTGTGAACTAGAAGAACTGTCAGAACTCCCGGGCTGATCTCGCTTTCGCTTGCTTCCGGGAGACTTATTGCTTTCTTGCCCGGAGTCTTTGATCTTTAGAAAATCTTCAGTGTCGATGTATTTTCCAACCCTCTCTGTGAGTTCGACCAAAGTTACCGGTCGATTTCTGTGGAATGACGCGGCGCACTTGGTGTGTTGAACTCCCGAGCAGAAGGCTATGATGGCAATTGTCTCGTTCAGATTACGAATTTAAAGCTTCTGTTGGTTGAACCGGTCGGTGAACTCCTTGAGGGACTCATTGTTCCGTTGTCTGATTGTCAATAGCTGCATGTCTGGCTTTGGCCGCTCATGTATACCGGCGAACTGGTTGATGAACTGCTTGCTGAGTTGTTTGAAACTGTAGACCGATCGAGGCTCCAAGGTGTAGAACCACTGCATGGCCGGGCCTTTCAAAGTGCTGGGGAAGGCTAGGTAGTGTAACTCATCGGAGTTGGTGGCTAGGGCCATCTGAGCCTTGTAGGTTCGGACGTGGTCGATCGGGATTCCCGAGCCGTTATAGGGATCTAGGCGAGGCTGCTTGAATTTGCGTGGGATGGAGAACCTCGTGATCTGGTTGAAGAGTGGTGACTCTGTCTCGGTATTGGCTTGATTCGGAACACGGTTTTGACCAAGATTTTTGGCCACTCCGTCGATCTGCTTCTGTAAGTACTTGATTCGGGCTTCCACTCCTTCTTGATCGGTATCTGAGGAACTGGTCGGGTTGGTGGAAGAGGCTTCTTCATGGCGGGGTGCTATCCTCTGGGATCGGGTTCGGCTATGACTCCGGGTAACCGTTCGCCTAGGGACAACTCGGCTCTTGACCGAGTGATCCTGGACTGATTCCCGGGCCATATGCTCCTGCCTTTCCTCTCGGGCAACACGCCCACTGTTGATGTCTCTGGCATCCTCAACACGGGACGGGTTGGCTCGGGCGCGTTGTCTCTGGCATCCTTTCAACGAGGTCTTTTTACTCTTAAAAATGATTTTATTATTATTATTAAATTTTTTTTATATACTTGTGTGAACGCGCTATATTGAGTTTAGTTTTTGAACTTGTGTGAGAACTCTACCGTACTTGTAATGTGCTTGAACTTGTAGAAGCTTCTCTTGTTTTACCAAAGGTTAAAATCCAACTGAAGCTCAGCTGGATGGAGCACAAACAATCATTATTAAGGAAACTATATTTGGTGTTCCTCATCTTTACTTAATTGTAGATGGTACTGAGGCTCTATTTGGTTCCTGGATTTACTGATGGATAAGAAAGTGAAACACCAAGAAAGCCTTTACCTCTGTTTGGTTTCTAAGGAAAATAGGGAAGAAAATAAAATATAGTAGAAAATATCTAAATATTTTGAATTCACTTTCTTCCCTTTTTTCTCAAGTTGCAGTAATAATTTGAAAAGTTTAACTTGATGTTATTTGAGCATGGAGAAAACCACAAGCAATAACACAAGGGAAATGGATTTTACTCCACGCTTTGCTTTTCCTACAACGAATTCAGAAACAAAGCGAAGTCTAAGACGGTAGAGGTTACCTTCACAAGGGAGTACGAGTTTTGTTAAAGCATGGACTTGTAATGGGAACTAATATATAGCTTCCTAGATCAGCAAGAAAACTCTTATTTGGTCCGAATAGCATTTCCAATGATCCGTTGACGAGGTTTCTGATCGGAATTCAATCAAGTGGTGTGTGTGGTCATATGTATGGTGTTTGATGAACATATTTGGATTTTTGTTAAGAAGTTTAATATTCATTGTTATGCCATACTATGACAGTTTAAGCTTTCATAGCAACTATTGACTTAACATGGTATCGAACTTTTTTATTTTTAGGAATCCTAAAAAAAAACAGTTACTTACTTTTTGTGGTCTCAAGTTCGAGATTTTGGCCGGTTGTAGCAAGAAAGAAGTGTTAAGAATGTGGAATTTATATCAGCTAGCTCCTGAACTTGGGGGCATAATATTTCTTTTCATACAGTTGCTGGTTTTTGACAGGGCAATTTTGATGTTTCGAAAATTTGAGAACGGATGTGAATATACACTACACCAAAAACGCTAAACTGGCACTGTTTTAAGCAGTGCCTGACCAAATCTGGCACTGTTTTTTTCAGTGCCAAATATGGGGGATCCAATTTTTTTGGCACTGTTCAGAACAGTGCCAGATTTTGGTCAAAGGGTACCAGATATAGAGATTTGGCACCCTTTTTTTGTTCGGTTTAAAATAGTGCCAGAACTTCAAGATAGCTTGTCGACACGTGGCAACTTTCGTGCTCGCCACGTGTAACATGTCGGGTACATTAATCCGGCACGCTTTTGGCACTGCTAAAAACAGTGCCAGTTTTTAATTGAGCGTAAAAAAAATAATTAATTTATACATATAATCTCCAATTTTTATTTGCACCTAATTTATATTTCACATCCACATCTAATTTGCAAGCGTAATTAATTTATAAGAAACACATAACATGTATATCGATAACTATATACAACAAACATAATCCAAATGAACTATGACATTGCACAAGAATACAAATAATACACAAATAATACACGTGCATTGAATGGGTACTCTTGCATTATCCCAAATGAAATGTACAACAAATTTTTACTAGCACTTTGTGGCGTTAAGATGACAGAAAAATAAGGAAGACGATGACCAATCATGACCAGATTCCCTTGCCAAAATGGTCTAAATCCTTCTTCATTCCATGTTCATCCTGTGATTTTAAACCAAACATTGAGCACATGGAAAAAATCAGAGAAAATAAAAATAGAAGAACAGAGAAAACCTAAATCGAAACTGCAAGGGAGGACAAGCAATTATTTAACAAATTCAGACTGAGGATCTTAAAAAATTCATAAGGGAGGACAATGACTTTCCAATCTATACCGACAAAGAGCAATCTGATAGGTCCAGGTCAAGTACCAGCTTTTCAAATTTGAACTTGAGGTCTATACTTATCTGACTGATTGGGTCCAAGTCAAATACAATCACCATCAACTTAGAAAATTTTAAAATAAAAAACACCTTATCAGTAAATCTTTAAACCATTTGGGAAACAAATTTGAGATTCAAGTTATCAAGAGAATCAAGAAAACATCAGTCTAACAGTTTGGCATTGACCTTAATTGGTTAAGGCTATCTATTTGGCATGCTTAGAATTGTGGGGCTCAAATTCTGAAGCAAAATAAGCTGCAGGGGGACCAAACTGTAAAGTAGCCCCAATTCTAAAGGCAATGTCCTCCTTGGGTCATTAAAATATTACTCCCCCTTGCATTTTGGTAGTAATAGTATATGGTTTTCTAAAGTTAAATGCACCAACGTTGACTTTCTAACCCCTAAGGAAAAGGAAACAAAGACATCAAGGGATGACATAAACTGCAGGTAGTAACCTTAGAAACTACTAAAAGCGTAACTTAATAGTATAGTTAAACATTTTTTATTGATATTTTGGAGTGTAGTTTCAAGAAGTGATGAAGTAAAGTTAAATACTTAAAATATGCTGTTCATTGTCACCAAGAATGCAAAAAAAGTAAAGTTCAAGAAGTGATGAAGTTGAGAAGACACCCACCAATTAAAGTGGCTCTTGTTAATAGATCGACAAACTTGAGGATCACGTACAAGCATGTTAACTTCTAGTTGAGCCTTTCGATCTGCATTATGGGCAGCCATTGTTGTTCCAAAAGATCCACCTCCAAGCACTACCACCTAAGACCAAAGAAGAGAAAGTTCAGCTGCTACAACATGTGAAGATAATAAGGCAAAAATCAGCATAACTATGGTTGATACAATATGTAGATATACTGCCAATAAAGTTCTACTTTGAATACCTGATTACCAGCACTCTCTGGCAATACAAATTGGTATAATAAATCAAAATGCATTCCTTCCCCATGTTGGAATGATTATTGCCAAAACTAGGCCATGGATGTTGTTTCCAATAATGATGCATATACAAAGAGAAGATTGAAATAGCAATCAATGAGAAATCTGTTAAAGAGTAAAATTAAAGGACAGAGAATAATTGAGAATGAAGAATAAGGATCTGATTTCAGAGAAGTTGCAACTTTTAATAACATTCAATTTAACTTTGGAATCATAGAGATAGTCACAATACAAATTTAACTTCAGAAGTCTACGGGCTGCTTTGATCACATTTGTAATTCCTTTGTAATTTCAGCACCTACATAAGGGATGCTTTGATCACATTTGAAAGAGTATGACGAATGATACAAATGAATTAGTTGTTTGCATAAAGTCTATGGGCCTTGTGCGTCTCTAGTTGTGTACGTTTTCTTTCTTGATATTTATTATATTCTATCAAGCAATCCAATTGCTGTCCAGAATTCTAGCAGCAAGAATTCCCTCATCTTTCCTTTGCAAACCATATCAAATCATAGTCTCCTTCAATCTAATCAACCTAAAACCCTTCTTTACCTAGAAACAAACCTTAAATCACCCATTTCCTCAATCATTAGCCCACCAAACAGCAGGGTCGAAGATTATTAAAAAAAAAAACTAATAGTTAAGAAATAGCTCATGAAGATAGCAAAAGAAACTATTTACTCTTTCTATCTCCTCAGCCAAACAGGGGGGGGGGGAGGGAATCGAAACAAACACACACATACACACAAATTGAAAATACTAAACCCTAACCCTAGAACCAAAATTGAGAAGATAGCAAAAGAATCAAGAGAGCGAGAGAGAGTGTGTGTGTGTGTGTGTTTACATTCAGTGTAGTGAACGTAGTACTCATACTTGTTGGGACAATGGGTCTGCATCTTCCTCCGTTCGATGACCTTCACCGGATGATACTTGGAGTCCCTCCAACGGCACAACACCCAAGTCCCCACCTCCAGCGGAAGCATACTCCCTCTTCACTTTTCCTACTTTTCATTTCTCAGTAACCAAACAAAAAATCAACTAATGAAAAGCAGTTAAAAACCTGATCAATAGGCAATGAGTGCTTGGGCCGCTTGTTCATCGTCCCATCAGCTTCTTCTAAGGAGTTATCGTTGTCTACCATCACCGGAAACTTGTCGGAGAACAACTCCTGAGATGTTTTTGATGGGAAAATGCGGCCGGAGGGGAGAGAGAGAGAGAGAGAGTATAGGCGTCGGAGGTGCAGACATCAGCGATGCGGCAGTGGTGATAAGGGTGAGATGTGGAGTCGGCGGCGGTGGTGAGGGTGAGAACTTTGGGGTTTTTTTTCTTTGTTAGGCTTTCTCAGGAGTATGAAAGAGAGAAAGAGAGAGAGAGAGAGAGAGAGAGAGAGAGAGAGAGAAAAAAAGTGAGGAAAATGATTTTTGGGGGTTTTTTTTTCAGTCAACGCGTGTTGGAGGGAATGGCATTTTGGGATATTTTGGAACCGTATATTTTCCAAATTGGCACTGATTCAAACAGGTCCAGATTTGTCACTGTTTTAAACAGTGCCAGATTGGCCTAAAATCGTGCCAAATTTTGGCACTATCTAAAACAGTGCCAGATTAAATTCGCGAAAGGGTGCCAATTTGCCCTTTTGGTGTAGTGATAAATCACCGGCCCAGTGAATCTCATGACAAGTCTCATGAGAAGTCGGTGAAATTTTGTCAAACTTATGGATTTATCTGATTTAAAGTTAAATTTCAAATAGTGTTAAATTTCAAATATACTGATGTATATATAAGAAGAAAGTAAATTAATTCATTTTGAGCTATTTATGGTTCTATGTTTCTTTTTGGGCAAATATCATTGACTTCTCTTGAGGTATGGCTTAATATCATAGACCTCCCCTGGGTTTTGAATAATATCATTGACCTCCCTTATTTTCAAAACCTTGTATCACTGACCTCCCCTTCATTAACTTCCGTTAACTTCTGTTGCTGAATCTTAGTCTTGTTTGGCAAACACGCTGTTGCTTGTGCGTTTGACGTTCTATAGTTATGTCACAAACAAACAGATCCCTTACTTTTGTTTTATTTAGTTTAATAAATATAATGTTTTGGCTTTAATGGTCTTAAAAATAATTTTTGATATGTATTTAATTGTTTGAAATTCTGTAAAATAGCAAAATAATATGTCAATTTTCCAGTATTAATCCTAGATTGATTTAAGTGTCTTAAAAAGCACTTTAATTAATTAAGTAAAACTAATTAACTATTCAATATTGATGGGACCACTTCAATACCCTCCAATCAAAAAAATCTAGTGGACCCATTCCAACATGTATTTGAGAAGCATTTGGAATTCAAAATGTGGGAAATACTTGGGAAGCATTTGAGACTTAGTTGCTAAGTCATGTGCGTACATTTTTAGTCAATTAGTTTTACTTATTTAATTAAAAATGCTTATTATGGCATTTAATTAAATCTAGGATTAATACTGGAAAATTGACATAATACTTTACTATTTTGTAGAATTTCAAACAATTAAATGTATATCAAAAATTATTTTTAAAACAACTAAAACCAAAACATTATATTTATTAGAGTAATGCTATGCTTCTCAATTTTTTTTTCTTCCCAAAATTGCATCCCAAATGTTGCGGCAGTGGGGCCAGGTAAACAACTTCTAATTAAAATTCAAATTGTCCCAATGTAGTAGACCTGACCCAACTGCCACATCATTTGGGATGCACTTTTGGAAAAAATATTTGGGAAGCATAGCATTACTCTATTTATTAAACTCAGGAGAGGTCTCTGATATTAGGTCATACCTCAGGGGAGGTCAATGATATTTACCCTTTCTTTTTATTTATTTTGTATATTTTTTAAAAAATTATTCTTTCACTGGTGTAAGAGTAGACAACCAAAGATAAATCCTCTTTGAGTGCATGAAACTCTAAATTCCATGTCTTTCTGTCCAGAATCCTTTAAGTCAGAAGATTAGAATGATGGAGCTGTCCAAAGTAAAAGCAATATGTCATCCACGCTCATTACATTGGATATTTTTTTTCTTCCCAATTTTAGTAATTATTTATTATTAATATTATTATTATTTCATTTCTTTTCTTCACAACTAGATCTAAATATTTTTTATTATTATTTATATTCTTGATGTAGAAAGAAAATCTGCACATGCCTGAGTCCTAGATCTAACCCACATATGTTATTTTCAAACTGACTTAACATTTTAATTAACGAGGGGCAGAGACTTAATATCACTCTTAACATGCCTAAATCCCATGCGATACGGAAAGACATTAAATTTTTTTTTTCCCATTCTAGCTGCACAAACTCTTCTAGTGTGTCTAGCAGATCGATCCGTCGCTTTATTCAACTGATCGAGTTGGCCAATCCATGCACAATTTCCTCTAGTGTCTCCAGAGAAGTTATGGAACACTTGTTTTTTTCTACTTAGAAAATGACAGATTGGGCTTTTAGCTAGACCATAGTGTATTTTTATGCTTTGTTCAATGTATTGTCAAATATCACACATGCAGATTAATCTTACCAAAACTTCAATAAGATCGAGCCCGCCAAGGTTGAACCCTCTCATACTGCACAAGCATATAGTTAGATTATATTAAAGGGTAAATATCACCTACTTCTCCTGAGGTTTGATCTTTATACAAATACTTTTTCTCACGTTTCAGAAATCTCACTTATTTCTAAATTTTAATACTATTAATTTCCCCCTCCCTTTAACATATCGTTAAAAAATTTAAAGGAATCTAATACAAAAATTCAAAAATAAGAGAAGTAAGTGAGATTCTTTAAACGTGAGGAGAGGTATGTGCATTAATTAGGCAAAAACTCAGGGGAGATAGGTGATATTTACCCTATATTAAATTAGGTGAAAGGCTATCTAATCACATCATTTTCTCTCCATCCTTTCGTTTCCCCACTTTTGTCCTGAGGTGATCAGAAAAACTCACATGGAGTACCATACAAAACACATGAAAAATGAGACTTTGCAACCCTTGTTATTTATCTAGCAGTCGCTATACCCCACACAAACTCAATAAGTCTTGATCTCCAAAATCCAACACTAGTGTCACCATCTGATCATTGAAGATAGGGTTTGGCTGTGAAAATAAATTAGCCACATTACCCTCTTCTTTTTGCTAATTTAAGAAGAGGGAATTAATTAGTACCTGATCAATTCTATGCCAATCCAAGAGAACTCAAAAAGAATGTTAATTCCAATATTCTCATCAACTCAACCATGGCTTCCTCTAATTCTACTCCTATTCATTCCCTTTCTATATCTCTATCTAAGGCAACAAAAGAAGAAATCAAGGTTACAGACTAATTTCAAGCCTCCCCCAAGCCCACCAAAGCTACCAATTATCGGTAATTTGCACTTACTTGGAAAGTTGCCTCACCATTCTTTTCTTCAACTCTCTCAAAAATATGGTCCTGTCATGCTTTTAAACCTCGGAAACATCCAAACCCTAGTAATTTCATCGGCAAACATGGCTAAAGAAGTCTTCAAAACCCATGACATCGATTTCTGCAACCGTCCTCAATCACCAGGCCCCAAAAAGCTGACATACAACTTCATAGATGTTGCCTTTGCGCAATACGGTGATCATTGGAGAGAGATGCGAAAGATCTTTTCTTTCGAGCTTTTTAATACAAAAAGAGAACAATTTTCTTGGAATGCAAGGGAAATAGAGGTTGATCACATGATCAAGTCTTTATCCCAAGACTCCTCAAATTTAGTTAATCTTGATGAGAGAATCCGTAGTTTGGTTGATGGGGTTGTGTGTAAAATTGCTTTTGGGAGGAGCTATGGAGGACAGCAATTTAAGGGTCAAAAGTTCAGAGATGTTTTGGATGAAACTATGAAATTATTGGATAGTTTTTCATTTGAGGATTTCTTTCCTTCTTTTGGGTGGATATTAGATTTTTTATGGGGGATTTCGAGGAGGTTAGAGAGATGTTTCAAAAAACTTGATGTGTTCTATGAGAAAATTCTTGAAGAGCACCTTGATAAAAGTGCCAATCAGAGGGATGATGATGATGATCATGAAGACTTTGTTGATGTCCTGGTTGAACAATCAAAAGATAAAACTAGAGCTTTTGGTCTCACTAGAGACCATCTCAAGGCATTTCTCTTTGTAAAACCTTCACCCAAGTCTTTTCTTTCTTTGCTTTTATTCTATATTTTAGCCTTCTCTACGTCCGTATATAGGGGTGGCAATCGGGTCGCATCGGGTCATAATCGTGTCAGGTCATTGTCGTGTCATTCTTAACGTGCCATAATCGTGCCAGGTTATACACGGGTCACCCGTTTAACCGTGTAGGGTGTTATCGGTTTGGTTCAGTTCAATTCGGTTCGGTTCAGTTAAGTTTAGTTCGAATTTTTATTTATTTTATTATTTTCAATTTTTTCCATGTTTTGAAAACCTACCGAAGTGGTCGGTTTGGTCAATTTTTCGCCTTGTGGTCGATTTTGCCAATTTGGGCGGTCGGATCGGTTTTTTAGTTGTAGGTAATTTAAAAAAAATGACCGGTTAGCTCGGTTCGATTATTCGAAAAAAGCATAAAGTCCTACTAAGAACACAAACAAGTCTTCAATCAAATGTATTAATTATTAACACGTACATCTTAAATACCAAAATACTACAAATATAACAATATCCAACTGCACGTCCAAACAAAATGATTAAGAAGAAATATTGTTTTTATAAACTGTATAAAGAAATTTCTTCACTTGCCATCCATCAAAAATCAAGATTAACAGTTATATTTGTTTAATTGACTAATTTGTCTCCCTCCCAATCCAGCAATCCTGGCGGGCTTTCCTCCTTTTTTTATTTTTACTATTTTTATTATTTTTTTTATGCAATGCTTGAAGCATGAATGCTTCCAGGCTCCAACTTCCTCCCTCCGTATTAGTTATTAATTATTTTTTTTTATAACATTAGTTATTAATATTATATATAAATTTACTTGTTTGGTAAGTTGGTAACTACTCTTTTTTTTTTTTGTGTGAGCAAAAAAAAAATTAGTTTTATATATATATATATTTAAAATAAACATTTTTAATTCTTATTTATATTATTAGTATTTTAGACTTTCAGATTATTAAAAATTATTTTTAGAACTTTAAAAATATGTATATATATGTCCCAACTGCACTTAAATACTTAATCGGGTCAAACGAGTTAGACGGGTTGACTCGCTTCAACTCGTTTTTTAATTGTGTCAAACGGGTTGACTCATCTATGACCCGTGCCCTTATACGGGTCACCCAAACCCGTTTATTTTCGTGTCGGGTTGCCGTGTCGGGTTGAAAATTGTCACCCCTATCTGTAGATATTACCACAAACATCTTGCGCTGAATTTTGTTTAATTGTCACTAGCTCGTACTATTGCCTTCCTGAACAGCACTCTAGTACCCGATGCTATTCTGGAATATGATTGATTAATATATATTTTTATAGCTAATACTTCCATACTTGGATCAATCACATTCCATGGAAGCATCTTATGTAGAAGGATTTGAACCGAAATCTTTTCTTGACATATTTTATAGTACACAATTGTTAAAGAGTGATACAGGTTGACTAGGGATGTCGCTTAAGTACTTATACTTTATTGTTTTGTCTTCAAAGCCAAAAAGAAATACTTCACTAGGACGAAAAAGAAGTTAATTATTTTGTCAATATCCTAATTTTGTATACTAATAACTATAACATCGTAAACTCTACGGGTAGATCAAATGGGGCGGGTATGTGGAAAGTTTTATGAGCTACGTCCTCGAACTCCATGAGATCACCTACTGTGAGACAAAAGAGAGTGTACATATACTGAATAATCAGTTTGTGGGGGTACTCTTCTTTAAAGTTATAACGATCCATCTTTTTACATATAAACAATATTGTTCGCTTTAGGTCTTAGCGTAAGAATTTTTCAATAGATCACCCAACAGTAATTGAGAACGCTTAACTCTAGCATTCGTTCTGAGTTTAGATCCCTCACGATTTAACATCCTTGTTGAAAGTAGAAGGACGACTAAGTCTTATAAACTAAACCACATATAATCTTCACCGTAGACAATGTGTACAACTACATGGACGTGATACCACAACTCACCCCACTTCATCTATTTTGATCTTCCTGTCTTAGGAGTCTTGACTCTAGGTTCTTGGACATCAAAAAAGTATTAAAATACTATGGGTACTTGTACTTTTATGTTTTACATTGGATAATGTCATGATTTTAGAACTTATTAGAAACAAATTTTGACAAATACTGGATTAAAAAATTTCCCCCCTACTTTCAGGATGCATTCATTGGAGGCATTGATACTAGTGTTGTGACGATGGTGTGGGCAATGTCCGAGCTCATCAAGAACCCTAGAGTCATGAACAAGGTACAAACTGAAATTAGAAGCTATGTCGGAAAGAAAATCAAAGTAGAGCCAAATGATATCCCAAATCTAACCTACTTAAAAATGGTGGTAAAAGAAACTCTACGAATGCACCCACCGGCGCCACTATTACTTCCACGAGAGACTTTACGCCAATGTAAGATTGGTGGTTATGATATCAAAACCCGAACTAGGGTTTTAATCAATGCGTACGCGATTGGAAGAGACCAAAATAGTTGGAAAAACCCTAGCGAGTTTTACCCAGAAAGGTTCGAGGACAGTGAGATTGACTTTGGAGGGAAACATTTTGAACTAGTACCATTTGGGGGAGGAAGAAGAGTGTGCCCTGCTGGGCCTATGGCTATTGCAACTATTGAGTACACATTGGCCAATCTTTTGTACTATTTTGATTGGGAACTTCCTAGTGGTTTGAAGAGAGAAGATATTAGTATGGAAGAGGAGGGTGGTGTTACTATCTACAAGAAAACACCTCTTTGTCTTGTGCCCATCAAGTATAAGTGTGCTTAGAGGTTGTGGTGTGTGTTTTTCCTAGTAATGATAAGAAGATTTTTGATTTTATATATGTATACATTTAGTGCTTTGTCTTTTTTCTTTCTTTCTATTTTCAACCCAAGCAGTATTTGCTATAAAACCAATCGGTGATATTGTGGATATCGCAGGTTGACTTACCCACAGCTTTTCTTTTCGAAATTCCAAATTCAAAACAAATGAGTCGCCACTTAATTTTTTAAAAGGGAAAATTAAGAAACCATTTCAAAAGGAAACTGATCTTTTAGAAACCAGAGATTAACTAGGTCCGGGGATTATGGAATGAGAGAGGAAGGAGCCCGTCGGACTAAAACACCCTCTCTCATCCTATCTTGCGATAGGCCTCTACTCAACATCCTTTTAATCAAATTTATTAATCTAAGCATGCCCTCAACTAATATATATATATACATATACATCACAAAAGCATGTCCAAAGGGTGTAAAATGGCAATTGACAAAATACCATTCAAAAAGCCACATAATTCAGGTAGCAAGCGACATGATATGCAATAGAGAACAAGTGAACTTACCCGGGATCCAGCAGCGATAGTAAACGTGCAATGCATGCGAACAAAAGAAAATCCTAAAAAAAAGAGTCTCTAATCACATATACACATAAGGCAAAACTTAATTCTAAGGTGTCGCGCATTAAGTCAAAAAATTAATAAAATCAAGAAATTAAGATAAACTAAAGAGGAGTCCTAGAAATCATACCTTAATAGCGCTACAAAACAAAGGGTTAGTCCACATGCTTCACATAATAATAATATGATATCAAACAATCAATCCTAATTCTCTAGCTTATGCCTAGCAAGCAATGAAATCCAACTTTATCCAATTACTAATTCTAATTATAAGCATTAATGTACATGAATTCATGAATATGAACAAGAGTAGGCTATTAACTATGAATTTATTCATTGATTTGAATCATTTAGCTTTGAGATTTAAGTCTAATTAATCATTATTAAAACATGGTTTAAGCTCTAAGTCATAAGAGAATCATTTAGGCCATTATTTACAAAGTTGGTCAAATGTGTCATAAAACTCTGAAAAATTGCAGAGAGCAGACCAGAACTTAAAAGAAATAAAAAGTAAATCTCCCATGGTTTGATCTTGGTGAATTTTGGACACGAGATGCCCCTGTGAGTCTAGTTTCCAAATCAAAAAGAAAATCAAGGTATCAACGGTCGGATCTCTGGGAAAAAGACAAACACCAGACACCACTCAGAGATGTACAACTCTCTGTCCAGAGATTTTGTTTGATTTTTTAAAAATAGTAAAATAATCCGAAATGCTTCATTCTTTTTAGGGGGCTTTCCTAACACATTAAATTACATGGAAAAAATTATTAGAGACCCCAAAAACTCCATTAGACTTCTGATTTATGAATTTCAAAATGGACTTGCTGTTCTGAAACTATTCTGAAACTCTGGACAGATTGTGGTTGGCTCACAAAACCCATGATCAAACCCTTCTAAACATAAAACCACCTTAAAACAAAAATTACAGTGGTAGAACTTTGAGTTATTGACACTTTCCCGTTGGTTTCACTTGATTTCAACGGTTAGATTTCGAATTAAAAATCCTTGATCAAAAACAGTTTGTGAACTCACTGTTTTCATTGGTCAAGTTCAACTTTATTTGTTAACCCCAACTATTAAACCAAGAAGTTGGACTTAAACTAAAACATTTTCCCCTACCATTTGATGATCATTGGAGACTAAAGACTTTTATATTTAGGGATTTCAAATGAAATATGAATAGACTTCATGAAATCCCAAGATGATGAACCTAAACCATAGAGATGAGTTTAGACCCAAAATGCTTTCTCCTATCACTTGATGGTCATTAGAGATGAAGACATGACTAAATCTCATGAGTTTTCAAGGAATATAAGAAAACTCCATGAAAACCCAAGCTTAGAGGACCCAAGTCATGAGTATGGACTTGGATCCATCTATGTGCTTATAAAATAGAATGATGATCAAACTTTGACTTCTATGTGGAGCATAAGCTTACATGGGATTCAAAAGATCACATTCAAGAGATTTCAAGAGAGATATTGAGAATCTCCAAGAGTCTCAAGAAGGAAGTATGAACAATAAAAGAAATGAAGCAAGGAAAACAAAATAGCTTGAGGATTCAAAGGAAAGAATGCAAATAAAACAACTTATGGTTAGAGGATCACCTCCAACTATGCTCAAAGTTTCTCTTCTTTGAAGATCTTCCAAGCTCTTCTCTCTAGTTCTCTAAACTCTCTCTTTTCTCTCTAACAATGTTGGTGTAATGGTAGTGTATTTCTTGTATGTTGTCCCCCCTCCCAATCTTTTTTTTCTTTGTTGATTCCCCCCCCATTTTCTCCATGAAGATACCTCTTCTTATATAGACAAAAACTACCAAGTATTTTCAGTGAATTCGGAGTAAAAGACATGTGTAAGCATCTCATTTGGTGGTACAATGTGTACTTTCTGAAATTATGCAGACTGCTGTCCAGCGCGGCAGTCCAGATGCTGACGCGGCAGTCCGTGAATGCCGCTGCGGCACTTCATGAATGCCGTTGCGGCACTTCATGACTGCCGTGCGGCATTCATCAAATGCCGCGTCAATTAATGGATTGCCGCATTTTTGTCAGTCTTACTTTATCAGTTTTTTGTTCTTATTTGCATGCGCATACGTATTGCTCTGCAAAATACAGACTTTAAAAGCGAACGGCAGTCAGAAATCTGTGCCGGCACTCGGTGAACGCCGGAACGGCACTCTCTGACTGCCGCGCGGCACTCAGGGAGTGCCGCGGAAGTCTGCTGTGTGCCGTTTTTTGGCTAAAGTTCCCCTTTTAGGTCTTTTCTCTTTTTGAAACAAATTATTTTTGAATATCTTTTCCAAAAGTTGTGTTTTATATCCGAATTCCCCTAAATACCTGGTATTTTCTCCTTTCTGTGAAATTTTATCGCGTTTTGGAGATTTTCTGAAGAGCTTGGAATACTTCAATTTTTCGGTCCTTGTCATCATCGGACTTCTAGGTGACACTCTCCTAAATTCGACGTTAGGTCAAAATTGGGGTGTCTACAGTTTGCCCCTCTTCGGCAGAGCTTGTGGGGCAACGCGTGCCAAAAGTGAATGTCGAAGCCTGTGTGAAGACAAGCCTTTGACCAGACCGTCGAATTTAGGTAAAAACAAAATGCGTTGCAAAAAAAAAAAGAACATGCGTGCGGCAATGGTTCATGCTGGTCGTGCTCGATGATGAGCTGCCTACGTATCCATTCAGGAATCAGACCAAGACGTAGTTCGGGCAGGAGCCAAACATACACAAACGCAAATAGTCATACGGATGAATGCACCTATCTTATTGTGATGCACGTGCTCAAGCAATTTCGTGCTCCATGTAATGCCTATGCGACATATTGTTCTTTCTTAGTACCAAAAAGCAACCTATGCCATTCTACTCATGATGTCATTCCATTCTGGGAGAGTCATGACCGTCATAGATGCGCTTACTATGTTTAATTCTCTGACATTCTTCAAGAGTCATCTAATCGTCTAGGATGCGCTACGCGCCTTATACCTTGGTGTCAAATTAGAAACCACGCTTTCCGAAAGATTGAGGTGCGCTTCGCGCCTTATAATCGGGTGTCTTCCAAAAATCATCTGATCGACTGAGATGCGCTACGCGCCTTATACTCCGGTGTCAAATCAGGAACCACGCTGAAAGACTGAGATGCGCTACGCGCCTTATACCCCGGTGTCTTCCAAAAAACCATCTGATCGACTGAGATGCGCTACGCGCCTTATACTCCGGTGTCAAATCAGGAACCACGTTGAAAGACTGAGATGCGCTACGCGCCTTATACCCCGGTGTCTTCCAAAAATCATCTGATCGACTGAGATGCGCTACGCGCCTTATACTCCGGTGTCAAATCAGGAACCACGCTGAAAGACTGAGATGCGCTACGCGCCTTATACCCCGGTGTCTTCCAAAAATCATCTGATCGACTGAGATGCGCTACGCGCCTTATACTCCAGTGTCAAATCAGGAACCACGCTGAAAGACTGAGATGCGCTACGCGCCTTATACCCCGGTGTCTTCAAAAAAATCATCTGATCGACTGAGATGCGCTACGCGCCTTATACTCTAGTGTCAAATCAGGAACCACGCTGAAAGGCTGAGATGCGCTACGCGCCTTATACCCCGGTGTCTTCCAAAAATCATCTGATCGACTGAGATGCGCTACGCGCCTTATACTCTGGTGTCAAATCAGGAACCACGCTGAAAGACTGAGATGCGCTACGCGCCTTATACCCCGATGTCTTCCAAAAATCATCTAATCGACTGAGATGCGCTACGCGCCTTATACTCCGGTGTCAAATCAGGAACCACGCTGAAAGACTGAGATGCGCTACGCGCCTTATACCCCGGTGTCTTCCAAAAATTATCTGATCGACTGAGATGCGCTACGCGCCTTATACTCCGATGTCAAATCAGGAACCACGCTGAAAGACTGAGATGCGCTACGCGCCTTATACCCCGGTGTCTTCCAAAAATCATCTGATCGACTGAGATGCGCTACGCGCCTTATACTCTGGTGTCAAATCAGGAACCACGCTGAAAGACTGAGATGCGCTACGCGCCTTATACTCCGGTGTCAAATCAGGAACACGCTGAAAGACTGAGATGCGCTACGCGCCTTATACTCCGGTGTCTTCCAAAAATCATCTGATCGACTGAGATGCGCTACGCGTCTTATACTCCGGTGTCGATTTGACTCAAATCAATCCAATATTTCAAAACTCGCGAGTCGACCAAACTCACAAGAATTTCTTTTCAAATTTCTAAAATAGGAGTCGAATCAGACTCCAAGAATTTTTCTATTCCTCACAATTGGGAGCTGAATCGGACTCAAAGAATTTTCAGATTTCCAAATTGGGAGTCGGATTGACCCGAACGATTTTAAACTTTCAAAGAGAATTTCAATTTTCCAAATCGGAGTCAACTCGACTAAACGAAAATTTCAATTTTCAACATTGGAGTCAATTTGAAAAGAATTTTAATTTTTGAAATCGGCAGTTTGAATGAGACTCGAAGAATTATTGAGTACTAATGCAAATGCGAGGTTGCCATTGATGACTAACACAGATGCTCGCGAGGATTAGCAAGGATTGCCATTGAGGACTAACAGAGATTGCCATTGAGGACTATAGTAGGTGCCATTGAGGACTAACAAAAATGATGCTGCCATTGAGGACTAATGCAAGGTTGCCTTTGAGGACCAAGGTTGCCTTTGAGGACTAACAAAAATGACGTTGTCATTGAGGACTAATGCAAAGTTGCTATTGAGGGCTAATGCAGATGTCATTGAGGACTAATGCAAGGTTGCTATTGAGGGCTAATGCAGATGCCATTGAGGACTAATGAAGATGCCATTGAGGACTAATTAAGATGCCGTTGAGGACTAATTAAGATGCCGTTGAGGACCAAGGTTGCCTTTGAGGGCTAACAAAAATGATGTTGCCATTGAGGACTAATGCAAGGTGCCATTGAGGACTAACAAAAATGATGCTGCCATTGAGGACTAATGCAAGGTTGCCATTGAGGACTAACAAAAATGATGCTGCCATTGAGGACTAATGCAAGGTTGCCATTGAGGGCTAATGCAGATGCCATTGAGGACTAATGAAGATGCCATTGAGGACTAATTAAGATGCCGTTGAGGACTAACAAAAATGATGTTGCCATTGAGGACTAATGCAAGGTGCCATTGAGGACTAACACCGATGATGCTGCCATTGAGGACTAATGCAAATGAAGAGAAACTGTCATGGAGGACTAATGTTTATGAAGAGAAGCAGCCATTGAGGGCTAATGCTTGTTCAGGAGTCTCGTCGTGCTTAAAGAACCAAATTTCAATATTCGGAGTCATTTCAGACTCCAGGAATTGATTTCACAAAAGTTCGGGAGTCCGCGGACTCACAGAGTTAATTTTTCAAAATTTGAGGAGTTTTCAGATTCAAAGAATTTGAACGGAGCTGATAGAAAGAATAATTTTATGCATTTGCGGACCTTTGGAAGAAACACATCGATTTTGTCCAAAGAGGGAAGTCACCTTTGCCCCTAGTATTGGACTCTTCTTATATTGCCACTTTAGCACTATGTTGTGATAGTGTTCAAAACCTCTGCTCGTATTGCTCTTAGGATGCTCATGGAGACTTTTCAAATCTTTATTCATCATCTTAAACCCACACATTTGAGACCATTTATTGACTCATCAAAGGAGGACATACCTAACAAAGCTAGTTACTCAAGATGACTGACTCAAACTCTACATTCATTATGAATCAATGTGCTTTCATTCCGAATAATGTATCATCTCACTTTTCATTTATTCATCATCTTACGAATGGCAGTGTTTTGCTGATAAACCGACACTTTGAAAACTTCCCCTTTTTGATTTAGCGAATTCTTTGCCTATCTAGAGTGTGCTTCAAATTAGTGCTTTAGCTTATAAAAGGCACTCTATTTCGATCCTTTCAAAACAAACTTGATTACTTGAGAACTTACCTCTGGCACAGAGGGATTTTGGCAAACAAAGTTTGCCCCTAGTCTTAAGGGCAAATAGGCTCATCCAAGGGTTTTGAGAACATGATGGTACAGGATGCCTGCAGTGCATTTACTCCCAACCTAGAGATAGTCATCATGAATGTGGTGGGCTGAAGCGGGAAACCCAATGCTGATGGGCAAACTTTGTTTGCCCCTGGTTTGGCAATACATATATGGCTCTAGGCAAACACAAGTTTGCCCCTAGTCTGAAGGAAGGAAACCAAAGGTGCAAAGGGTGATGCTTTCGGTTTAGGAATGGTTATGGACCGAGAACCTTGGGAGGTTCGCCTACTTATCCCCACCAGGTCCAAAATAGTTCGGGCAAGACCTGAATGAAAGATAGCATGAGATGATGAGGTGATGACCGAACCGAGCAGGTTGCCTACGTATCCCCAAGTGGGAATCAGGTCAAAGCGTAGTTCATCAATTCTGGAGGTCTTGAAAAAAAAAGGCTTCAAGAATTGGTGGGCTTTTCGAGCCATGTTGCCATTTGGGTCTAGGGAGTGCATGTCACTTGTGGTAGCCCTTGTATAGCATGATGAACTACTTCTTCCTTTATTCTTTTTCTTTCCTCTTTTCTTTTCTTTTTTTTTTCTTTTTTTATTTGACGGTTGATTCTTTAACCTTTTCACTAGCCAGTTAATCTTTACAACTCTCATCATGTTTTATTCATATTCTATCATATTCATAAAGTAATATCAGCTCTTCAAATCTTTATTTTTCAAAGATATCTCTGCATTGTTTTAGGCTCACTTAGGATTTGAGCCTCCCACGAAAATTTTGAAGCTGATAAGTCTCTCTTCTTATTTTCAACATCTTTTCTTTGTTTAGAACAACACAAAGCCTTGAGATAGTTCATGTGCCAATGATCTACTTTGAAGTGCTCAAGAATTCTCAATCTATTCTCTGCCTTTTCTTTTCTTTTTCCTTTCTTTTCTCTACCTTACTATCTCTTATTCTTTCCATGATTTTGACTGGCTAGGATTAGGATTTTTGAGATCAACACGTATCTTATTTTTGCTCTAAATTTTGCCTAGGCGCCCTTCCGGGTTTTCATCCTAGCGAGCTCTTTCTTCTTTTTTTTTTTCTTTTTTTTTTTTTTGTGCTCTAACTTTTGCCTAGGCGCCCTTCCGGGTTTTCATCCTAGCGAGCTCTTTTTCTTTTTCTTTTTCTTTTCTTTTTTTGGAATAAGAAGTTCATTAAAATGTCTGGCTACCATCAAGGATCCAGTTTATGGCTTTAGACTGGTTGGGCTCATATTTTAGGCTTGGTATTTGAGAGAAGGGGATGGTGAGCAAGCTTCAAGTTCCAAGTTCATCTTTTCAAGATTGAGCAAGAGCATCTTTAAATTCTTAAAGTAAAGCTAATCAATTCTCTACTTCTCCATGGTTTTGGCACAAAATTTGCTTTGATCACTTGGGGATCCTTTTCAATGCAAAGATTTATCAACAAAGTATTTTCCGTGATCATTGAAAAAGTAAATTTATTTATTTATTTATTTTTTTTTTTTTTTTGGCTTAATGATCCATAAATTCACGGCTTGGCACAATGAATCAAGCAAATGAGATTTTTTTCAACTAGTAGGGAAGGAGGATTACATCACTCGACTCGATAATCTCGACAAAGACTTGCAAACAGACTTGATAACAGACTGACCAGAAGACTCGACTGGACTTGACATTCGACTCCAACCTAACATAACTCGACTGCCGGACTTGACTTGGTCTCAATTGGAGTGTCACAGATGATTTTCAATTCATTAAATTTCCAAGAGCATCTATATTTACTTTAGCAGCAGCGGTTCCAAACACTATCACCTCACTAGCATTTCCTTCAGGTTCGTCATTCCCCTTCTGCATCTTTGTAGGAGCATCATTTGCCTTCATGGCCCAATTTTCAGTCGAATGGCCCTTCTCTAACTCATACCGAGTATTGTCAATGCCTTTTTCGATTCTGTTGATTGGGTTAGGGCCAATTGGTTGTTGCACATTCATAGAGGCAACAAATTCCTTGAGAGTGCTCAGCAATGGCTGTGATTGAAAGGACTGCACGTCATGCCAAACGTCACTTGATGGGTTCAGCAAAGGAGTGATGATTTTATGCTCGATGAGATCTTGGATATCATGACGGAGCTTCATGCAATGGTTAGTCGTGTGACCAGGGGTTTGGTGGTAGGCGCAGTACCAAGAAAGGTCACATTTGCGAGGTAAGGGATTTGGTAGTGGCTTTGGGTCCAGGGGGTTGAGGTGACCATTCTTGACAAGGTGACCAAGGGCCATGGATAATGGCATGCCAAGGTTGGTGAAGATTCTCGGCTTGCGGGCTTGGTTTGATTTTGAGTTCGACTCTAAGCTAGAGGTGGTTTTTGGGTTGAGATGTGGACTTGGAATAGCTCTTTGATTAGTTGGGATTGGGCCTAGATGTGGGCTTTGGTGAATGGTTAGATTTGGACATGGGCTTTGGTGATTGATTGGTCTTGGATGCATAGCTGGTTTTGGACATGGGCTTTGGTGCATGGCTGGATTTGGACATGCCTGTTGGTGCTTCTTTAAGCAATCCATTATTCTCTGATCCATCTTTTCCTCAACAAGGCCCATTTGATCTCTTAATAATTGAATGAACTCAAGCATGACCCTCTCCAATTGCTTCACCCTTGAATCTTGTTGCTCAACGGTGGCCTGCAGTTTGCTCACTTTCTCTTCCAAATCTCTTAATGCCATTGGCGGACCAATCTCAAAATGACGGTCCATGTTCTCCTAAAAATCAAGAAGACGAACCCAAGAGGTTAGAAGTGTCCTCACTCGGGGATCTGGTTGTTCCACTCTTTCTACAGGTTCACGACATGAAAAGGCCCGCATGCAGAATTGAATAGTAAGGGAATTTTTTAGGGACTCTGATCTTAACTGGGAAGGAGATGTTGTGAGTTTATACGCTACACATATGTAATGATATCGATTGCAAAATATACATGCTCTTATGATTTGATGCATGCACTGCACGCATGGCACACGAATGAAATGCAAGTGTGTGTGTGTGCCTACTCTATATGCCAAAGAAACGAAAAAATCTAATCCTAACACATAAGCACATAAGCACATAAAACCCTTACCCATGTCAAGTACGATGATTTCTCCATTCATTGTGACCCTCTTTACCCTTCGATGTCTGGAAATTTTAGGGTTTTCGAAATTCATTTGAAAAGCATTTCTGATGAAATCTTTAGAAAACAATTTTCAAGAATTTTGGATCACGCTTTTCAAAAAGTGATTGGGTTGAAACTCTTGTTTTGAAAAGTGTCTTAGCTGATGAATAACCTTGGTTTGGCTCTGAAGTTTTAATCAAAAAATGAACTGCCAATTTTTTTGAAAAAGCGATTGAAAACTTTGGGATAAAGATGGCAAAAATATGTTTGCTTTTAAAGATGGATTTAAAATTCTTTGGGCAGAAGGATCACATGATCGGATTATCACCGTACTTTTCATGAATTTGGATACATACAAGGTCAATGATGCTTAGCTAAACATGATATAAGAAGTATAATTTCATAATCAAGGTTCAGCATGTGCTCCAAATGTTGTGGAACATGAGGAGGAATTGCTAAAAGGTGATGAAAAGATTATACGTCTTTTATCAAGCTAGTATTGTCATCATCTCAAATAATCCCTTCCGGGCACACAAAACTTCCTAGCACATAACCCTAATCGAGAATTGATTTCCTAAGATTGAAAGGTTCTACAGAAGCTATCATGCAAAGGCTGGGTTTTGGTCAAATAAGGGACCCTTGACACACACCCGATAGGATGCTTCATATACCAAATCATGGTACGAGATCAAGGGTGATCACACAGTCCCATGATGACTTGACCGACCGGGTTGCCCCGAGCCTCCAAGGTCATAGTTCCGTGCAATCGACTGGCTGGACATGCAAGTGAAATGCAACAGGCACACAAAGATTAATTAGTTCAATTAAAAGGATGTTTTCAAGTCTAATCCTCGAGCGAACCCAAAATCAGAATTCTGGTCTGCGAAACCAGAGATTCTGGGTTCGATCCCCAGCAGAGTCGCCAGATTGTGGATATCGCAGGTTGACTTACCCACAGCTTTTCTTTTCGAAATTCCAAATTCAAAACAAATGAGTCGCCACTTAATTTTTTAAAAGGGAAAATTAAGAAACCATTTCAAAAGGAAACTGATCTTTTAGAAACCAGAGATTAACTAGGTCCGGGGATTATGGAATGAGAGAGGAAGGAGCCCGTCGGACTAAAACACCCTCTCTCATCCTATCTTGCGATAGGCCTCTACTCAACATCCTTTTAATCAAATTTATTAATCTAAGCATGCCCTCAACTAATATATATATATACATATACATCACAAAAGCATGTCCAAAGGGTGTAAAATGGCAATTGACAAAATACCATTCAAAAAGCCACATAATTCAGGTAGCAAGCGACATGATATGCAATAGAGAACAAGTGAACTTACCCGGGATCCAGCAGCGATAGTAAACGTGCAATGCATGCGAACAAAAGAAAATCCTAAAAAAAAGAGTCTCTAATCACATATACACATAAGGCAAAACTTAATTCTAAGGTGTCGCGCATTAAGTCAAAAAATTAATAAAATCAAGAAATTAAGATAAACTAAAGAGGAGTCCTAGAAATCATACCTTAATAGCGCTACAAAACAAAGGGTTAGTCCACATGCTTCACATAATAATAATATGATATCAAACAATCAATCCTAATTCTCTAGCTTATGCCTAGCAAGCAATGAAATCCAACTTTATCCAATTACTAATTCTAATTATAAGCATTAATGTACATGAATTCATGAATATGAACAAGAGTAGGCTATTAACTATGAATTTATTCATTGATTTGAATCATTTAGCTTTGAGATTTAAGTCTAATTAATCATTATTAAAACATGGTTTAAGCTCTAAGTCATAAGAGAATCATTTAGGCCATTATTTACAAAGTTGGTCAAATGTGTCATAAAACTCTGAAAAATTGCAGAGAGCAGACCAGAACTTAAAAGAAATAAAAAGTAAATCTCCCATGGTTTGATCTTGGTGAATTTTGGACACGAGATGCCCCTGTGAGTCTAGTTTCCAAATCAAAAAGAAAATCAAGGTATCAACGGTCGGATCTCTGGGAAAAAGACAAACACCAGACACCACTCAGAGATGTACAACTCTCTGTCCAGAGATTTTGTTTGATTTTTTAAAAATAGTAAAATAATCCGAAATGCTTCATTCTTTTTAGGGGGCTTTCCTAACACATTAAATTACATGGAAAAAATTATTAGAGACCCCAAAAACTCCATTAGACTTCTGATTTATGAATTTCAAAATGGACTTGCTGTTCTGAAACTATTCTGAAACTCTGGACAGATTGTGGTTGGCTCACAAAACCCATGATCAAACCCTTCTAAACATAAAACCACCTTAAAACAAAAATTACAGTGGTAGAACTTTGAGTTATTGACACTTTCCCGTTGGTTTTACTTGATTTCAACGGTTAGATTTCGAATTAAAAATCCTTGATCAAAAACAGTTTGTGAACTCACTGTTTTCATTGGTCAAGTTCAACTTTATTTGTTAACCCCAACTATTAAACCAAGAAGTTGGACTTAAACTAAAACATTTTACCCTACCATTTGATGATCATTGGAGACTAAAGACTTTTATATTTAGGGATTTCAAATGAAATATGAATAGACTTCATGAAATCCCAAGATGATGAACCTAAACCATAGAGATGAGTTTAGACCCAAAATGCTTTCTCCTATCACTTGATGGTCATTAGAGATGAAGACATGACTAAATCTCATGAGTTTTCAAGGAATATAAGAAAACTCCATGAAAACCCAAGCTTAGAGGACCCAAGTCATGAGTATGGACTTGGATCCATCTATGTGCTTATAAAATAGAATGATGATCAAACTTTGACTTCTATGTGGAGCATAAGCTTACATGGGATTCAAAAGATTACATTCAAGAGATTTCAAGAGAGATATTGAGAATCTCCAAGAGTCTCAAGAAGGAAGTATGAACAATAAAAGAAATGAAGCAAGGAAAACAAAATACCTTGAGGATTCAAAGGAAAGAATGCAAATAAAACAACTTATGGTTAGAGGATCACCTCCAACTATGCTCAAAGTTTCTCTTCTTTGAAGATCTTCCAAGCTCTTCTCTCTAGTTCTCTAAACTCTCTCTTTTCTCTCTAACAATGTTGGTGTAATGGTAGTGTATTTCTTGTATGTTGTCCCCCCTCCCAATCTTTTTTTTTCTTTGTTGATTCCCCCCCATTTTCTCCATGAAGATACCTCTTCTTATATAGACAAAAACTACCAAGTATTTTCAGTGAATTCGGAGTAAAAGACATGTGTAAGCATCTCATTTGGTGGTACAATGTGTACTTTCTGAAATTATGCAGACTGCTGTCCAGCGCGGCAGTCCGTGAATGCCGCTGCGGCACTTCATGACTGCCGTGCGGCATTCATCAAATGCCGCGTCAATTAATGGATTGCCGCATTTTTGTCAGTCTTACTTTATCAGTTTTTTGTTCTTATTTGCATGCGCATACGTATTGCTCTGCAAAATACAGACTTTAAAAGCGAACGGCAGTCAGAAATCTGTGCCGGCACTCGGTGAACGCCGGAACGGCACTCTCTGACTGCCGCGCGGCACTCAAGGAGTGCCGCGGAAGTCTGCCGTGTGCCGTTTTTTGGCTAAAGTTCCCCTTTTAGGTCTTTTCTCTTTTTGAAACAAATTATTTTTGAATATCTTTTCCAAAAGTTGTGTTTTATATCCGAATTCCCCTAAATACCTGGTATTTTCTCCTTTCTGTGAAATTTTATCGCGTTTTGGAGATTTTCTGAAGAGCTTGGAATACTTCAATTTTTCGGTCCTTGTCATCATCGGACTTGGAGGTGACACTCTCCTAAATTCGACGTTAGGTCAAAATTGGGGTGTCTACAGATATTGTGTTGGAATTTGACTTCTTGATCACCAAAAAAAAGAAAGATATTGCAGTAAACTTTCATGAAATATAGTGAAAGTTAAGTCCTTCGTATTTTTTATAATATAAAAAAAATGCATTGGTATTAGAACTAGTCGAAAACGGTGCAATGGACAGATATTTGTCAAAAATATGAATTCGTGTCAACTTTTTGGGAAAATGGTGAATCAATAAAAGAAAAAACCAAACGACACAATATAAAAATACAAGGGAAATACCCTAAAATATACAATAAGGGCAACCAAAAGCATTTAGGCGATGCAACAGTGGATGAGAAGCTTTCTAAGGCCAGAGACCAATAAAAAGACCCCATCCAAACAAAAGAACACGGGAACAAGGTCAAATATTTGGATCATTTCTCCACTTAATTCGTGTCGACTTAAATAGCAGAAACGTCAAATATTTGTGTAGAGGTAACAATAACAACGGTTGAAATACCTTGTACCAAATTGTAGTAGTTAGGTTCAATATCCAATTTTCTAATGAAATGTCAGGCCGTAAACGAATTCAAGGACATAAATCTTATGTTCTTGAATGACAAAAGTGCATAGCCAAACAGACCTCATACTCATTATAGCAAGTATTTCAATGTTAGAATAGAAATGTATATATTTAGATGGAACAAACATTCCAAAACTCTGTGGACAGAGAGGTTGGTGAACCTTTTGAGACTCTAGTGTTGTAGCAATGTCACCATTGTACAAAACTATCTTAGAGTAGCTTCATATATATTTATATATATATATAATATGTATATGCATATGTATATGCAAAGTCCTTCTAATGAAGGATCATCATTTTAAGAAAGGTTGGCAATAAAGGCACCTTCATTTTTTAATTAGGGCACCTAAATTTAAGTTAAAAAAAAAATCAGTTTTTTACATTTTACTTTAATTAGTAAGGGGGTAATACTTGGGGCACAACCAAATCCACAACCTCCATTTTGTGTCTATCTCTCTCTCTTGATGGGTCCCACAGTGCCAGTGACCCCACAGTGCCCACTAGGCCCACAGTGCCAGTGACCCCACAGTGCCCACTAGGAGAGAGATAGACACAAAATGGAAGTTAATTGTGGGACCCATCAAGAGAGAGAGATAGACACAAAATGGAGGTTGTGACTTTGGTTGTGCCCCAAGTATTACTCTTAGTAAGGGTACCTCACTTATTTTACTATATATATGTATATTGTAGGCTTAACCATACTTTACTCCCCAAAAATGATAGGGATACACACCAAACGACACACTAACTTTAAATGCATGTACCATGTGCTGTGTAAGTGATGCACAGAAAAGTGTAAAAAATTTAAACAGCACAGGGTACATGCATTTAAAGCACAGTGTGTTGTTTGGTGTGTCATTTGGTGTGTATCCCTATCATTGTTGTATACACCCTCTTAGTTTGCCCTTTATGTCAATTTGGTCCCTGTAGTTTAAAAAGTGTCATTCTAGTCCCTATAGTTTCATAAGTGTGTCATTTTAGTCCTCAAACTTTTTTGTGACAAAGTTTTTACTTTCAGTGACAAAATTATTCATCACCAAGTGACTTAGTGGACTTTTTGGACACACTTATGAACCTATAGAGACTAAAGTGACACTTTCCAAATTATAGGAGCATACATAATTAGGTATTATATATATTTTTTCATAAATATTATCAAATTAAAAGATATTCAAAGAAAAAAAAAATAATAATAATAATAATAAATTTGGTACTTGCAACACTGTTACTTGCATTATAGAGTTTTATAACAGCTGAACTTGCTAGTAATCCTTCTTCCAATGCAAGATGCTTTGCAATTTCTATGGCTTTGTCACTTGATATCTGGTTATCATAAGACCATTAGATTATACAAAAGGGAAAATGATGTGGCTACTAAATTACAATAAGTATAAATCTGGAATAAATACGACGCATGCCAAACACACACACATACACACACACGCGCGCGCGCAAACGTAATTTCACCATAAAGTGTAATAAATTGATGATGCAAAGAAAAAATCTAGAAACTTGATATGGGTAAATTCATAATATTGTACAACATATGCTCAGGAGGATCATGTGACACCTATCGAGAAGAGAGAAGAATCAGAATTAATGAAAACATAAAAAACTTACAAGAGAAGAAGTCAAATCGAAGAAGACGCTAAATACAGATTAAGAGTTAATAGAGAAAGAAATCAGAAGTAGCCAATGTCACGACCCATCCCACTACGCGTGGAAATAGGACACGTGGCACGCCACCAAAGCTCATCCAAACATCCTCTAACGATACGCAGCGGAAAGAACTATAAAACAACCCTGAGTAATTTAAAACTTTAGGAACATTTCCCTCTGAGTTGACAAATCCATTGAAAATTTGAGTTACAAAAAGTTTTGGCCAATTGAAAACACGTCCAAAAGAATCATTTTTGTAAAACAGAGGTTCAGTCGACTGTGCCTAGGGTCCAGTCGACTGTGCCTAGCAGAAACCAAAACCCTAAATTCTCAACAGAGGTTCAGTCGACTGATCAGGGAACCCAGTCGACTGCACCGGCGACTGATCCAGGTCCCCAGTCGACGGTGTTAAGCAGAACTAAAAATGCAACTTACTCAAAAGGGGTCCAGTCGACTGCGTTATGGCACAGTCGACTGGTTTTGCCATATATAGAAGCAGTAGCCAAAATCAACAGTGACTCAGTCGACTGATCAATGGTCCAGTCGACTGTTTCTATTACTATTCACTTTCAGTGTCTCAAACACACGAGATCCAGTCGACTGATACAGGGTCCAGTCGACTGCTCCCCTGCTGGGCAGCCCTGTAATGAAAATTAACAACACATGCCTCTCCACAATCAACACCAACACAACCCCAACTGAAAATTCAACATTCAAAACATAATTACAAACGTTCAATTTATAAGATTACAATACTACGAAACTAATCCATGGTTCTATTACAACATATTACGAAAACCCAAATCCTTATACAAGTTTTAGGATTTAAACAAAAACATATACAAGTGATTTCCCCGGCGTTCTTTAACGTCCTCACTCATCACGCTTCTTCTTGTCTTTCTGCTTACCTGCAATGGAGTACATCTCCACTGCTCAGCTATATGCTGACCGTACAATTCTAAATGTATGCTTATATGACAGTTCATGGTTTAAGCATCTAAAACACATAGAAATAGTCTCTGGGGTGAGTGGTACGCATTCATCCGGTCGATGCCGTAGGAGGCCCACCTCTCCCACGCATCTCGTACACTGGTTGGGCCTTCCTCCATACCAGGTACAGTGTCCTGGTTGGGCCCACCTCCAATCCAGACACTTCCACAATTCCAACTCCATTAAATCACAATCAACATCATGATCCTCAAAGGTTCGAGGAGCTTACCCCGGAAGAATTTGCACCAAACTCCCCTTTGACCCAAGTAGACACATAACATACTCACATAAACAGTTATACGTGCTTTTCTCATAATTTTACGTGCATAATTAACGGGCCTAACTAATACATGAATTTCGCCCGGATCCAAGGATATCAAAGTTGATATTCAAAACATGAAAATCCATATATTTTATAGATCTAGAACACATACCTCGTGCGATCTCTCCGAAACTTTGAAGGATCGTCTAGGGGGCTAAATAAACGTCGGATTTCGAATTATACGCGATTCCTACTAGTTTTACCTGATTTTCCCCAATAGTTTAGAATTAATATTTTTACAAAAATTGGCCAAACACAGCCTAAGTAGGATCAAAACGTAGATCTTACCTCCACGATTTCAAATATGAAATCTGGAGAAAATCTGACGGATGGAAGGTCGTCGTATGTCGCCTGCAAGCTCGAGCAACCAAATCTCCCTTCTCTCTCCTCTCTCTAGATATTTGTGAGTTTTGGATGAGAATGAAATCTTACCCCCACCTATGTATAGAAAAACTCTTCAGAAATCGCGTTTACCTCCCCACGAGTTCCCCAAACTTCTAATTAGCTCCCAAAACTTCGCACACGTCCATTTTATAACTTTACAAGTGAAAACTATAAATTTCAAAAGTTTTCGACTAGGTTTCGTTTGGGTCCAAAAATAACGTCCGAAAACTATATTCTGTGGAATCTCTACACAAACCTACCTTTTTAATTAACGTATCACTCACGTTCTCACCACAGTTCTCAAAATGATATACTAAAGTATCCAATTACCAGAATTATACTACACAGGTATAATTACTATTCACAGGAATACCAGATAAAGTCAAATAATATTTAAATCATATAAATGTCATTTACTCAAGCTCATGCAATATGGACTGCCATGTTCCCGTGTCCTCACTGACACCTTACCGTTGACTCACAGTCAACCCCAACTCAAATTATTAATAACATTAATAATTTCAAAATCTCAAATGATGCATTTTCAAAATCATAAATTTCCGGAACGGGTGTGACAACTCTCCCCTCCAAAAAGGAAGTTTGTCCCCAAACTTTACCTCATACGTCGAATAAGTATGGATACTCAGTCTTCATGTCTTCCTCATTTTCCCACGTAGCCTCCTCCGTCGTATGGCTACGCCATAGCACTTTCACCATTGGAATTGTTTTAGTTCTCAAGACTTGTTCCTTTTGATCTAGAATCTCTATCGGTTGTTCCACATAAGTCAAGTCTCCCTGAATCTGCAGCGGTTCAGGTACAATAATCTTACTTGTATCAGTCATACAACGTCTCAACATAGACACATGAAACACATTGTGCACATGTTCCAACTCTGATGATAAAGCCAATCTATAAGCCACCGGCCCTACTCTTTCTAGGATCTCAAAAGGTCCCATGAATCTTGGATTGAGTTTTCCCCTCTTTCCAAATCGTACAATGCCTTTCGAAGGCGATACTCGCAAATGTACAAAATCTCCAACCTCAAAATTCATCGGTTGTTGTTTCCAGTCCGCATAGCTCTTATAACAGCTCTGAGCTACCTTAAGTCGCTCTTGAATCAACTTCACCTTCTCAGTAGTCACCTGTATTAACTCAGGTCCTAATAACTTCCTTTCTCCAACCTCAGTCCAACAAATTGGTGATCGACACTTACGCCCATACAAAGCTTCATATGGTGCCATACCAATACTTGACTGAAATCCGTTGTTATACGCAAATTCAATCAATGGTAGATGCTTCTCCCAATCACTCCCAAAATCTAATACACAAAGTCTCAACATATCCTCTAGCGTCTAAATCATGCGCTCTGACTGTCCATCGATCTGAGGATGAAATGCAGTACTGAAACTCAATTTCGTACCCATAGCCTTTTGCAAACTTCCTCAAAACCTTGACGTAAAACTACTATCACGATATGATACAATCACAGCTGGGACTCCATGTAGTTTTACAATCTCTTTCACATACATTTTCGCTAATTTGGACGGTTTAGTCGTCTTGATCGGTAGAAAATGAGCTGACTTGGTTAATCGGTTAACTATAACCCAAATCTTATCATTCTTATTGAGTGATCGGGGAAATCCTGAAACAAAGTCCATCGTGATTTCGTCCCACTTCCATTCCGACACTGGCAATGGCTGTAGTAACCCGCGGGTACTTGTCTCTCCGCTTTGATCTGTTGACATGCCAAACATTTAGATACAAACTTAGCGACTTCACGCTTCATATCCTTCCACCAGAAGTTTTCTCTTAAGTTTCTGTACATCTTATTACTTCCCGGGTGCACTGAATATTTCGTACTATGAGCTTCCTCCAAAAGTCGTTCCTTCAGGTCTTTCACATTCGGTACACATAATCGGTTCTCCAACTTCAGAATTCCTTGTTCTAATACTAAACCAGATCGCTTTCCCAAAGGTATCTCGTCTCTCATTTTGCACAAATAGACATCGTTAAATTATTCTTTCTAAATCTCATCAATAATATCTGGGTGTGCCATGATTGCCATCATTAAGCCACCACTAACCTCTGGTATCACATCCAAGTCCAAACGTTCCATTTCTTTTACCAATTCTTTTTGTTGTGTTAGCTCGTCGGCTAAATTCCTTTGCGTCTTTCGGCTTAATTCATCGACTACTACATTTGCCTTTCCCGGATGGTACTCAATCGAAAGATCGTAATCCTTTATCAACTCCAACCATCTTCACTGTCTCATATTCAAGTCCCGTTGGGTGAAAATATATTTCAAACTTTTGTGGTCCGTGAATATCTCGTACTTTTCTCCGTACAGGTAGTGTCTCCAAATTTTCAAAGCATGAATTACCGCGGCTAATTCGAGATCGTGAGTTGGATAATTAACCTCATGTGTCTTCAACTGTCTAGAAGCATAAGCAATCACTTTACCACCTTGCATCAACACACATCCCAACCCTTGATGCGACGCATCACTATAGATCACAAACCCCTCAGTTCCGGATGGTATTGTCAAAATAGGTGCTCTCGTCAACCGTGACTTCAACTCTTGGAAATTGTCTTCACATTCCTAACTCCATTCAAAAATAACACCCTTTCTCATTAATTTTGTCATCGGCAATGAAATCTTCGAGAAATGTTCAATAAAACGACGGTAGTATCCCGCTAATCCCAAGAAACTTTGAATTTCAGATACGGATGTCGGCCTTTGCCAATTAGATACAACTTCTACTTTGTGAGGATCAACTGATACTCCATTCTTGTCAATTACGTGACCAAGAAAAGTAATACTAGACAACCAAAATTCACATTTCTTGAATTTACCAAATAATTGTTTATCTCGCAATCTCTGAAGTATCAATCTCAAATAATTCTCGTGTTTTATCTCACTTGGCAAATAAACAAGGATATCGTCGATGAACACTATCACAAAATCATCCAAATAGTCCTTAAAGACTCGGTTCATAAGATCCATGAACGCAACTGGTGCATTGGTAACTCCAAATGGCATAACTAAGAACTCATAATGTCCATAACGTGTTCTGAAAGCTGTTTTCTCAACATCGTCGGCATTTACTTTCAACTGATGATAACCCGATCTCAGGTCTATCTTAGAGAATACTTGTGCCCCACGAAGTTGATCAAATAAGTCATCGATTCTCGGCAGTGGATACTTGTTCTTAATTGTTAACTTGTTCAGTTCCTGGTAATCAACACACATTCTCATCGAACCATTTTTCTTCTTTACAAACAACACTGGAGCTCCCCATGGCGATACACTTGGTCGGATGAAACCCTTGTCAAGTAGCTCTTGTAATTGGATTTTCAGCTCTTCAATTCTATGGGTGCCATTCTATACGGTGCCTTTGATACGGGTCTTGAGTCTGGCATAACCTCAATAGTGAACTCGACCTCTCTCTCAATAAGAACATCTGGTAGGTCATCAGGAAATACATCTGGATATCCTCATACTATCAGAATGTCTTTTACTTTCAATTCGGTCGCTAAGACATCAGTCACTGAACATAGGAATCCTTGACATCCCTTTTTCAATAGCCTTCCCGCTTAGATAGCTGAAATCAAATATCTCAGCGGTATAACCCCACTCCCTTGAAAGCAAAAGTTCCCGTGTACCGATGATCGAAAATTGACTTCTTTCCGTTCACAATCTATCGTAGCTTGGTTAAGGGCTAACCAATCCATTCCTAGAATCACATCGAAATGGTTCACCACAATCGGTATAAGGTCTACGGTCATTAACTCCGTGCCTTGTATGATCTCACAGTCTTTATATATCGTAGATGTCACTACTGATTTACTAAGTGGCACGGCAATGGATAAATCATATCCTAGTGGCGCGGACTTAACATTCAAATGTTCAACAAAGTTATAAGATACAAACGAATGCGTAGATCCCGAATCAACGAGTATGCGTGCTAAGTGCGAACATACAAGCACCATACCTGAGACCACTGTATTAGTAGCAGCCACGTCTCCAGGGTTCATCTGGAATGATCTTCCCTGACGTTGCTCTGTCCTTTGTCCTCCGTCACAAGACTACTTAGGCTTTGAACCACTAGAAGCCATAGAACTTGCCCCTTGTTGAGAACGTTTCTTTGGGCAATCCTTCGCTCGGTGTCCAAATATTCCACAATCAAAGCACTTGAGTTGCGGGTAGATCGCAGAACTCACACTGTTTCCCCCTGTAGATCTGTTCTGAAAGTTGATCAGAAAACATCAACCGGTATGTAGTCGGTTGCAAAGCGGACACAACGGTATATTACTTGATACTCTCCTGGAATCATTAAAACCAGAACTAGAGCCTCGTGAAAACGACTTCTTAAAAGATCCCCTCTGACTTTGGTCACCACCCTCATGACTTTGCTTTCCTTGGTGATTCTGTCGCGATCTCTCTATTCCACTTTCGGCTACAAGCGCCGTCTGCTGTACTGCTGCAACAGTCGAATGCTCGTAGGTCTCTACTCTCAACCGGATATTATCCCTTAAACCCTCTTCAAATTTTCTTGCCCTATCTTCCTCTTCGGGCACTGAACCCTTACCAAATCTCAACAACGCGTTATACTTGGAAGTATACTCCGTTACAGTCATATCTCCTTGCTTGAGGTTATCAAACTCTCGCTTCTTGGCATTGTAGGCGGCTCGCGGAAAGAATCGGCGATTGAATTCTGCCTTAAACCCTTCCCAAGTAATCAGTGCTCCTTGATCTAAAACGTTTACCCACCAGTTCTGAGCTTCACCTCTCAATACGTCACTCGCGTTCTCAATCTTCTCCCTCTCTGACATCGGGATAGATCAAAAAATTTGTTCCATGTCCATGACCCAATGTTCTGCCAATGTTGTATCAGGCGTCCCATGAAATTCAATTGGTTTCTTCCTCGCAAATTGTTCAGATATTGATCTCAAACCCCTATTTTCAGGCACATTCACCACAGCTATCGGTTCTGGTTCCAATGGAGGTGTTGGAGGTAATCGTTCGAATATATTTCGGATCATGTCACCCATATTCCCCATCATGTCTGCCATGTCATTCATACGTCGAGTGTGTAGCGATAATTCTCGCTCTTCGCCACTCATGATTACAATCCTGTAGTTCTCAATGCATAAACACTATGCATGTACAAGAAAAACAACATACATATGCATCAAACATCTCTAATATGTATGGATGCAATTGAGAACATGTGACAAATCACTCAACACTCCATTCGTCGTCGAACGTTCCCAAAGTTTTGTTACCTATAGCTCTGATACCACTAAATGTCACGACCCATCCCACTACGCGTGGAAATAGGACGTGAGGCTCATCCAAACATCCTCTAACGATACGCAGCGGAAAGAACTATAAAACAACCCTGAGTAATTTAAAACTTTAGGAACATTTCCCTCTGAGTTGACAAATCCATTTAAAATTTGAGTTACAAAAAGTTTTGGCCAATTGAAAACATGTCCAAAAGAATCATTTTTGTAAAACAGAGGTTCAGTCGACTGTGCCTAGGGTCCAGTCGACTGTGCCTAGCAGAAACCAAAACCCTAAATTCTCAACAGAGGTTCAGTCGACTGATCAGGGAACCCAGTCGACTACACCGGCGACTGATCCAGGTCCCCAGTCGACGGTGTTAAGCAGAACTAAAAATGCAACTTACTCAAAAGGGGTCCAGTCGACTGCGTTATGGCACAGTCGACTGGTTTTGCCATATATAGAAGCAGTAGCCAAAATCAACAGTGACTCAGTCGACTGATCAATGGTCCAGTCGACTGTTTCCATTACTATTCACTTTTAGTGTCTCAAACACACGAGATCCAGTCGACTGATACAGGGTCCAGTCGACTGCTCCCCTGCTGGGCAGCCCTGTGATGAAAATTAACAACACATGCCTCTCCACAATCAACACCAACACAACCCCAACTGAAAATTCAACATTCAAAACATAATTACAAACGTTCAATTTATAAGATTACAATACTACGAAACTAATCCATGGTTCTATTACAACATATTACGAAAACCCAAATCCTTATACAAGTTTTAGGATTTAAACAAAAACATATACAAGTGATTTCCCCGGCGTTCTTTAACGTCCTCACTCATCACGCTTCTTCTTGTCTTTCTGCTTACCTGCAATGGAGTACATCTCCACTGCTCAGCTATATGCTGACCGTACAATTCTAAATGTATGCTTATATGACAGTTCATGGTTTAAGCATCTAAAACACATAGAAATAGTCTCTGGGGTGAGTGGTACGCATTCATCCGGTCGATGCCGTAGGAGGCCCACCTCTCCCACGCATCTCGTACACTGGTTGGGCCTTCCTCCATACCAGGTACAGTGTCCTGGTTGGGCCCACCTCCAATCCAGACACTTCCACAATTCCAATTCCATTAAATCACAATCAACATCATGATCCTCAAAGGTTCGAGGAGCTTACCCCGGACGAATTTGCACCAAACTCCCCTTTGACCCAAGTAGACACATAACATACTCACATAAATAGTTATACGTGCTTTTCTCATAATTTTACGTGCATAATTAACGGGCCTAACTAATACATGAATTTCGCTCGGATCCAAGGATATCAAAGTTGATATTCAAAACATGAAAATCCATATATTTCATAGATCTAGAACTCATACCTCGTGCGATCTCTCCGAAACTTTGAAGGATCGTCTAGGGGGCTAAATAAACGTCGGATTTCAAATTATACGCGATTCCTACTAGTTTTACCTGATTTTCCCCAAAAGTTTAGAATTAATATTTTTACAAAAATTGGCCAAACACGGCCTAAGTAGAATCAAAACGTAGATCTTACCTCCACGAGTTCAAATATGAAATCTGAGAAAATCTGACGGACGGAAGGTCGTCGTATGTCGCCTGCAAGCTCGAGCAACCAAATCTCCATTCTCTCTCCTCTCTCTAGATATTTGTGAGTTTTGGATGAGAATGAAATCTCACCCCCCACCTATTTATAGAAGAACTCTTCAGAAATCGTGTTTACCTCCCCACGAGTTCCTCAAACTTCTAATTAGCTCCCGAAACTTCGCACACGTCCATTTTATAACTTTACGAGTGAAAACTATAAATTTCAAAAGTTTTCGACTAGGTTTCGTTTGGGTCCAAAAATAACGTCCGAAAACTATATTCTGTGAAATCTCTACACAAACCTACCTTTTTAATTAACGTATCACTCACGTTCTCACCACGGTTCTCAAAATGATATACTAAAGTATCCAATTACCAGAATTATACTACACAGGTATAATTACTATTCACAGGAATACCAGATAAAGTCAAATAACATTTAAATCATATAAATGCCATTTACTCAAGCTCATGCAATATGGACTGCCATGTTCCCGTGTCCTCACTGACACCTTACCGTTGACTCACAGTCAACCCCAACTCAAATTATTAATAACATTAATAATTTCAAAATCTCAAATGATGCATTTTCAAAATCATAAATTTCCGGAACGGGTGTGACAGCCAATGATTTGGAAATAAATAAGGAGAGAGAAACAAAGAGATAATATATAGTAAAATAAATGAGGTGCCCTTACTAATTAAAATAAAAGGTAAAATACAAATTTTTTTTTAAACTTAAATTTAGGTGCTTTAATTAAAAAATAAAGGTGCCTTTATCGCCAACCTTTAAGAAAGTGTCACTTAATCCAGTTAACCCAGGTCACCCCACTGAATGACAAACGTACCCTTAATGAAAACACGATCCAACGCTTGAGAATAGAATGAGGAATATAATCCCTCAGTAGAAGGACTATGTATGTATATGTATATACATACTAGTCTTATAACATGTGTTTTGCATGTGGTTGGTACACAATAGATTCTGAACACCTTTTTATTGTAGAATTTTGACATAAAATAAATATATGCCTATATATTTTATTGTATAATTAAAAAACAATACAAATGTGGTGCTTTAAAAAAATGGATACTTAATATAGAGTCCATCATAGACACCCTTTTTAGAAATTGGCCCCTTACATAACACAACTTAAGAATTAGTCTCTTACCTATTTTGAGGACCAAAATACCCCTATATTATAAATATATATATTTATATATATGATAACTGTCATCCAAATATCCCTCTCTCTCTCTCTCTCTCTCTCTGCCAAGATGAACGACCTTATGACAAAATCGTTCACCAACTATGTGGATCTAAAGAAAGAGGCCATGAAAGATCTCAAAGCCAGTCTAGATTCGGATCTTCAAATAACTGTGGCGACCCAGATGGACCACAACCTCACAACATTCTTGGAAGACGCGGAGAACGTAAAGAAAGAGATCAAGTCAATCCGACATATTGGGTCATGAATTTCAATGAGTAAAGCAAAAACATTTTGTTGTATGCATGAATTTCTCACTTTCTGTTATATGATTCTCATTTTCTGATCTTTAGTGAGAATTTCTCACATTCTGTTATATGAATTTCTCACTTCCTGTAAGTGAGAATTTCTCACACTTTACTTTATGATTGTTAAAATTTGTCAAAGTGAGAAATTTCTCACTATTTGACTAAGAAATTTCCTAATATAAAACTGACGAAGTGAGAAATTTCTCACTGTTTGATTGAGAAATCTCCTAATATAAAATTGACATGTACACGATTCCTTCCTTTTAAAGAATTTTAATTAAATTAAGAGACCATAAATTTAGGCAACACCATGATTTTAGCAACCATAACTCCACAAATTCATAACTCCTAAATTTATGTTGTAGTTACCTTATCTAAATATAACAAAACACATATATGATACGTAAAAAAATCCAATGATTTGATGATACACACGATTTCTTGTACTTAGGTTATGAACATGAAAATCATAAAATTGAGAAACTTCTTGTACAGTAAAAGTGACAAATTTTCCACACTTTGCTATATGATTGTTAAAATATGTCAAAGTGAGAAATTTCTCACTGCTTGACTGAGAAATTTCCTAATATAAAACTGACAAAGTGAGAAATTTCTCACTGTTTGACTGAGAAATTTCCTAATATAAAATTGACATGTACACAATTCCTTCCTTGTACAGAATTTTAATTAAATTAGGAAAACACAAATTTAGACAACTCCATTATTTTAGCAACCATACCTCCACAAATCCATAACTCCTAAATTTAGGTGGCAGTTAACTTATCTAAATATAACAAAACGTATCTATTTAAAATATGCATCAAGGGTATATACATCCAGAAATTAACTACAAATTTGGGAAAAATGACTTAATCCTAAGATTTGGTGATATAAAGGATATTAATTTCTATTCCTACAAAATCGAATGGACCAAATCTATATTAAATCCATATCTAGGGACCAAAATGTAGGTTTCTATTAATAGAAATAGACGTGATAGTTTGAAGAACATGTATTTGATATGTCCAAAAAAGTAATTAAAATATATGGTTTAAAATAGTGGTTCAGACCAAAAGTTAAGGGAATTGGAATGCTGAGAAGAAGAAGTAAAAAGTAGGACTGTTATGATCAAATAAAAAAAGAAAAGAAATAGTGTCACGTCCCGACGTAGCATAAATAGGGATATCATTTAATTTTTTTAATGGACACGTCGGTCGCGACAGTTTGAATGATCAATTCCGTCCCAAATGTCGAACAGTAATATAATTTAAATCATAGCAAGAACAATCAAGGCTTACAAAATTTTCCAAGCTATTAATTATTACAGCCCGTGATTAACTAAAGGCACAATCCGCCTTGAAACAAAATAATACCTATTACAGTCATCCTTATTACAAGATCGGACTAAAACATGAAGTAGTAATAACAAATTTCCTCCTCGGGTAGTTGAAATCAATTCGCATAATCATACTGTCCTCCCTGGTCATAACCTGAAAAGCCTAGACACGAATGTTCAGGACGCATCAATGCTGTCAGCTTCAAGAAGCTGGTGAGTATTAAAAGCATGTTCTTGTAATGTAAAACATACTCACTTACCATTTTCATTTCATAGGTTCATTATCCCACATGTTAGAATTATAATGAATTTAAATTTGTAAAACAGTAAAGAAAATGTCATAATCTTCAATCAATAAAATATGTGACCGTGCATAGAACTATGCAACCTTCTCATCCGACTCTTTTCTCTCGACAATCACATCATCCAACTCTTTCACTCCAATATCTTGAAATACTAAGGTGACCACACTTTAGTACAAGGGTACCAGGGAGTGTCCACTTTGTTTCACACTTTAGTACGGGGTACTAGGGAGTGTCCAATTGCCTCACACTTTAGCCATATCACAAATACCAGGGAGTGTCCAAGTCGGCATCGCACACTTTAGCACTACCACGGGCGCCAGGGAGTGTCCAAATTTGTCACCGTCGCATTTCAAAGATACTCTAAACCATATCATCTTAACATCACACTATAGTACACCAGTACCAGGGAGTGTCCAATACACAACCTCATCCACTTACTCGATCTTTTCACACTGACCCCACGTGTATGTCACATGACTTTATGCAGAAAAGTAAATTACTAGAAAATAAGAACAACATCCGTGCGAGAATAATCAAGTCTTAAATCAACCCCTTTTTAAACAAAATATCACAAACAGGATTCTGTTTTAGTATAATTTCCAAACAGTACTTTAAATACCTTTAAATCTTCTTCTAAACAGTCCCTTATTAGAAAACAGACAAAAACATTAAAAAAAAAAAAAAAAAAAAGCCAAGTCGCTCGCGCGATATGTCACTTTTTCAATGTTCTTTTTAAAATTCCAAACTGTCAGAAATTACATAGGTTGCGCGCGCGGGCCGCTTGTGTGATAGGTTGCGCGCGCGGGCCGCTCACGCGATAGGTCTCTCGCGCGGGTCGCCCGCGCGAGTTGGAGCAGAACCTTTATCTTATTCATTTTCTCCCTTGTTTCAGTTTTAATGTCCTGTTTTTACCCATTTTGAAATCCGAAAGCTACCATGCCTTATAATATATGAATCTCTTTGTTTTTCCGCAAAGATTACGAATATACGATCGGATTAACGTGAATCGAAATGTAGCTCTCGGATTTTACGAAAAATCGAGAGGTGTCAAAACTTAATTTCTTATGTACTTTCTCATATGAAAGAACTAGGCTCTAATACTTTAACCATGGCTTCTAGGGACTGTAATCTTCCATAATTATGTTACAAAACTCATTTTGGTTAAGTTTTGAAAATCACCATTTTCAAGCTTCAAGCTTCATGGATGAAATCAACAATGGTGGTTTACAATTCTACATATATAAACAATAATTAAGAAATGAAATACATTCCAAGTGAGTTTAAAATGCTCACTAAGATAGGTGATTTGAAGAAATTGTTGAGAATGAATCAAGAATAAGCAAACCCAATTCAAGCTTCAAGCTATGGAGAAGAGCTTTCTCTCTCTATAAAATTTCTGTAAAACTCTTTATACTCTCTCTGAAATTTTCTCTATTTTCAGTATGTAAAATGTGCATATTGTGAGGTTAAGTGTGTGCATATATATAGGAGTTCAATTTGGACAACTTGGAGGCCAAGCTCCTTCTCTCTCACTCTATAAATCCTTTTAATTAACAATAATACATATATGCACATTATACACTGCACACATATATGTATTACAATCATACCAATTGGGTTCATATGCAGATTATATACGAACATGTACCAATTGGGTTCATAGGGGTTTGTTTGGGAAATCTAGCTTTAGGTCCAACATTAACACACACAGCATAAGCATAGCCAAACAAGACATAAGCAACTAGCTAGTCTAGAAATTTATTTGAGTGTTTGGGAAAACAACCTTTTGGCACTAAATACACATACACAATTTAGCATTCCCAAACAAGCCTAGCCAATCATTGCTATCATTAAATGAATTAAAGCAAGTGTCAAATATAATTGGATGGGGAATCCAAATCTGTGGGAGTCCAATGCGGCGCGGACAGTTTTCGAACATAAATTGATATTTTCGCGGCGCGGTGATCACGACAAAAAATACAGAAAAATCATATCAACGTAGGAAATAACTTCCCAGTTACATAAAAATACAGTTTGAGTCCAAAGTAATTATTTTCACCATTATGAAAACACAGATTTGAAATCACGCCACAGGTATTTCTAGCCTTATGAAATTACAGTTGTGAAATCATAACACAGATATTCTTGAATTGCGTTTTGGAAACCATAAAAGGTATAGCTAAATTAATGAAAATTACCGTTTGATCCCAATTAAAGAATTGCTAATAAAATAAAACCAAGAATGCAAATTAAAATATGGAAATTGAAGTTAGAATTGAAATGAAATTACAGGTTGTTACAAATAGTGGCATAGAAAAGTTATTAAAACTTTAAGAAATTTATTAAAATTAATGTGCACCAATTGATAAAAGTATAGAAACATGAAAATATATGGTTTGTTATGAGATCATCACAACGTACCAAGTCTAAAAATCTTAGTTGTCATATCATAAGTATAGTTGATTGATGAATAAATGAGTGTAAGCAAGAAGAGGAAAATATAAAAGAAATCAATATAAGATACTTGTTCATTGAAACTTAAACTTGGAAATATCCCCTAATAAAGAAAATCTAAAGCTTATAGCAAAATATTTATATACATACAAAACTTATTCCTTTTCTATTTTGATTTTCTATTCCACGGTACATTTCCCCTTTCCATCATCTTTATTTTTTTTTTCATTTTCTTGTAACTTTGGATATTTTCATTGTCTTCAATAGCAATAGGTCCCTTATCACGTTTGTACAAATAAATCTTTACTAATGAAATGAAAATTATAAATTGCAAAAATTCTGCTAAAAATCAAAGTTAAAAGAAAATTCATTTTTATGATCCAGCAATTTCATATAATTTACATCATGAATCATCAAGTCAGAAAGTATGATAACATTTAAAGTTATGTTGAGGCATTTTCAAAGTTTAGTTATTTGGTTATGAATATGATTTTTGATGGTAAAAATGTTCAGACGATGCCATTTTCGGACAAAACTTCTACTTAATGTGAAAACCCATGTCCAATATTTTGCAATTCTTTCTTAAACTATTCATTAATTTTTGTAATAATATAATGTCTAACAAATAATCATGGCTTTGACCATTTTATTATAATTTCTTAATATCTAAAAACACTTGATCTAGATTATTTTTAAATGGAAATGGATGTTTCCTTTTTGTAACATTCTTTTTATTTACTTTACTCTTGATTAAAATTTGGTATTTTCACCATAAATATGAAATGGTAACTATCGAAATAATTAATTTTAGGCTGATACACACTTGGAGATAACGACTATATATATATATATTTTAAACGAAGTTGTAATTTGTGCATACGTACTGTATTCGAAAGGAAAAATTTTAGGTCTAATCCTAACATGGTAGATTATTTAAATTGCATAACAAAAGTGCATTAGAAGCAAACCAAAAATATTTATTGAAAACAAATGAACATGAAAATGTTTAAATTTTAAAATATCTTTCAACAATTTTAACAAACTAATTAATAGTTAGACAATTTAATGTCTTTTAACTTTCCTCACATTTTCCAATCAACGATATTCACTACACAAGTGGAGGTAGTGCTCTCCCACCCGTATATCCTCTCCACTTGAGCTCGTAACCACTTGCAGGTAGGATGGAAGCCCTTACCACTGCTCCATTGTTTGGTGTATTTATATTCATTATGAACTATCATGAGAGAAAACTGTACCGACACAACAATGTGATAGCAGCCAGGACATAATAATTGTATTAATTCATAGCATTGTCCCAAAATTTTAGCAATCATATTTTAGTAAAATTAGGGTTAGATATTGAAACTTTTTGTCTATGAGTGTTTTCATGAAACCAACAACAATTCTCAGATTGATATTCACATAGAAAGTGTACTAATATAGAGATGCTTAGGCACTGCATCATGCACTGGATATATAAGTCTTTGAATGATTTTAAGATCGCTTATAGAATTCTCAAGTTAATATCTATAGAGACTGTTTTAATGTAGATATACATTAGATCAGTTACCCTGATAGGAGGTAATTGGGCCGATACATATGACTAATATAGATCTTAAATTAATAAATACTTTCTTTGGGTATATAAAAATCCTGTGTGAATAGTTTATGGTTCATTTATCTATATCATTTCTTCTTCTCAAAACACACTTTTGTCATTTTATTAAAGATGGCCTTTGCCTAATTGCATATGTGTGTGCAAAATAAAAAATAATAATAATAATATAATTAATCAGGATGAATTCCAATGCAGGCAAGCCTATGTGAAAATGTCACGCTATTTGCATTTTCATACATGCATAAACTCTTTTGTCCTCAATCTTGTTTCAGAAAATCTTATTACTCCTATTAGATTTGTCATATAGGTCACATACACTTGCTGAAATTAATTTACATATTGGTTGATAATCAATAATTTAGTGGTACAGATCATGTAATTGGTTTTTGGCAGAATAGTTAAGTAAAATGCAAGGGTCGCGCGTGTTAAAAATGTGTAAAACACTTACCAAGTGTAATGGCATAGTACACTTCAATAAATGCTCTCAGTTGAATGATTTGTTCTCAAATGTCCTCAATCAAAATCAATTTAAAACTCAAGGCCCTTTGTATTCATTATTGTTATCTATGTTTATAGATTTGGTTATGCCATGCAATAGCTCTGTCACTGATATTTTTACTATGATAATGACAACCTCACAAGCAAACATGTTTCCATTAAAATTAGAGTTGTTCTAAACTTACGGTTGTGCTAAAAAATAGTTAATACCTATCTATTTTTATTATGTTTTTTTTTTTTTTTTTTTTTTTAACTATAACCATCCTAGATGAATATAGCTTAGGAATACAATCTAAAATATGTTTCAACTTAAATCTTTTATATATGGTTTTTTTTTTTTTTTTTTTTAAATAACCTTCTATGTATAGCCACTTTTTAAAGTTTGTTATATATTATATATTATGTATTGCTGTCAACTTAATAGTACTAGTGTGTAATTTTTAAATTACATAAATATTACAATATGTGTAAAAAGTATACTAAATTACAAAAAGATGCAAGAATACTTTTAGACCAACTAATGTTTCACAATTTACTATTACAAGCATGTATAATGATTATTAAAACACGCCGAGCTGCAAAAACATGATAATACAAAAAAATTACTTATAAATTTGTATCTCATGATTAAAATGCTCAATTATATTGTCCTTTAAGTTTTTCTTAGTTATTTCAGTTTTTTCTTTTATCTGTAAATTAAAATACTTGATAGTGTTTATATATGTAATGTGTTAAAAATAAATGAAGTACAATAACTGAGATACAATAGGCAAGTTAAATATAATTATAAGACAATCGATAAAATGCACTTGTATTAAGTAGAAGTAAATATCAACTATGGTAGTAAAAATTTATTATTTTATCCACATCGATCACATAATTTGTTTTCCCATCATCATAAGAATATTGCGGGGTATTCATTAATTAAGAAATAAATATATTTTTAAATAGTTTCTGAGCTACAATCTATATATATAGTATACACTTTAGGAAAAATAATAGCTCATCTCAAATTCAAAATGATTTTTTTTTTAATTAGACTGTGTATTAGTATTAGAAAATGATTAAATTTTTTATGATTGTTCTTTTATTTTTACAAAATGAGCATTATAATATTGTTCAAGCAATGTAAATACATGAGATGTTATGGTCAAATTAAATTATTATTATTAAGATGAATGGCATAGTATTAATCTTGTAATAAATAAAATTGTAATTTTGAATTTTTGAATTTTTATTTTAAGTAATAATTAAAGACTGCACAAGAAAATCCGATAAAAGAGAGAATTTTTTTTGAAGTAATATCTTTTATCAAATTCAGGAATAGAAGATAGATAATAAAAAAAAATATTAACAATATTCAATATAATTATAGCCTACAAGCAAATCCAGTTGTAGTAAGGTATTTCCCTACGGTACTCTAATACGACTTAATTAGGAGTAATATTTGGGACACAACTTTCATACAACCTCCCCAAAAGATGTGTCTATCTCTCTCCTGTGATGTCACTGGACCCCTTAATTAGATACTTACACAATTGAAGAAGTCTTACTTGTCAATATCAATTTTTGGTTTTATCAAGTGGGACTTAAGGTTAGGATATATTGCTATCAGTAATGCTAGAGGGACAAAAAATGTCCACCGAAATAAATGACCCGGATTTTTCGGTGTACAATTTCAGTGCACATTTTCGGTCACCCAATCTTTACAGTATTGCTATTCAATGGAGTCTCTTAAAAAGGGGGGGGGGGGGGGGGGGGGGGGGGGGGTGGGGGGTGAATAATGGAAAAAATGGCAATAGGATGCTAACTCCCAAATTTTGAATTTTAAATGCATCCCAAATATGTGAGGCTGTAGGACCACCTTCATTAATAATGATGAGACCACTTAAATATCCTTCAATCAAAATCCAGTGGACCCACTACCACACGTATTTGGGAAGTATTTGAGATTCAAATTTTGGGAAGAATATCATTACTCAAAAGTTTAACATACACACCCTTGATTTGGCAAATTTGCACTTACCCCTTGGGCTTTAAATTTTGGCACTAATACCTCTTGTGGTTTGGACTAAAGTGCAACCGTGACTTTTTCTGTCCAAATTAATGGTTTTACACTTGAGAGTCCTAATTTGAAGGGTAAAATGGCTCTTTTGCACTTGAAAGTCATATTAAAAGGAAAATAAATTATAAATCATTTTCTTTAAGTCATGACTTATAACAAAAAAAAAATCTAAAAATGTCAAAGATTCTTTCTCACCCAATTCAAAATCATAAGCTTGTCCATAAACGAATTGATGTAAACAAATTTTGTTCTTAATATTGTTATGAAGACTTGGGGGTAATTTGGTCATTTCAGCTTGCTCCGTTAATAAATTTTAATAGTTGCACTTTAGTCCGAACCACAGGGGGTATTAGTGCCAAAATTTAAACCACAGGGGGATAAATGCAAACGGCCAAACCACAGGGGGTGTAAGTGTATTTAACCCAATAATATACTACCACGTTTGTTGAGAACCACATTTGAGTTATAAATTTTGGAAAGCCTAGCATTACTCTTTCTAAATTTAAATACCAAAATTGGTTCTCATATGACTTAATTAACATTTGTACCACATGATGTGACAGAGATCGGTGGTACCACATGTCATTGTATGTTGTATAATTAACAAATTATTTGAAACTAAATTTGGGATTTAAATTTAGAAAACATAGCATATTAGCATTACTCTAAAAAAAAAAATTAATAGTAAGAACCATAGTTTCAGTTTAGGTGTCCTTAACCAGAAGAGTCCTCCGAAAAAAGAAATTTAAAATACCATTGTTCATTATTGTTTCGAAAAGAGAGAGAGAAAAAAAAAAAGAAAGAAAAAAAAAAGTATAAGTCAGTTTAAGAATTTTAGAGTTAGTAAAACCATTTGAGCCTTTATTTCAGCCTAAGAGTCCACGAATAAAAATTTTACAATACAAGTGTTCAAATAAAGTAAAAAACAGTGTTAGTTCCACTAAGGAGTTCTAAACTAAAATAGATAACTTGAAAAGGAAAAAAAATCACTTCAGTATCAATTAATTTTTAAATACTTTATCAATTGTATCACATACTTTGATAATAATCGGTGTGATATCCAAAATAATTTGAAAATCAAAATTTGAAAGCATAGATTTATTTTTCAAAATAAAACAACAAAAATTGTGACATCCAGAGAGTGTGATATATTTGTGTACATCTATAATATAGGGTTAAATACACTTACACCCCCTGTTGTTTGGCCGATTTGCACTTACTCCCTTGTGCTTTAAATTTTGGCACTAATACCCCTTGTGATTTGGTCTAAAGTGCAACTGTGAATTTTTCCATCCAATTTAACCGTTTTAAACCTAGAAGCCCTAATTTGAAGGGTAAAATGACTCTTTTGCCCCTAAAAGTCATATTAAAAGAAAACTAAATCATCAATCATTTTCTTTGGGTCAAGCACATGACCTATACCAAGAAAATCCTAACAAATTTGAAAGATTCTTTCTCACCCAAATCGAAATCATATGTTTTTTTCCTAAACGAATTGAATTAATCAAATTATGTTCTTAACATTGTAATGAAGACTTGGGGATAATTTGGTCATTTAACTTGCTCCATTTGCAATTTTTAACGATTGCACTTTAGTTTGAAGCACATGGGGTGTTTGTGGCAAAATTTAAAACACAAGGGGATAAATGCAAATCGATCAAACCACTGAGGGTGTAAATGTATTTAACCCTATAATATATGCACAAATTCACGTTTGTAAATGACTCATTGTTGTTTTTGTGTGTGTCGGATCTAGTCATCCAATAGGATGTCTTGTTAGTTTTAGATAAGTGGGCCCAAAAAAGAAAGAAGAAATAGAGTCATTCTAGGATGTTTTGTTTTTTTTGATCAAAGAGTCCTTAGAATAGATTTAGGATATTTCTTGACATATAAACGTGTATAACATGATATTCAAAAGGAAACAAAATAAATAAATAAATTAGGATCATTTGAGATTCAAATTTTGGGAAGAATATCATTACTCAAAAGTTACACATACACCCCCTTGGTTTGGCCAATTTGCACTTACCCCTTGGGCTTTAAATTTTGGCACTAATACCTCTTGTGGTTTGGACTAAAGTGCAACCGTGACTTTTTTCCATCCAAATTAATGGTGTTACACTTGAGAGTCCTAATTTGAAGGATAAAATGACTCTTTTGCACTTGAAAGTCATATTAAAAGGAAATTAAATTATAAATCATTTTCTTTAAGTCATGACTTATAACAAAAAAAAATTCTAAAAATGTCAAAGATTCTTTCGCACCCAATTCAAAATCATATGCTCGTCCACAAAACGAATTGATGTAAACAAATTTTGTTCTTAACATTGTTATGAAAACTTGGGGGTAATTTGATCATTTCAGCTTGCCCCGTTAGTAAATTTTAACAGTACAGGGGTATTAGTGCCAAAATTTAAACCACAGGGGGATAATTGCAAACGGCCAAACCACAGGGGGTGTAAGTGTTTTTAACCCAATAATATATTGCCACATTGGTTGGGAACCACATTTGAGTTATAAAATTTGGAAAGCATAACATTGCTCTTTCTAGATTTAAATACCAAATTTGGTTCCCATATGGCTTAATTAACATTTGTACCACATGATATGACAGAGATCGGCGGTACCACATGTCCTTGTATATTGTATAATTGACAAATCGTTTGAAACTAAATTTGGGATTCAAATATAGGAAGCATAGCATATTAGCATTACTCTAAAAAAAACAATAGTAAGAACTTTAGTTTCAGTTTAGGAGTCCTAAACCATAAGAGTCCTCCGGAAAAAGAAATTAAAATGCCAACTTCAGTATTGTTTCGAAAAAAAAAAAGAAGAAGAAGTAAAAGTCACTTCAAGAATTTTAGAGTTAGTAAAACCATTTGAGCCTTTATTTCAGTATAAGAGTCCACGAAAAAAAAAATTTACTATACAAGTGTTCATAAAAAGTAAAAATCAGTGTTAGTTCCACTGGAGTTCTAAACTAAAAGTGTTAACTTGAAAAGAAAAAAAAATCACTACAATACAAATTTATTTCCAAATACTTTAACAATTGTACCATATACTTTGATAATAATCGGTGTGATATCCAAAATAATTTGGAATTCAAAATTTGAAAGCATAGATTTATTTCTCAAAAGAAAACAACAAAAATTGTTACATCCAGACATTGTGATATACTTGTGTAAATCTATAATATATGCATAAATTCACGTTTGTTTAATATATATACATCAAGTCGTGTTTGTTAGTAGGACTCATTGTTGTTTTTGTGTGTGTCGGATCTAGTCATCTAATAGGATGTCTTGTTAGTTTTAGATAGTTGGGCCCAAAAAAGAAAGAAGAAATAGAGTCGTTCTAGGAAGTTTTGTTTTTGCTTTTTTTTTTTTTTTTATCAAAGAGTCCTTTAAAGAATTGATTTAGGATTCTTAATGCCACACCCCGACGGATACTATTCTTGGTATCCGAAGCGATGGTATTGAGTACGGCTTAGATATCGATCGGATATTATTCCTGGTATCTAAGGTGCTCGTTTCGGATATCGATCGGATATTATTCCTGGTATCTGAAGCGATGGTTGGTCGTGATCAACCCAGATATCGATTGGATATTATTCCTGGTATCTGAGGCGATAGCGTGGTGTGCGGTTTGGATATCGATCGGATATTATTCCTGGTATCTGAGGTAATGGTTTGGTTGAGTCGGGTTTTGTTGAGAGAAAAGAGTCAGAAAGATGAGATGTTACATTGTTCATGCACGGTAGCATATTTATTGCTTACTTTATTCCCTCGTGACTTATGTTGGAATTGGAACCTTGAATCTATTGCTTTTAAAATTGAATTGCACCGTTGTTTATATGCTTATATATACATTGCGAGCACTTGTTTATTTTGCTCACCATCTTTCATAAGCTGACGACGTTGATGCGTCCTGGACTGTATGTCCAGATTTTCAGGGTCAGGAGCAACCAGGGTATTTTGACTATGCTAGTTAGAGGCAGGGGACTTTCCAGGAGGCTGCTTTATATTTCCTATGTCTTTTTAATTTGAGTTGTAATAAACTAGTTTTAGACTTTTGAATAAGGCGTTTTGTGCCTAAGTTTATGACTGTTGTACTAGTTAGTAAGTTTTAATTTTGGAGCTTATGTTTTGTTAGTATCCTTTGTTCTAGAAATATTGTTAAGTTATTTGTTGCGGGGACAATTGGTCATACTCACTTGTCACGACCTACGAATCCATAAAGGAAATAAAATGCTTTCCTGAATTATGCTACGTCGGGGCGTGACACATACATACATTCAAGGTGATTGAATTCAATAGCTTGGATTTGGAATTCTTTGTACACCTCTTTGAAATTCAAATTGGGTAAGTTTCCAATTGAAATTTCAGTTGATAATAAACACTGTTGATATAGATAGATATGTATAGAATTCATTTATATATCTATACATAGATTTCATGTATACATTGTTAAGGGTTCGAAAATAGCGAGCAGAAAAACTGTATCGAAAGCTCGATTTCCTTATATCAAATGAAAGGTCTCGATCCCACGAGGCTCCATTTCAAATTTCAAAGGCTAATTCGCAACGGTTGCGAAGAACGGTCGATTTAAAGTTTTGTCGTCGTTTGGTTTTTCAATAAAATCAAGAGCTGATGATGCCAGAATTTGGTAAGAGTAAAGTAAAGCAATTTAATGAGAGAGAGAAACTATTTTTTGTATGTGGTTCGGCCTTGTTAATGAAGGTACCTACGTCCACGGGTGTGTCTGAGCACGTTCACTAGCAAATCACCGGCAGGCCTGGTGAGCCAACAAAGAGGGGCGGCACTACCAGTAATACCGGCCGGGTGTATGCATATAATGGTGAATTTTATAGAGGTGTTGTGTAGACTCAAAAGTTGGCTGCCCCTTCAATGGGGGGTGAGAGGTCTCTTTTATATATGTAAGAAACCTACTCATACATGGATAAGGAAATATAATCCTATTGGTATAGATTGACACCAATCAAGTAAGTTTCCTAATTATATTAGGATTGATTGACATTAATTGTAGGGGATTCCTAATTGGATTAGGAAATAATTTGCACTTTTCCTTAGTCTCCTAGCTTGAGTAGGAAACTGCCCGGAATGCTTAGGATCATGCCTGTGGGCCCGGATGAGCTGTTCCCGCGGTGGGATGTGCCTGTGTGGTCTTCCCGACCTGTTGGCCGGGTCATGGACGAACCAATCAGGAGGCATCAGGTGGACCTAACTGCTCGGGATGATGCTTGTCAGTAGTTGTAGAATAGAACCGCTCAGGCATGGGCTGAATTTGGGTGTATCAGTTGTCCCCCATTTCCAAGATTAGCCGGATGCTATATCGGGGTAGTTTGGAAATCAGTTTGATGTTACTTGCCGCTGTCTGAGTGCTTGTGGAAGCTGCCTCGGGGCTTCTTAGCCTGGTGAGTCCTCAAGGACTGGCTGAGAGTTGAGACCTAGCCTAGCTTGGGACTTTTGGGTGCTCGGGAACTGACCAGAAGTTGAGACCCGGCCTAATTCGGAGTCTTTGAGTGCTCGTGAAGTGACCGAGAGTTGAGACTCGGCCTACTTCGGAGTCTTTTTTGCTTGAGTTAGCTCCCAGGATGGTTATCTTCTGCCCATAAACCTTCGTCAAGGCTGTGGGTCAAAAGATTTTACCATGTTGGAAAAGCTGACCTAAAACGCATTGCTCTAGGATCCTTTTTACTGTTAACTCCCCAGGATGGTTGTCTTCCGCCCGGCCAGCCTTCGTCAAGACTGTTGGGAGAAGAGCTTGACCATGTTGGTGGAGCCGACCTAAATCACGTTGCTTTAGGGTCCTTTTTCTCCTCTATTGTCGGCCAACCTAAGAGATTTTAGTCACCTCTATCGTCGGTCTGGACCTAAGTGGAGTTAATGCCTCTGAGTACTGTAGGTGCTCGGGTTGTCCAAGATTATGATTTGGTTATCCGCGAGGCCTGTAGATACCCGGTGTGATTACCTGTTTAGTTCACTGCACCATCTTTTCCCCCAAGCTTTCGCTAAGACGAGGGTCTTACAGAGGCTCTGACTGTAGGTAACCGACCTAGAACATAGTGGTTGCAGGGTCTTTTGAAGCTTGCCATCATCAGCCACCTAGGGGGTTTGCCCCCATCGTCGGTTGGACCTAAGCGAAGCCGGTGCCTCGGGCGTGACCCCGAGGTCTTTGGTGCCTGGGTTCGGAGCCCGAGGTCTTTTTAGTGCCTGAGTTCGGAGCTCGAGGTCTTTTTAGTGCCTGAGTTCGGAGCTCGAGGTCTTTTTATGCCTCGGGGTTAGGCCCGAGGTCTTTGGATGCCTCGGGGTTAGGCCCGAGGTCTTTTTATCTGCCTCGGCGTTAGGCCCGAGGTCTTTGGATGAGCTCTCTGACAATCGGTGGAGCCTCACGTAGTGATCAGGCAAGTACCACTGTAGTCGGGCTCATCTAGAATGATGGAGACAGGGGGTCGGATCAGGATTGTCGGGCTCCTGATTTTTATGTGTTGGAGGCAAAGCCAGAACTGCTTGATCCTGACCGATGTGAACTGGAGGTCGGGTCGGGACTGTCGAACCATGCTGTTGTGAGCTGGAGGTCCGGTCGGGGCTGTCTGACCCAGACTGCTGTGAACCGGTGGTCGGGTCGGGATTGCCAGACTCAGACCGCTGTGAACTGGAAGAACTGTCAAAACTCCCGGGCTGATCTCGCTTTCGCTTACTTCTGGAAGACTCGTTGCTTTCTTGCCCGGTGTATTTGGTCTTCAGAAACTCTTCAGTGTCAATATATTTTCCAACCCTCTCAGAGAGCTCAACCAAAGTTTTCGGTCGGTTTCTGTGGAACGACGCAGCACACGTGGTGTGTTGAACTCCCGAGCAGAAGGCTATGATGGCGATTGTCTCGTTCAAATTGCAGATTTGAAGCTTCTGTTGGTTGAACCGGTCGGTGAACTCCTTGAGGGACTCATTATCCCGTTGTCTGACTGTCAGTAGCTGCATGTTTGGCTTCGGCCGCTCATGCATACCGGCGAACTGGTTGATGAACTGCTTGCTGAATTGTTTGACACTGCAGACCGATCGGGGCTCCAAGGAGTAGAACCATTGCATGGCCGGGCCTTTCAAAGTGCTAGGGAAGGCTAGGCAGTGTAATTCATCAGAGTTGGTGGCTAGGGCCATCTGAACCTTGTAGATCCGGACGTGGTCGACCGGGCTTCCCGAGCCGTTGTATGAATCTAGCCGAGGCTACTTGAATTTGCGCGGGATGGAGAACCTCGTGATCTGGCTGGAGAACGGTGACTCTGTCTTGGTATTGGCTTGATTCGGAACACGGTTTTGACCAAGCTTTTTGGCCACTCCGTCGATTTGCTTCTGTAAATCCTTGATTCGGGCTTCCACTCCTTCCCGACTGGTATCTGAGGAACTGGTTGGGTAGGTGGAAGAGGCTTCTTCATGGCGGGGTGCTGTCCTCTGGGATCTGGATCGGCTATGACGCCGGGTAACCGTTCGCCTAGGGACGACTCGGCTCTTAATCGAGTGACCCATGGATGATTCCCGGGCCATATGCTCCTGCCTTTCCTCTCGGGCAGCGCGCCCACCGTTGATGTCTCTGGCATCCTCAACACGGGACGGGTTAACTCGGGCACGTTGCCTGGTCAAGATCGGTTCCCGACCGAACGCAACGTTCCCGGGTCATTTCCTGGCCACTGGAGGATTGTTTTGCTGGGCTAACAGGGCTTCAATCTGTTGCTGGATTTGACGTTGGCCCTCTAAGAGTTGTGTGAGGGTTGCGGTGATTTGCTCAGATGTCATGACTGCTGCAGCCGTTGCCGGGGCCGAAGGAACATTCTAGTTGGACTGCTGGTCAGTCTTTTTACCCTTCTTCGGTGGCATGATCAGTTAAGAAATTTGTTGATGAGAAGACTTGTCGTTCCCACAGACGGCGCCAAGCTGATGATGCCAGAATTTGGTAAGAGTAAAGTAAAGCAATTTAAGGACAGAGAGAGAAACTATTTTTTGTATGTGGTTCGACCTTGTTAATGAAGGTACCTACGTCCACGGGTGTGTCTGAGCACGTTCACTAGCAGATCATCGGCGGGCCTGGTGAGCCAACAAAGAGGGGCGGCACTACCAGTAATACCGGCCGGGTGTATGCATATAATGGTGAATTTTATAGAGGTGCTGTGTAGACTCAAGAGTTGGCTGTCCCTTCAATGGGGGGTGAGAGGTCTCTTTTATAGATGTAAGAGACCTACCCATACATGGATAAGGAAATATAATCCTATTGGTATAGATTGACACCAATCAAGTAAGTTTCCTAATTGTATTAGGATTGATTGACATTAATTGTAGGGGTTTCCTAATTGGATTAGGAAATAATTTGCACTTTCCCTTAGTCTCCTAGCTTGAGTAGGAAACTACCCGGAATGCTTGGGATCATGCCTGTGGGCCCGGATGAGCTGTTCCCACGGTGGGATGTGCCTGTGTGGTCTTCCCGACCTGTTGGCCGGGTCATGGACGAACCAATCGGGAGGCATCAGGTGGACCTAATCGCTCGGGATGATGCTTGTCAGTAGTTGCAGAATAGAACCGCTCGGGCATGGGCTGAATTTGGGTGTATCAGGAGCTGTGGTTTGATTCATAAAAATCCGATTCCATATTTGGAATCTACGTGGAAAAAGGAAGAATTTCATATATTGGAAAGTCTATTTTGATTAAGTTTTCAAATTGGGTAAATTTTAGCCTTTGATTTCAAAACAGGGGAAAAAAAGAAGGAAGAAGACAACTCTGTGACACCTCGCGCGCACGATCAGGCTATTTTCCAAAAAACTGTTTTAAATTAAATCCGTGGCCTTTCTGTATAAACTCGCCCAAGCGGCCCGTACTAGTGAGGTCCCGCGCGAGCGGACGCGTGCGCGACCTCAGGCAGTTTAATAAAATCTTCTGTTTTGTTATATTTAAGTCTGTTATGAGCTAAGGGACCTTGTACCCTAAGCTTTAAGAGTTGTACTTTACTTTAATAGTAGTTGTACTTATACTTAAAGGTGTTGTACCTCACTGATACACGCTTATTATTGTATATTGAGCTTTGTAACAGATTGAGCAGTTTCGGTTTCTATTCTGATTAATTATTCAGTCTATCATCGGCGAACGGTAGTTCCGTATGACCCTCAATAAAGTTGTATAATATGTTTAATGGTGTACTTACTTGTTTAAGTGAATTGATATGTCTTATGTGTTTACTTGGGTGATTTCAGCATGTCTATTGTGTTCATTTAATCGATAGCATGTTTTGATATGTAATTTATGAAATGTTGAATATGTCTTGATGCTTAGAGCTCACATATGTTACATAACATTTCATAAGCATGAGCATGAATACGAAAATCACGAAATGATTTTGGAATGAAAGACCTTAGAGGCTTTCAATTTTTTAAAAAGGGAAGACCTTAGAGGCTTCCAAGTTTTGAAAAGGGAAGACCTTAGAGGCTTCCAGGCATAAAACCCTCTAGGAGGGATTTTGTTTGAAAAGTTAGAAATCCCGGATTTGTGGGTAGGCGTGTGAGATAGGTACAACTAAGAACTCGAATTGCGGGATGTGCTGCAAGAAACCCCCGTAACGTTGAAGGCTAAGCCTCCGTGTAATTCGTAAGGCCCAAAGTTCCGCACGTTTGAGGCTAGGCATACGTGGACGGGAAGCCCATGGTCCGGGTAATGATATTGACGATCGAGGGTGAGTGTTTGAAAATGCACGAAAAGTGATTTTCATACATGACATTGGCATTCACTATACTCACGCATGTTATATAACAGATGTTATTGTGTGGTTATATGACTATACGATCCTTTTGGCTTATGGAATATTAAACCTTTCTTTCAGGTGATTTAGATAAGGGCAAGGTCCGAAGTAGAGTTACTCGTGAAGATCCCGTTTGGGAAGAAATTGTGAGATCATGATACTTTGTATTAATAAAAACCTTGGGTTTTTATTTTAAGAGTTTCTAAAGTTTGAGAAAAAGAGAGTAGATCATTATGTTTCTTTCTGATATGTGAAACCAAGTTTGAGTTTCTATTTAAAAAATTGTATTCTATAGTTTGAGAAGGAGATTGATAAATGCTTATCAAATCAATATATTTTCCACTGCACTGTTGTTCATTTGATGAACCGATAAAGATTTTTTGTTAATGTCTTTTAAATTGAGAAGCAAAACTTTTCAAAAGACTAGTTGAATGCTTCCACTATAGTTTTACTCAGATCCGTGAGTCTTTAAAGATTTTGTTTTCCCACCAAAGATTTTGAAAGGCTATTCTATGCTTCTCCAGTAACTCTCGGAGTCTAGGACTCGAGGCGTTGTAAAATGGTATCAAAGTTTTGAGGTTTCAAAGTTTAAATGTTTCAGAGCTTTGGACTTTAAATGATTTTAAAGTTTAAACGCTTATTTTCTAAAGAGAAAGTTTTTCAGATAAGCTTCGGGTCTAGGACTCGAAGCATTACAATTGTGTTCGGTCCTTCCGCTCCCTCTTGATTATTATTTTATTTTACATTAGCACCCCCTCGCCTGCGGGACCCGTGTTGGGGCGGGGTGGGGCGTTACAAATATGATAAATGCCTTTGAAATTTAGTATGTGAGTCTCATACGAGCAAATTCTATCACATTTCTTGACGGAATATGATGGCAGGGTTGACATTGCAACACGAAAGATGGTTCAGGGGGAACATTGCAACATACACAATAGTTCAGGGGGGCCATTTCAACTTTTTGAAGTTCAGAGGGGTCATTCCAATCCTACAGATAGTTCAGGGGAGACATTGCAACTTTTTAAAGTTTAGAATGTGAATTGCAAAAGCGTGTATACTTTCAAGGGGCAAAATGCTTTTTTTTTGTTTGATCAAAAAATGAAACTTTTATTAATGCAAATCATCAAACAAAAGTTCTTGAAGATAGGGAGAAAAATCTCCCATCCAAACATTAAGGGGAAAAATACTTTTTTACCCAAACTATTTAGAGTTCTTTCTCACCGTGCTTAAACATTTCATTGGGGTTGTCAATTCATAAGTCCTAAGGTCGTTACTTTTATTAAGTTAAGTCCATCGAAAATTAAAAAAAAAAAAAAACTAATGCCTTTTTTTTCCTTCTAGAAAATAACTCCCTCCATTTAAAACACTCCATTTATACATTCATTTAAACTATCTTTGTTAACATATTTTGTGAACTTAAGAAACCATGACTTTCAATTTACAAAATCATTTTTTTAAATAAAATTTGGTTTTTTAGAAATCTACTCGATAAAATCTGTCAAACAAGTACCACTATTATATGAAACTATTTTTTTTAAGTTAGTGAAATTTCGATGAACCACATCAATGATATTACCGTGCCATTTCAGTGAAATTTCACTCTTAGTACTTAATGATATTTGTTTTCTCCGCAATAATTAAATTTCACTTTACCATGGCTAGTAAATTTCACTAAGTCAGAGTCAATGAAATTTCACCAACTTAATTTGCCCAACCTTTCTGAAGCACAACTCAAGTGATCACATGCAATTATTTTCTTTTTAAACCACTCACCTAACTGACCAAATCAAGTGCTTGAATCAATTGTTTAGCCCCATAAATTCACCATTGTATATATACAATGGTGAATTTGGTTAGTTTCTCTCTTTAAGTGTGGACATATACATAATACAATGTTGAATTTGGTTTAGATCGATCAGTGCCGGTCCTGACTTTTAGGGGGCCCTACGCGAACTTCTAAAATGGGGCCCTCTACAAATTTTTCGTATAAGATAATAAGAAAAATGACATTACTAAAGCAAAACTTATTTACAAAAGAAAGTGACTTATATTAACAAGTAAAACTAACTTACATCAAATAATAGTATTACTTAAATATTGCCCTTCGTGCATTTTTAGCTGCAAAATCACCAATTACACTTGTATAATCAATTTCCTTCACCATATCTCTTTCAATAGATAACGTAGCTAACCCGTTTAGTCTTTCTTGTGACATAGTCGATCGAAGATAAGACTTGATTAACTTCAACTTTGAAAAGCTTCTTTCTGCCGAGGCAACTGTAACTGGAATAGTCAATAAAATTCTGTAAGCAATCCATGCATTTGGGAAACAACCATTCATCTCTTGCATATGATTCAACACCTCAATTGGCTTCTTTGTTTCTTTTGGTAAAATAGTTCTCAAAACTTTTAATTCTGAAAATAAATCTATCCCATCAACATCATAATTATCATGCTTCAAAAAAGCTTCAAGGTTGGCACAACAACTGTTCAAACTCTCATCATCAATAGATTGCAACTTCTTCAAGTCGAACAAAAACCCAAAAGTCTCCCCATATAATTGAAATTGTTCAAACCTACTATTGAGGGATGAAAGAGCTTGATCCACTACATAAATAAAGTAGTTAACTCTAAAGGATTCTTCAGCCGACTGTGTCACATCTTCAATTATGCCCTCATCAAATTGTCTTTTTCTGTGAATGATGCGCTTCTCACGAAATACAGGTTCAATTCCCATAATGGTAATGAATTGATTCATCCTTAATACGTCGAAGGTGCTCTTGCATAATTGGATCAAACTCAGCAATCATCTCAATAAGACTTAAAAAGTTTCCATTGTTCTCTTGATGTAGCTTCTCATTATCTCCACGAAATGCTAAATTGTTTTTAGCAAGAGTTTTTACAAGAGCAAGTATCCTCATTAACACTTGTTGCCAATGTTCTTTCTCTTTGTTGATTTGTTCTTCCACACTTCTATCAATTGTTTCATTCTTTTTCATTCTCATTTGTAACTCAATCCATTTACTCATGCAAATAAGATGGTCTCTACTAGTTTCATGACTCTTAAGTCTCTTAGCAAGATTTCCCCAATCCTTATATCCTTTATTACTCAAGGAAGAATTTGTTGGATGAATCATGAACAACTTGCAACAAAAGCAAAATACCCTATCCAGAACAAGTGAATATACTAACCATTTCCTATCTTGTTTCTCTCCATTCAATAAACATCGAATATAAAATGTAGAAGAGAAATGCCTATCATGCTCATTTTTTGGAAAACTGATGTCATTCTCACTTATTCTAATTGGGCCTCTTTCTACTAATAAATCTCTAACATTTTGAATAACCTTGTCCCAATTTCCTGGATCATAGATGTTTAAAGGTCCAACTTCACAGTCTTCGACGAAATCATTATCTTGATCATTCACGTTTAAATTCTCCGTATTATGCTCTTCATTCACCAAATCCTCATTTTCCACATTTGTAGGTTGACCATTTTCATTCTCATTTTGACTTGAATCATTTTTATTTCTATTGCTAGAAATAAATTTTTCAAGTGCTCCCGCTTGAGTTCGATTAAATTCTTCAATTTTTTGTTTCTTTTTCCTTTTTTCACATCCCGACATGTACTTTCTAGGAGGCATGGTTATCAAGTTATCAACAACACAACTTACAAGTCACAACGGGCAACGGCCAAATCAACACAACAATATAGCTACCAATCGACAACTTAGAAATTTAAATATTCCGATAATGAAATCAAAGGTGATGAACAATATCACCTGAGTCACCCGAATACCCAATGTTTCCAAATCCCAATGCTAGAGTAGTGTTCTTGAGAGTTGACTGTTGAGAACTGACCAAGAGCACTTAGAGCAGCAAACAGCAATAGAGCACTTCAAGACTTCTGTTGTAGTATAAAAAATAAAAAATAAAAACACAATCAATTAATGAAAACCATAAGAATAAAAAGCAAAAAATTAAAATCAGTAACTAATTTATGTTTAACAAATCAATTAATCAAAAATGGATAGTGGTTAGGTTACCTAGGGTTAGGTTTTGCTTGGTTTGATTGAAACTTGAAAGGGAAGGAGAAGACTGAGAGAAGCCACCGGCAATTGGCGAAATAGGAGGTTGCGTGGTTGGTTGTTATGGCCTTGAAGGCCTTCCCCGGACCCCAGGACCCCACGGTTGCTTGCAGCCTTGCATTAGCATAGACTATTACTGATAGACAAAAGAGAGAAAGAGAGTAGACTGATATAGACTCGTTGAATATGTATTCAACTTATTGAATGTTCTTTTTTTTTTTTTAATGATTTTAATTTTTAAGTTTGTTGAATGGGCTTTTGTACATAAGTGTTATTGGGCTTTTGTAAGAGTTTTAATAGAATGTAATATTGGGCCTTTTATAATTGATTGGGCTTTTATGTTCACAGAATATTGGGCCTTTTTTATATGTACATATATAGGCTTAAAGGCTTAATTTGAATGGGGGCCCCTTGGAATTGGGGGCCCTACGCGACCGCATGCTTTGTTTCCCCTCAGGGCCGCGTAGGGCCCCCAATTCCAAGGGGCCCCCATTCAAATTAAGCCTTTAAGCCTATATATGTACATATAAAAAAGGCCCAATATTCTGTGAACATAAAAGCCCAATCATTTTTCTTATTATCTTATACGAAAAATTTGTAGAGGGCCCCATTTTAGAAGTTCGCGTAGGGCCCCCTAAAAGTCAGGACCGGCACTGAACGGTCATATGTTTGTTCAAAATTTTGGATCTTTCCCCAACAGCTCCAACACAGTAATTAGAAGGTATAAAATCAGCCATGGTGATGAAATGAAACTCAGTCTTTCATCAGTACAACCTCTTCTCTCTCCTTTTCACAGCATTTTTTTGTCTAATTTTTTCCCCCTTCAACTATTGAATATAAAAAAAAAAAAAAAAACTAAAAGAAGAAATTGAAGATAACTATTAGTTCAACCGTTGCAATATGGCCGCTAGAAATATTATCGTTGAAAGTGTAAAAATCAATGTATGCTTTAAATCCCAAAAATGATCAAATATAGATGGATAATCAAAATGCATAACATGATTGGAGTGGTTATGCAAATTCACTATACAAATATAATATTTGGGCCATATTATGCATTATGCATAATATGGATTCCAAACCCTAATTGCAACAAGTCCACCCCACTTTGAAGAAATGAAAATTGGATTAGATTACGATATACATACTACAACACTAATTGAAATCCAGCCTATCCAAAACCATGAGCCAAATCATAGATTCCAAATAAAAGAACAATTGAACTAAAAGAGTAATGCTATGCTTCTCAAATTTTGCATCCCTAATGCTTCCCAAATACATGTAGAAGTGGGACCTCTGTGGGGTCACTTCAACATTCACATATCAAAAAGTATTGGGTTCACTGCCACATGTATTTGGGAAGCAATTTGGGATGAAAAATTAGGGAAGTATATAGCATTACTCTTTTAACTAATATTTAACGTAAATGTAATCCAACTCGTCCTAAATATTTGGTACACCAAATAGGTTTTTTGGGACGGATTTTTGCAACAAAATTAAAGTAATTTCGTCTCCTTTTAATTAAGACATTCTAGGAAGGAATTGTCACGACCCATCCCGCTACGTGCGAAAATAGGATACGTGGCACGCCACCAAGGCTTATCCAAACCAATTACAACATAGCAGCGGAATAAATACAAATACAACAGTGATAAAACAACTCCAAAAGATTCAATGGATTATGAAAATCAGAGTTATAAAAAGTTTTCCCTTTGAAAATGCTTAAAGAGACCATTTAATTTGAAAGTGTCAATCTAGTCGACTCATGAGCCGGGGCCCCAGTCGACTGTGGTGTCAAGTACTGAGAGCATCACAATTCAACAACCCAATCCACTCGACTGTGGAGTCAAACTTCCAGTCAACTGATACACTTCCGGTCGACTGGACTTTGATCCCGCATAATGGCTTGTTTTGGTGCGGTTTCCAGTCGACTGATTTCTCACTTCAGTCGACTGTTTTCCTGAAACTGAAATAGAATTTCGTCCAAAAAGTGTGTCCAGTCAACTGGACTCAGGGCCAGTTGACTGTTTTGTCAATTCCTGCACATTCTGTAGCATTCCCCATTCTAAGCTATACCATTCCATTCCGCTAAACACGCATGCCAAAACAATCCAAATTAAGCTTAACTATATTTCAACGTCATCAAACAAAATTACAAGAATTTTACTACAGATTACAATATGATAATGCATGTCCAAGATTCAATTACAACCTATTACAAATTCCCCAAAACTCTTATCACAACTTTAGGAATGGAAACAAAAGTATAAACACAAAGACTTTCTCGTTGTCCCATCGGCCTCTCTCCTCACTTTTCTTCTTTCCTTTCTTCTTTTCACCTGCAATGGAGTAAAGCTCTACTGCTTCCAGTACCTTGTAGAATTTAGAGCTATTGTCTCTCTGTCTTGGAGGTGCTTGAAACCAAATGATTCCATTTCAGTTGTGTGTGTGTGTGTGTGTGTGTGTGTGTGTGTGTGTGTGTTTTAGCAGCTACATTGCTACGATCCACATGAAATGTTGCTTTCTATCACCTTAATGCTTATAGTGAATTTTAAGAATTGAAATTAAATGACTCCATTTGGTGTCCATCTCGCTCTAACTGTGTCCTCCATCTCTTGAGACTTGCATTCTCTGAGAGTTCAGATGTGGTTAGGTGGATTGCATTAAGGAACTTATGCTTACATATGCTTACATTTGGTGTCCCTATATGCTTACATATGTCTATATTAGTGTTTTTCTATATTGCTTCATTGGGTAATACTGCTTAACATTTTTTTTCTTGTGCTGCTTGAAGGTTAAAAAACTAGAAAGAAAGAAAGACTAGACGCTATTGTAGATCGCAACCTGAGTCGTAATTACAACATCCAAGAAGTGGAGATGATGATTAAGGTCGCATTGCTCTGCACACAACCTTCGCCGGAGGAACGTCCAGCTATGTCAGAGGTGGTCAGGATGCTGGAAGGAGAGGGGCTGGCCGAGCGGTGGGAAGAATGGCAGCATGTTGAAGTTACCCGTAGGCAAGAGTACGAGAGACTACAGAGAAGATTCGACTGGGGAGAAGATTCGATCTATATCCAAGATGCAATTGAGTTGTCTGGTGAACGCTGAGGTATTGGAAAAATCCCAAGTCAGTGAAGTACATAATATTATATATATATATATATATATTTCCCTTTTGTCGTGGTGGTTTAGCCTGATTAATTATGCATAATTGTATACAGTGTACGCATAATGGCATTTCTTCTTGTTTTTCATATGCAAAGCATTGCTTGTATTCTCTCTTCATCTTATCTTAATTTTTGTTATCTTAATTTTTGTTTTCTCGTGTGCATGATCAACTCAAAATACAATAGACCTTGCACTTCATGTGACACTTAGTATTGAATGTTTGTATTTATACGTTTACATGAGCCACAAGAAATTTGTTTTCAACGAGGTCTTTTTACTCTTACAAATGATTTTTTTATTATTATTATTAAAAAAAATTTATATACTTGTGTGAACGCGCTATATTGAGTTTAGTTTTTGAACTTGTGTGAGGACTCTACCGTACTTGCAATGTGCTTGAACTTGTAGAAGCTTCTCTTGTTTTACCAAAGGCTAAAATCCACCTAAAGCTCAGCTGGATGGAGCACAAACAATCATTGACCTCTCCTGAGGTATGACTTAATATCATAAACCTCCTTGGGTTTTGAATAATATCATTGACCTCCCTTATTTTCAAAACCTTGTATCACTGAAAAAGTGCATCCCAAATGTTGCGGTAGTGGGGCCAAATGTTGCGGTAGTGGGGCCAAATAGAGTAATGCTATGCTTCCCAAATATTTTTCCCAAAAGTGCATCCCAAATGTTGCGGTAGTGGGGCCAGGTAAACAACTTCCAATTAAAATTCAAATTGTCCCAATGTAGTAGACCTGACCCCACTGCCACATCATTTGGGATGCACTTTTGAGAAAAATATTTGGGAAGCATAGCATTACTCTATTTATTAAACTAATTAAATAAAACTCTGTTTGTTTGAGACATAACTATAGAACGCCAAACGCACAAGCAGGAGCTTGTTTGCCAGACAAGACTCAAATTCAGTAACAGAAGTTAACGAAAGCTAATGGAGGGGAGGTCAATGATACAAGGTTTTGAAAATAAAGGAGGTCAATGATATTATTCAAAACCCAGGGGAGGTATCTGATATTAGGTCATACCTCAGGGGAGGTCAATGATATTTACCCTTTCTTTTTTTATTTATTTTGTATATTTTTTTGAAAAAATTATTCTTTCACTGGTGTAAGAGTAGACAACCAAAGATAAATCCTCTTTGAGTGCATGAAACTCATTACATTGGATATTTTTTTTCTTCTCAATTTTAGTAATTATTTATTATTATTATTATTATTTCATTATTTCATTTCTTTTCTTCACAACTTCTATTCTTGATGTAGAAAGAAAATCTGCACATGCCAGCTGATCAGTCCTAGATCTAACCCACATATGTTATTTTCAAACTGACCTAACATTTTAACGAGGGGCAGAGACTTAATTAGTTTATCTAGCAGCTAGTCACTATACCCCACTTTTGTCTTGAGGTGATCAGAAAACAGAGCCGGCCCTGAGGGGAAACAAAGCATGCGGTCGCGTAGGGCCCCCAATTCCAAGGGGCCCCCATTCAAATTAAGCCTTTAAGCCTATATATGTACATATAAAAAAGGCCCAATATTCTGTGAACATAAAAGCCCAATCAATTATAAAAGGCCCAATATTACATTCTATTAAAACTCTTACAAAAGCCCAATAACACTTATGTACAAAAGCCCATTCAACAAACTTAAAAATTAAAATCATTAAAAAAAAAAAAAGAACATTCAATAAGTTGAATACATATTCAACGAGTCTATATCAGTCTACTCTCTTTCTCTCTTTTGTCTATCAGTAATAGTCTATGCTAATGCAAGGCTGCAAGCAACCGTGGGGTCCTGGGGTCCGGGGAAGGCCTTCAAGGCCATAACAACCAACCACGCAACCTCCTATTTCGCCAATTGCCGGTGGCTTCTCTCAGTCTTCTCCTTCCCTTTCAAGTTTCAATCAAACCAAGCAAAACCTAACCCTAGGTAACCTAACCACTATCCATTTTTGATTAATTGATTTGTTAAACATAAATTAGTTACTGATTTTAATTTTTTGCTTTTTATTCTTATGGTTTTCATTAATTGATTGTGTTTTTATTTTTTATTTTTTATACTACAACAGAAGTCTTGAAGTGCTCTATTGCTGTTTGCTGCTCTAAGTGCTCTTGGTCAGTTCTCAACAGTCAACTCTCAAGAACACTACTCTAGCATTGGGATTTGGAAACATTGGGTATTCGGGTGACTCAGGTGATATTGTTCATCACCTTTGATTTCATTATCGGAATATTTAAATTTCTAAGTTGTCGATTGGTAGCTATATTGTTGTGTTGATTTGGCCGTTGCCCGTTGTGACTTGTAAGTTGTGTTGTTGATAACTTGATAACCATGCCTCCTAGAAAGTACATGTCGGGATGTGAAAAAAGGAAAAAGAAACAAAAAATTGAAGAATTTAATCGAACTCAAGCGGGAGCACTTGAAAAATTTATTTCTAGCAATAGAAATAAAAATGATTCAAGTCAAAATGAGAATGAAAATGGTCAACCTACAAATGTGGAAAATGAGGATTTGGTGAATGAAGAGCATAATACGGAGAATTTAAACGTGAATGATCAAGATAATGATTTCGTCGAAGACTGTGAAGTTGGACCTTTAAACATCTATGATCCAGGAAATTGGGACAAGGTTATTCAAAATGTTAGAGATTTATTAGTAGAAAGAGGCCCAATTAGAATAAGTGAGAATGACATCAGTTTTCCAAAAAATGAGCATGATAGGCATTTCTCTTCTACATTTTATATTCGATGTTTATTGAATGGAGAGAAACAAGATAGGAAATGGTTAGTATATTCACTTGTTCTGGATAGGGTATTTTGCTTTTGTTGCAAGTTGTTCATGATTCATCCAACAAATTCTTCCTTGAGTAATAAAGGATATAAGGATTGGGGAAATCTTGCTAAGAGACTTAAGAGTCATGAAACTAGTAGAGACCATCTTATTTGCATGAGTAAATGGATTGAGTTACAAATGAGAATGAAAAAGAATGAAACAATTGATAGAAGTGTGGAAGAACAAATCAACAAAGAGAAAGAACATTGGCAACAAGTGTTAATGAGGATACTTGCTCTTGTAAAAACTCTTGCTAAAAACAATTTAGCATTTCGTGGAGATAATGAGAAGCTACATCAAGAGAACAATGGAAACTTTTTAAGTCTTATTGAGATGATTGCTGAGTTTGATCCAATTATGCAAGAGCACCTTCGACGTATTAAGGATGAATCAATTCATTACCATTATGGGAATTGAACCTGTATTTCGTGAGAAGCGCATCATTCACAGAAAAAGACAATTTGATGAGGGCATAATTGAAGATGTGACACAGTCGGCTGAAGAATCCTTTAGAGTTAACTACTTTATTTATGTAGTGGATCAAGCTCTTTCATCCCTCAATAGTAGGTTTGAACAATTTCAATTATATGGGGAGACTTTTGGGTTTTTGTTCGACTTGAAGAAGTTGCAATCTATTGATGATGAGAGTTTGAACAGTTGTTGTGCCAACCTTGAAGCTTTTTTGAAGCATGATAATTATGATGTTGATGGGATAGATTTATTTTCAGAATTAAAAGTTTTGAGAACTATTTTACCAAAAGAAACAAAGAAGCCAATTGAGGTGTTGAATCATATGCAAGAGATGAATGGTTGTTTCCCAAATGCATGGATTGCTTACAGAATTTTATTGACTATTCCAGTTACAGTTGCCTCGGCAGAAAGAAGCTTTTCAAAGTTGAAGTTAATCAAGTCTTATCTTCGATCGACTATGTCACAAGAAAGACTAAACGGGTTAGCTACGTTATCTATTGAAAGAGATATGGTGAAGGAAATTGATTATACAAGTGTAATTGGTGATTTTGCAGCTAAAAATGCACGAAGGGCAATATTTAAGTAATACTATTATTTGATGTAAGTTAGTTTTACTTGTTAATATAAGTCACTTTCTTTTGTAAATAAGTTTTGCTTTAGTAATGTCATTTTTCTTATTATCTTATACGAAAAATTTGTAGAGGGCCCCATTTTAGAAGTTCGCGTAGGGCCCCCTAAAAGTCAGGACCGGCACTGTCAGAAAAACTCACATGTACGTACGTACCATACAAAACACATGAAAAATGAGACTTGTGCAACCCTTGTTATTTATCTAGCAGCTAGTCACTATACCCCACACAAACTCAATAAGTCTTGATCTCCAAAATCCAACACTTGACTTGTGTCACCATCTGATCATTGAAGATAGGGTTTGCTGATATATATATATATATATATATTTCCATTATGAAAATAAATTAACCACATTACCTTCTTCTTTTTGCTAATTTAAGAAGAGGGAATTAATTAGTACCTGATCAATACTATGCCAATCCAAGAGAACTCAAAAAGCATGTTAATTCCAATATTCTCATCAACTCAACCATGGCTTCCTCTAATTCTACTCCTATTCATTCCCTTTCTATCTCTCTATCTAAGGCAACAAAAGAAGAAATCAAGGTTACAGACTAATTTCAAGCCTCCCCCAAGCCCACCAAAGCTACCAATTATCGGTAATTTGCACTTACTTGGAAAGTTGCCTCACCATTCTTTTCTTCAACTCTCTCAAAAATATGGTCCTGTCATGCTTTTAAACCTCGGAAACATCCAAACCCTAGTAATTTAATCGGCAAACATGGCTAAAGAAGTCTTCAAAACCCATGACATCGATTTCTGCAACCGTCCTCAATCACCAGGCCCCAAAAAGCTGACATACAACTTCATAGATGTTGCCTTTGCGCAATACGGTGATCATTGGAGAGAGATGCGAAAGATCTTTTCTTTCGAGCTTTTTAATACAAAAAGAGAACAATTTTCTTGGAATGCAAGGGAAATAGAGGTTGATCTCATGATCAAGTCTTTATCCCAAGACTCCTCAAATTTAGTTAATCTTGATGAGAGAATCCGTAGTTTGGTCGATGGGGTTGTGTGTAAAATTGCTTTTGGGAGGAGCTATGGAGGACAGCAATTTAAGGGTCAAAAGTTCAGAGATGTTTTGGATGAAACTATGAAATTATTGGATAGTTTTTCATTTGAGGATTTCTTTCCTTCTTTTGGGTGGATTTTAGATTTTTTATGGGGGATTTCGAGGAGGTTAGAGAGATGTTTCAAAAATCTTGATGTGTTCTATGAGAAAATTCTTGAAGAGCACCTTGATAAAAGTGCCAATCAGAGGGATGATGATGATGATCATGAAGACTTTGTTGATGTCCTGGTTGAACAATCAAAAGATAAAACTAGAGCTTTTGGTCTCACTAGAGACCATCTTAAGGCATTTCTCGTGGTAAAACCTTCACCCAAGTCTCTTCTTTCTTTGCTTTCATTCTATATTTTAGCCTTCTCTACGTCCGTTTTATGTAGGGGTGGCAATCGGGTCATATCGGGTCATAATCGTGTCAGGTCATTGTCGTGTCATTCTAACGTGTCATAATCGTGCCGAGTCATACACGGGTTACCCGTTTAACCGTGTAGGGTGTTATCGGTTCGGTTCGGTTCAGTTAAGTTTAGTTCGATTTTTTATTTATTTTATTATTTTCGATTTTTTTAATGTTTTGAAAACCTACCGAAGTGGTCGGTTTGGTCAATTTTTCGCCTTGTGGTCGATTTTGCCAATTTGGGCGGTCGGATCGGTTTTTTAGTTGTAGGTAATTTTAAAAAAAAAAACGACCAGTTAGCTCGGTTCGGTTATTCGAAAAAAGCATAAAGTCCTACTAAGAACACAAACAAGTCTTCCATCAAGTGTATTAATTATTAACACATACATCTTAAATACCAAAATACTACAAATATAACAATATCCAACTGCACATCCAAACAAAATGAATAAGAAGAAATATTATTTTTACTAACTGTATAAAGAAATTTCTTCACTTGTCATCCATCAAAAATCAAGATTAACAGTTGTATTTGTTTAATTGACTAATTTGTATCCCTCCCAATCCAGCAATCTTGGCGGGCTTTCTCCTTTTTTTTATTTTTACTATTTTTATTTTTTTTTTATGCAATGCTTGATGCATGAATAGAGCTTGATGCATCAAAAATCAAGATTAACAGTTGTATTTGTTTAATTGACTAATTTGTATCCCTCCCAATCCAGCAATCTTGGCGGACTTCCTCCTTTTTTTATTTTTACTATTTTTATTTTTTTACTATTTTTACTATTTTTTTTACTATTTTTTTTTTTATTCCTCCTTTTTTTATTTTTTTTTGCCAATCAGAGGGATGATGATGATGATCATGAAGACTTTGTTGATGTCCTGGTTGAACAATCAAAAGATAAAACTAGAGCTTTTGGTCTCACTAGAGACCATCTTAAGGCATTTCTCGTGGTAAAACCTTCACCCAAGTCTCTTCTTTCTTTGCCTTCATTCTATATTTTAGCCTTCTCTACGTCCGTATAGGGGTGGCAATCGGGTCGTATCGGGTTGTAATCATGTCGGGTTATTATCGGGTCAATCTTAACGTGCCATAATCGTGTCAGGTCATACACGGGTCACCCATTTAACCGTGTAGGGTGTTATCGGTTCGGTTCAGTTCGATTTCGGTTCGGTTCAGTTAAGTTTCGTTCGAATTTTTATTTATTTTATTATTTTCGATTTTTTCCATGTTTTGAAAACCAACCGAAGTGGTCGGTTCGGTCAATTTTTTGCCTTGTGGTCGATTTTGCCAATTTGGGTGGTCGGATCGGCTTTTTAGTTGTAGGTAATTTTAAAAAAACCGACCGGTTAGCTCGGTTCGGTTATTCGAAAAAAAAATAAAGTCCTACTAAGAACACAAACAAGTCTTCCATCAAATGCATTAATTATTAACACGTACATCTTAAATACCAAAATACTACAAATATAACAATATCCAACTGCACATCCAAACAAAATGATTAAGAAGAAATATTATTTTTACTAACTGTATAAAGAAATTTCTTCACTTGCCATCCATCAAAAATCAAGATTAACAATTGTATTTGTTTAATTGACTAATTTGTCTCCCTCCTAATCCAGCAATCCTGGCGGGCTTCCTCCTTTTTTTTTATTATTTTTTTTATTTTTACTATTTTTATTATTATTTTTTTTGCAATGCTTGATGCATGAATGCTTCCAGGTTCCAACTTTCTCCCTCCGTTATTAGTTATTAATTATTTTTTTTTAACATTAGTTATTAATAATTATATATAAATTTATTTGTTTGGTAAGTTGGTAACTACTCTTTTTTTTTGTGAGCAAAAAAAAAATTTAGTTTATATATATAAATATTTTTTTAAAATAAATATTTTTAATTTTTTTAATTCTTATTTATATTATTAGTATTTTAAACTTCCAGATTATTAAAAAATATTTTTAGAACTTTAAATATATATATATGCCCCAACTGCACTTAAATACTTAATCGGGTCAAACGGGGTAGATTGGTTTACTCGCTTCAACTCGTTTATTAATTGTGTTAAACGGGTCGACTCGTTTATGACCCGTTCCCATATACGGGTCATCCAAACCCGTTTATTTTCGTGTCGGGTTGAAAATTGCCACCCCTATCCGTATATATTACCACAAACATCGTGCACTGAATTTTGTTTATTTCTTTTTCACTGTCATTTCTTGTCACTAGCTCGTACTATTGCCTTCCTGAACAGCACTCCAGTACCCGATGCTGTTCTGGAATGTGATTGATTAATATATATTTTTATAGCTAATACTTCCATACTTGCATGGATCAATCACATTCCATGGAAGCATCTTATGTAGAAGGATTTGAACCGAAATCTTTTCTTGTCATATTTTATAGTACACAATTGTTAAAGAGTGATACAGGTTGACTAGGGATGTCGCTTAAGTACTTATACTATATTGTTTTTGTCTTCAAAGCCAAAAAGAAATACTTCACTAGGACGAAAAAGAAGTTAATTATTTTTGTCAATATCCTAATTTTGTATACTAATAACTATAACAGCGTAAACTCTACAGATAGATCAAATGGGGCGGGTATGTGGAAAGTTTTATGAACTACGTCCTCGAACTCCACGAGATCACCTACTGCGAGACAAAAGAGAGTGTACATATACTAAATAATCAGTTTGTGGGGGTACTCTTCTTTAAAGTTATAACGATCTATCCTTTTACATATAAACAATATTGTTCGCTTTAGGTTTTAGCGTAAGAATTTTTCAATAGATCACCCAACAGTAATTGAGAACGCTTAACTCTAGAATTCGTTCTGAGTTTAGATCCCTCACGATTTAACATCCTTGTTGAAAGTAGAAGGACGACTAAGTCTTATAAACTAAACCACATCTAATCTTCACCGTAGACAATGTGTACAACTACATGGACGTGATACCACAACTCACCCCACTTCATCTATTTTGATCTTCATGTCTTAGGAGTCTTGACTCTAGGTTCTTGGACATCACAAAAGTATTAAAATACTATGGGTGCTTGTACTTTTATGTTTTACATTGGATAATGTCATGATTTTAGAACTTATTAGAAACATGTTTTGACAAATACTGGATTCAAAAATTTCCCCCCTACTTTCAGGATGCATTCATTGGAGGCAATGCTACTAGTGTTGCGACGATGGTGTGGGCAATGTCCGAGCTCATCAAGAACCCTAGAGTGAAACAAGGTACAAACTGAAATTAGAAGCTATGTCGGAAAGAAAATCAAAGTAGAGCCAAATGATATCCCAAATCTAGCCTACTTAAAAATGGTGGTAAAAGAAACCCTACGAATGCACCCACCGGCGCCACTATTACTTCCACGGGAGACTTTACGCCAATGTAAGATTGGTGGTTACGATATCAAAACCCGAACTAGGGTTTTAATCAATTCGTACGCGATTGGAAGAGACCAAAATAGTTGGAAAAACCCTACCGAGTTTTACCCCGAAAGGTTCGAGGATAGTGATATTGACTTTGGAGGGAAACATTTTGAACTAGTACCATTTGGGGGAGGAAGAAGAGTGTGCCCTGCTGGGCCTATGGCTATTGCAACTATTGAGTACACATTGGCCAATCTTTTGTACTGTTTTGATTGGGAACTTCCTAGTGGTTTGAAGAGAGAAGATATTAGTATGGAAGAGGAGGGTGGTGTTACTATCTACAAGAAAACACCTCTTTGTCTTGTGCCCATAAAATATAAGTGTGCTTAGAGGTGGTGGTGTGTGTTTTTCTTAGCATTGATAAGAAGAGTTTTTATTTTATATATGTATACATTTAGTGCTTTGTCTATTTTCTTTCTTTTTATTTTCAACTACTGAGTGGGTGGTGTTACTATCTACAAGAAAACACCTCTTTGTCTTGTGCCCATCAAGTATAAGTGTTCTTAGAGGTCGTGGTGTGTGTTTTTCCTAGCAATGATAAGAAGATTTTTGATTTTATATATGTATACATTTAGTCCTTTTTCTTTTTTCTTTCTTTTTATTTTCAACCCAAGCAGTATTTGCTATAAAACCAATCGGTGATATTGTGTTGGAATTTGACTTCTTGATCACCAAAAAAAAAAAGATATTGCAGTAAGATATTGAGTTGTAGAAGTTAAGTCCTTCGTATTTTTTATAATATAAAAAAATGCATGGTATTAGAACTAGTGGAAAACGGTGCAATGGACAGATATTTGTCAAAAATATGAATTCGTGTCAACTTTTTTGAAAAATGGTGAATCAATAAAAGAAAAGGCCAAACGACACAATATAAAAATAAGAGGGAAATACCCTAGAATATACAATCAGCGCAACCAAAAGCATTTAGGCGATGCAACAGTAGATGAGAAGCTTTCTAAGGCCAGAGACCAATAAAAAGACCCCATCCAAACAAAAGAACACGGGACCAAGGTACAAGTGGGAAACCCCTTGAACAAAACAGAAAAGTCCAAGGGCACCCACAGTGACACTAAACAAGCAAAAACCTCCACACACAAGCTAGAAGGAACAAAGATTACAAAGTACAAAAATACAAATACAAATACAAATACAGCAACGTAGTTAGGAAGATGAGGATCATTTCTCCACTTAATTTGAATCATTTCTCCCCTTAATTCGTGTCAACTTAAATAGCAGAAACGTCAAATATTTGTGTAGAGGTAACAATAACAATGGTTGAAATACCTTGTACTAAATTGTAGTAGTTAGGTTCAATATCCAATTTTCTAATGAAATGTCAGGTCGTAAACGAATTTAAGGACATAAATCTTTTGTTCTTGAATGACAAAAGTGCATAGCAAAACAGACTTCATACTCATTATAGCAAGTATTTCAATGTTAGAATAGAAATGTATATATTTAGATGGAACAAACATTCCAAAACTCTGTGGACAGAGAGGATGGTGAACCTTTTGAGACTCTAGTGTTGTAGCAATGTCATTGTCACCATTGTACAAAACTATCTTAGAGTAGCTTCATATATATTGTAGGCTTAACCATACTTTACTCCCCCAAAATGATAGGGATACACACCAAATGGCACACTAAACGACACACTAACTTTAAATGCATGTACCCTGTGCTGTGTAAGTGATGCACAGAAAAGTGTGAAAATTTCAAACAGCACAGGGTATATGCATTTACAGCACAGTGTGTCGTTTGGTGTGTCATTTGGTGTGTATCCCTATCATTGTTGTATACACCCTCTTAGTTTGCCCTTTATGTCAATTTGGTCCCTGTAGTTTAAAAAGTGTCATTCTAGTCCCTATAGTTTCATAAGTGTGTCATTTTAGTCCTCAAACTTTTTTGTGACAAAGTTTTTACTTTCAGTGACAAAATTATTTATCACTAAGGGACTTATTGGACTTTTTGGACACACTTATGAACCTATAGACACTAAAGTGACACTCTCCAAATTACAAGAGCATACATAATTAGGTATTATATTTTTTCATAAAAATTATAAATTAAAAGATATTCAACTAATAATAATAATAATAATAATAATAATAATAATAATAATAATTTTGGTACTTGCAACACTGTTACTTGCATTATAGAGTTTTATAACAGTTGAACTTGCTAGTAATCCTTCTTCCAGTGCAAGACGCTTTGCAATTTCTATGGCTTTGTCACTTGATATTTGGTTATCATAAGACCATTAGATTATACAAAAGGGAAAAATGATGTGGCTACTAAATTACAATAAGTATAAATCTGGAATAAATACGACCCATGCCAAATACACACACATATACACACACACACGCGCGCGCGCACACAAACGTAACCATAAAGTGTAATAAATTGATGATACAAAGAAAAAATCTAGAAACTTGATATGGGTAAATTCATATTATTGTACAACTTATGCTCAGGAGGATCATGTGACACCTATAGAGAAGAGAGAAGAATCAGAATTAATGAAAATATAAAAAACTGACAAGAGAAGAAGTCAAATCGAAGAAGACGCTGAATACAGATTAAGAGTTAATAGAGAAAGAAATCAGATGTAGCCAATGATTTGGAAATAAATAAGGAGAGAGAAACAAAGAGATAATATATAGTAAAATAAATGAGGTGCCCTTACTAATTAAAATAAAAGGTAAAATACTAATTTTTTTAACTTAAATTTAGGTGCCTTAATTAAAAAATAAAGGTGTCTTTATCGCCAACCTTTAAGAAAGTGTCACTTAATCCAGTTAACCCAGGTCACCCCACTGAATGACAGACGTACCCTTAATGAAAACACGATCCAACGCTTGAGAATAGAATGAGGAATATAATCCCTCAGTAGAAGGACTCTGTATGTATATGTATATATATATATATACTAGTCTTATAACACGTGTTTTGCATATGGTTGGTACACAATAGATTCTGAACACCTTTTTATTGTAGAATTTTGACATAAAATAAATATATGCGTATATAATTTATTGTATAATTAAAAAACAACACAAATGTGGTGCTTTAAAAAAATGAATACTTAATATAGAGTCCATTATAGACACCCTTTTTAGACAAAGACAGAGAAGATGGCTCTGATAATGACAACCTCACAAGCAAACATGTTTCCATTAAAATTAGAGTTGTTCTAAACTTACGGTAGTGCTAAAAAATAGTTAATACCTATCTATTTTTATTATGTTTTCTTTTTTTTTTTTCTTTTTTTTAACTATAACCATCCTAGATGAATATAGCTTAGGAATACAATCTAAAATATGTTTCAACTTAAATCTTTTATATATGGTTTTTTTTTTTTTAAATAACCTTCTATGTATAGTCACTTTTTAAAGTTTGTTATATATTATATATTATGTATTGCTGTCAACTTAATAGTACTAGTGTGTAATTTTTAAATTACATGAAAATTACATTATGTGTAAAAACTATACTAAATTACAAAAGGATGCAAGAATACTTTTAGACCATCTAATGTTTCACAATTTACTATTACAAGCATGTATAATGTTATTAAAACACGCCGAGCTGCAAAAACATGATAATACAAAAAATTACTTATAAATTTGTATCTCATGATTAAAATGCTCAATTATATTGTCCTTTAAGTTTTTCTCAATTATTTCTGTTTTTACTTTTATCTGTAAATTAAAATACTTGATAGTGTTTATAAATGTAATGTGTTAAAAATAAATGAAGTATAATAACTGAGATGCAATAGGCAAGTTAAATATAATTATAAGACAATCGATAAAATGCACTTGTATTAAGTAGAAGTAAATATCAACTATGGTAGTAAAATTTTATTATTTTATCCACATCGATCACATAATTTGTTTTCCCATCGTCATAAGAATATTGCGGGGTATTCATTAATTAAGAAATAAATATATTTTTAAATAGTTTCTGAGCTACAATCTATATATATAGTATACACTTTAGGAGAAATAATAGTTCATCTCAAATTCAAAATGAACTTTTTTTTTTAATTAGACTATGTATTAGTATTAGAAAATGATTAAATATTTTAAAATTGTTCTTTTATTTTTACAAAATGAGCATTATAATATTGTTCAAGCAATGTAAATACATGAGATGTTATGGTCAAATTAAATTGTTATTATTAAGATGAATGACATAGTATTAATCTTGTAATAAATAAAATTGTAATTTTGAATTTTTGAATTTTTAATTTAAGTAATAATAAAAGACTGCACAAGAAAATCCGATAAAAGAGAGAATTTTTTTTTGAAGTAATATCTTTGATCAAATTCAGGACTAGAAGATAGATAAAAAAAAATAAAAAAATAACAATATTCAATATAATTATAGCCTACAAGCAAATCCAGTTGTAGTAAGGTATTGCCCTACGGTGCTCTAATACGGCTTAATTAGTTAATTGGATACTTATTTACACAATTGAAGAAGTCTTACTTGTCAATATCAATTTTTGGTTTTATCAAGTGGGACTTAAGGTTAGGATATATTGCTATCAGTAATGCTAGAGGCACCAAAAATTTGTACCGAAATTGTACACTGAAAAATTGGGGCCATTCATTTCAGTGGGCCTCATACACTTCGACGCGGAGGCCACCGAAATGAATGCCCCGGATTTTTCGGTGTACAATTTCAGTGCACATTTTCGATCACCCAATCTTTACTGTATTGCTATTCAATGGAGACTCTTAAAAAAAGGGGGGGGGGGGGGGGGGGGGGGAGCGGAAATAACGGAAAAAATGGCAATAGGAGGGTGAGCCAAGAATAAAAGTTAAGAGTCATGCTTTCTCAAATTTTGAATTTCAAATGTATTCCAAATATGTGAGACTGTAGGACCACCTTAACTAATAATGATGAGACCACTTAAATATCCTTCAATCAAAATTCAGTGGACCAACTACCACACGTATTTGGGAAGTATTTGAGATTCAAATTTTGGGAAGAATATCATTACACAAAAGTTAAACATACACACCCTTGATTTGGCAAATTTGTACTTACCCCTTGGGCTTTAAATTTTGGCAGTAATACCTCTCGTGGTTTGGACTAAAATGCAACCGTGACTTTTTCTATCCAAATTAATGGTTTTACACTTGAGAGTCCTAATTTGAAGGGTAAAATGGCTCTTTTACCCTTGAAAGTCATATTAAAAGGAAAATAAATTATAAATCATTTTCTTTAAGTCATGACTTATAACAAAAAAAAATTCTAAAAATGTCAAAGATTCTTTCTCACCCAATTCAAAATCATATGCGTGTCCATAAATGAATTGATGTAAACAAATTTTGTTCTTAACATTGTTATGAAAACTTGGGGGTAATTTGGTCATTTCAGCTTGCTCCGTTAGTAAATTTTAACAGTTGCACTTTAGTCCGAACCACGGGGAATATTAGTGCCAAAATTTAAACCACAGGGGAATAAGTGCAAACGACCAAACCACAGGGGGTGTAAGTGTATTTAACCCAATAATATAAAGCCATATTTGTTGGGAACCACATTTGAGTTATAAAATTTGAAAAGCATAGCATTACTCTTTCTAAATTTAAATACCAAATTTGGTTCCCATATGGCTTAATTAACATTTGTACCACATGACATGACATAGATCGGTGGTACCATATGTCATTGTATATTGTATAACAATAAAGCTACACGCACTCTGAAAAGCACACCAAAATGCACAACCTAGCTTAAAAAAGCTGGACCTTGTGCTGAAAAGACTACACACACAAAACACCCGCTTTTGTGTGTGCAAACTTTTCAGCACAAGGTCCAATATTTTAAAGCAAAGTTGTGCATTTTGATGTGCTTTTCAGAGTGTGTGTAGCATTACTCATTATATAATTGACAAATCGTTTGAAACTAAATTTAGGATTCAAATTTAGGAAGCATAGCATATTAGCATTACTCTAAAAAAAAAAAAAAAAATAGTAAAAACCTTAGTTTCAGTTTAGGTGTTCTAAACCAGAAGAGTCCTCCGAAAAAAGAAATTAAAATACCAATGTTCAATATTGTTTCGAAAAGAGAGGGAAAAAAAAAGAAGTAAAAGTCAGTTCAAGAATTTTAGAGTTAGTAAAACCATTTGAGCCTTTATTTCAGTATAAGAGTCCACAAAAAATTTTTTTACAATACAAGTGTTCAAAAAAAGTAAAAATCAGTGTTAGTTCCACTTAAGGAGTTCTAAACTAAAAGAGATAACTTGAAAAGAAAAAAAAAATCACTACAGTACCAATTAATTTCCAATTACTTTATTAGTTGTACCACATACTTTGATAATAATCGGTGTGATATCCAAAATAATTTGGAAATCAAAATTTGAAAGCATAGATTTATTTTTCAAAATAAAACAACAAAAATTGTGACATCTAGACAGTGTGATATATTTGTGTACATCTATAATATAGGGTTAAATACACTTACACCCCATGTAGTTTGGCCGATTTGCACTTACTCCCTTGTGCTTTAAATTTTGGCACTAATACCCCTTGTGATTTGGACTAAAGTGCAATTGTGAATTTTTCCATCCAATTTAACCGTTTTAAACCTAGAAGCCCTAATTTGAAGGGTAAAATGACTCTTTTGCCTCTAAAAGTCATATTAAAATAAAATTAAATCATCAATCATTTTCTTCGATCGGGTCAAGCACATGACCTATACCAAGAAAATCCTAGCAAATTTGAAAGACTCTTTCTCACCCAAATCGAAATCATATGTTTTTTTCCTAAACGAATTGAATTAAACAAATTTTGTTCTTAACATTGTAATGAAAACTTGGGGTTAATTTGGTCATTTAACTTGCTCCATTTGCAATTTTTAACGGTTGCACTTTAGTTTGAAGCACAGGGGGTGTTTGCGCCAAAATTTAAAACACAAGGGAATAAATCCAAATTGGCCAAACCACAGGAAATGTAAATGTATTTAACCCTATAATATATATGCACAAATTCACGTTTGTTTAATATATACATCAATTCGTGTTTGTTAGCAGGACTCATTGTTGTTTTTGTGTGTGTCGGATCTAGTCATCCAATAGGATGTCTTGTTAGTTTTAGATAATTGGGCCCAAAAAAGAAAGAAGAAATAGAGTCATTCTAGGAAGTTTTGTTTTTTTTTTTTTTATTATCAAAGAGTCCTTAGAATTGATTTAGGATTCTTGACATATAAACGTGCATAACATGATTTTCAAAAGGAAACAAAATAAATAAATAAATTAGGATCATTTGAGATTTAAATTTTAGGAAGAATATCATTACTCAAAAGTTACACATACACCCCCTTGGTTTGGCCAATTTGCATTTATCTCTTGGGCTTTAAATTTTGGCACTAATACCTCTTGTGGTTTGGATTAAAATGTAACCGTGACTTTTTCCATCAAAATTAATGGTTTTACACTTGAGAGCTCTAATTTGAAGGGTAAAATGGCTCTTTTACACTTGAAAGTCATATTAAAAGGAAAATAAATTATAAATCATTTTCTTTAAGTCATGACTTATAACAAAAAAAAATTCTAGAAATGTCTAAGATTTTTTCTCACCCATTTCAAAATCATATGATTGTCCATAAACGAATTGATGTCAACAAATTGTGTTCTTAACATTGTTATGAAGATTTGGGGTTAATTTGGTCATTTCAACTTGCTCCATTAGTAAATCTTAACAGTTGCACTTTAGTCCGAACCACAGGGGATATTAGTGCCAAAATTTAAACCACAGGGGGATAAGTGCAAACGGCCAAACCACAGGGGTTGTAAGTGTATTTAACCCAATAATATATTGCCACATTTGTTGGGAACCACATTTGAGTTATAAAATTTGAAAAGCATAGCATTACTCTTTCTAAATTTAAATACCAAATTTGGTTCCCATATGGCTTAATTAACATTTGTACCACATGATATGGCAGAGATTGGCGGTGCCATATGTCATTGTATATTGTATAATTGACAAATCGTTTGAAACTAAAGGGGCTTTTACCAAAAAGGACCTCAGTATATCATTTATTAAGCTAAAGTACAAATTAGAGAGTGACTTAACAAAAAGGACAAAAGGTTGACAGCTGGTGCTCGCACGGTATAAGTGCACACACCATAATATGTCTCATGACATCCCCCTCAACTTCCACGTGCACACCAGCAAGACCCAGGCGCGCCCACGCGCGCAGCTACCCTTGCAGACTGCTCGGACCGTGCGAGTAGTATACCATATCATTTTTAATTTCAAAAAATATTTTTAAACTTTAAACATCCATAACTTTTGACCTACAACTCTATTTTTCGCAAATTTTATACCGTTGGAATCATGTCGACGAGAGCTACAAAACTAATACCATTGTTGATATGTTTTGAGGAAAAAAATTCATATTTTTACATACATAAATAATAAGTGAATTTCACTTGATATACATAAAATATTAATTGAAATTTCACTCAATACATGAAAAATTTCATGTTTTTACATGCATGAATAATAAGTGAAATTTCACTTGATATACATAAATGTTAAGTGAAATTTCACTGAATACATTAAAAATATTAAAAGCTCTCTCCAAAAAAGCCCTAAGTTCAATTTTTGCAAAGCTCATAAACTAGTTACTAAATGAATTAACATGAAATTGTGCTTTAAAAAAGGAGAAGCACCAAAATGGGGGCCAAACTAAGCCTTAATGAGGTAGCAATGGATTTATTGCAATTCGCCTTTTTATAAACATATAAATTTGGCATACATAAATATTAAGTGAAAATTCACTGAACCTGTACATGCTTTCTTCCTAAAAAACTTGAAGTTAAACTTAACATTTGTGTACTCGTTCAGTGAGATTTCACTTAATAGGGTAAGTGAAAATTCACTAACTATCCCAAAAGTCACTAGAAGTAACTCTCTAGAGTTTAAGGTTTAATTTGATACTTACTTTGTTAAAAAGTCCCTCAAGTGTCAATTTAAGTAAAATTTTACTTAATATTCATGTACAAGTTCAGTGAAATTTTCACTTAATATTCATATATTAAGTGAAATTTCACTTAATATTCATATATGCCAAGTGAAATTTTACTCTTTTTTTTTTCTCTTTCATATTAAACAATGCATATTTCGTTTAAAAAAAATCAAATTTCACAAATCAATTATAAAACATAGTTTTTCAATCCAAACAAATGCAAAACTCTTGTAAAAATTCACTAAAACTCCCCTTAAGAACAAAGTGAACATTCGGTTTTTTTTTTCCTCACATTATATCAACTTGGCATATGTGAATATTACGTGAAAATTCAATAACCCATACACAAATATTATGTGAAAATTCTATTAGGTTCGTCTGGAACATGACATGTAAAAATAAGAATTTTTTTCTTTTGCTTAAAAGGTATCAACAATGGTACTATTTTTGTAGCTCTCGTCGACACGGTTCCAACGGTATAAAATTTGTAAGAAACAAAGTTGTAGATCCAAAGTTATGGAGGTTTAAAGTTTAAAAAAAAACATTTTTGAAATGGATATTATATGGTACAGCCACTCACACGGTGTGAGTGACTGTAACCAAAAATATGCCAGAGGGGGCTATGGTGACATGAGATATTCTAGGTGCGTTCACTTATACCGTGTGAGCACTGACTTAGATTCTTTTTGTCCTTTTTAGAAAATGATCAAACCAATTAGAGTTTTAAACTTATGAAGGTTACTTGAGGGATTTTCCAACAATTATCTAGAAACGAAATTTAGGATTCAAATTTAGAAAACATAGCATATTAGCATTACTCTAAAAAAAAATTAATAGCAAGAACCTTAGTTTCAGTTTAGGTGTCCTAAACCAGAAGAGTCCTCAAAAAAAAGAAATTAAAATACCAATGTTCAATATTGTTTCGACAAGAGAAAAAAAAAAGTAAAAGTCAGTTCAAGAATTTTAGAGTTAGTAAAACCATTTGAGCCTTTATTTCAGTATAAGAGTCCACAAAAAAAAAAAAAAAAAAAAAAAAAAAAAAAAAAAAAAAAATTACAATACAAGTGTTAAAAAAAAGTAAAAATCAGTGTTAGTTCAACTAAGGAGTTCTAAACTAAAAGAGATAACTTGAAAAGAAAAAAAAAATCACTACAGTACCAATTAATTTCTAAATACTTTATCAGTTGTACCACATACTTTGATAATAATCGGTGTGATATCCAAAATAATTTGGAAATCAAAATTTGAAAGCATAGATTTATTTTTCAAAATAAAACAACAAAAATTGTGACATCCAGACAGTGTGACATATTTGTGTACATCTATAATATAGGGTTAAATACACTTACACCCTGTAGTTTGGCCGATTTGCACTTACTCCCTTGTGCTTTAAATTTTGACCCTAATACCCCTTGTGATTTGGACTAAAGTGCAACTGTGAATTTTTCCATCCAATTTAACCGTTTTAAACCTAGAAGCCCTAATTTGAAGGGTAAAATGATTCTTTTGCCCCTAAAAGTCATATTAAAAGAAAATTAAATCATCAATCATTTTCTTTGGGTCAAGCACATGACCTATACCAAGAAAATCCTAGCAAATTGGAAAGACTCTTTCTCACCCAAATCGAAATCATATGTTTGTTCTTAAACGAATTGAATTAAACAAATTATGTTCTTAACATTGTAATGAAGACTTGGGGGTAATTTGGCCATTTTACTTGCTCCATTTGCAATTTTTAACGGTTGCACTTTAGTTTGAAGCACAGGTGGTGTTTGTGCCAAAATTTAAAACACAAGGGAATAAATGCAAATCGGTCAAACCACAGGGGGTGTAAATGTATTTAACCCTATAATATATGCATAAATTCACGTTTGTTTAATATATACATCAATTCGTGTTTGTTAGCAGGACTCATTATTGTTTTTGTATGTGTCGGATCTAGTCATCCAATACGATGTCTTGTTAGTTCTAGATAATTGGGCCCAAAAAAGAAAGAAGAAATAGAGTCGTTCTAGGAAGTTTTGTTTTTTTTTTTTTTTTTTATCAAAGAGTCCTTCACAGAATTGATTTAGAATTCTTGACATATAAACGTGTATAACATGATATTTAAAAGAAAACAAAATAAATAAATTAATAAATTAGGATCATTTGAGATTCAAATTTTGGAAAGAATATCATTACTTAAAAGTAACACATACACCCCCTTGGTTTGGCCAATTTGCACTTACCCCTTGGGCTTTAAATTTTGGCACTAACACCTCTTGTGGTTTGGACTAAATTGCAACCGTGACTTTTTCTTTCCAAATTAATGGTTTTACACTTGAGAGCCCTAATTTGAAGGGTAAAATGACTCTTTTGCACTTGAAAGTCATATTAAAAGGAAAATAAATTATAAATCATTTTCTTTAAGTCATGACTAATGACAAAAAAAAAATTCTAAAAATGTCAAATATTCTTTCTCACCCAATTTAAAATCATATGCTTGTCCATAAACGAATTGATGTCAACAAATTTTGTTCTTAACATTGTTATGAAGATTTGGGGTTAATTTGGTCATTTCAACTTGCTCCGTTAGTAAATTTTAACAGTTGCACTTTAGTCCGAATCACTGGGAATATTAGTGCCAAAATTTAAACCACAGGGGGATAAGTGCAAACGGCCAAACCACAGGGGGTGTAAGTGTTTTTAACCCAATAATACACTACCACATTTGTTGGGAACCACATTTGAGATATAAAAATTGAAAAGCATAGCATTACTCTTTCTAAATTTAAATACCAAATTTGGTTCCCATATGGCTTAATTAACATTTGTACCACATGATATGACAGAGATTGGTGGTGCTATATGTCATTGTATATTGTATAATTGACAAATCGTTTGAAACTAAATTTGGGATTCAAATTTAGGAATCATAACATATTAGCATTACTCTAAAGAAAATAATAATAATAAGAACCTTAGTTTCAGTTTAGGTGTCCTAAACCAGAAGGGTCCTCCGAAAAAAGAAATTAAAATACCAATGTTCAATATTGTTTCGAAAAAAAAAAGTACAAGTCAGTTCAAGAATTTTAGAGTTAGTAAAACCATTAGAGCCTTTATTTCAGTATAAGAGTCCACGAATTTTTTTTTTACAATACAAGTGTTCAAAAAAAGTAAAAATCAGTGTTAGTTCCACTAAGGAGTTCTAAACTAAAAGAGATAACTTGAAAAGAAAAAAAAATCACTACAGTACCAATTAATTTTTAAATACTTTATCAGTTGTACCACATACTTTGATAATAATCAGTGTGTTATCCAAAATAATTTGGAAATCAAAATTTGAAAGCATAGATTTATTTTTCAAAATAAAACAACAAAAATTGTGACATCCAGACAGTGTGACATATTTGTGTACATCTATAATATAGGGTTAAATACACTTACACCCCCTGTAGTTTGACCGATTTGCACTTACTCCCTTGTGCTTTAAATTTTGACTCTAATACCCCTTGTGATTTGGACTAAAGTGCAACTGTGAATTTTTCCATCCAATTTAATCGTTTTAAACCTAGAAGCCCTAATTTGAAGGGTAAAATGATTCTTTTGCCCCTAAAAGTCATATTAAAAGAAAATTAAATCATCAATCATTTTCTTTGGGTCAAGCACATGACCTATACCAAGAAAATCCTAGCAAATTGGAAAGACTCTTTCTCACCCAAATCGAAATCATATGTTTGTTCTTAAACGAATTGAATTAAACAAATTATGTTCTTAACATTGTAATGAAGACTTGGGGGTAATTTGGTCATTTAACTTGCTCCATTTACAATTTTTAATGGTTGCTCTTTAGTTTGAAGCACAGGAGTGTTTGTGCCAAAATTTAAAACACAATGGAATAAATGCAAATCGACCAAACCACAAGGGGTGTAAATATATTTAACCCTATAATATATGCACAAATTCACGTTTGTTTAATATATACATTAATTCGTGTTTGTTAGCAGGACTCATTGTTGTTTTTGTATGTGTTGGATCTAGTCATCCAATAATATGTCTTGTTAATTTTAGATAATTGGGCCCAAAAAAGAAAGAATAAATAGAGTCGTTCTAGGAAGTTTTGTTTTGTTTTTATCAAAGAGTCCTTCTAAGAATTGATTTAGGATTCTTGACATATAAACGTGTATAACATGATATTCAAAAGGAAACAAAATAAATAAATAAATAGACTTGAATCTCACTAACTATATATGTGTAGACATGACTACGGCTTTCCTTAATCTCCATATGAATTATGAGACCATCGGAAACAAAATAAAGTTTTATGAATTTCAAAAGGAAAATAGAAATAAAGAATCAAAGTTTACTTAGAGAAATTGGAATACAAATTCTTCAAAATCAAACTTATTTTAAATCCAAGGCATCAATTAGATCCAATTTAATGAAATATTATGAGATTCAATCACAAATTCTAAGTGGTGTGTGATGAAATGAGGTAGGAAGAGAGGTTTTGAAAATGTGTAAAGATCCTAGAACTATGAATTTGTGATTGAATTTGCCTAATTCTTCCAATGATTGAGAGGTTACCTCTATGACCTGAAGGATTTCTTCTATTTCTTGTGAAGCTCTTCCAAAAATCTTCAACTTCTTCTCCAATTCTTCAAATTCTTAAAGAAAAACTCCCTTTTCTTTTCTCAAACTTCTCTCTCTATTGTATATAACTCTTGTATATCTCAATTTTGATTTCAAAGTCAAGTCTAGCTCCCAATAATGGAGATGAAGGTCTGTTTATATAGACCAACATTACAAGGTTAAATGGATAAATTTGGGTGAAAACCCATGTGCAAAGTTTTCTTCTAGAACATGTGAGAAAAGCAGTTTGTTACAGCGCGCGGCACTCGACGACTTGCCTGCGACACTTGCTGAGTGCCGGGCGGCACTCACAAACTATCGGGCAGCACTCGCTGAGTGCCGCCGGCTTCGCCGCGTGTCACGGCTAACAGAATTTCTGCCTTCTTTTTAATTTTCAAATTATACATTAACACAAACTTAATTATTAGTAAAGTATATACTAATGTACTTATATTTGTAATGGACTTCATTAGGATACATCTATATGCATAGTATATACTTTAATATATCATTTTATTTCTTTCTTTCTTTTTCTTTTCTTTTCTTCTATCCTTTTCTCTTTTCTTTTCAAAACTTCTTTTCATTTTCTCTTTTTCAGGATAAATCCCTAGACTGACTTTCTCATACGTTTTTAAATATTCGGGTTTCTCTCGAATACCCAATTTCTCTTTCTTTTATTTTTGATTTTTTTAAACTTGATTCAAATAATCTTTGAAGAATTTGAATTCTCTGGAAAAACTTCAAATTTCACCGGTCATTGTCATCATCGGTCTTTCAGAGGCAACCAATCCCTAGATTTGACGTTTGGTCAAAATCGGGGTGTCTACAGTTTGCCTCTCTTCGGCAGAGATTGTAAAGCAACGCGTATCACAAGTGAATGTCGAAGCCTGTGTGAAAGACAAGCCTTTGACCAAACCATCGAATCCAGGTAAAAACAAAAGGTGCGTTGCAAAAATTGGGTAGGCAAAGAGCCAAAAGCTGGTCGTGCTCAAAAGTGAGCTAGCTACGTATCCCATCGGGAATCAGACCAGGACGTAGTTCAGACAAGGGACAAAACACAAACGCAAATAACCACACAGATGGATGCTCCTATCTTATCATGATGCATATGCTCAAACAGTTTCATGTCCCATGCTCCCAAGCGCGATGATTTTGCGTTATGCTGCTTTTCCTATTATCAGAAATGTGCCTTATGCTTCAAATTCTCCGGTTATGTTATAGTTTTATTCTTGGGAACATGTGTTTCAAGGAATCATCTGATCGACTGAGCCGCTTTACGCCTTACACTCCATAGTCGAATGAGGTAGCAAGCTGAAAGATTGAGTCGCTTCACACCTTACACTCCATAATCCTCTAAAAATGATCTGATCGACTGAGCTGCTTCATACCTTACACTCCATAGTTGAATTAGGTAGCACTCTGAAAGATTGAGTCGATTCACGCCTTACACTCCATAATCCTATAAACATCATATGATCGACTGAGACGCTTCCTGCCTTACACTCCATAGTCGAATCAGGTAGCACGCTGAAAGATTGAGTCGCTTCAGGCATTACACTCCATAATCCTCCAAAAAATCATCTGATCGACTGAGTCGCTTCATGCCTTATACTCCATAGTCGAATCAGGTAGCACGCTGAAAGATTGAGTCGCTTCACGCCTTATACTCCATAATCCTCCAAAAATTATCTGACCGACTGAGCCATAGCGACGTCGGGATTAGCGCAGATACGTTGCAAAAATTGAGGGCGCTAATTTATTACTTCATAAAGCCAATGCAGATTTGTTTTAACTCACAATTCCTAGTTTAGTTTCCTTCTAGGGGTTACTTTTTCGAGATTCAATTTCGAATTACTTTTCCTAAATCTGGAAGTACTTGGATTCGTATCTGCTTTCAATTTCTGAAATTGAGGATCAATCATATCCAAATCGGCTTAATTCTCCCATAATCTAGAGTCTACCAGATTCAAAATCAAATCAAATTTCAAAATCGGGAGTCAATTAGACTTCAATCAAATCAAAATTCTTTAAAAATCCGGAGTCGATTAGAATCAACTTTATTCAAATTTCCAAAATTCGGAGTCATTCAGACTCAAATAACATCAAATTTTCAAAATCCGGAATCATTCAGGCTCCAATTCATTCATTTTTTTCAAGATTTGGAGTCAATCAGGCTCTAATCAAATCAATTTTCCAAGTTCGGAGCTAATTAGACTCCAATCAAATCAATCTTCAAAATCTGGAGTCAATCAGACTCCAATCAACTCAATTTTCAAAATTCTAGAGTCAATCAGACTCCAATTAAATCAAACTTTCAAAAATCCAGAGCCAATCAAACTCCAATTTATTTATTTTCCAAAATCTGGAGTCAATCAGACTTCAATTAAATCAGACTTTCAAAAATCCAGAGCCGATCAAACTCCAATTTATTCACTTCCCAAAATTCGGAGTCAATTAGACTCCAATTAAATCAATTTTCAAAACTCTAGAGTCAATCAGAACCCAATCAAATCACTTTCCAAAATCTGGAGTCAATCAGACTTCAATTAAATCAATTTTCAAAATTCGGGGTCAATCAGGCTCTAATCAAATCAATCAAATTTCAAGATCCGAAGTTATCCAGACTCAAATCAAATCAAAATTTCAAAATCGGGAATCAATTAGACTCCAATCAAATAAAAAATTCTTTAAAAATCCGGAGTCGATTAGACTCAAATTTATTCAATCAAATCAAATTTCAGAAAAAATTCGAAGTTATCCAAAATTAAATCAAAATTCCAAAAAAAAAAACATCCAGAGTCGATTAGACTCAACTTTATTCAATTTTTCAAAATTTAGAGTCAATTAAACTCCTATCAAATCAAATTTTTAGAAAAATCCAGAGTCGATTAGACTTACTTTAGTTTATTTGCCGAAACTGGGTATTTTTGACAAAAATTCCCCACAATCAAGGCTAATTTTGATTTACAAAAGGGGTTAAGAACTCATTTTTCAAACTCCGGGGGTCCTTTCGAAACGAGGGAAAATCTTTAGGGACATAGGAGCAAAATTCAGTGATCCTCATTATAAATATGAAAATTGAGGAGGAAAAGGGCCACTTGGCGCACGCAGCGGCACTCGGTGAGGAGGAACGACACTCCCTGAGTGCTGGCCGGCACTCCGTCAAATGTCGCACGACACTCACTAAGTACCGGTGACTTTCCATCGAGTGCTGACCTGACTAGCAGTGCATAAAACTTGATTCTTCTTTTTTTTTTTTCATTCTCTTCTTCTCCCTATTTTGGATTTTCTCTCTAGGATCTCACTCCCTCTTGACTCTCTACTCAAAAACCACTCAAAATCAAGGTATGTTCACTCCCTAATCATCAAGATTGCATCTTTGCTTGATTTATACTTAAAAAATCATGGTTTCTTCATGTTATCCTCACAAATTTTCATACGAATCTTAACTTTTCTCTTCCTTTGATTGAGATTCTTCAATGGCTAGTGGTTCGGGATCCTACGAACCCCCTAAGAAGAAGTATAAGCCCAACCCAGGCCACAACTCATCAGTTTTACTCGCCGACCCCGGGGCACACCTCTCGGCACGGGCTTTTAACAGATTGGTATACTCCCAAAACCCCATTTTTATGCTTATGATAAAATAATGCAATGCGATGCAATCCATGATGAACAATACATGTATGAGTGCCCCTATGACTTTGTGTATTTGAATGTATTAAAACTTATTTGCGATATCCCCCTCTTTTTTGATTAATTTTCTTGTCATGATTTGGGGTTCAATGCTTGGCATTGTGCTTTTTGCTTATCGCCCTTATTTGGGTTCATTAATTTTCCATGCTCATGAATTCCATTATCTCATTTGTCCACTGCTAATGAGGGTTGCACTGACCCCGTGATGCACTTGAATTTCATGTAGACCCTGCTTTTACTGAACTTAAAACTTATTGTTGCAGAACCAAGAACCTTATTTTTCCTCTCAATAACAAGTCACTTAGACTCAAGGATTTTCTTATTTTCAAATCAACGAGTCTCCTAAACTCAAGAATTTTCTTATTTTCAAATCAACGAGTCACTTAGACTCGAAAGAACTTTTTCTTATTTTTCTTAAAATCAACGAGTCTCTTAGACTCAAAAGAACTTTTTCTTATTTTTCTTAAAAACAACGAGTCTCTTAGACTCAAGAACTTTCTTATTTTCAAAACAACGAGTCGCTTAGACTCAAGAACTTTCTTATTTTCAAATCAACGAGTCGCTTAGACTCAAGAACTTTCTTATTTTCAAATCAACGAGTCGCTTAGACTCAAGAACTTTCTTATTTTCAAATCAACGAGTCGCTTAGACTCAAGAACTTTATTATTTTCAAATCAACGAGTCGCTTAGACTTGGAAATCATCACTCACTTTTTTTCTTTTTTTCAAAGAATCGAGTCGCTTATGCTTGGAAATCATCACTCACTTTTTTTTTTCAAAGAATTGAGTCGCTTAAACCCGGAAATCAAAACTTATTTGAGTCGCTTAGACTTGGAAATCACCACTTATTTTTTTTCTTTTATAAAAAATTGAGTCGCTTAGACTCAGAAATCAACACCTATTTGAGTCGCTTAGACTCGGAAATCACCACATATTTTTTTTATAAAGAATTGAGTCGCTTAGACTCGAAAATCAACACCTATTTGAGTCGCTTAGGCTTGGAAATCAACACTCACTTTTTCTTTTCAAAGAATTGAGTCGCTTAGACTCGGAAATCAACACTCACTTTTTTTTTTTCAAAGAATCGAGTTGCTTATATTCTAAAAATCATTTAATTTCTTTCTTTCTCCTATTTTTGTTTTTCTTCTGTCCTTTTCTTGCTGACTCCGAAATTTGTCCTTAAAGGCCATGGGAGCGTGGCTCACGGCCAGAGGTGGTACGAGGAGCTTTCTGATGAGGTTAGGACCCTGGTCGACAATGCTGGATTTGGGCTTTTTGCGTTACTCTTAGAGAAGAGTTCGAACGATAGGACCCATATCCAGGCCTTAGCAGAGAGATGGTGGGATACAACAAATACATTCCACATGCCATTTGGGGAGATGACGATGACTCCCCTGGACTTTGCTATGATCATAGGCATCCCATTTGGCGGCTTTCCCGTTACTCGCTATGACGATCTCCAGACTTGCCATGAAGAGATTATTGACTTACTCGGGGCTCACCCAAGGGAGTTCATAGTGTTCGCAAAATGGTTCCTGGACACTTTCAAGGGAAAGGCCTTTACCGATGACCAGATGGCTAGGGCCTTTATCATGTATGTGCTGGGCTGTTCGATGATGAGCACAAAGGGGGATAGGATCAACCTCGGGTACTTGGCCTCCCTTGTGGATATTGACCGCATATCCCAATATAACTGGGGAGGGGCAGGGCTGGATACTCTTTACAACCACATGAGTGAGGTCTCTAGGGGAAACTCCTCCTCCACTGGCGGGTACTGGAGAGCCTGGGAGGTAAAACTTATTGTATTTCAATCATCATCATTTTTTTATTCACCCTCTTTTGATTTTATCTTGAAAACTGACTTCACTCTTTTTTTTTCTTTTGCAGATATGGTCTCACGAATACCTTCGCATAAGGGCTCCCAGTACCCGAGATGGCGAGGCTGCTATCATACCTCAGGGCTTAACATGGAGGAAAGAAGCGACGGGCCAGAAGGTTGGGGCCCATGACTTTGTCGGCTATAGGAACACGTGGTGTGGAATCCATGGGAGGCGGCTCTTCTAGAGGCCAGCGAGGCGATCCAGGCGGCTGTGGGTTTCTCCAGGTTGATGATTCTGATGGTGGGTGAGGCGTGCCGAGAGTGGTACCTTAGTGAGAGGGTGACCAGGCAATCCCTTGTAGCCCCGTCTTTTTATGTGCCAAGAGCTCCCCCGGCGACTATGAAGAGTACGGAGACTTTGGATCACGATGACCTAGTGGCTGCTCTAGATGGGGAGGGCATTGCAAACTTCTTGGATGGTCCAGACGATTATCCCGCCTTCAGATTAAATTCTCTCATGCATAATTTTCCTCTCATGGATATCATACTAGTAATAAATTTTTATTTCTTTTATTTCCGCTTTTTCTCTCTCTTTTCTTAGATATGTAACCGCATTTATTAATATCCAAATTCTTATTCGCAACCTGTTCCTAGGGTTGCCGACCCTTTAACTCTCCCACAGTGGAACTGGAGCGTTCCCATGGTCCATATGGGCCAGGAGACCATGTACCAGCTGGCCCCTTATACCCAGAATGTGCCGTCCATCCCTCTGCAATACGATACAGTCCCCAGAGACTATGCGGAGGAGGGGTCTATCGTACGCACACACTGTCTAGCATTGGATTCATGGACGCGAATGGAGGGTAAATCTCCTTTTGGAAACAACCTTCTTATTACTTTTTTACAATTCAAATTTTATCTTTATGCTGACAACTGTATCCAAACTCTTTTTCAGGTTGATGGAACAAGGGCCACTACTGATCTTCAGGCCAGAGCTATGGTATCACCATTTTTATACATTTTTTTTTCTCTCTCTCTTTTTTTTTTTTTTTTCTTATTCTTCATTTTATTTTGTCTTTTAGGAGGTCGAGCTTGCTACCTTGAAGAGGCAAATTCAAGAGTTTCAGCTGGGTCAAGGCGGCGACTATCAAGGAGGTGCTGGCGGCAGCGGCCAAGGCGGTGACAGTGGGGATGGAGGTGACGGTGGAGATGGTAGAGATGGTGGAGCTGGGAGAAGTCAGACAGCTCCGCAGGCACCCAGAAGAAATCCTTGTCGTCGACGAGGATAGCTTATCTCTCTTTCTTTTATAATACGTCCCTGTGAGGACGAAAACTCCAAACTTTTCTCTTTTTAGCGGATTTACTTAGGCGGTTTGATAGTATTCATGCATGGTGGCCTATGTGCCAATTTTGAATTCTGTTTATATTCATGCTTGATTACTAACTTAGCATTAGGCTTTATTCCCCTCACTTACTAAAATGTTATTACCTTTATTTACTTATTGATGAATGGTGATTGAATGATGAAATGGTGATACTCTTGTTCAAATTTTTATGCAGGTTTGGGCTGATTCAAATTATAAACTGACTCATGAACATCTTAAACTCTGGCCGGCACTTAGAGAGACTAACTGGCACTCACTGAATGCCGTACGACACTTAGTGACTGCTGGCCAGCATTTAGTGAGTGTCGTCGCTTTTCATCGAATGTCGATTTGTGCCATTTTCTTATATAAAGTGCCATTTGCCCATTTTATGCTCATTTGAAGCTCCTAAGGTCCCTTTTCTTCTTCCTCTTTCAAATTCTTCTTCTCCATTCATTATCCTTCTGCATGGCTCCCATAAGTTCCGACATTCTATACCGTAGATGGATTCTCTTGCTGGCATCGACCGACTCAATTTTGAGTCTCACAAATTGACAGACCTCTTTGCATTCTGCCATATGGCCCTAGACGAGGGCTTACTCCGAGTTGCTATCATATGTTGGGACCCCTCTTTGCATGTCTTCTGGTTCAGCCATGAGGAGGTTTGTCCACTTTTTGAGGAATTTAGCGCCATCCTCCATACCGATCCTTATGCCGATTTAATTATCCCCCAGATACAGGCATGGTACATCAAAGATCTAGCAGCTCTTCTTCATATTTCCCGGGGTACGGCCAGCTCTTTTGTTCGCGATTGGCACATTGATTTTGACCGCCTTTCTTCCATTTATGCTCCTGTTGGTGATCCTAATGACGGAGGATATCAGATTGTCAGACATAGTGCCCTTTCCCTGGCTATGCTCCCGTATTTCTTATTTCAATCCTCCACTGACATCCTCATACCTATTGTTTGTGGTCTCCGAGAAATGCAGAGTATTGTCATGCTCGTTCTAGGAGAGACCTTACTGGGTTTGGATCATGCACAGAGCACCAGATCGATGTTGCTTTTAGGGTCACCTCATGTCTTGCAGGTCTGGCTTCTTGAGCATTTAGGCCTCTTCACCCACCCTCCTACTGGGAGACTGCTTCCCTATGATCGCCTGGATGTTCATTTCCCCTCTTTCACAATTGACGGCTAGCTTACTTGGCTTCGGAGCCTATGTTGTGAGGATATTTGCTGGGTGTGCCCTCGATGGACTTACTGCTCTGTCACTGTGCGGCTTCCCGGACGCCCGGGGGTTTGGCTACCTGGTCTGCATGCTACCACTTTTTACATCCCCGGACGGGTGGTTCGCCAGTTTGGTTTGCTTCAGGATGTCCCAGACATTATTACTGTAGATTTTTTTAGGAGCTCCGCTCTACGCCCTTCTACCATGAGATTATTTGCCAAGGCTTGGCATGACAGAGTGTCGGCTCCTTTCCGGAGGGTCCCTTCTTCAGTTGTTCCCACTGCCGAGTACCTTCTTGAGATTCAGACTTTAGTCGGGAAATAGCTTCTAGATAAACAAAAAGGGAAAAAACAAGATTCTAAAACTTCCGACAAATCCTACTTGACTCTTACTGCGCTTTTATTTTGTGATCTATTTTCAATTTTCAAAAAGACTTTTCTTTGTATCAGGAAAATGTTCTAAACATGTCAAATCAAAGTTTGCACTTATACCATCTTTTCAGATTTTGAAAATTTTCCTTTTAATGTCTCTTTTAGCTTTTATTACTCCACTTTGAGTTTTACTTTAGAGTTTTAACCATTCTATACTATGAATCCTCATTTACTTCCACACAATACCTATTTTGACAGCCAGTAGATCCAGAAATGGTTTTAGATATTTTTTTGGGTTCTTTGGTTTAGCAAAAAAAGTTTGCCCCTAGTATAGGGGCTTTGATTCTAGTTCTGGGCAAACGCAAGTTTGCCCCTAGTTCAGCATAGGAAAACTCAGGATATTGGGTTATATTGAGAGTTGGGTTTTATTTGGACCGAGGGCCATGTGGGCCCGCCTACTTATCCCCGAATGGGTATTAGGTCTGTAGTAGTTCAGCTAAAGTTAGAAGGGAAGTGCCTTTTAGGCAAGTTTATTTATGTGACCGAACCGAGCAGGTTGCCTACGTATCCCCTAGAAGGAATCAGGTCAAGCGTACTTCATCAATTCTGGAGGTTTTGAAAGGACAAGGTCTCAAGCAAAATATTTCTTGAGTCAATCGAGGTTGATTGGTTGTTTAAACTCAACTCCGTCTAGGTCCATGAGATAGGCAGCTCCTCCGGAGAGGAGCGTCTTAATGATATATGGTCCGACCCAGTTGGGTTTGAATTTTCCTCGGGGGTCATAAACGGGCACTTTAAGTTCTTTGAGGAACATGTCACCCTCATCAAGCTTCCTTGGGCGAACCTTTTTGTTGAAAGCACGAGCTATCCTTTTTTTATATCCCCGAGTGTGATTTATTGCAGCCAGCCTCTTCTCATCTAGTAGCATCAATTCCTTATATCTCCCCTGTAGCCACTCAAGTTCGGTTACCTCGCACTCTGCCAAGACTCTCAGAGATAGTATTTCGACCTCAACTAGAAGAACAGCTTCCATCTCATAGACTAATGAATACGGCATAGCCCTTGTTGAAGTTCTTACGAAAGTGTGGACACGCATAATCCCATTTTCCTTCCTATTTGTTTTTAAATCGTTTTAAAAGGAAAAGGTTGATTAAAAAAAAGAAGGTCTGTTGAAAACAGATACAAAGTTGCCACTTGGTCTTTAAGAAGCCAAGAAACCTAATTTTGACTCACCCAAATGGATAAAGGGCACCGGCCTTTCATAACCAAAGAAATTGGCTTGGGGTTTTGGTACGAGAGAGGAAGGAGCATTTTCCGCGACTAAAACACCCTCAACTCGCCCCGTCTTTCGACGGGCCTCAATTATCATCCGAATAATCATCTTATACTATGTATGGTTCGACAATTAATACTATGGTAGTATATTACATCACACAAGAATTTTGAAATGGAAGATCAAAAGACAAGATATCATTCATAAGATCTAAGTCAAATATCACACAATGCAAAGGTGAAAGATCGCACGAAACAAACCTAGGAAAAATATTCTAATCACATATCAAGTAATCAAGTTTCCCTAATCTAAAGGGGACATGGATTATTCTTGAAACAAATAAATAAAAGAAATCAAAATGTGCTTAGCAAGCTAGTATGATGCATGTTAATCTTTGAGAAAAGAAGACCTCTCAATCCCCGGGATGAACGAGAAAGGACAATTAGATCGAGGGGAAGCATGGACGAGTGATCAAGTTCATTCCTTATAATCTTCTTAGATTAGGGGTCACAAAAGCCCCAAATCTTGCATGGATGCAATGTATGATCCTAGAATGTGCAAAGGTTGTAGTGTGTTTATGTACATGGACTTTCTAAAGTGACTTAGCAGTCTAGAACATGCATGAATGCATGAAGGAAATCATCATAGAATATGTACAAATGTAGTATGGACTACTTCCTAAGATATGAACAAATTTGGAGTGCATGTAAGCATCAAATCAAAAACTAAAAGTAAAAGAATGTTTGCTGTGAATAGTGGACAGAACAGTGACTCGATCTTGTGAAAAATGAAAAGTAGGGTTAGGAATGTTTTAAATGCATAATTTTTTTTATGGAGATCATCCATAGTGTGTCTAAAACACAAATCAAAAAGCCAATCCTCAATAACTATTACAGATTGAGAGAAATCATATTAACAATAGAGGTTATTCAGAAACAGAGTCTGTACTGTCGACTAAAATGTTGAAAAATATTAGAAAATGAAAACAAAACATCTAGAGGCCCATATTATAAAGAGAGTTTCTTAATACATTGAAGTTTAAGGGAAAAATAAGTTGGGACCACTCGTTTTGGAAAAGTTTTCTGGAAAACAAGTTGAAAATTAACCAAGCAGTTGTGACAGTAAAAACAGAATGTTTGGAAGGAATGTTTGGACAAAAATGGATCCCTTTCAAGTGCTTTCAAGTCAAGCCAAATAATGAATTAGGAAGATTTTCCAAGTGGTCTTGCATCCATACCTTGAGTATTGAACTCAGAATAATTCTTTGAAATCAAACAACTCACTGTTTTGAAGATTTTTTTTGAGAGAAATAAGGTTTATTTCTTGGAATCCAAATGTTGGGGTTTTAGAGGGGATTTAAAATGGGGGTTTTGAAAGTATATTTTCAGTACTTAAATGGAGATTATGACCACTTGAAATATCAACATTTGAACTCATATTAAGAGCCTCCAAGATTATTGGAGACATTGTTTTATTTTAGAAATAACCTCAAGAATACATGGGGATGTATTGAGGTTGTAACCATCATCTATCAAACATGTTTTTGAGGTCAAGAGCTACTATCCATAAGGATTCACTCACCTCAAACTTCATGTCCTCATCTAGATGATGATAAACTAGTAAGTAAACAAGAAAAAGAAAAAGAAATGAGATAAGAGGAGATGAACATCAAAGTAAGCAAACAAGTATATAAACAATCAATAGATGATATTCAATGATGTATTGGACTTGTAGCTTGGTGTTTCACTCATATGTGGTGACATTGGACATGGAAGTAACTTTATCTCTCTTAAATGCTCACTAAAATGGTGGTTGGGTGTATTGAATATGAAGTACAAGGAAGTAATGAAGTAAAAACAAAGTTTAGAACTCACTCTCTTGTTTGGAAATCAAAGAAGAAAGCTTCTTTCCTCTCTACTCTAACCTTATCTCTAAAACTTTCTCTCTAAAACTTTTCAAAGCTTGCATTTGACACTGCCAAAATGAGAAGTCAAGGGGAGTTTATATAGGCCAATTTTTGGGGTGGTTTTGGGGTTTTAGAAGTACTCACATTGGTCCCAAACATCATTGAACATAGAACTACGTCGTTTTGGTTTATAATTAATCCATTTGAACCCCCAAAAGAAATTATAAAATAGGCCATTCTAGGGGAGAGTGCCACGGCGGCAGTGGGCCAGTGCCACGGCGGCACTACTCCTTATTCGTCCAGATAATTCTTTTTAGGTCCCCCAGAGGTTCTGGTATTCGCGAAAATGCCCTATTTTGTCCAAAATTAACAGAAAATGCATATGAACTCCAAAATGAGCTTGTGATATACCGTTGGAAAGGTAATGGAGTCCATTTTCCGTAAAAAAAAAATAGTTCAGAGATAGATCACTTTGAAAAGTTTTGTGGTATTCGCGATAACAGCCAATTTGATCGCCTTTTTCACCTTCAGAAATTTATAATAAATTCATTTTAAATCCATAAATTATGTGCGATATACCATCGGAAATCTATTGGCCTCTAGTATCTATGAAAAATATTTGAAAAATGATACGGTGCTCCAGTTTTAAAGTCAACTTTTGGTCAAACTGGTCAAACTTGGGATTCCCGGGAAGTTCTGGAAACCTTTGGGAGCTCCCAAGAGCTGACGTTTTCGTTCGATTTTCTTTTAAAACTCATTTTAGTACTTTCTACATAATCTAGAATGATTCCAGAACTTTTTGGAGAATTTGGACGATTTCGGTCAAATCTTGGTCAAACTTAGTCAAACCGGTCAATGGGGACTTTCTGGGAACTTCCGGGACTTTCGAAGGTCTCTGGGAGCCGACGATTTCATCTGGTCTTGCTTTAGAACTCATTTTATTGCTTTTATTATGACGTAGCATGTTTCCAGAACATTTAGTCTGAATCTAGGAGCATCGGGCTTTGAAGGGTATTTTGGTTATTCTGAGCATTTTGAGAGATAGAACTAACTTTCAAGAGTCCTTTTTGAGTCTTTTTCGATCATTGTGAACCACCAAGCTATGGGTCTCCTAAATTTGATAGCCGACAAAATGGGGTGTCTACAGGAAGTTCGGTATCCCCATAAAGCAAATGGTAACTTCTCATGCCAATCCCTGTATGTATCTGTCATCTTTCCCAGGATTGCCTTTACATTCTTGTTTGCGGCTTGTACTGCTCCATTTGTCTGGGGTCTGTATGGTGAGGATTGATGGCGGGTAATCCTATAATTCTCTAGGAGTGGGATAACTTCTCCCTGAAAATGGCTCCCATGGTCAGAAATAAGCTCATTTGGCACCCTGTATCTGCAGACTATGTTCTTTTGGATAAAATTTACCACATCCTTGGCTTTCAGAGTTGCATATGATGCCGCCTCCGCCCATTTGGTGAAATAGTCTATTGCCACGATTATGTACCGGTGTCCATTTGAAGCTTTCGGGACTACTTCACCGATGATATCAATACCCCACACAGAGAACGGCCAGGGGGTGGTCATGTTGTAAAGTTGGGAAGTGGGGTATGCATAAGATTTGCATGGATCTGACATTTATGACATTTTCTAACATACTCACAACAATCCTTATCCAGAGTCATCGACTCGTCCAATAGTATCCTTACCGAATTATCTTTTTGGCCAACATGTGTCCATTCATGTGGGTCCGCAGACTCCTTCATGTACTTCTTCCATCATTTTTTTCGCTTTCCTTCCATATAGGCATTCTAGGTTATAACTGGTATAGGACTTCTTCCATAATTTTCCCGCATAAATCACAAACTGAGTTGAAAACCTCCGGATCGCCTTCTTATTCTTTTCTGACGCCCCTTCAGGGTACTTTCCTCTCTTAATGAAACTCCAAACATCCATATACCATGGTACTTCTGTCTCTTCTCCTCCTTCAATGGCTGCGATTGTCTCGAATGAGGGCTGGGTTCTCTCTTCTATGGACAGGGGAATCATGGTAACTTCTATAGGGATTTGGATCATCGAGGCCAAGGTTACTAAAGAATCAACTAGTTGGTTTTCCTCACGAGGAAGGTAATAGAACGAGATTTTTCTAAACTGCACTTTCAGGCTCTCCAGGTATTCATGGTAAGGTCTCAATTTCTCATACTTTATTCTCCAATCACCCCTCACTTGCGATATTATTAGATTCGAGTCCCCAAAAACATCAACCTTCTCAATTTTTAAGACCAAGGCTGCTTCCTTCCCAATTATGCATGCTTTGTATTCTGCAGTGGTGTTGGTTGAGTTATACTTAAGTTTAACGGCCAATGGGGTGGGGGCCCCATTAGGTGATATGAGGATGATTCCAACCCCGTATCCTACCTGATTGGCTGCTCCATCAAAATACATTCTCCACAGGTCTTCCTTTACTTCCATCACCCCCTCATCAGGAAACTTAAATTCTCCTCTTTCTTCGGATTCTATGGCAAGGTCAGCTAAGTATTCGGCGACGGATCTTCCTTTGACAGATTTGCAAGTGACATATCTAATATCAAATTCGGCTAGCATCATGGTCCAGTGTGAGATCACTAGTTAAGGCAAGTTTTTCAAAGAGGTATTTGAGTGGGTCCATTCGGGATATTAGGGTGACAGGGAAGGCTAACATGTAATGCCTAAGGCGACATGTACACCACACCAAAGCCCAACATGCTTTCTCCAACAGCGAATAGTTCAACTCATACCCGATCATTCTCTTACTTAGGTAATATATAGCTTTCTTCACATGCCCCTCTTCCTCTTCTTGGGCCAGCATGCACCCCATGGAATTCTCGGTAACAGATAGATATAGCAATCAAGGCTTCCCAGGTTTGGGAGGTGATAGGACAGGTGGGTTTTGAAGGTAGGTTTTGATCTTTTCGAAGGCTTTCTGGCATTGTTCATCCCATTCAAACTTTTCCCCTTTCCTCAACAACTTGAATAGTGGGTCATAGGTCATGGTGAGTTTGGATATGAAACGGCTGATAAACTGTATTCTTCCTAAGAATCCCCTCAACTCTTTTTCATTTTTGGGTGACGGCATTTCGGTTATGGCTTGAATTTTGGTCGGATCTACCTCAATCCCCCTCCGTGTAATCAGAAATCCCAACAATTTTCCCGTGGTGACCCCAAAAGTACATTTCTGCGGGTTTAATCTCATTCTGAATTTCCTTAACCTCTCAAAGAATTTCCTTAAAGCCTTTAAGTGCTCTTCCCTCTCTTTGGACTTCACTATCATGTCATCCACATACACCTCTACTTCTTTATGGATCATGTCATGTAGTAGGGTGGTGGCGGCTCTTTGATAAGTTGCCCTCACATTCTTAAGCCCAAATGGCATAACTCTATAACAATAAGTCCCCCAGGGTGTGATAAAGGTAGTCTTTTCCCTATCCTTAGGTGCCATTCATATATGATTGATCCGTAAGAACACATCCATGAACGATAAGAGTTCATGTCCTGCCGTATTGTCTACTAACATATCAATGTGGGGTAAAGGGAAATCGTCCTTAGGGTTGGCTTTGTTCGAATCCCGGAAATCCACACAAACCCTAACGCGACCATCCTTTTTTGGGACTAGCACAATGTTAGCGACCCATTCTGGATACTCGGTGACAATCAAGAATCCAGCGCCTAACTACTTTTCAACTTCCTCCTTCACTCTTAGCGCCCATTCAGGCCTCATTCGCCTCAATTTTTGCTTTACGGGTTTTGAGTTTGGGAAGAGGGGAATATGACGTTGGACAATTTTTGGATCAATTCCGGGCATATCATCATAGGACCATGCAAAGACATCTTTGCATTCATTTAATAAATTGATTAACTCTTTGCTCTCCTCGTTACTAAGCGTGGAGCCAATGGATACATTTTGTGGATTATTTTCATTTCCCAAATTAATTGTCAAAGTGCCTTCGATGATTTTACATGCAGATTCATTTTCTTTTTCAATTAATTTTTGCAATTCATCTGGTATTTCACTACATTCATCACATGCATCACAATTATTATGCGCAGTCGAGTAAGCAGAATTAGTCATATTCTCATTAACTTTCTTGGGAGCAATTACAACAGGCATAGAAATTGAAGACACCTCATTTGGGCTAATACAGACTCTGGGTAAGGGGAATACCTATCACTAGACTCAAAGACCCATTCCTTCTTGCTTTCCCCTCCAAGATCGGTGATGAAGCATTCTTCCAGGTCCCCTGTCCGAGTAATTTCTCCCATATCTTCTTCCTCTAGTTCTTTTTCCTATTTTGACTTCTCCCTTTCTACCTTTTCCTTGCTTTCTTCTTCACCTCTGCTATTCTCATCTTTATTCACACTTTCCCCAGTACTACCCTTTTCAATTCCTCTGTGTTCCTCTTCTAGCAGGTCTTTCATTGCCAAGCCATCCAAAGTACACACCCAATCCTGAACGGTGGTGGATTTTATAGGCACTTGCCGGTAAGGGTCCTTATAGTCAGAGAAGTCATGTGTAAAGAAAAATCTCAAATCTTGGCTTCATACATTTTTCCACTTTATCCAACCATGGCTCTGGGAAACTGCAAAATGGAAATCCTCTCCTTCCTTGACGAATTATCCATTGAGAGTTTTCGAGTAAGGTTCCATTGGCGCATCGGCCAATTTCTTGTTTTTCCTCATTTCTTCCCTTGTCGGTTGATATTCTATCCCGCAAGTATGAGTTTGTGAGATGATGTTCAGAAATTCTGGTAATCCTTGATGCTTCCTACCCAGACCCATCCCCGAGAAGAATCCCATCTTTCTCATGATTTCGGCTACCAACGGATTTGCATGCTGATCAAAGTAGAGCGGCAAGAACTCTTTTGGCTTGCTATCCTCTATCACATTGATAAACTCGAACTCGCCCAAACTTGTCTCTTCTTCTTGCATCTGTACTTCCAAAACTGGGGCACTAAACGAAGCCTCAGACACATGCATCCAACTATCTCCCAGAATATCACTAACTTTATTCTGCCAAATGTACTTGACTTTCTAATAGATGGTCGACGGGATGACACCCAAACTGTCCAGCCATGGCCTTCCCAAAAGCAGATTGAATGACGTAGGAATGTCGATGATTTGAAATTCGGTCTCTTTTTCCCCTATTCCAATAGAGAGATTCAGAAAAATGATTCCCATAACCACCCGTTGAGTATTGTCATAGGCCCTTACCTTTTGCTCTGATGGTATAAAAGTAGATTCATCAAGCCCCATCCTTTTAGCTGTTTGAGATGGGCATACATTGAATGCAGAACTGTTGTCAACGAGACAAGCAGGCAAAGAATTTCCTAAACACTCGATTATAATGTGTAATGGCTTATTGTGAGCGGGTCCCCCAGGAGGTAAGTCAGCTTCGGTAAACGAGATAGCGAGAGTTGAGCTTTTGTTGATCATGCCGACGAGATCTTCTGGGGTGATATTGATGGAGATTTCTGACTGGTTGAGAGCATCGAGGACTGCTTGTCTATGACGCTTGGAGGCAATTAATAACCCCCAAATGGTGATGTTCGCCTGTGTCTTCTTCATCTGTCTTAAGACTCTATCTCCCTCTTCTTCCTCATTTAGTTTCCCTTTTCCCTTATCCAATTCCTGGCCTAGGTGATCTTCCTCAAGTTCGTATGGTTTGAAATGCCTTCCTGACCGTGTTAAATGACTGACTTCTTCTTTAAACCAAAGATCATCCTGTGCTTTAGTGACTTTTGGATTTTCTTCTTCTTTTTCACTTTCATACCAAAGATCCTCTTTAACTTTATTGACACTCTGACTGTCGTCCCCATTGTACCAAATAGAGCTATCGGCTTCAGGTGCCCACCAATCCTCAGTAGCAGCTTTTCCTATTACTTTTCCCTTGTTTTCATCCACCAGCTTATCCAAGGTGCAGACTTTCATATCCCCCGGCATCTAATAAAACTTTCTCGGGCATCCCAACTTAGTGATCAATGTTGATGGATCAAAAGAGCTTCCTTCATTTTCCAAATAGTAAACTCCGGGTGGTGGCACCGCATGATGATTTAGGAGTGGATTCTTGGTGACGTTCGGCGGATTGGCGGGCGGTTCAGATATTACCTTCTTATCTATCAAATCTTGGATTTCATGTCTCAACCTTAAGCATCGATTGGTTGAGTGTCCCTGCTCTTGATGGAATTTGCAGTATAGATCAGCTTTGAAATTTGGGGGTAGTGGGTTTGGCCTTGGCCGCGGTTCCAATAGGTGAAGGTGCCCCTTTGCTAGTAGTCTATCCAGAGCGGTGGACAATGACACTCCTAAGTCTGAAAACCTTCTCAAAGGCTTATACCCTCCTCTCTTCGAGTAACTTCTGGCTATATCAAACTTTTTCTCTGATTCACTTAACGTGTCCACGTCTGTAGGTCCTGAATGCCCTCCTCCTGTCCCATAATTCGGATGCCTATACATGTTCACTGGTTCTTCTCTTTTGATCAACCCTTCTTATATTGCATCCTCGATCCTAGTTTCCACATAGAACACTTCAGCAAAGGTGTTGATGAATTGAAACCTCATCTTTTCTTGATAGACGGACTGGAGATTTTTCATTAGCATCCGGATTTGTTCCTTCTCGGTTAGGCTCTGTACCATTTTGGCTGCTTTTCCCCTCCAACGACTCAGATATCCAGCAAAAGATTCCTTGTTCCCCTGCCGGGTAGTCTCTAGATCTCTGACGGTAACATCCAAATCTTGATTATACTCGTACTGGGCTAAGAATGACTTGACAACCTCCTCCTAAATTATAGTCTTACCAGGCTCTAATATAATATACCATGATAAGGCAGCTCCAATTAATGTCTGTTGAAACAAAATAGCCATCATGGTCGTGCTCAAGCCGCTTGGCTGAAAAGCCCCTATACACATCCTGATATGGCTACAGGGGTTTCCTGTCCCATCAAACTTATCGAACACGGGCATTTTGAATCCTGCAGATAATACTTCACAAACCCATTCATATAACCCAACTTGTTCCAGTAAGTAAGTGTCTACTCCGTGGGCCTTTCGGACTACCCTTTCCAGTTTCTCTACTTTCCGGTCATTAGCTTCTCTTTCTCAGCCCTCTCTTTCTTTATCTTTTTCTTTTTTGCCCTCGGCATTTCAGCTCTTTTTGGATCATCGAACCAATCATCCTCCCTAATAGGCAAAGGAGGATCGACAACTGGCGGTTGTCGTGCTAGTGTTTCCATCATGATCATTATCCTTGTCATCTAACCTGCCTGCTGTTCCACTATGGCCCTCAATTCTGCTATCTCTCTTGCGTTTGCTTCTTGTGCCATCTCTCTTCTCACTAACCTTGCGAAAGAGTCTCCGTACCAAATTATGTTTGTAGCTGATTCTATCTTTTACCTACAAACATACTTTATTCTTTTTACTTATTTGTTTAAATTTCAAAATCAAAGAAATTTTCTTTATTTTGTTATTTTGCTTGCAAATTCTTTTTAAGAAATTTTCATGAATGGCCCAGATGTCATGCGGATGCAAATGCATGTGTGCATGTGTGCCTACTCTATATGTCAAAGAAAGGAAATTATAATTCTAAAACATAAACACATAAGCACATAAAATCCTCACCTATGTCAAGTGCACCGATTTCTCCTTTCATTGTGATCCTCGTTACCCCTTTAAAGTTTAAAAATTTTAGAATTTTTGAAATTCATGTGTCAAGCACTTCCCTAAATGATGGGATCTTTCAAATTCTTAAGATGTTTTCCTTTGAAAGTAACAACATTTCTCAATAAAAGATGATTGGGTTGAAACTTTGCTTTGAAATTCATTTGAAAAGCATTTCTTCCAAAAACAATTCCCAAAAATTTTTGGATTCTTCCTTCAAAGATGAGGATGTGCAAATATACCTCAACAAGGGTTGATGTGAAATTTTAATCAAAAGTGAACTCCAAAGTTTTTTTGAAAGAGCAGTTAAATGCTTTGGGTCAAAGATGAAAAAAATCCGTTTGCTTTTAAGGACGGATTTAAAATTCTTTGGGTAGAAGGATCACGTGATCGGATTATCACCATACTTTTCATGAATTTGGATACATACAAGGTCAATGGTGCTTAACTAAACATGATATAAGAGATGTATCCTTATAATCAAAATTCGGCATGTTCTCAAATGTCATAGAACATGAAGAGGAATTGCTCAAAAGTGATTAAGAGGCTACATATCTTTTATCAAGTAAGCATCGTCATCATCTCAAGTAATCCCTTGTGGGCATACAAAGCTCCCTAGCACATAAATCCTAATCAAGAATTGATTTCCTAAGATTTGAAAGGTTCTATGGAAGCTACTATACAAAAGTCGGGTTTTGGTCAAATAAGGGACCCTTAACACACACCCGATAGGATGCTTCATATACCAACACATGGTACGAGATCAAGGGTGAACACACGGTCCCATGATGACTTGACCGATCGGGTTGCCCCGAGCCTCCAAGGTCATAGTTCTGTGCAATCGACTGGCTAGACATGCAAGTGCAATGCGACAGGCACACAAAAATTAATTAATTCAATTAAAAGGATGCTTTCAAGTCTAATGCTCGAGTGAGCCCAAAATTAGAAATTCTGGTCTACAAAACCAGAGATTCTGGGTTCGATCCCCAGCAGAGTCGCCAGATTGTGGATACCGGCATTTGGGCCCACTTTTTTTAATTTTAAAACAATTTCTTTCATTCAAATTCAAATACGAGTCGCCACTCAATTTTTAAAGGGAAATTAAGAAACCATTTTGAAAGCAAACTGATCTTTTGCGAAACCAAAGAAATATTATGAGATTCAATCACAAATTCTAAGTGGTGTGTGATGAAATGAGGTAGGAAGAGAGGTTATGAAAATGTGTAAAGATCCTAGAATTATAAATTTGTGATTGAATTTGCCTAATTTTCCAAGGATTGAGAGGTTACCTCTATGACCTCAAGGATTTCTTCTATTTCTTGTGAAGCTCTTCCAAAAATCTTTAAATTCTTCTCCAATTCTTCAAATTCTTTAAGAAAAACTCCATTTTCTTCTCTCAATTCTCTCTCTCTCTATTGTATATAACTCTTGTATATCTCAATTTTGATTTCAAAGTCAAGTCTAGCTCCCAATAATGGAGATGAAGGTCTGTTTATATAGAACAACATTACAAGGTTAAATGGGTAAATTCGGGTGAAAACCCATGTGCAAAGTTTTCTTCTAGAACATGTGAGAAAAGTAATCTGTTACAGCACGCGGCACTCGACGACTTGCCTACGGCACTTGCTGAGTGCCGGGCGGCACTCACTGACTGCTGGGCGGCACTCAGTGAATGCCGACGCGGCACTCAGCGAGTGCCTCCGGCTTCGCCGCGTGCCGCGGCTAACAGAATTTCTGCCTTCTTTTTAATTTTCAAAATATATATTAACACAAACTTAATTATTAGTAAAGCATATACTAATGTACTTATATTTGTAATGTACTTCATTAGGATACATCCATATGCATAGTATATACTTTAATATATCATTTTATTTCTTTCTTTCTTTTTCTTTTCTTTTCTTCTATCTTTTTCTCTTTTCTTTTCAAAACTTCTTTTCATTTTCTCTTTTTCAGGATAAATCCCTAGACTGACTTTTTCATACGTTTTTCAATATTCGGGTTTCTCATGAATACCCAATTTCTCTTTCTTTTATTTTTGATTTTTTTTAAGCTTGATTCAAAGAATCTTTGAAGAATTTGAATTCTCTGGAAAAACTTTGAATTTCACCGGTCATCGTCATCATCGGTCTTTTAGAGGCAACCAATCCCTGGATTTGACGTTTGGTCAAAATCGGGGTGTCTACAGTGCCTTACTTGCAACCATAAGATCGCGGAAAATGATTGCTCTTGCTACAACAACATTAGGAGTAGCTACTGCGATGATGCTTGGTGGACGAACTGCACATTCATGCTTTAAAATACCCATCAGTGCTAATAAGATCAGTATGTGCAACATACCAAAACAAAGTGGAACAACAAAGTTATTACGTGAATCAAAATCAAAGTTGATAATTTGGGATGACGCACCAACGGCAAGAAGTTGGGCTATTCAAACAATTGATAGAACATTGAAAGACATAATAGACAATCAAGAAGATTTTGGAGGAAAATTTATCGTGTTTGGAGAGGATTTTTACCTAAGTATTACCATTAGTGCCATGAGCTACAAGAGAACAAACTGTTAATGCAAGTCTAGTAAAGTCATATACCTGGCCAAGAATGAAGATGTTTACCTTTACTAAATATATGAGAGTAGGAATTGGTCCACAATTTAGCCAGTTGCTTCTACGAATTGGAAATGACGATGAACCAACAAATGATGATGATGTGATTGTAATTCCAAATGAAATGGTGATTGAATACATCAATGATGTGTTTTTAGAGCAGCAAATTATAGATTGCATCTTTCCATCTCTACATCAAAACTTTAAATCACCAGACTACATGACAAATCGTGCAATACTAGCGACCAAAAAATGAATATGTGGACAAATTGAATGAGAACATGGTTAGTCTTTTTCTAGGAGATGCCAAAACATTCATAAGTTTTGATGAAACAATTGATGACACTTGCAACTATTATACATCAATACTCCCTCCGTCCCTTTTTTTGAGTCCTATATTCTATTTTGGGATGTCCCAAAATTAGTGTCCACTTTCCTAAATTGGCACACAATTTTTACTTGCTTTCCAAAACTACCCTTCTTTGAAATCTACACTAAGACAAGGCTAAAAAAGTTTTTGCAATGATTAGGGGCAATTGTGGAAAGTAGGTGTAGATTCTTTTTTTTCCCCTTAATAAGTTGAGTTCCCAAAGGTGGACTCAAAAGAAGGGACGGAGGGAGTAAGAGTTTTTGAATTCTTTGACTCCGAATGGCCTACTTCCACATAGGTTGATTTTTTAGGAGAACTATGGATTATGCTACTAAGAAATTTAGATCCATCAATTGGTTTATGCAATGGGACCCACATGGTATGTACAATTTTTTTGTGGAGCAACAATTAAAGTACTTCTATATGATCTTTTCTTTTTACTTCTAGACTAAAAATTTTGAGTACTTTTTATTTTTGAGTTCTGACCAAATTTAACTGCTTTGACAAAACTACAAACTATGTACTTAAAAGTATTGAATTTTATGTGCTAAAAATTTAATTACTAAATTAACCCCAAATTTTTTATGTTCTTTGACATTTAATTGCTTTAATATGTATGTCCTCTTATTAAGAATAGAATCACCCTTAAATTTAGTTTAACCATCTGTTTGATATTCCAGTTAGTGTGAAGTGGCACACTGAAAATAATAAGGACTAATTATTTCTTTTACAACACTAAATTAGGTTATCAAACATATCTTTAACATGAGCCACGCCTTTAGCCCGGTTGGAAAAGAATCTATATGCCTGATTCCTTACTAGGGTTCAAACACTGCCCCCTCCCCTTCACTGGTCCCCGGCATTTAAGTTCTCGCATAAGACCACTACACCAAAAGTGTCAAATTAACATTGTAAATTTGTTAGTCGTGAAGTTCTCATCACAAATTATTCTCAAGGTTAAAAATATTTATAAATGTGTACCAACCACGTGCAACGCACACTACACCATATGGCCTCATTACTAACGGATATTTCCGTTGGAAAAAACATTACTAACGGATATATCCGTTAGTATTTTAGCGTTAGTAATATTACTAACGGATTTACTAACGGATATATCCGTTAGTAAAATTAATTTAACTAACGGATATATCCGTTAGTAAATCCGTTAGTAATTGAATGGAATCATCAAACAATTACCTAAATAAGAGGTTTCAGACCATCAATTTAATACATACATATACATGTATATTATATATCTATTATATATATGAGTTGCAACAGATTGGCTCTTACTACAGAGTCAGTAGATTGGTGTGTGAGAGGGAGAGGCAAGACGACGTTGGTGATTGGTACTCTCATACCAAAATCTAAGCAAGTACAAATAACCCTAAACCAAAACCTGCTTGCTGAAAGAAAGAAAAAAGAGATTAGAATTAAGGCTTGCCAAAAGTAGCTACATAAATACAGGATACGAGTGAAGGAGACTTCCGGCAATACAAATCTTGAGAATCTTGGATTTATAAACCTATTTCCAAGTTTCAAGCACATGTCACATGTGACACATTTGTCACTATGGAATCGGTCAGTTGTATTAAGGCTCACTTCTTAGTGTCGGTCCTGAGTTTTTGGGAGGCCTACGTAAACACCTAAAAATGGCTCATCTATATTTTGAACTCCTAATTTGGACTGTATTTTAGGTGGGATACTAAGAATTGTCTAGGACTTTGAGTCTTCAAATTTAAACAAACTTTGAGCCCCAACAAATAAATTGTATGGTACACATGAACAAGGACACCAAAATAGGATGTTCCTTTGTTGGTTGTTCTAATTTTTTCTGCGTGAGATGTTAGCATCTACCAAGTTTCCTTTGTTTTCTTCTATCTACCATGACATATTACAATGTTCAATCATTCCACAATGACAACTTGAAGTGGGTACTGTATAGGATAAATATCCAAAGAAACTAAGAATAACAATATAATACAATAAAAGATTACAGATTAGTGATGCATGACAGCCACAAGGTGTATTAACACACATAAATACATCATAAACAGTGTGCAAAATATCAATGTATGCGATGTTTGTTTTAAGTTCATTAAACTTTCTCTTCTTTGTTCTTGCTTCAACATAATCACACAAGTCAATTCTCTTCTCTGTTTTAGTTGAAAAATGTTTAGTAAAGAATAGTAGAAGAATGAGAATTGTTATAAAAAATAATAAAGAAAAGAAAGATCAAATCAGCTAGTAAATACTTATAAATAAAAAAATAAAAAAACTTTCTACACATGCATAAATCGAGAACTCCTCTAATTCCAAACAAGCCTTAACGCAAATATTCATCATCTTCTTGGGGATTTCTATTCTGGAAACGAAAATATGGAAATGGAAAATAACTCAGATGTTGAATTGTATCTCTGTTATTGGCTTTCTCGGCAACCAAACAGAGATAAGTTGCTACCAGAACATGACTTTAATCCACCAACACAGATTTGCAAGTTGTCTTCTTGCTACCAGAAAATCCCCAAAAAAAACCTGATTTTTCCTAAGAAACTGGCTTCCAAAGATGGATTAAACTAACATTCCATTTCAATTCCATGCAATATTTTCATTTTCTCCTCTTAAATGCAAAATCATATAGGCAATTCCATTCCATGCTCATACAAATCAAATTCACACACTTTCAAGTTTCAACTCAATAGAATTAAAACAAGACAAACAACTAAAACATTGAAATTAAAACCCCAAAACATTAAAATTGAAACCAAGATAATTGAAGCCTTAACTTTAGAAATGGAGAGAGAGAGAGAGAGATAGAGAGAGAGAGAGAGAGAGAAGATAGTACCGAGAGAGAAGAAGAGATTTGCAGTCTATGCTGGAGGGAGTCTGAGATAGAATCTTGGTCTATTTCCTTCATTCTCTTTTCTTTGCCTAAACACATCAAAAACAAAATTAAATTCAAACCGCAAAAGCAAGATTAAGAGAAGATCTGAATAGAATAGGATTCAAACAAAAATCGCACCGATTTGTGCGTGTTTGGATCTTTGTGTTGGAGAGAGATGGAGCACTGGCCGTTGTTGTTTGGTCAGGGGGTTGCTGGTATGACGACGTGGTGGTGGTGAGGTGCTAGGGTTTATTTGAGGGGAGAAGAGGGAGATAGATGGGAATGAGATGGTGATGGTGGTCTTGAATCTTACAGTGGATAGAGGAGATGAATGTTTAGGGGGGAAAAATTTTGGCAAAACCCTTTTAGGCGAGTTCATAGGGCAAAACCCATCAGGACCCTTTATTTTCATTATTAGAAATCTTAATCATCCACTTTTACTAACCACGGTTTGAATTTTTATTTACAAGATTGCCACCGCATGTTTCAATTTTTTGGGTTTATTTACAAAAGTGCCATCGTATTTTATTTTTACATAAAACTTTTCAGTGCCAAATAAAATACTAACGGATTTTTGATATTTCTAACGGTTTTCTTACATTTCTAACAGATATTTCCGTTACAAATTTGTAACGCAAATATCCGTTAGTAATGCCAAAATTTGTTCGTTAGAAAATGAGGCTTTTGGTGTAGTGGCACGTGATGTATGACTAGTATATATCTATATAATAAGGGAGGAAGGTTGATGTGATAGGTGTATGTGAGATATAAACATTTGGATGGTTGGGATTGAGTCCAAACTTAAAACGGATGGCTGAGATTGCTTGGTATTTTCAAATTTTGGGTTTCACTCTCCGACTCTCTCACCTCTCACTTTCTCATCCCAAAGTCTCTCACCTACTACATCACACTCTGTCCTCCCAAATCTGCGCAACACTCTCTCACTTTACATGGGGAAGAAACCCAATTCACCAACCCCTTCTCTCTCTCTCGGTACTCACAACCTCTTCTATATTCTTCTTTTTTTTTTTTTTTTTTAAACTGCAAACCACCTCTTCTATTCTCTACTTTTTTTTTGTTTTATCTCTCTCTCTCTTCACCCTTTCTTCACTCTCAAGCTCTCTATCACTCTCACCCAGGTACACTCAACTCTCAAGCTCTATTCTCTCTCTCTCTCTCTCCAAAACCTCCAAAAAAATTCCTTTTTTTTTCTCTTTCTGAAAAAACCCATTTTCAAAACCATTTTTCTTAGGAGAAAAAAAAAACTCTTTTCTGTTAAACATTTCAAACAAATCCTTTTTCAAATACCTTTTTTTTTCCGGGAAAAAAACCCTTCCAAATACCTCCTTTTTCTTTTTCTTATTTTTTTTTTCAAAACCATTTTTCAAAAACCATTTTTCAAGATTCTTTTTCCTGGAAAAACATATTTTTTTCTTCTGAAAAGCCTTTTTAAATACCTAATTTTTTCTTTTTTGAAAACCATTTCCATTTTTCAAGAACTCTTCTCTATTTTTTGAAAACCATTTCCGTTTTTTGAAAACCTTTTTAGTTTCTGAAAATTCTTTTTCAAAAACCTTTTTTTTTCTTCTGAAAAACCATTTTTAGAACTCTTTAAGTAGGAAAAAAAAAAAAACCTATCCCTTAAAGTCCCTAACACTGAAAAAAATCTGCTATGAAAAAAAATCTGTCATGAATTTTTTTTCTTCTCCTAATGCCTTTGTTGTATCCTTTTTTTGTTTTTGTCTTGGCTTTAGTCTAAAGGAACATTTCTCAATTGTTTTGATTACTGTATTAAGTTTTTCGTGCAACAATTTTGTGGAGAAAGAATATATCCCCAACATCTTCACGCCTCTCTCATGGGTTTTTTTTTTTGTTTTTGTTTTTTCAATCTCAGGTAGTCACTATGGTTCTCAAGACTTTTGTGAAAGGTAATTCTATGATTATTTGTCAAAATCTGTGATTTTTTGAATGTGTCTTCTTTTTTGTTTATGTTTCAGTTTGAGAATCTTATATATATAATAAATGGAGGCATATATGGAGGTAACGAATAAGGGGTAAAGAATTATAGTGGAATCTTATATTAATGTAGGCATAGTAGAATCAGACTGTTGCAAAGAATCAAATTAGCAAATATTTGAATCAGATCCCAAGTGAATAATAGAATAAACAGTAAGGTAATAATCTTAGATTAATGTACGACACTTAAATTGAATCTATCGACCGAATAATCAGGGGACGTGAAGCTACCTGTGTCGAATAAATCATTCTAGGTAGGGGTGTTCGACCAAACACTAAAATTGAATCGATCAAATTGACCAATTCGGTCGGTTTTTAAAATAAAAAAAAAAATTGAAAAAAATCGACCAATGAACACCCCTAATTGTAGGTATAGGGCACAGATTAATACCAATAGGTTTACCCTCCTGTGGTTAGGCCCATTTTCACTTTACCCCCTGTGGTACAAAAGTGAACACTTAACATCCTTTGTGAGGTTAATTTTTGGGTTAATCCTCTAAGTAGAGACGATGTTGCCATTTAACCCAACTATGTGGGGCTAATTTTTTAACACTTAATCCCTTTATGAGGCTAATATTGACCCTTAAACTCTCCTATGTATGTGGGGTTAATATTGACCCTTAAACTCTCCTATATGGGGCTAATTTAACACTTAATCCCCATATGTGGCTATTTTGAGAGAAAACTTAGTAGTTTCACTTTAGTCCATAACCGTATGGGGGGTAAAGTAAAAATAGGTCAAACCACAGGGGGGTAAAATGTATTTAACCCATTATTATTTTTTGAATTCTTGAATTTTTTACAAAAAAGCGAGAAAAAACAATATTGTGTTACCCAGGATCCTTAGGACTATGCATAGACATATTAAAAGTAGGCATGTAAATAGATCAAATCCACATGATCCAAATTCGTTCCATTAAGAAATTCTATTATCCATAATCGGTCCATTTATTCGTTGGATTTGCCTTAGTTTGATCCATATCCAAATTGTTAGGATTTGGATATTTAAATCCGGTTATCGAATCTAAAACGACAACTCAAATGCTTTTCCTTTTGATGTTTTAGAAGGGGAAAAAAAAAGAGCAGACCTCTTCATTTTCTTTTTTGTCTCCATCAATCCATCTCCTAAAATCTCTCTATGCTGATTCAATAGCCTCCATCTACTAAAATCTTTCCATTTTTTTGGACCCCATAATCAAAAGCAAAGCATTTCATATTACTTTCTCCTCTTTCTAAACTTTTGTTTTTGTTTTTGTTTTGTTTTTTGTTCCAACCAGATGGTTTGATGATGGTGTAGTAGCTCCAAACCACATCTGAATCTATTTTAGCAAGCAATGGTAGAGGTAACTTTGGGACTCCCCTGTCCTTTTTTCCTTCTTCATTTCTCTAATTGTTATTTGGCTTTAGTTCATCTTTTGCGTATCTCAATCTCACCTATGGTTTCGGATATGTTGATTTTACCAAAGAAGAAAATGATTTGTTTGAAAGTTGGGTTTGTTTCTTTTCGTGTGCTTCGATAACAGTCAAATAGGGCGTAATCATTACAATTCTATTTTTCTCTTCTTTTTTTTCTTCACCAGAACAGATTGTTTCTCATTTGACAAGGCGTTAATTTACTTTGGTTTTTCTGTTCACTATGCAACTAATCTCTTTGTCATAGTAATTGGATTTGGGTTTCTGTGCAGCAATTTAAAAGATACCTTTAGTTTTGGGTTTGATTGAGTTGAAATAATGCTTTGAAAAAAATTCTATTTTCTCATGTTAGATAAACGCTAGGAAGTATTTTCTCAGTCTCTCTCTTTCTCACTCTCTCTCTCTCTCTCTCTCTCTCTCTCTGATCTTTCTCCTTCCCCTCTCTTTTTCAACAAACATGCATACACCCCTACAAAAATCTTTGAAATTGACCCTGTTGTTAGGGCTTCCAATTTTGTTTGTCAAAGTTTAAAAATCTCTGTCCGTGGGCATTTACTTCTAATCTGTTCATACTTTCTTTTACAAGTGTGTTCTAATGTTGTTCTTTTGTTTCCTCCCATTAGTTAAGTTTTAGATTCAACATTTGCAAGAAATAATAAATTCTTAAATCTTGAAGGCCTATCATAGACTTTGTGACTTTGCATCTCAGTGTTATCATTGTTGTTGATTAAACAACTTAGTTTTTTAGTTCATTCACTTATGCTTGCTTTGGTATATTTTTGTTCTATCTGCTCTAAAAGTGTTATCATTGTTGTTGATTAAACCTTTTTATATACCTCATTTTTTCTTTTCTTTTTTTTTTTTTTAAATGTCCTTTTTTTTTTTTGGTGGTTGAAGAATCTGCATTTGAATCATCAAATTCTTTTGAGAATCTATCTATCTCTTTTATTGGCTTTCGATACTTTGGCATTTACAGTTTCAGTTTAAAATGCCTATTTTTTTAAAAACTATCTTAAAGTCCCTAACACTGTTTTTTCCTTAAAAAATCTGCTATGAAAACTATGAAAAAAATCTGATATGAATTTTTTTTTTCTCCTTATACCTTTTTGAATAAAATTACTGATGTTACAGTGTTCAAGAGCTACGAAACTGTTGTAAGTTAGTATCGTGCAACAATTTCGTTATATTCTTTGTTAATACCATTTATTCTGTTCATTTTTCAATTACCAGTTAATATCATTCCTTTTTATATGCTTTTACAGATGGAGAAAGAATTAGAAGAAACTGTAAGATAAGTTCCTCTGTATTCAATAAGTTCCTATGTATATATAGGTTGATTTTCTTATTTTCCAGTTTGATTTTTTTTCCTTTATGTATTCAATAAGTTTCTATGTATATATAGGTTGATTTTCTTCACACAAACATAAGTATAGAGTTTCACGATGAGAGGGAACTGAACACCATTAACGAGGTTAGCCGACCAATTGGATATTTTTTTCTTTACCAACAAAACGTTTTGCTACCATTTTTTCTCTAATACTGCTTATATTACAGGAAAATGCTAAAAGGGTTGCAAAAGGGAAAGCAAAGGCAAGCACTTCCAGCAAGGGGAAGGGGAAAGGCAAGGGCAAGGAAAATCAAGTATGATTTTTTTATTAAATTGGCCTCTACACATTGGTATGGTGTTTTATATGCTAATAGAAGAAATAAGCATTTCATCTTTGCTTTGTCATTTGTGTTAAGTTAGAAGCGTTTCATCTTTAGCATTAAGGTATAATTAGATTGTTGTGCATATCAATTCTAAAACCAATGGTCTTGAATGCCATTTGAATATTTGTACGATTGGGATAGATTGTGTAGATACATTAAACGTATAAACAAATCGAGATTATACAAGTGGCAAGGAAATAGTGAGGTAACATAGATGCACCTATGCAAGTTAGATATAGATATAATGGTATATTTTTTGTGCTAATTTAAATAATTTTCATAACTAATCAGATTGTTTATATGAATACGAATAGAGCAAATGAAGTTGCTACAAAAACAATATGTAGTTTCACCTTCATTATGACTATGAGGGTTTATTATTTTTTTTAGCATTATGATATGTGGTTTGACGTTAATTATTTATTTTTGGGCATTGTATTACTATCAGAGTTGTAATATTTTCTTTGAGCATTATGTTAGGCATGCGAGCCTTTTCTATTATGTTTCGTTTGTGTTGCTTTGTTCTATTGACGGTTGATACTCTTAGAATTTCAAAGTGGGAACCTATTCAAACAATATTAAATTTGCAGTTTGGAAAAAAAAAAAAAAAAGAGAGCAAAAGTTTGTTTGAGTAAAGGAACAATGTTCTTACATTGTTGGGTGTCAAACAATGTTCTACCAAACAAACTTCTTTCATTATACCTATTCTTTTCTTAAGACCAATACGTTTCTTTAAAAGGAAAACAAAGAGAGACAATCAATTGAAAAAGAGTGTACAACACTATCAGGAACTACTTCAACAGGAAAACGAAGGCTATGAAAAGTCTACAATTATTTGTATTTATTTTAAAATCAATGAAAAGTCTATAATTATTTGTATTTATTTTAAGTAATTAGATTGTTGTGCAAGTTTGTCATGTGGGAAAGTTCTCACATGATTACGTAAAAAATTTTTATCGTTGTCATTTATGCATGTAGAAGACTACTTATAATGTTGTATCAAACAACAATAAATTGATCATTCAATTCATAATTTATAGGCACCCACTGATAATGTTATATCAAACAACAATACGTTAGTACAACGTGCTCGACAAGAATGGGAACAGTTAAAAGAATGTGTTCAACAACCTACCGATTTTGCTTCTGTGACGCCAAGTCGGCGTCAACGAGAAGTGCTTCAGTCAAAGTCCGTATTGACAGAGCAACCTCAAAATGCTCCAAAACGAGCATGTGTTGCAAATGCTTTTTTGTCATCTTCTATGACCACAATACTTCAACGAACACCTAATCTGGTTCATAATCCAGTTGGTGGAAGAACTCCAGTGAAGATAGAGGGTAGTGTTGCAAGTTATCAACTTCCAAATCAATTGTTGGTATGATTTTTCAAGATTACATTAATTTTTTTAATAAGTGGAGTATTTATGCATGTAGAAGATCGGGTAAGAATAAATTTATCATTTAATTTATAATTTATAGGCGCCTACGTCTGGTAATGTTATATCAAACATTACGTTAGTCCAATGCGCTCGACGAGAACGAGAACGGTATGAAGGTCTTTATCCTGGGGAGATGGTCTCTTATCACGCAGCTGACAAATTATCCGAAGATGATGAAGTTGATCGTACCATTATAACTCGATATCCTAATGAGTATTTAAACTCATTGGATCCTACTGGATTACCACCCTTCAAGTTGGACTTAAAAGTAGGATGTCCAATAATGTTGTTGAGAAACATTGCCCCGAAGGATGGACTTTGTAATGGAACGCGATTGATGGTTGTCAGGTGTGCATCGCGTATAATTGAAGCTCGAATTCTAACCGGAGATAAATCTGGAGAGTTAGTCTTCATTCCAAGAATATCCTTGACTCCATCATCTTCGGAATTGCCTTTTACAATGACGAGACGTCAATTCCCAATAAGATTGGCATACGCCATGACAATCAATAAATCTCAAGGACAATCTGTGAAAGTTGTTGGGGTAGATTTGCGCACACCAGTATTTAGTCATGGACAACTATATGTTGCGTTATCCAGATGCACAAATTCCGATTGTATCAGTATCCTTCTTCCAGAAGATATAGACAAAATACCACTACAAACATTGTTTACCCGGAAGTTTTGTTGTAATGTTATTCTATTGCGGTATTTTAGTCGTATTATCTTTTCTTTTCTTCTTTCTTTTTCTTCTTTCTTTTTACTCGGGCAATATGTATGTGTGATATGGTGTTAGATCCAATCCAAAAGAAATTTTTTACCACGCGTTGATTTTTTTTTTTTTGCTTGCTACGGCTTATTTAGTTTTTTTTTCTTTCCACAGTTTTATTGTTCTCTACTTATAGATGAGTTGGGTCTAATGTTAAAATAACAAAGTAGACCAGTCTTCTCTACTAAGTGTCCGTTTGATAAAACTGAAATTAAGTACTGAAAATTTTAAGCGATTGTATTTGCAATACTGACGACATAGTTTTAAGTACGAATACATTCTGTGATTATTTTCAGTAGAAATTTTCATATACATTTTCAATGGATTTTTGCCAGCTTTTTCAATTAAGTGGTACATTATCAAACGCACTGAAAACAAAATAAGTGCTGGAATATCAAACACACCCTAACTTTAACATGTTAAAATAACAGTTGTAGAATTAAAACCAATTTTCAACTTATAAATCCTTTTTTTAGGTCGGTAGTGCCCTCGGGCACGGGCAATATACTAGTATATATATATTAAAGATAGGTATACACCGCACACACGTGTATATATAGAGGGAAAGAATACCAGAAGAGAAACTAGGACTTGCATCAACCGAATTGTACGTCTTCGCTTATCGTGGCACACTCATGAGAGAGAGATTAGAAAACCTCTAATTAATGTTGACTGGGCAAGATTTGGTTAGATATACTTTAGAATACACTCTTCAGATACTGCGAACTTAATTAAATAACAGATGCGTTGAATTCATTGAAAGAGGCGCACACTTTTAACGATATTTGTGACACACTGGGTTTATGAAAAATGCACTTAAAAAAAAAAAGAAAAAAAGAAGAGAGAATGTGAGCAGTCCTCCATCTATTATGTCTGCTAGTTATGTGCCCTTGCAAATGCACGGAATAGGTATGAAATAAGTATAACTACATGAAAATTGAAACTAAGTACCGTAAATATTAAGCGAATGAATTTGTAATATTGAAAACAATGTTCAACATTTAAGTACTAAAATAGATTGCATTCAGTGATTTTTTTTAAAAGATTTTTTTCTCCTCAAGCTTTTAGCATATTTGTGGCTTCTTTTTCAATTAAGTGATGTACTTTTATTTTATTTATTTTTTACTTTTTTATTTATCAATTAAATGGTACATTATCAAACGCCCTGAAAAAAATTAGTGCTGAATTTTTTTTTATTTTCAATACTTAATTGAGTTATCAAACACACCTTTTTTTATGCAAGTTATCAAACACACCCTTAATCTTAATTAATATGTGCAATAGCAAACGAAACTAATAAAACACATTATCCTTTTACTAAATATTTCTTAGAGAACATTCTCATTAGTGTCATTCATTTTAGTTCTACTTGAACTACTTAGGGCGTATTTTTTATAATTACTATGTCAAAATAGTGTATTAGTTTTTTTAAAAGAAATTATCAAGTGATTGTACTTTTTATTTTTGTATAGATCTTCCAAACCACACCAAAGCATATCCGAGTCGTTATTCCGTATGCAGTATTGTTATGATTTTTATTCCGTATGCGGAAATGGGATCATATGAAACAACCTTCAATAAAAATAAAACGACTAAGAAATACTTACAACTAGGTTGGAAGATAACATTCATGCGCCAAAATATGTTAAGAACATAACATGCATGCTTCTAAAATTTGCTCATTGGAGAATTGCAGCATGTTCTACAAAATTCATAGAAACAGTCAACCCAAGACATGCATCATTTGAATTTGCCATTATTTTAGTAAGAGTAATGAAATGGTTCCAAATTTATATAGTTTCCAACACATAGCCCGTTTAGTTGATGGTTTGGTGGATACCAAGTTTGTGTATGTCAAACGTGATGGTAATGTGGTGGCACATGAATTAGCAAAGCTTGCAAAGGTTTTCAAATGTTTTAGAGTCTGACTTGAGGAATATCCTCTCCAAGTCGAACACTTTGTAATGTTTGATTCCAATCCTTCGTAATAATATTGCTCTTATGCTGATAAAAAAAAACTTTTTAATAAAAATGAAGTGGTCTTACAATTATGAAGTGATCCCCACTGTCACATGTGTTAGGAAACAAATTTGAAATAAAAATTTGGAAATATAGCATTTGCCTATAATAACAACCAGATCATCACATTAAGAGCATCTCCAATGGTAAATGCTATTTTCTTCATGTCAAACCTACATTTTGAGCATTGCTATAGTGCTAAAATGCTATGTTTTAGCATATGTGCTTCAATGGTACATGCTAAATGAAATGCTATTCCTTTCCTTGGTTTGGAAAAAAGTTAAGATATTGCCTTGTTGGCTTGCCAAATTATAGAACGACCCTTCCAAAAACACATCTCCAATGTGTTGGGATTATATCACATGTGGGATAATCCCATTAATTTAGGGATTGTGATTTGGCTAGATTCCTATTGTGATTTGGTTTCCTTTATGATAGAGTTGTATTACTTGTTCAATAAGTAATGGGTTGTAAGCTCTATATATAAGGATGTTGTATAGAAATTTAGGAGAGCCCTTGGTGTACCAAGTTGGGGATCTCCCCTCATGGGGGTGTATGGTCTAGGGTGAGAGAGATTAATCATTGGGGTTTTCTGTGAGGGGTGTTCACAACGTTATAGGGATGTGAGGTAGGGATGGGTATTTCTTTATCTCTGTGATTTCTCTATGTTACAGTGATTAATTGTGTCAGGTTCTTTGGGGTATTGAGTGGGGAGAGTACAAGGGTTTTGTATTTGGGTTATGTGATTTAATTTATGTAACTTGTACCATGTTTTACTCAATAGTGAAGAATGGATCTCTCAGGTGTGGACGTAGGCAGGTGTTTGACCGAACCACGTAGAAATCTGTGTCTTTTCTTTGGTGTGCATGTTTAATTACTGCTCATGTGTATGTGTTTATTTGGGGGAATTTGGTTCCACGTGTTAAATTCCCAACACAATGGTGTGCCAAATATCATGCTAAATAGCAATGCTAAAGGTCATGCCAAATTTGGCACAGGATATAGCATTGCTATAATTTGGCATGCCATTGGAGAGAGATTTTTCAAGGTCATGCTATAATTTAGCAATAGCATGAAGTATAACATGCCCATTAGAAATGGTCTAAGAACCTAGAAAAAGCAAGTGCTTGCAACTAAAGTAGCCCAACCGATCTAGCATTAAACAACAAAGCATTCATGATAAATGACTAATGGAATTACATGGAGCACTACCGATCACTATTACAGCATGCGCTACAACTGTAATATAGAATCTACCAAATATTTTGTCAAATCTTTAAGAGTTTTTGAAATCTACATAATGATATTAATTCAAATGTACTTATTGGAATTTAAAATAATGTGGTTTGTATGACAGTAATTTGAAATTATGCATAAGATTATTGAATTAATGTTGTTATCATAATAAAATAATAAATAATAAATTTACACGGGTTAATTTTGTAATAGAATAATAAATTTTGATTTAAAAAAAAAACATAAAATAGCACAAATTAATTATGGAACATATCTCTTCACATTTCGAATGATATTCTAATAGATTTTAACACGATTGCATTATTTCACGTGTGAAATCCCATCCCACATCGGATAAATATAAAAAGTTAGTCTGATATATGTAGAACCAAGTGGACTACTACTAACAACTTGGGATTAAGCATTTTAAGGGCCAATGTGGTAGGCTCGTCAAGTTGTTGGGCTAGTGGACTTCTTAGGGCGTTGCAAATGGTATCAGAGCCAACCATGGTCCCGTAAGGGCACCGTGGTCGGTGTGGCAGAGGAGTAGAGGCTCCGGAGAGGGGTAGAGGCCCCGAGGTAGTATACCTTGTGCACGCTTATTGGCTGCTCTGTGGTCACCAATGATCTGCTTCCACATTGACCAGCCAGTGGGAGAACTGGGCCAACGCAACGAGGATGCCGCGTCTCTGAGTGGGGGAGATTGTGAGATCTCGTCCCACATTGGATAAATATAAAAAGTTAGTCTGATATGTGTAGAACCAAGTGGACTACTACTAACAACTTGGGCTTAAGCATTTAAAGGGCCAATGTCGTAGGTTCATCAAGTTGTTGCGCTAATGGACCTCTTGGGACGTTACATCATGGCTTTAGTAAATGTACATCTAATTAGTTTACACCACCTTTATGTTACCCAAACAACCTCTCATAAACTAAGGAAGAAAGAAAGAGTAGTTTTGAGAAGCTCATTTACAAGTGTGTATGGCTTGTATCGAATTGAAAAGTAAAAGAGATTAGAATTTGCAAATAGGAGTGGGAGTTTGGGTAATTTGGTTGGGTAGAAAAAAATTTGAGTTGTTCGATTCAAGTTGGTGGGATCCCTACCGAATTCTAAACTAAACTATAATTAAAAAAAAATGGTATGGTTTGGCTAGTTTGAGTGATACTTCGGTTCGGGTTTGGGTGGTGGCATCATCCTATGGTGCTATCCAAACTAAAATCAATTTTGGGTAATTAGATTCGGCTAGTGTGGTGATACTTCCGGTTTGGATCCACATTCGCGTTAGCAAGGAAATTCTGTTGAGGATCCAAAATTCGGGATCCGAGTTTGGGTGCCTTCCCCTATTTTTGGGTACTGTGTGCTAGAGCAGTTGTTCAAGTGACAAATTGTGCTTGTAGATAGAGTAGTACTATGCTTCTCAAATATGGTTCGCAACACATGTAGCAATGGACTGTGGGACCATCTTTAATAATAGTGAGACTAGATCAACATCTTGCAATGAAAATCAAGTGGACTCGCATCCACATATGTTGAGAATCACATTTGAGATACAAATTTTGGAAATACATAGACGTGGTATATATTCGTTCATACTTGCTGATACGCCCAAAATAGGCTCTACTCTATGACCGAGTGGTTCTACTCAGAGACCGGCCCATATCTCAATTTCCCGAGCGGTTGCGGGCCCCCTTGAGCCTCCTGATCCTGTAACGCGGGGCTATGCTAAAGGAGCCCAACCCCTGGGTCGGGATAGCATCATCCAGTCACAATACAGCTTTCAGGAACAAGCTCAACTAACTCAGTAGCGCATCCCAAATAGCTCGGCTCCCACAGTTTCCTAGACAAGTTAGAAGACTAATGAAAAGTGTAAATTATTTCCTAATCCATTAGGAAAGCCCCACGATTGATGTCAATCAATCCTAATTGGATTGTATTTCCTTATCCATGTAGTTGCCTTGTACGGGTAGGTCTCTTACTCTTATAAAAGGGACCACTCGCCTCCTCTAAAGGGGAGAGCACTTTTTAGTCTACATAGCACCTCTATAGCAATCATGATCGTGCCCTGCCGATCTCTGGAAGCTCCAAACAGTTGTTGGTTCACCAAAGGTCGCCGGCTTTTTAACAACGTGTTCAAACACACACGTGAACGTAGGTTCCTTCATTAACAAGGCTGACGCACATACAAACCCAGTCTCTCACTATTTATCTCTCCTTGATCTGCTCTAATTTATCTTGCCCAAAAATTGCATCATCAGCTTGGCACCGTCTATGGGAAACGACAGATTTCTCAGAAAACAAATCTCTTAACTAATCGTCATGCTTCCGAAGAAGGGTAGGAAGGCTACGCAGCAGACTAACCAGGACGTTCTGCCGTCCCCGGTGTCGACTGCGGCAGTCCTGACATCGGAGCAGATCACTGCGACCCTTGCTAGGGGTAGGCAAACAGTTCAGTTAACCGAAATTTATAACTGAACTGAACTAAAATGGCCAATTTGGTTGATAACCGAACCAAACTAAATTGCGTTCAGGCTGAAACCAAACTGTTTTAACTAGATTGGTTCGATTTTCGGTACCAGTTAAGGAAACCGAACCGAACTGGAAACCAAATTAGTAATGTCGTATATATATATATATATATGTTGACAATCTAGGGTTAAGTTAATCAAATCATTTTTTCCCTCTTTTCATTTTGAGATACAACGATGGTGAAGTGAAGCGCCGCAGCGTGACCTCCTCGCAATCTCGTACAGTCAGACTCACGGTGAGCCTTGCCGACTACCGACCTCGCAAGTCGCACCACCAGTCACTAGGTCACCGAGTCGCCGACCAAACTAGACCTCACTCATCAGTACCTCTGCCCCATGACTCACTGCCTTACACGATCACATGGTTCACACCACTAGGCACTAGCCACCAAGTCTTCTCTCATACCCTCTGAAAAGTCTCCATACATGTATTATATAGAGAATATTCAAGAATTCATGAAGTAGCCTTCTTCCAAGCCCATTAAATGGCTATGGCCCAACCAACTCTTCTTATTGTATCAGAATGTTCTAAGATACAGGACCAGTACTGAATGTTGGGGAGGACTGGTGTGAATTTGTATGAATTTGTGACATTTGGTGAGATTTGTATCAACAAGTTAACAACATCAGATTCCTAGGGCTTTTTTCTCAAACTCTCAAATTTTTCTTTATCATAAATATGTTGGATTAGATATATCATATATATATATATGTGTGTGTGTGTGTGTTGAAAATATAGGGTTCACTATTCAGTATAAACTTTTCAATTTTTTCTTCTTTCTGTCTTTAATTTCTCTTTTATGTTTTCCTTTTGATGAACTATCAACTATGGAAAGGGTTGATGGCTTGAATGCTTGATGCAGACTTAAAGTCTAAAATCTTATATAAAAGTTTTTTCGTCTTTTATGCTTTCCTTTTCAATAGTATAATTTTTTTTGTTCAGTATAGACTTTTCATTTTTTCTTCAAGGAAAAGCTTTTCATTTTTACTTTTTTGTTCTTTACTATTTCGGTTAAACGAATTTCATAACTGAACTAAATTATTAATTTGGTTAACCGAACCGAACCAACCGAATTACATTTCGGTCAGTTAACAGTTGACATGTTCCCAAACCGAACCGAATTTTCCCAAACCAAACTGAACCGATCGAATGCACACCCCTAACCTCGCACAACTCTTAGAGGGCCAGCGTCAAACCCAGTAGCAAATCGAAGCCCTACCGGCCCAACGAAATAACCCTTCGCAGACCGGGTCGTAGCCCGGGAACGTTGAACATAGTCAGGAACCGACACGGACACAACAACTTGCCCGAGCCAACCCAACTCATGTTGGGGACACCAGAGACATCATCAACGATAGGCGTGCTTCCATAGGGGGGAGGCGAGAGTGTATGACCCAGGAATCGGCCCTTGATCACTCAGCCAAGAGCTGAGATGATCTTAGCCACACGATCAACCGGAGTCATAGTCGAGCCTTGTCTCAGAGGACATCACGCTGTGAGGAGGAAGCCTCTTCCACTGACCCAACCTATGTCCTGGATACTGGTCGGGAAGGTGTGGTGGCCCGTATCAAGGATTTGGAATAATAATCGATAGAATGGCCAAAGACCTGTGCCAAATCCTACTCAGGATGATGTGTTAACACCGAGACCGAGTCACCGTTCTCTAGCCAGATCACAAGGTTTTCTGTCCGTGCAAATTTAAACAACCTCATCTAGATTCTTATAATGGCTCGGGAAGCTCAGTCGACCACGTCCGGACCTATAAGGCTTAGATGGCCCTGGCCACCAACGCCAACGAACTTTACAGCCTGGCCTCCCCCGACACTTTGAAAGGCCCGACTGCACAATGGTTTCACTCCCTGAAACCCCGATTGGTCAAAGATTTCAAGCAGCTCAGCAAATAATTCAGTAGCTAGTTCATAGGCATGCTTGTCTAGCCTCAAACTGACACCCAGCTACTCACTATCAGGCAGCGGAAGGGAAAGTCATTGAAGGATTACATCGATCGGTTCAATCACAGAAGCTTCAAGTCTATAACCTGAACGAGATAGTCGCCATTGTAGCCTTCTGCTTGGAAGTTTAACACACCAAGTGCGCCACGTCATTTCATAAAAACCGATCGACAACCTTGGTTGAACTCGCAGAGAGGGTCAAAAAATATGTTGACATTGAAGAGTTTCTAAAGACCAAAGACCTCGGGCACAGAAGCGACGAGCCTTCGAGAGGTAAGAAGAAGTGAGATCTACTTGAGAATAACGATGTAAAGGAGCCCAGTAGTTCTAGCAGTTCCTTCAGTGCCCAATGGTCAGTGTCCGGTAGCCCAAACATGACCTCTAGTTCACAGTGGTTAGAGTCCGGCAGTCCCGACCCGACCTCCACTTTACAACGGTCAAGGTCCAGCAGTCCCAAGCCGACCTCCAATTTATAGCAGTCAGGGTCCAGCAATACTGACCTGGCCCCCAACTTACAATGGCCAGGAGCTCGGTGATTCTGACCTAACCTGACCTCTTGTCTCCAACAATCCAGGCGAGCCCAACTACAGTGGTACTTAATGCGTTGACCATCAACCAAGAATTAGTTTCACAGTCGGGAGGCTCCACAAACTATTAAGGAGCTCTTACAAAGATCTTGGGATCACACCTGAGGCACCAAAAGACCTCGGGATCACACCTAAGGCATCAAAAGACCTCGGGATCTCGCCTGATGCATCAAAAGACCTCGGGATCACACTCGAGGCACCAAAAGACCTTGGAAATACTAACGTTCTAGGTCAACTACCTACAGTAATTGTTCCTGCAACACCTGCCTCAACAAAAGCTTGGGGAACAAGGGGAAATAAAGACTATAAGAAGTCACACCAAATATTTATAGGTCTTTGATAACCTAGGTGCCTACAATACTCAGAGGCATTAACTCCAATTAGGCCCAAACCGACGATAGAGGTAATTAAAACCTCTTAGGTTGGCCCACAATAGAGGAGTAAAAAGAACCCTAAAGCAACACACTTTAGGTTAACTTTTCCAACATGGTTAAACTCTTCTACCAAAAGTCTTGACGAAGGCTTGTTGGGCAGAAGATAACCTTCCTGGGAGCTAAAACAAGACACTAAAGCAACATGCTTTAGGTTAACTTTTCCAACATGGTCATATTCTTCTAACCATAACCTTGATGAAGGCTTACGGGCAAAAGATAACCATCCTGGGAGGTAGCTCAAGCAAAAGTGTCCGAATTAGGCTGAGTCTCAACTCTTAGCCAATTTTCAAGCACTTAAAGACTTTGAATTAGGCTAAGTCTCAACTCTTAGCTAATTCTCGAGCACTTAAAGATCCCAAATTAGGCTAAGTCTCGACTCTTAGCCAGTTCTCGAGAATTCACAAGACTCAAAAGCTCCAAGGCAAATTTCCCGACCAATCAACAGATTTTCAAATTTGACTCAATATAGCATCAAGCCAACCTTGGAAATGGGGGGGGGGGGGGGGGGCAATTGATACGCCCAAAATTGGCTCTACTCTATGACTAAGCGATTCTACTCAGCGACTGACCCTTTCCTGATTTCCTAAGTGGTTGTGGGCCTCCCCTGAGCCTTCTAATCCTGTAGCGTGAGGCTCTGCCAGAGGAACCCGACCCCTAGGTCAGGATAGCATAGTCCAATCATAATACAACTCTTGGGAACAAGGTTAGCTAACTCAGTAGCGCATCCCAAATAGCTCGGCTCCAACAGTTTTTTATACAAGTTAAAAGACTAATGGAAAGTGTAAATTGTTTCCTAATCCAATTAGGAAACCCCCACGATTGATGCCAATCAATCCCAATTGGATTGTATTTCCTTACCCATGTAGTTGCCTTGTACGGGTAGGTCTCTTACACTTATAAAAGGGACCACCCGCCTCTTCCAAAGGGAAGAGCACTTTTTAGTCAACATAGCACCTCTATAGCAATCATGATCGTGCTCGGCCGACCCTAGTAGCTCGAAACAGTTGTTGGTTCATCAAAGGTCCCCAACTTTTTAATAGTATAGTGAACGTGCTCAAACACACACGTGGACGTAGGTTTCTTCATTAACAAGGCCGACCCACATACAAACCCAGTCTCTCACTATTTTTCTCTCCTTGATCTACTCTAATTTATCTTGCGATGTAGGGATATTGGGTGATAGCACCCTAGAATTGTGGCAGTGTGGTAAAATATCCACACCACTTTTTTTAGCTCTGCCCTGTCGCCCATTTTGTGGTACCAATTAAAGCTACTCTCTTACTTTTTTACTCCTGTACCTAACAGAAAATGACCAACATAATATTATCTGTCAACTTTAGATAACCATGGCTTGCTCTTTCTTTTTGGGTGATTATTTTTATTTTTATTTTTATTTTTTGTATTTCACATATTTGGTCAAGATATAGACATTGGACTTGAAAATTATACCAGAAAAAGTAATTTGGAACCTCATTTTTTTTATTTTTATCTGTCCAAATAGATAATATTATCTGTTGACGAATAGATAATATTGAAGTAAACAACCATAATTTCATCTTTTTTGGCCTTTTTGGATGAATTTTTTTTGTTTGTATTTCATGTATTTCTTCAAGATCTATGCATTGGACTTGAAATTTTTTTTTTAAAAAAATAAGTTGCAGCCACATTTTGAGATTTTATCTATCTGCAAATAGATTATATTATCTGTAATACCCTATATTTTTTAATGTATATTTATAAATGAAATTCAGTTGTTCTACCTTAAATTTTGCATGAATTAAACTTTTACCGATTCATTGGCTAAATTTGAGTACCAATCGATTGGGCTTTTGATCAATCGATTGGCAATTGACTGCCTTAGACCAATCAATTGGACCTTTACTAATCAATTGCCTTCATAAATATCTGGTTCTAACCGATTGCCACTGGAGCCAATCGATTGGACGGATGCAGAACGTGGTCACTAAGTTTACATGGGGTGTTGACACTTGGCATACACAATTTCTATATATAGGGGCCATTTCGTGCATATGGGGTGTTTGATAGAATTTTGGGGGAGAGAAAGAGAGGTATTATATATATACACACTCATATATATATATATATACACATACACACCCACTGTTGGGCTGAGAAGAAAAGAAGAGAAGCAGAGAAAAAGAGGAACATAAGAGAGAAGAGACAGAAGAGGAAGAGAAGAGATGAGAGAGAAAGCTTTAAAGCTTCCATAGCCACACATACACTTGCCCACTAGGTGAGTCCAAACTCACCTAGTCTCTCTCTCTCTTATGATGTTTTACATGTTTTAAAAGAAGGAAAGACCCTCAAAACGTCTATCCCGAACTTCTGGATTCTGGACTGCCCGTCTTTGTGAAGAAGACGTAGTCCCAATTTATTGGGACTTTTCCCAGTCGATTGACATATTTACCATTCGATTGTCAATAGATTGAGCTTAACTGTTATCCAATCGATTGCCAAGTTATGCAATCAATTGACATTATTTTACTCTAATCTATTAGACCTTTACCTCAATCGATTGGAAGTTACAGATTGTTGATATTTCCTGTTATTCATACTATGAACTATTCGATTATTTAAACGTTATTCCATGCCTTCCATATGCGACACTGTTACAAGGAGATAATGTGATGTCATAATGTAGCAACATTAAGAATAATAGATTAATATCTTAAATGTTAGATAATGTGTCAATCAGGAATCAGTTTGATAAGTTTATTTCAATCTGAGTAGTTAGGCCACTTGGGAATGTCATGTATTGATGTTAGTATAACGTTAAGTAGGTTTGCTAAGTTCTAGGATTCTTGCATGGATGGGCATTGGTCATCATACATCCTTAAGAGCAGTGGACTGTGTATATATCCTTAAAATCGATGGACTGGACTAATTAGCCCTAAGATAGGGAGGTGATTCAATCATACGTCCTTAAAAGCGGTGGACTGTACATACATCCTTAAGAGCGATGGACCGAGATCACTGGTAGACGTCGATAAGTCATGGCAGTAGAAAGGATGTGTCTTTGCTCAAAACATTATGTCCTCGATATGCGGGTGGACTGTGTATATGTTCTTAAAAGCGGGGGACGGACTGACGTGGTGTGCGGTGGACTGTGAATATGTTCTTAAGAGAGGTGGATAGAGCATTGGTGTATCAAGGAGTACTACTGTCGAGTCTGTTCATTAATTGGTAGGATATTGTAGGTTCTCGTATAACAAGACATTGGTATTCGGTTAACTAATTAGGATTGAGTAGGTAAGATATTATTAGTAGAATTATATCCTATGCTTTTTCATAACTTGTAATTACGTTATACCTATGATACCCTGTTAGTTTTCTACTCACTCAACTTTCAATAGCTGAAGGCGTTTTATGCCTAAATATTCCCCGTCCAATCTATCTTATTTCTATCAATGCAGGTAACGAACCATATGATGAAGGTTTCTACCTGGAAGGCGAATACACAGAAGGCGGTTCCACTGAGGACGGGTATGCTGGAGAAAGACTACTATGCTGACGACTATGTTTACGCTAGTTGAAGATTAGAATAGATTATAGTCTATTTAAGTCTGTCTTCTAGACTTTATTACTACGTTTTGTAATCGGGTATACATTACCCTAAGACTTTCATTTATTATCATTCTAAACTTTGTTGTAATAATTTAGTAACTTCTTGTTACGTTTATGTTAGATTCAATTTGATTACTGTAGTCTCTTTACTTTATGTTATTTAGAACTGTGTGGTGTGGACAATTACGTGACTTCACCAGTCATGGCCTACGGACCCAAAAAGAAATTTTATTTTCTCTATTTTTGCTGCTCCGGGGCGTGGCATTATCTGCTATCTATTTACTAACAGATAAAATTATCTATTTGCATTAATGACAATAGCTTTCTCATTTCTTGGGATTTTTGGGTGTGTGTGTGTGTTTGTGTGTATGTGTGTGTTTTCATGTTTTTTCCGAGATCTATGCATTTGACCTAAAAATTTTATATAAAAAAAGTAACTTACAACCTCATTTTGGGATTTTATCTATCTACAAACGAATAATTGATCATTTTTTGGATTTTTTGTGTGATATATTTTTTTATTCCATGTATTTTTTTTTCGAGATCTATGTATACACCAATGGTGTCATTTTTACAAAAAGAATATATTTTGGTTATATTTATGCAAAAAAAAATTAATAATAATAATAAATAAATGTTGTTACATGTTTGCTTAATTTTTAGTTTTTTTTCCCCAAGATTTTCATAGTCAATATTGGTCTCGTTTGATAGATCTTGTTTTCTTGATTTCAAACATCAAATTTACAAAAAAAAAAATGGACTCTAAAATAAAAGTTATAACAACTTGAAGTTTTTTAGACATAAAATAGTGTTTTCGACCAAAACTGGTATAAATACCTAATGAGTTAAAAAAAAAATTCTAATAATTACTTTTTACAAATCTAGTAACTATAGGGGCTATTGGCTGAACGCCACGTATGCTTTTGTTCAACTTGCAAGCATGCCTTGCCAGTTAGTGGATGCCATTGATATCAACTTGTAAACTATCACAAATTCATATTAGTCTTTCCAAAACTTAAGAGTAGTGCTATGTTTTTAAAAAAAATTTATTTTAAAAATATTTTTTAAATGCTGTGGCGATAGGGTCAGGTATTTCAATCAAAATTCAACTGATACTACTGTATTAAATCTGATCCCACTCCCACTCCCACTCCCACTATTATAGATTTTATCTCACTATCACATCATTTAAAAAATACTTTTAAAATAAAATTTTAAGAAAATTACTCTTAATTAGAGCCGCCAAGGTTGAACCCTCCCTTATCTATTATATATTATATATTATATTATATATATATAATATAATAATAATAATAATATATATAAAAGTCAAGGCCAAACTCCATCCCACATATAGCCACTTGGATCCTACGTGGACACCTTCACTAGCATTCACAAAAGGTGGCAAATTCTTCCCAAGGCTCAAACTCTCACTTCTTTTCCAGCCCTAACGTCTCCTTATCTGTAAATGGACGACGCCTCCCCTTCTCTCCTCAACAAACTGACGACGCCTTCCCTTCTCTCCTCAACGTCTCCCCTTCTCTCCAAATGGCAATTAAAACCCCTAAATGTATGTCTCTTCCTCTTTGCATAGAGTTATATTCAACCAATCATCTCTGCCCAAACTACGGAGTCCTTCTACTTCGACTATTTCGCAACTTCGGAATCCAACATTCAGGTACTCTATATCTGTTTGTAAATCTTAATTAATGAACAATCTATATATTGTGTATGTATAATTTGCTATTTCTGGATTGGGATTGAAGAGAATTTTGTCTCAACCGAAATTTCATGGATTGCTTTCATATTAGTGTCATAGTTCAGGCTTGGTTTGGTTTGTAATGCTGCAATTTGGGATGTGGTTGGGATTGTCAATTGTTGCACTCTATCTGTTTGGGTTTAGTCCTGTGTGCATTTTTTAAAGGCTGGTATTGAGGAATGAGGAGGCTGCTAAGAACTTTATATTTTCTTTGAATCTTTATCTTTAAAAATGAAAAATACTTATTGCAATAAAAAAAAATTTTGATTTGTGAAGTCAGGGGTTAATACTATTTGGCATTTACTCATACACCATAAGCCCATGTATATATATGTGGAGTATTGGTTTCAGAGAATGAAGAAAAGTATATAATTGTGTATGTAAATGCTAAATTTAACAAGAATCATTAAATATTGTTGGATAACTTGGATGGGAACCTTTGATGCAACTACTTCAACATTTATGAAAACAAAAGTAACATAATCTCAAACTACAAACAGAGCAAAACATTTAAAGGCTGCTAAGAACTTTATATTTTCTTTGAATCTTTATCTTTAAAAATGAAAAATACTTATTGCATAATAAAAAAAAAATTTTGATTTGTGAAGTCAGGGGTTAATACTATTTGGCATTTACTCATATACCATAAGTCCATGTATATATATATGTGGAGTATTGGTTTCAGAGAATGAAGAAAAGTATATAATTGTGTATGTAAATGCTAAATTTAACAAGAATCATTATATATTGTTTGATAACTTGGATGGGAACCTTTGATGCAACTACTTCAACATTTATGAAAACAAAAGTAACATAATCTCAAACTACAAACAGAGCAAAACATTTAAACATCTGAATCTCTTTAAGACCCTTTGAATAACGTTTATATTTACTCAAATGTATACCACGTGTTACTGCATGTGTTACAATTCACAAAAAATTTGGGAACCAATTTGGAATTAAAAAAACGGAAATCATAGCATTATTCTTATGTTAGAGGTCACTTTAGTAGAACTACTTTTCGATTCCAAATGCTGGACATGTTTTGTTTATTGGTCTTTTTATGCTTCCATGATTGGTAGCATTAGTCTTTTTATGCTTCCATGATTGGTACTACTGAGACTCCTTGCTTCTACTTTTTTTTTTGGTTCATTTTTACCTTCTTAATTACAGTGTAAGCAGCTTCACTAAAATGCAGTTTATTTACGGAATTTTTATTTTTTATTTTTTATTTTTAACGATGAAAATGTTGTGTGCTCATTTGGAAATGAAGGCTTTGAGTTATATAGTTATTGTAGGCCTGTAGCGTTTCCGTGTAAATTTTGGTGTTTCAACTGTTCCCTCATATGAACTCATATAATAACGTTTACCCACATATGAATGCATCTATTTGTTATTGGGACTGGTTTTGTTATACTGCTATAATTTATGGAATTTTTTGGTTTGATGGGTTTTCAAAGCTTAGGAATGACAATTTATGGATAGAAGCCTAGGCCAGTTTGGGCAATTGGATTGGTGAAGTTTTTGTTGAAGTTATAATATATCAGCAACTACCCATGGTTATACCCCTGTTAAGGTCAAAAGGACATCTTTTATTTATTTATTTATTTATTTTTAATTTACATTTTTGTTTTCGATGATCATGATTTCTGCAAATTTTGGTGCCTCATTTGGAAGGTAAGAGTTTGAGGTGTATAGATATTGTGGGGCTGTAGCATTTCTGCGCGATATGAACGCATGATAGATATAACAAAAAATTAACCAAATAATGAGATGAGAGAATTTTTGTTGTTTATGTATTTGCTTTTTCCCTTCCTGGAAATGAGAGAACAGAAACCTTTTAAATGTTTTGATGGACATAGATGTACCTAATTCGAGTATTTTGTATTTAAGAGTTGATATATATAAGCTAACATGTTATGTTCACAATTGCTACAACCAAGCTTTGGGACTAGGATCAACCAAACTCATCTTTAACTGTTTTATCTATGTTAGCTTCATGAACTGATGTTTTATAGCCTTCATCTATTAGCTAATCTGTTATGGTCAGCGAGAAGTTTAGATTTGTGTGCCACCTATAAAAGGGCTACTTGCCAAACCCATTAAATTAAGTACTTTGGCACAACACCTTATAGTTGTTGCCAAATGACTAGAATATGACTAATGAAAAGAGGCCTTAACAATACCCCCCCCCCCCCCCCCCCCCCCTTTCCTTTTTTTTTAATAATTTTATTTTATTTTATTTTTAAGTCACTTCCAATGGGGTGGGTATCCTCTGCTCCCTGAGAATCGGGAGCTACCTAAAGGCTTGCTTTGGTTTTATAGAAATGGGTAACTGACTCTTTTTTTTTTGTAGACGCGTGTTTGTACATTATATATTCATATTAGATAAGTTGATTTTGAAAGTGTGAATGAGTTTAGATAATGTTACTTGAAACTCTTGAATGCGAAAGATTCTATACCTAAATATGAACTAATTAAATGAATTTCAGCATGTAAAAGAATGCAAATAACTAAGAAAGCACCAAAACAGAGCAGTAATAGGTATCACTTGGCTCTGTATAAGTGAGCTTGACTTTTTACCTATCGCTTTCTTCGTATATTATTCTTACATTGTGCTTATAATGTCACTTGGATTTTTATTAGTTAATTGCATGAATGTTTTCCGTTTTCCCTAATTTACATCCATAGAGCGTAGGGCCTACCGACTTTTATCCTTATTAGCTCCGTTATTAAAGCTCCTTTGAAAGACCTCACCCAATAAGGTTCCGAAAAAATGCAAAGACAACTACAGAAAAATGTTTCTATTCTAGCAATTTAGAAGAAATACAAATTACTTTTAACACAGTATTCAAAAAAGAGTATTTACGAAAAAAGTGTCTATTTTACAGGTTTAAAAAAAAATAGCGTATGTTAATTGTTGCTCTATTTGTTTCCCCTTTAATATAGTTGAAATTTTCTTACAAACAACTGCTCTTATAATTGTATCCAATGAATATGATGTACATTTAAGTATTAAATGATGCGGGTAATACATCAAAACATATGTAACAGATTCTAGTGTATGTGCTGTGATTTAGGTGATTGCTTGGCTATTGCGTCTAAATCCTTCTACACAATTTCATTCACAGAAGGGTTACAACCGCAATTATCGCTTCTTGGAGGTATTTCTCGATTTGCAGACTATTGGATTTCCCATAAATTTTTGTTTACATCTATTCATACATGTTTGTCTATATTAATGTTTGGTTAAATTGATCAATCAAACAACCTTTGTTTTCTTTTGTTTTCTTTCCCATTTTCTCTTTCTTCTTCTCTTTGATAACCCGTAGTAAGTAAATAACAAAGTTACTTTCAGCAGTATTTTTCATGTGTGTACAGCTTATAAACTGCTTTCTAAAACTTCCAGAAACAGTTTTTTCCCCCCGCAACAAATCAGATTTGTAGGAGTTTGTATTAAACAAAATTGTTTAAGCTACTTTAAACGTGTAAGAAAACACCAAAACAGAGCAGTAATAACTATCACTTGGCTGTGTATAAGTGAACTTGGCTTTTAAACTATCGCTTTCTTCGTATATTATTCTTACATTGCGATTATAATGTCACTTGGATTTTTATTAGTTTATTGCATGAATGTTTTCCTTTTCCCCTAATTTACATCCATAGAGCATAGGGCCTACCGACTTTTATCCTTATTAGCTCCATTATTAAAGGCCCTTTGGAAGACCTCAGGCTATAAGGTTTTGAAAAAAATACAAACACAACTACATAAAAATGTTCTATTTTAGCAATTTAGAAGAAATACAAATAATTTTTAAAACATTCTTCAAAAAAGAAGATTTACGCAAATAGTTTCTATTTTACAGGTTTACAAAAAAATAGTGTATGTTATTTGTTTTTGTAGTAAGTAAATAACAAAGTTACTTTCATCACAATTTAGAAGAAATACAAATTACTTTTAAAACATTCTTCAAGATTGTTTACGAAAATTGAGTCTATTTTAGAGATTTACAAAAAAAAAATAGCGTATGTTAATTGTTGCTCTATTTGTTTCCCCTTTAATATAGTTGGAATTTTCTTACAAACAACTGCTCTTATAATTGTATCCAATGAATATCATGTACATGTACATATTATGCAATAATTTTTCCAAAAAATTAATATCCCCCCTTATAAGATATAGCCACTCGACTTTTAGTTATGTGTTAACTATAAACCGTTTGTTTAAGGCTTCCATCTCGAATATAGGCGATTGACTTTTAGTTATGTTATAGATCAGACCTATGACTCTGTAGGATATATCATATTTTGGCATGGCCACGTCATCTTTATTTTAGCCACTAACACGTTTTCTAAGAAACAACTTCGGTCATTGTTCCTTTGTAGAATGGAATCAGCTAGATTGGCAAGATTTAGAAGGAGAATAGTAAGAGCTACAAAACAAAATATTACCCCTACCACACGGGTTGGTACTCAAATAAATGCAGATACTGTGAATTTGAATATTTGAGAACCCATGTTTACTATCGGAACTCCATGGACTAATGTAACTATTCTACAAGCTGTGGAGTACTTTTCTAGAAGAACCTTTACTATTGGCAGAACCCCTGTGTTAAGTTATCAACCTCAAGCACCAATAGGTTCAACTTATTTCATGCAATGGAGCAGCAGAAATATTGTGTTAATTGTTGCTCTATTTGTTTCCCCTTTAATATAGTTGAAATTTCCTTACAAACAACTGCTCTTATAATTGTATCCAATGAATATGATGTACATGTAAATATAAAATGATGCGGGTAATACATCAAAACATATGTAACAGATTATGGTGTATGTGCTGTGATTTAGGTGATTGCTTGGCTATTGCGTCTAAATCCTTCTACACAATTACATTCACGGAAGTGTTACAACCGCAATTATCGCTTCTTAGAGGTATTTCTCGATTTGCAGACTATTGGATTTCCCATAAATAAGTAAATAACAAAGTTACTTTCAGCACTATTTTTCATGTGTGTACAGCTTATAAACTGCTTTCTAAAACTTCCAGAAACAGCTTTTTCCCCCCGCAACAAATCAGATTTGTAGCAGTTTGTATTAAACAAAATTGTTTAAGCTACTTCAAACGTGTAAGAAAGCACCAAAACAGAGCAGTAATAAGTATCACTTGGCTGTGTATAAGTATCACTTGGCTATGTATAAGTGAACTTGGCTTTTAAACTATCGCTTTCTTCGTATATTATTCTTACATTGCGATTATAATGTCACTTGGATTTTTATTAATTTATTGCATGAATATTTTCCTTTTCCCCTAATTTACATCCATAGAGCGTAGGGCCTACCGACTTTTATCCTTATTAGCTCCATTATTAAAGGCCCTTTGGAAGACCTCAGGCTATAAAGTTTTGAAAAAAATACAAAGACAACTACGGAAAAATATTCTATTTTAGCACTTTAGAAGAAATACAAATAATTTTAAAAACATTCTTCAAAAAAGAACATTTACGAAAATAGTGTCTATTTTACAGGTTTACAAAAAAATAGCGTATGTTATTTGTTTTTGTAGTATGTAAATAACAAAGTTACTTTCAGCACAATTTAGAAGAAATACAAATTATTTGTAAAACATTCTTCAAAAAAGACTATTTACGAAAATTGAGTCTATTTTACAGGTTTACAAAAAAAAATAGCGTATGTTAATTGTTGCTCTATTTTTTCCCCTTTAATATAGTTGAAATTTTCTTACAAACAACTGCTCTTATAATTGTATCCAATGAATATCATGTACATGTACATATTATGCAATAATTTTTCCAAAAAATTAATATCCCCCCTTATAAGATATAGCCACTCGACTTTTAGTTATGTGTTAACTATAAACCATTTGTTTAAGGATTCCATCTCGAATATAGGCGATTGACTTTTAGTTATGTACAAAGTATTATAGATCAGACATATGACTCTGTAGGATATACCATATTTTGGCATGGCCAAGTCATCTTTATTTTAGCCACTAACACGTTTTCTAAGAAACAACTTCGGTCATTATTCCTTTGTAGAATGGAATCAGCTAGATTGGCAAGATTTAGAAGGAGAATAGTAAGAGCTACAAGACAAAATATTACCCCTACCACACGGGTTGGTACTCAAATAAATGCAGATACTGTGAATTTGAATATTTGGGAACCTATGTTTACTATCGGAACTCCATGGACTAATGTAACTATTCTACAAGCTGCGGAGTACTTTTCTTGAAGAACCTTTACTATTGGCAGAACCCCTGTTTTAAGTTATCAACCTCAAGCACCAATAGGTTCAAATTATTTCAAGCAATGGAGCAGCAGAAATATTGCATTTTGGGCAAGATTACGCAGGAGATTGCTGATGGCACAAAGAAGAAACAATATTTGCAATGGTAGAACACGACATGCTACGATGCAAGAAGGGCATAATGCTAATAGCGTAGCTGTTGCACAGATATCGAATCCACCAGCATATCAACCTGTGATTAATATCATTTCACATTCGACTGTCAACACCGATGGTTCTGTTAGTAGTAGAACAACTGTTCAAGAATTGGCTCCAAGCGTCATAGGTATATTATGATAATTACATAGAAGATTCCTACGGTACTAAATTAAATTGAACAAAAATTGAACTGTTTGTCTTTGTTTAGTTGCCAATGTCATGCCCCCAATAACTGCAAGTCCATCAACACAAGTACCAGAACGGCGTCAAGCACATAGAAGATCACTACAAGACTCATCTAGAAGTAGCAATCCAAGTATTCCACTGGGACGTAAGTGGAGAATAAAAATTTACTTCAATAAAACAAACATCTGGTAGGGAGATATTCAAGTGTTAAAAAAGATAAGTAGTTTGTTTCCTTTAGATGTGTAGGGAAATATACTCAAGCCTGGAATTCGGAGGACCTACATGTACATGTATTTATTGTGGAGCTATTTTATGGTACCAAGAAAGAACATTAAAGTCAAAGCAAACTAGGAGCCCAACATTATCAATTTGTTGCTCTGTAGGGCAAGTTAGGCTACCACTATTGAAGTCTACACCAGCTTTTCTTGAGAGTTTGCTTTCATACCAGGGAGGACAGCAGTCATTTACCTTTCGTAGAAACATAAGAGCTTATAATATGAGTTTTGCAATGACATCCATGGGTGGTAAAATTGACAAAGCCATTAATACAGGAACAGCACCATACGTGTTCAGATTAGGGGGCCAAAACTACCATAAAATTGGCTCTTTACTTCCTGTTGAAGGTTACCAACCAAGATTTGCACAGCTTTATATTTATGATACCGATAATGAAATCTCAAATAGGATTTCGATAATTCGTAGCAATGGCAATCACACTCTTCTTGAAGCCAATATAGTTGGTGGCCTTCTGAAAATGCTCGACGAATGCAATGTGTTGGTCAAATCATTCAGAATGGCACGAGATAGATTTGAAGAAGACGATGTACAAGTTATTCGCCTTCGTCTTATTGGTAGCAGGAACATAAGCCATTTGGAATATAGCATCCCAAATTTTGCAGATGTTGCAGCTCTTATTGTAGGAGACTTTGATCCATCGTGTACTGGACGTGATATCATCGTTCAAAATAAGACATTAGGCTTGTAAAGGATATATGAAACACACCCATCTTTCATGGCACTTCAGTACCCATTATTATTTCCGTATGGTGAAGACGGATATCGACGTGGTATTCCCAACAGAAGTAGAGGAGGAAGGAATGTAACAGATAGAAAATGTACAATGAGAGAATATTATGCGTACAGATTGCAACAAAGAATTGAAGAGGGGAAGACATTACTTTGTGGTGGGAGATTATTCCAGCAGTATATTGTTGATGGTTATACATCTATAGAACAAGATCGCCTACATTGGTTAAGAAGTAACCAGGGTCAACTACGAAGTGAGGTATACAATGGTTTGAAGGATGCAGTTTTGCGTGGAGATACAGATGAGGGTAGTTGTGGTAAACGAATCATTCTACCTTCCTCTTTCACCGGAAGTCGAAGATACATGATTCAAAATTATCAAGATGCGATGGCAATATGCAGATGGGCAGGTTACCCAGACTTATTCATCACTTTCACCTGTAATCCCAAGTGGGCCGAAATAGCAACCTTTCTTGAATCAATCCCTGGTCAAAAGCCCGAAGAAAGACCTGATATTGTGGCACGAGTTTTTAAAATTAAGCTAGATGAATTATTGCAAGACATAAAACAAAGAAAGCACTTTGGCATTGTTGTTGCAGGTATTTAGTTTTGCATAAATATTATTTAATACATTGATAAATTGTAAATTTGAGCTAACTCTTTTCTACAAAAACCACAGTGATATACACGATTGAGTTTCAAAAAAGAGGTCTGCCACATGCCCATATACTCATTTTTCTTGATCCAAGAGATAAAAATCCCACTCCAGAACATATTGATAGGATTATATCTGCAGAGATACCGGACCAAGAAAGTGATCCAATAGCTTATGAAGCAGTAAAGCGATTTATGGTTCATGGCCCATGTGGCTCTGCAAATCCACGATCTCCTTGCATGTTCAACAACAAGTGCAGAAAGCATTTCCCAAAGAGAATTTCAGAGAGGACGTCTATTGATGAAAATGGATTCCCTATTTATAGGCGAAGGAGGGATGGTAAAACTGTGCAAATAAAGGGAACATTGTTGGACAATCGGTGCGTGGTACCGTACAACATAGACCTATTGGTGAAGTATCAAGCACATATGAATGTAGAATGGTGCAATCGATCTCGATCGATAAAATATTTGTTCAAGTATGTAACAAAGGGTTCTGATAGAGCAACAGTGGCCTTGCAGCATAATGTGGGTGGAACAGGTGAAGCCAACAACGAATCTTCTACAGAACATGATGAAATAAAAAAATACTTAGAACGTAGATATTTGTCAGCGTCAGAGGCATGCTGGAGGATCTTTGAGTTCGACATCCACTATCGACAGCCAGCTGTTGAGAGGTTGAATTTCCACTTACCAGATGAACAATGCGTAACTTTTAGAGATGATGATAATCTCCAAAATGTTCTAAATCGACCAGATATACAAAGTACCATGTTCACTGAGTGGATGAAAACTAATGAGCAATATGAAGATGCACGCTAGCTAACATATGCAGACTTTCCAAGAAATTGGGCCTGGCATACAGATGGAAAGAAATGGAGTAGAAGAAAGTCAGGAAAGTGTATTGGCCGACTATTTTATGCTCACCCTTCAAGTGGCGAAAGGTTCTACATGAGAATGTTGCTGAATATTGTTAAAGGTCCAAAAAGCCCTGAAGACCTGAAGACAGTTAACAATATATGTCATACAACATATAAGGCAGCATGTTACGCTCTTGGCCTTTTAGAAGATGATGGTGAGTGGCATGAAGCCATAAAAGAAGCGTCAAATTGGGCTACTACTTCACAACTTAGAGAACTCTTTTCAACTATATTGACGCAATGTGAAGTGTCCGATCCATTGGACTTTTGGGATAAGAACTGGCCAATTCTTACTGAAGATATAGAATATAGGCAAAGATGTGCTCTAGGTCTTGAACAATTAAGATTATCAGATACACAAGTAAAGAATTACGGTCTATATGAAATTGATCAAGTTCTTATGAAAATGGGCCGGAGTCTAAAAGACTTCCCTTCTATGCCCCTACCAGACCCTGCAATCTTTCGACAAACAGGGTATAGATTAATTCAAGAAGAAATGTCATATGATGTACCACAACAGTGTGCTCAACACAACACTCTATTCGCTGGAATGAATGATGATCAAAGGAGAATCTATGCGGCAGTTATGAATGCTGTGAACTTGCAAAAGGGGGGTATGTTCTTCATTTATGGTCATGGTGGAACAGGGAAAACATATCTGTACAAGACCATTTTGTCCGCGATACGTTCACAACGCAAAATTGCGATTGCAGTAGCATCATCTGGAATTACTGCCTTATTGTTACCAGGGGGTAGAACTGCACATTCACGATTTCATATTCCAATAAATATCACAGAAGTATCAACTTGTGAAATTAAACCCGGAACACATGCAGCTGAATTGCTCTCCAAAGCAAGCATAATTATCTGGGACGAAGCACCTATGGCCCACAAGCAATGCTTTGAAGCTGTTGACAGAACATTAAAAGACATTATGCGCCTTTCAAATTTAGAAAATGAAAGAAAGCCATTTGGGGGAAAGGTCATTGTGATGGGTGGAGACTTTCGACAAATTCTACCTGTAGTACCAAAAGGCAGCAGAGAAGATATAGTTCACTCATCAGTAAATAGATCAACTCTGTGGTATGACTGCCATGTGTTTATGCTAACAAGAAATATGAGACTAGCAACACAAATAAATAGACAAACTATTGGACCATCCCTATCTGACTTTGGAAATTGGATACTAAAGATTGGGGATGGCCAAATTGGAGAAGGAGATGGAGAAAGTGAAATTGAAGTGCCCGAAGATTTGGTCATTCCTTCAGGAGAGGACCCCGTCAATGACATTATTCAAAGCACTTATCCTAATTTGGATGAAAAGCTATTAGATAGAAAGTACTTGGAAGAGAGAGCAATACTAGCACCTACAAATGAGATTGTAGAAGAAATCAATAACAGGGTCATTGGTTTGCTACAAGGAGAAGAAAAGATATATTTGAGCGCATACTCCATTTGTAAGGCTTCATCATATACAGAGGATCAAGAAATGCTATACCCCACAGAGTTCCTAAATTCTTTGAAGTTTCCAGGGCTTCCTAACCATAAGTTGATATTAAAAGTCGGCTTACCAATAATGCTTCTTAGGAATTTGAACCAAACAGCTGGACTTTGTAATGGCACAAGGCTAATAATCACTCAACTAGGGGCCCGGGTTATAGAAGCTGAAATAATTACAGGTATAAATATTGGAACCAGGGTATTTATTCCAAGAATTGGGTTATCTCCAAGCGACTCAAAATGGCCATTCATCCTAAAAAGAAGACAATTCCCGGTCACAGTTTGTTTCGCCATGACCATCAACAAGAGTCAAGGGCAATCATTGAAAAATGTCGGCCTTTTCTTGCCAAAACCAGTTTTTACTCATGGTCAATTATATATGGCCATATCAAGGGTAACATCATGGAGTGGACTGAAGATGATAATAAAAAATGACACTTCTGAAAGCATTAAAACCACGAAAAATATCGTATACAACGAGATTTTCAACAATCTACCAACAGGTATTACATTGCATCAGAAAAACATCATAACTCTCTACTCATGCAGGAACTACAATATTCACTCTCTTTTAAAAACAACAAAAAACAAAAAAAAACACTCAATGCAATAATGCAATTCGATGAAATCAAACTATACTACAACAAAAACATAAAAACCGTTCTACATGAATGAGATATATAAATATTTACAAACTATCTAACAATTACTGTCTTCCATGCAGGTCAGTAGCGAAGCCACAATGAACATGAGCTATAATCTTATTCCAGAATTAACCAGCAAAACAGATTCATGGAAGATCAAAGTAAGAGTGACGCGAATATGGGATGTTGTCAACACGAAAACCAAGCAAGTTCTAAGTTTAGAGATGATCCTATTGGATGAGGAGGTATTAACCTATCAAATATATGTTTGCTTCACTTAGTCTCAGAGGAAAAAAACTAACATAGAATCTTATTATTAATTGTATTAGAATAATGATATACATGCAACAATTTGGAACAACATAGCACCACTGTTCAGGACATCCATTGAAGAAGGGAATATATATATCATATGGAATTTTAGAGTTGGCACGTGCACTGACAAGTATCGTCCAATACCAAATGAGAAGAAATTGATCTTTCGATACAATACAAAAGTCACAGAGCTGAAGGACTATCCAACAACATTCTCGGTACACAAATTCCATTTTGTTGATAGCATTGAATTGACCGAAAGATTGAACAACCCTATTCTGCTTACAGGTAAGAAACCACTGACAACTTAAACACAAAAATCTAAGCAAAGTACTGATTACTGTCCAATTAATACATTACATGCAAATATAATAGGCAAAGTTTCTGCAATTGGACCAGTGCAAGAAAGCACAAATGATAACGGAATAGTCAAAAGGAGAAATGTTCAATTGCTGACATCCAAGTAATACACCAAAACCCTTATTCAAATATTCATTTCATCCATTTTGCCTCACAAAACTTTCGTATTAATGAATTTTGAAATATAGATCTCTCAAAATAAGAATCACATTATGGAACAACACTGCAACCGCGATTGATGATGACCTGTTCACTAAAACTGAAGCCCTATTATTATGGTCATCAGTTCAACAACTATAAGCCAATTTCAAGGTACAATGAATACTTAAATTTTATACATTCTAGCCTACACAATAACACAATACAACTATTCAACTACAACATTCATTTCAACCTCAGTAAAACTATGTAGGAGCTTATGTCCTATCGACCACTACAGCTACAAAGGTCTACATCAACTTGGACATTCCAAAAGCATCACAATTTGCAGACAGGTAACTAAAAAAAAACCAGACTTATCTCTCAAATAAACAAATCAAAACAAATGTTAACGTATATCTACTTTTCCAATAGTCAACTTGACTAGGGAATCGAAATTCAACAAATAACAAGCCAAGCAACCAGTCAGCTGCCAATTGAGCAACAAGTTCAATACAACAGGAAACAAATAGAAGAGATCAAAGCAATACAATGGGAGTCAGAAGCCCAGGTAAATAATGCAAAAAATACTATAGTTAAATATTACTAATGTTACTAACCAAAATACCAAATTATAAGGTCCAAGAAACTACAGTTACCTGCAAGGCATTAGTTACAAACATTGAATCACAATATGGCTGGTACTATGTCTCTTGCTCACTGTGTCAAAAGAAAGTCCATCCAAAGGACGATGGTTTTTGGTGTAAAGAATGCAAAATATAGCCTAAATACCCAACACAAAGGTACAAAAGCATTCGATGTTTTGTTCTTTAAATAACATGAATAAACAGCCGAAAAACTACCTAACACACTTAATTTGTGCATTAAATACAGGTACAGGCTACAGCTTCAAGTTGAAGACCAGACAGGTTATGCTACATTTGTTCTTTTGGATAGACTGGCTGAAAAACTAATTGGAAAGCCAGCAACAGAGCTAGCAAACCAAACAATACATGTATAACAACTCTTTCTTAACACCATAATATATATATATATATAGGCTCAAATAATCTAATGCACAACATTCCTAACATGTCCTACAGACACATGAAAAGAATATTCGCCCAATTCCACCTGAAATTCAGAACCTTCAGGGAAATACCTATATTTTCCAGATAAAGTTGAATGACTACAATCTGAAAGAGGGATGGCAGAATTACACCGTCAGCAAACTATTTGACACAGAATATGACCTACCAAATGCTGGCTTAGAAACACAGGATGAAATGGTAAAAAATGGTCTTCACCAATTATACAGAAAAATAATGTTATACTAATTTCACTAATCTATTTTGTACAGGAAACACACTCTAACTCTACCGGAGAAGCCACAGCAAGTATGCCAAACAAACAAAAAAGAGGTGCAACTCAATTCGAAGAAGAGAATATTGGTGCAACACCAACACAAGTGGATACAAACAAGGCATCGGGAAGAATAAAAAGGACTAAGACCAAACAAACCTAAATAATCAGTTACCATAGTTGATTCTTAAGTATCCAAATAAGTAGCTACTACACAAAAACTCGACAAACTGCAACAACCTATTAAAAACATATGTGATGTTTTTTATTCACTTATTATGCTTTCGAACTTACCTATAACATTTCCTACGTGCATATTATGATGTTGTCTATAGGAATGTTAGGTTTCCTATATTAGGATATGGGCTTTGAAAATTTATGCTCTGTGTTTATATGTGAGTGATGCTTTTGTTATATAGTTCAGACTTCCTTTGGTTTGTAATGCTGCAATTTGGGATGTGCTTGGGATTGTCAAGAGGTGTGTAGGCTGATTTATGTTAGTTGCACTCTATCTGTTTGGCTTTAGTCCTGTGTGAGTTTTTTAAAAGCTGGTATTGAGGTCTCTTCTTTTTCTATGCTAACACCTTTATATTTTCTTAGATTCTTTATCTTTAAAAATGAAAATGCTTATTGCAATAAAAAAACAAAAATTGAAATCGTGAAGTCAATAGGGGTTAATACTATTTGGCATGCAGTCCTCACTATTTTTCTTACTGCAACATCAACCTCTCCTTTCACAAAAAAACACATGTGGCAAACCTTCCCTCTTTCTCTCTCTCACATTAACCACTTCCACATATAACAATGTATTTAAATGCACCAAGTGACCATGCATTCCCTCTTTTGTTTTTGGTTCTTAATAGATATAATAATACATTTACTCAATGGCCTAAACAGACTACAAACAATTGCGATCATC